>JAHTLZ010003542.1:46274888-46438862 GCA_023846285.1 Phrynocephalus versicolor | reverse complement strand
TAAAAAGGGGAGTGACGTAAGTCAAAACACATGTGGATGCCTTAAACTGAATAGCATCAAAAGGAACTCCAATAGCAAACTATTCTGCTAGTGTGAATGTGCCCTGAGATTAGTTGATTCCCAGTAGTTTTCTTTTGTCTCTGAACACAACTTGAAAGGCACCATATATAAGAGGACCTCTTAATCTTTTAGGTTCTGCTGGTTTTCCAAAAGTCAGACAAGATGGACTCGAGGACACAATCTGTACATTGGATTGGGACCCAAGGGCAAAATGTATTTTAGGACTTATTATTGGCTTACACTGTCTTGTATTGAAAAGGCGTCAAAGAAGTTTTTGTCCCTTCATTTGTTTTATTTCCTTCTCGGTGACTTCAGCATTTTTTATGACAGTCCTGTTCACATTTACTCAGAAGAATATATTGCTGGACATTGATGGGACTTTATTTTGATTATATACATAGAGAAATGTGCTGGCTATGTCTGCAATTTTACAATTGCACAATATTATATGTTAGATTATTGTGTAGGCCAAAATACTATTCCAAAATGCCATATGTGTATATTATCACAACTTGCTGGTTCTGGATTGTGTGACTAGTTATGCCATTTATTGCACAACCAGAGGACAAACATGCAGGTAACAAAGAGTTCACAGAAAGCTTTCCCCCTGCTTGCACAATTGTTCATATGCGATTGTATAAAATGACAGGATTCTGGCCATAGTTCTCTGAATCTAGTCTCTTGAGAATAAAAATTTAAATACATACATAATTGAGTTGAAAAGGGCAGTTTTAATGTAAAATTAAAGCCACTGACCTTGCATAAAACTGTGGAACTTGACAAAACTTTTACAGAAGTATAAATCACAGCTAGTGAATATGCACTCCAAAAATGGTTGAATTAGGTCTTTTTGCTCATTGATTTTGTATTTGGTTAATGATTCTAGCTTCGATATTATAACACTATGTTAGATGTAAGATATCTTTAACCTCTTAAGTTTAGCAGTGTGTTGATTTTGACATTGACGTAGTACAGTGACCCAGTAATGTTTTTCAAGATTTTAATTTTTGCTGATGTTTAAAAATACTTTAGAAGAGGTTATTCATAATTATAATATATAGCATTACATACATTTCTCCATAATTAGAAAGCTTCTAAATTCTCACTGATCAATTTAGAAAGGATTTGACAAATTACACAATTTATGTGGATTTATTAATAATTTGACTTCTAGTGAGCTAATTATGGTTATAGCACTGATGTAGCAGTACTGAAGATTGATCAAATTACAGTATATAGTGTATTGCAATTTATTTTGTTATGTCTGTTGTAATTCTAGAACATTAAACTGCACTTACATTTTTAGCTGTTGATGCATTATGTTTGAAGGAAATGGAGGAAGACAATTAACTACACACAGATGCCATCTCTTATA
This sequence comes from Phrynocephalus versicolor, assembly GCA_023846285.1. Lineage (NCBI taxonomy): Eukaryota > Metazoa > Chordata > Lepidosauria > Squamata > Agamidae > Phrynocephalus > Phrynocephalus versicolor. The sequence continues at coordinate 46,437,427 of JAHTLZ010003542.1, read as the reverse complement.
CTGTTCTACAAAGAACAGATAAATTCCCCATTGGTTGGTGTAATGGGTGGTTTCCCTTCCCCTGGGCTACCACCTGTGAGTTTCAAGAAACACGTCTTTACCGCCAAGTTTAGAAAGGAACTATTATCAGACACCTGTGCTGTGGTTGAATACCCCAAAATAAGACGGGGTGGCTCGCTGCTAAACCTTGCAGTTAAGCTTCTTGGGGACTTTCGGCAGCACTTTGGACTCTGAACATAGCAGAGCTTAATAAAAGATTTCTTTACACCAGACCAGAGAACATTGCTCAGTTATAATTCTGATTCCTTCTATTCACAGGCCCCACACATATTGACATTGCACACGTCAATGAAGTTAATGTACTTGCACCTGCTTTTTAACAAGTCATGTACTTTTGTTTTGAAGGTCAATGTGGCTTAATAAAAAACAGAATTTGGTGTCTCCTATTGAGAGACATTTGAATACCATATTACAGATGCTTCACATTATATATACACTAATATCCATCACAAATATGATTCCAGACCAAATTAAACAAATTCCAGTCCTATCAGTTTGTACAGTTTGAATGTATGTCTACAAATTTCTTACTATTTTGTGCATCATGGTGCTTTACTTGGCTTGTATAGTGCCCCTACCTTTCTCAAGACTGAAAGACATATAAGGGGATGTGATCAGTATGGAAATTCTGAGGGAAAGAGACTAAAATAATAACAAGCATGACCGGGAATATAATTGTTTCAGGCCCATCCCTTTGTTCTGCTGAAAACCTCCTTCAGAGCTTTTGTGTTATCCAGAAAGAAGATGGTGTGTTTATTATTATTCTGCTCCTTTTCATTCTCTCGCAGTAAGAGTAGATTCATAACATTCCATGATATTGCAATTCTTCTTCCAATAGCTAGAGGTAAGTTATTAGATAAGTGGGCAACAGCCAGATGTAATCTGTTCTACAGAAGTGATTTCTCAGAAAAGATGTGAAATTATGTTTGAAGTGGTTGAGGTTGTAGATCAAAACCACATGCAGCATGTCTGTACATATACAGACATATGTACAGTGGTGGTTCTGTAGCTTGGGAAGCTTATATTACTCTATGCATCTAGACTATTCCTAGTTTAAACATTTCCCTGTGACTTTATTAAGCATACTTTAGCATTATAATAGCATTGCAATGGCAATATTCTGTTCAAAGAATAAAAAGGCCAGGTGTGTTTTTCCAAAGTCTCTTGGCCCCAGCAAAGTTTAGCTAGTACATTATAGGCAGAGATGTATTTATATAAAATATTGTGACTGTGTGGAAGCTTTTTAAAAGCAGTACATTAGACTGGCTTTTAAAAACTGAAGTCTCAAGATTTGTACTTATGCCCTAAGTCCTTACTAGAAGACTGATGAAGACAGTGATGTGAATTTCAGCATTTTCCGAACACTATCAATACAGTTAAAATGTGGCTGTGTTTGACCACAATTCTGCTAGTGTTTATATAAGGTTGTGTAATGGAGGGTTGCTAATTACATTAACAATTGCTGGGCATGTGTCACTGGGTTACACATCCATTTGGACAACAAAGATGCACTTGAGCACCTTATCAATCATAGTTCGACCTTTCCTGAATACCACTAGGATTCTAGTCATTGTTTTTTGCCCAATAATTTTATGCCTGATTATTGGTATCAGCAGATTTAACTAGTTTCTTATTGTTTCTAAACTTCCTACTACGTCCTGCAATTTCTGGTTTAATATTACAATGGTGCCTCTAGATACAAAATTAATTCATTCCTTGAGATTCTTCTATCGTGAAAATTTTCATATGGATCTGAAGTTTTCCGCAAAATTTTCATGTCTCAAGTTTTCCCATGGGGAATTTTTGTATCTCAAATTATTGCAGAAGTTTTTCAGAAGACTTCCATTCCCAGGGTGCATTGTGCCCCAAACAGACTTCCCTTCACATCTCGAGTTTTTCCTTATGTATCTGAGGTACCACTGTATATTTCTTTTATGTCTGAGTACTAAAATTGTGCAGAGTTTGATTTTCAAACTTTGAAAATCATGGTACCCATGTAGCTTTTGTTTACATTATATCAGGGGCTTTCTCAATGGCTGCTCCCAAACTCAAACTCTCTACCAAGGGGCACCAGTCTGTTTCACTCTGTGTCATATGTCTCTTGCAGGTGAAGACCTTCTAAGTTTGTCAGCAAACCTCACTTGCCCCAGGAAGGGCTTTTACTCATCAGATGCTGCTGTTTTCTTTTATTGGTGTATTGTAAAAACTGTGCTTTAATTTTTAAAAGTTTATCATTGAACTATTTTTGCCCAGTAAGGTCCCTGGAATACTTTTCTTGGACAAAGGGTGGGATATAACTCAATACAAATGAATAAGAATGTGCACCTGTTGATGGGAAAGGGAGGGAGCCATTCAAGTCACTGAAATCCCATATATTAAGTAACTATGTTGTATACTTGTCCCCATGTCTTCACTCTTCCCCTGAATGTAACAGAGAGCTCAGCCTTTTTCAGCTGCTGCTTCCCACTTCATCTCAATTTAATGTCAAAGCCTTATACAGGCAACAGAAACCATGCACATCCAGAAATGTCAGTACTGTATTGGCAATGTCTGAGTCCATTACCATAGACCGGTCATTGGTTGCTGCAGACCAATATGTCCATCCGCAGGATTCTGCAGGCCTACACAGAGGTATGCGAACACCCACCCGCTCACACATATGTATCCTGCAGAAGTGTAAATCCACGCCCCTTCAGACATTCACTTTGTCTTTTTATGAGATGAAAAGGAATGCCAGAATGGCCATCTAAGAGGAAACTAAACAGTTTTATTTGAAGCTTCAAAAATGTGGTGGCAATCTGTTATTCCCCACTGTGAACCAGTGTATCGGTATATAACTTTGGACTTCTTCATTGGAAGAACTGGGTATTCTTTTGTAGTTCCTACATTTTGCTTTTAATATATGTCAAATGTAAACTTGCAAGGTATAGTTCCAATGTCAAAATAATTGGTGAATCTCAGACATCTTTATTGTTCTCTAAGTTAGCTGCTTTAAAACCGTGTTTCCCAACCTTCTCAGATGTCCTTTGGCTACAGCTCCCTGAAATCATGTGCAGCACATCTAATGATGAAGGCTTCTGTTTCTTTGTTTTATTCATTGTTCTGAAGGCAGTGCACATCCCTAGTTCCCAGCTATATTTCCATTTGTTTGTCTGCTTTTTAAGTGCTTTGCAAAAGCTAAAATGACAGGAGCATTGTCATGTAAAAAAAACCCCCTAATTTTCATTAGTAAAAACTATTCTTCAAAATGATCCAAATGACCTGCAATTCTGAGGTAACAATGTTATTTAAAACACAAACAATATAATGATATAACTGACACCATATAAGGCTGATGACATTATTAGCCTTATGCAGTATAACCTCTGACAACAGGATTTCCACTATTATATTATTGTCAACATGCCCTTGAACTATATCACTTGCCCCATTGTAAGTGACACAGTTTGAAGCTTTGGCTGTGTGTTAGGCAGTTGTGGAACAATAAGATCTGTGAAGTTGTGCTGACATATCCGGTTACATAAAATTTTACAGGATTACTGTTTGTCCAACCGTTAGCAGCCTATCTGTGCTCTACTGAGATAAGTAGATAAGTACAAAATTGTCACCAGCAAAGGCTCCTTGGTCCTGACAAGCTGTCTGAAGGGTTGTTAAGGCCAGGCAATAGAAAAGGAATCCTCCTGAATCCTGCCTTTGTCTTGATAATGGCTGTCTACTCAAAAAGGTCTTAGCTTAGGAAAATGGAGCAAAGCCAAATGTTTATTTAAGCACAGGAAGTTTTGTTCTTGAGAACAGGCTGTATGTCTGTACACTGAGCTGTGATAATTATATGTGTGATGTATGCATATGTGCTTATCTATTTTTATTTATCTATTTCTGATTTCAACTTTGATATAGAGCAAACATCAATTAAAGTTCTTCAGTAAAATAAACTTTGGGAAGTGTTTGATCCTCTTTCTTCATGTCTGTCCAATAACTTATTTTCTTCTGTTCATAACAGTCCAAGTTCCTCACTGTTGTCACAGTGTTGCAATAAAATGTTTGCTTATATATTTGTTTTGAAGATTTGAGTGAAAACTACTAGGGTGATATAGAATTAAATCATACTAAGAGTCAAAGCATAAAACACGGCAACATAAAATAGCTGCAATTAAAACAAACTATAAAATTGGTCAGAAGAGATGAAATCCTAATTGAAGCAACTTAGTTTCATTACGTATTGAATGTATCTTAAGAAGTAGCTTTAGTTTCCATGGCACTGAAGTAAAATCAGAGTTGGCACCAGAATGGTTTATCTGAGGAAGGTATTTAATAGAAAAGGTCACATTATTCCCATGTCGTCACCCACTTCTTGATACAAGGATCTTGTGTGGTGTGGACGTTACATAGGAACAACAAAGGAGCAGAGGGTCTTGCCTTATAATGAGACAGACAAGTAGTTGATCTTGCCGCATCTTCTCAAAACTGACTGGAAGCTGTTCTCCAGGAATTTAGGCAGGAATGGGTTCCTGTTCTATTCATAAATGGTAAGTATTGAACCCAGACATTTTTCCATGAATAGTATTTCCCCCCCCCCCTCACTGAGGTACAGCCATTTCCCACCTGGATAGTATGGAAAGCCATTGAGGATTTTAAGATTTATTACCAGCACTTTAAATTGTGCCAGGCATGTGCCAACAGCAGGAGTAGTTGCTTAAGGAAAGGAAAGATGTGATGTTTATATTTCTCTGCACATAATATAAAATGTCTTTGGGAGGACTCTATTTTTGAGTGATTTGCTGTGAATTGTGCAGGCCTTTCTTTCCATAAATATACTTTATTTGCAGAATATGATTCATGAGTTTGGATGGTCTAGCTGGTAATTACGGAACAAAAACCAGAGACACAGATACAGAATGCAGTGTTGGTTGTAAAATGTTGTTTTATGATTATGGACTTCAAACTATTATGTCACCCAGGCAAATAGTAATACCAAAGGAAATAGATTTTTTGACTTTAACTTTTGTCTTTATTATATTTATGTCTAAGAATATATGTATTCCTTTCTTTGCCATTTTAGATTGAAAGATAATGGATCACATAGGTAGCATGAAACGAGAACGTGATTTTCCTTGTGGTTTCTTTACCAGAAGAATTTTGAAGTGTTCTCTCCCATTAGCATCCTTCAAGAACTATGGATAAGATTGTAAAATATTCACACATCATTACATTTAAATTAACTGAATAATTAATTACTGCTTCAGTATATATTCTTGCTAATTATAATGAATGGTAAGCTGTATTTTTAAATGACTATTGGTTCCATGTGGAAAAATTTCCCATTATTTCCCAATGTGTATGCTTCTCTTTCTGTCTGTCTTTCAGTCTGTACACAACCAAATATAGTTTTCAGAGCTAATCTACGCTAATTAATGTATTACAAAAATGAGAAGAAAAAGCAAGAATGAGAATCTACATTATCTAAGGAATTAATGTTAGTTAGTTACACATAGGCTCAGTAATAACCAAGCATTAACACAGACATAATTCATTACGAAAGATAGTGAACTACCCACCTAATTTAGATATATTATGAAAGAGGCTATCTTATTCAATTTAGCACTAGTCAATTTAGCTTGAATTAGTAGATTTATTTTCATACATTACAAAAATCTGCATGAACTTCAGATTACCACATGCACAAGATATTAACCCTCCACAGAGGCAAAAGAAGTGTAATATATTTATGGCATTGTATTACTTTATTAAGGATCACAGGAAGATTGTCCTCTTAATTTTCTATAAATTTTCAAGTGGAGGAAGGACAATCTGTAGCTCAAAATCTAAAAGTCAGATTCTAGTGCATTTAATTGTGAGTAAAATTTTCTGTTTAGGACCATAGGTTGCTATTTAAAAACAATGAGGGCAATTTATTTATTTATTTATTTATTTATTTATTTATTTATTTATTTATTTATTTATTTATTTATTTATGCATTTATGCATTTCTCGGTCACCCGATTTCCAGGCAGGGACTGAGCAGTTCACACGAAAACCAAATAAATAGAAGACAATTAAGAACAAACAAAACAATAAACAGCCAGGACATAACACCAAACACACAATGGAATAAAAAGCCCGTCAAGAGGCAAAACTGAAGAGTGGCGATAAAGGTACAACAAAACAGGGCAACACAACATTACATTACCAATCACCAAATGCTTCCCTAAAAAGCAAGGTCTTTAATGCTTTTTAAAGGCTGTTAGGGACTCTATTTGGCACATTTCGAAAGGTAGCTTGTTCCACATCATGGGACCAGCCACCAAGAAGGCCCGGTTATGAGTAACAACCTTATGGGCTTCCCGAGGGATGGCCACACGGAGCAAAAGCGCCAGTGATGCTCTGGTGGGTCGGGTCGTCGCTGACCTTTGGAAGATCTGCTCTGCCAGATACTCAGGCCTCAAGCCATGGAGAGTTTATGAGGCAACGCGTAGCCAGTGCAGGCGGGCCAGAATTGACGTGATGTGCTCAAAGCAACCCGCACCAACCACCAATCTGGGGGTCACATTCTGCACCTGCTGCAGTCACCGGACAAGGGTCAAGGGAGGCCCCATGTAGAGAGTGTTGCAGTAATCAATCCTCAAGATGACCAGCGCTTGCACAACTGTCCGCAGGGAGTTGCCATCAAGGCACGGGCGAATCTGGACGATAAGCCTAAGCTGGTAGCAGGCCGAGTTGGACACGACAGCCTCCTGGGACTCCAGGGACAATGCTGGGCCCAAGACAACACCCAGACTCCTAGCTCTTTCAACCAGCTGGAGGGCAGAACCCCCCAGACTGGGAAGAGGACCACCGTACCCATCCCTCCCAGAGGAACAGAACCTTGGTCTTCTTGGGGTTGAGTTTGAGCCTGTTACGCCTGGTCCATTCCAACACAGCATCCAGAGAGCGATCAAGGGTCTGGACTGCCTCCATTGCAGAGGTAGAAAATGAGATACAGGGCTGTGTTTCATCAGCTTACTGATGACAGCAAGCCCCATATCTCCAGATGACCTTAGCCAGTGGTCTCATATAAATGTTAAAGAGCATGGAGGAGATTGCCAACCCCTGAGGCCCCCCACAAGAGAGTGACCAGGGAGACGGACAGTTCTCCACCCAGGCTTACTTGCTGGGCATGGCCCCTGAGGAAGGAGCGGAGACAGCACAAGGCTAGACTCCCGATTCACACATCACAGAGCCTGCCCAGGAGGATACCGTGGTCGACAGTATCAAAGGTCGCTGACAAATCAAGAAGGACCAACAAGGTAGCACATTTGTCAGCCCCCCTCAAGAGGTCATCCTGCAAAGCGACCAGGGTGGTCTCAGTCCCGTGACATGGCCTGAACCTGGACTGGAAGGGATCCAGGATACGATCTTCCTCCAGGAATGATTGGAGCCACTCGGCAGCAATCTGGTCTACCACCTTGCCTATGAAGGGAACATTGGCATTCGGATGATAATTACCCATATCATCTGATGCAAAGCCAGATTTTTTAAGGATGGGCAACCTACTCTGACATGCTTCCTCCAGCGATTTTAATAAGACAAGATGGGCAAGGTTCAGAAGGGGAAGTTGCCAGCCTGCAGCGGACCAAAGCCCTGGAGGCGTCAGCTGGAGTCACAAGCCCAAACGCAACAAAACAAAGAGACCAAGGGAGTACAGCACCAGCCATGATTGGGGAGCGATCAGTGCAACCAGAGTCCAGATCAGCACAGATACCTCTATTTTATACTTTTAAAAGGCTGTGAAATCACTAGGAGGATGCCGAGGCAGATCAGGACTGGTGAGGTCTCTAACCACCCAGAACAGCTCCACCTGTTGGTTGAAAGCCCCACCAATTCTGAGGGAGGCAAAAGATTGTTTAGCGTCCCTGATCGCTTGCACGTAGCATCTGGTCATTGAACAAACCGCAGACCAATTAGATGCCATCTGATCCTTCCTCTACCTGCTCTCTAGCCTCCTCCTTACTTGCTTCATTGCCCGCAACTCCTCCGTGAACCACAGTGAAGAGCGAGCTTGGCAACGGACAGGGTGCTCTGGGGCAATCCAGTTGACAGCCCCAGTGGCAGCCACATGCCACCTGTCAATCAGGGAGTTGACTGGGTTGTCAGCCAGTCCATCCGGAAAGGCCCCAAAGGCCTCCGAATACCGACAAGGGTCCAGAAGCCTGCAGGGGTGGCCCCAAATGATCATAATTGCAGTTTTGTAGTTCTTAAATCTTCATTTGCCCCATGATATTTTATTTTATTTTGATAGCAGATTTAAAATTGCAGCAACAAAAAGGAGAGTACATATAACAGTATAATAGGATCAGGGATGAAAGAAAGAAGCTGGGTGACTATAATTTTTAGTATACCATATTTGTAGCACAGCTTAGATCACTGAGGTACGTCTCTTAATGTTGTCTTCATTTTTGCCAGTAATTCTTTCTCATTCTAGCTAGGCATACCAAAGACTGAACCCAGTCCTTCTCTGTGCACTGCATGTATTCTACCTTTGAGTTGTATCACATTCCCACAATCAGTAGGTACTCCCAAGTCTACCAGATACGACTGGTAAAGTTACTTGGAAAAGTTATTGTTATTATTTTTATTATTACATGATATCCCTACCTATATGCCCAATGACCATGCAGACTGGGACAGTTTTGTCCTATTATTAAGGATTTTGCAAAGCAAGAGACTGGCTGAGGGTAATGAAGCTGAGGGGAGTGTGGAGGAGAGGTACTTTGTAAAATAGGAAGAATATGTCCTAAACCCACATAATAGGATGGCATTTTTTACTATTGTATCTAATACCTGCTTCCCATTAGCATATTGGCTTAGATGGGCAATTGAAAACATTTACTGTATTTATATATTGATGTATTTTTTAAAATTCTAATTTCTATCCCATCCTTAAGGATGCGCCTCTTTTCAGGGCAGCTATAAATTAAAATCAAAAGCTTTTACTTTTCATTGTTTTTTTTCCCTTTCCCCTTTTATTTCTTATTTTTTACACTTTCAGATTACATCTGGCAGTTTTTTCCTTTTTTTTCCTTTTTGTTGTTAAAGCTGTTTGTTTTCAATTTAGTTATATCAGTTTCAAAAGGGCTTCTTAAGATGTTCTTTGAATCTTCTCATATTTAAGTTTTGTTAACCCCAGTCAGCAAGGAGTGTCATTGAGCTTTTAATGAATCACAGGCCTTTTGTGTGATAGGGGACCATGTGTTCTTGTGAAAAGACTCTGCTCCTAGAGCTGAGATAGCCACTGTACAGGAAAACATTGCTTTCATCCGACTATAGTGGAAAGCAGTGGTTGGCTTGATCCAATTCAAATTAGCATTAAAAAGTTGATTTATAACATTTCTATCCTTTTGTCTGTCTGTCCTTGGCACAGCATGCCTTCCAGGGATGATGCCAGATGTTGCACTGTCTAACTTCCCCTGCCAGCTTCCTGTGTCGCCAAGTACCCCTTCTCACACTCTCTTCAGCTTCTTTCTCCCCACCTGGTCTCTTGCTTTGTAAAGTCCTGAAAGCAAGGGTTGGGTGGCCATGGAAAACTGGTAGTGACATCATGATACAGGTGGTCTCCACAGCCATGCTACCCTCATTACCTTTCTTTGAGATACTACCTGGAACCTGTCAACTCCCTTAAAGAGATGCACACCATTATTTCCTTCACTGTGGTACAGCTGTAGGAAGAAAGGAGCTGGTATGACTGTCCCAATCCCATCAATGCCCCACTTGGAAGATCCAGCTACTGCTTTTCTACTATGTCGTTTGCCAAAGCAAGGAAGTCATCAGCAAAGTACTCCAGGGCAATGTCAGTGGATGGTGGAACTCTCCAGAGAGCCGACTTGGCTGCTTCCTGGGTGAAACATTTTCCTCAATGGAAAAGTGGTTGGCAAAACCCTTTGGAGTGGCACAGGTTCATGTTTTTCTGTTCTGCCATCTCACCTTGCATCATGCAGCCCTAATGCCATTATTATCATTTATGTGTGTATTTTATAATAGAAATCAAACGACCTACTGCAGTTACAGTGCTTAGGGAAGTCCTTGGCGGTCTAGACCACAAAAAGTACTTTCGAGACTCTTGGTAAAATAACATTGGGTTGGCAAGTTGGCATGTTTGTTTTCTTTTCTTTTCTTTTGGATGTTGTACTTGCCATCTTATACAAAGATTATTTTGCTTGTTATACTTTGTGTAAAATAGAGATTGGTTGTACAAGATGGGATTCATTCATAATATGTTATTGTGAAAGGACTGATTCTATCCTGTAAATAATTTCTGTGCTGGGAAGCTAGGCCTAGGTAGATCACAAAGCCTTCCACCTTAAGCCTTGCTCCTAGGTGAGCCACATTTAGGTATCCATATGTCAAGGAATTCCTGGAGTGGAGAATTATAAGATTTGTAATTCAAAAACAATCTTAAAAGTAATATGTCTAAAAGTATTTGAAAGGAGAAACCACAAACGGATGGATGGGAATATATGGCATCATAAAATGGGTGAATTTCTTACAGTACATTGTTTGCCCCCCCCCACCAAAAAAAAAGGTTTTATGTTTGCATTCTGCCCCCACCCTTTTTCTGAAAGAGCTCACATAAACAATATGAATTTTCTCCTTTTCTCAGTTTATAGTCTTCTGATATTAAGATAGGTTGAGGGGTGTGTCATCAAAACACAGTATTTGTGTTTAATACAAGGTGTATGGGATATGCCTTATTTAAAGACACATTGTACATTGCTGCTGCTGCATTGGCTCACATGCAGTGGCACAGTGCCAGAGCAACACGCACTGGGGACCAGGCTGCATCAGGGCACATAGGCTGCACGTTGCCCCTCCCTCATCTTGAAGTTATGCCTCTCTTTCTGTGGTTAGATCTGTTGCTGCCATGCTCTGAGAAGGACACACCAAAACCTAAGTTATGAGAGGGTGGGAGGGTTACATCTCAGCAGGCATGCATAATGGGTCCCCCCCCCCAAATGCTGTTCCCAATCTTCTTCCTTGGCTATTTTAGGGAGGAACAATTTTTGGATTACCTTGTTTCCTTTGTCGTAACACTGATCTTGAGGCAGAAGTTGAGATGTATCAAAATAGTCTCATCTATAATTATAAAGGTCAGAACAGATCCATCTCTCATGAGGAGGAGGAAGTTCCTCATTTCCTCTATTTAAACTTATTTATATTTTATTGGTTTATTATTGTCACTTGGTTGCCACCTCATAACACAGCTCGTCTTGGCTGTATGCAAACAAATATGGCATTAAATACAGCAGAAATTTGTTTTTATTGTCATTTCTATTTATTCATATTTACCACAGTTATATAATTCTGAACTTTTAAAATAAGTTTTCATTGTTCGTGCTTTACAAAGAATTGAATTTTGAACAGCTGAAGCTCACCCTCAAGTTTGTTGTGAACTGATAATAACAGGATGGATTTGTTGCTTTAGATTGTTATACTTTTGAAGCAGAAGTGGTGGTCCTTTTAGAGAACAAAGTGGTTCTTTTATTCTGTATTCCAGACCTCTTTTGCTGTTGCCTCTGAACTGCCAGTCAGCACTGGACTAAGGATTTATATATTGGGTTGGATCCAGATTTAGTCAGTCCCAGCACAGCTTTTGAAATCAAGAGTTCTTAAGTAGTCATCACACAGATCTCAGTGGGTCTAGCCTCAGTATTCAAATCCAGATCCTATAGAAGTACATACCAGGAGTTGGCAACTCAAAGACAAAATTCCACCCTTTGGTGTATGCTAGCTGTGCGAGTTTCTAACACTGACAATCATTTTCCATCCCATGCACCAGCCAAGAAAATGCAACTCTGCTTTGTAATCCTGTGAATGCAGAAGGTTAACTCCCCCGTACAGTGTAGTAAGTGACCTGATGAATTTCTGCTCAGAGAACAGAGTGTGTGTGATGGTACCTTTAGATGAGGCAGGGAATCCTTGGAGTTAAAAATCTGTGGGAAATAATTCGACTGGGGGAGGGCAACTTTAAGCTCTCTCTGTGTGAGAGTGTGCATGCATGCACACACATGCATGCATATAATCTCTATATATAAATACACAGATCAAGTTCCGTATGCTTACTGCATAGAATCCTGAGGCAACTGTTATTTCTATTTTTTTTTAATTCTTTCAAATATGTGTCCACGGATATCTTTAAAATGTTTATTTTCCTTTCCCAAGGCAAGTTTATTCTAGGTGCGGCAGCTAGCGTCTGCCTGCTTCCGTGACTGCCTGCCTTATTTTGCAAGGCTGCTGGGAGTTTTTAAGCAGTGTGAGAATCCTGGGAGTTGGTGATGTCAGACTGGTTGGGTCATTTGAAGGTTAGCAGCCTGGGAAGGGTTCATAGAAAGTTCACTCGCATATATTAAGCAATTCAATCTTTCATTCTGTGTGACACAAGTAGTAGGAAGTGAGCTGTTTGAAGGCAGAAGGATCTATTCACTGGCAAAGGGGGATCCAGTGCTCCTATCAAAGCCTGTTTTATCAACAAAACTTCCACGCTACTCAGGATACAATATATTTGTTTTCATTTATTCAGGGAGAGCCTAAGAGGCAAGAAGGCTGCTCAAAGATTCGAGCAACAGAGGAATGAGAACTGAAAGTTGGAATGCTGTTTGTTTCCCCCTATTCTGCTGGATTGTCTGAACAGCCTGGAAAATGGTAAATGATCATTTGGATCAATTACAGGCTTTTAGCTGTGTTGTCTGTCATAATTCATGATTCTGGTCTGGGAAAAAGACCAACAGCCTTCGTGCCAAAAAAGGGGCAGAGTTTGATGGAGTTGGATTTACTTTTATATGCCATTTTCCTCCGTAGCTAGTGGAAGGCACTTTTACAGACATACAGTAGAGGGGGAATCATGTTTGACTGCATGGATGTGCTAGCAGTAAGCCCTGGTCAGATGTTGGATTTCTACACTGCAAGTCCGTCTTCCTGCATGCTGCAAGAGAAGGCTCTGAAAGCATGCTTCAGTGGATTGGCACAAACAGAGTGGCAACATCGGCACAGTGCGCAATGTAGGTCCTGCTATTACATTGTTCCACTTTTCTCCCTTATCTGTATTTTATTTGCATGCCAAAAGGAGAAATAAATGAAAATAAATGTTACCAGGAAAAGAAAAAAAGTACAAGGGGAAAAGACATACTTTCCAAAACATAGTTTTGAACAGATATATATGTTTGCATGCATGCCTATATTTTGCCGTTTAAATAAAAAAGACCAGGAGCAACTTAAGTAGGTTGGGTTTCCCCCCACTTTTAATAGTCTTCCTCCAGTTTGGGGGGAAAGCCTTGTAGTTTTAGGGGTCAACGTAATTTTTAAATTGTTCATTATGTATAGGGGATAGTTTATATACAATTGGTATTTCTCATGTCTCATCAAATGTGGATTAAATATTTTTGTTCAGGTGCGTTTAACACCTAAACAACCAGCTCACGTTATGTCGTTATGCTGCCCCACATAAGTTGTAGGCTTCCGTAGATTTTTTTTTTGGGGGGGGAGCAGCAATATTTCTTTGCATTGACCTTGTTGCCACCTTTCTTTCTTTTTTACTTTGTTGCTCTAAGAATCCTCTGTTTTTGCTAGAAGACTAACTGTGAACACCCCTTGTGTTTTGCCATTAATTATGTCAGTGGTTTCTCTTAGGAACCCAGGACATTGGGTGGGGGGGGGGAGGTCTGCTGTTGCAGATTTGTTTAAAAAAATAATGTATTTTGTTATCAGATCTTTAGAAAGTGTTGGAAGGCACAGGTGGCATGCTTAACAGTGCAATTTCAAGTCTCAGACACAGCAAGAAGTAGCAAAGTTCCATCACCACATTCTCTCCATTTAAAGAAGAAAGGGGGGGGGGGACCTTGAAGGAAGCTTCATTGCCCTGACGCTGATTTAGATAAATGATGGTCATGTATCACATTGTTTTAACATACTCTTTGACAGTTCAATGGAGCATTAACTACAGGAGTATGCTTGATATCATTGTAGTTCCTGGACATCTTAGTTACTCTAAAATGCATGCAGTTCTTTCTTCTGAATAGTTAAGAAGGAAGAAAAAGTACTACTGTCTTAGCTAATGCAAACAGTAGTTAAGACAACAATTTAAAAAAGTCAGTTTACAACTAAGTCATCACTGGTAACCAGACAAGCGGACACAATTTTGGAGCCAGTTCCTGGTGGAGTCCAAAAGTTAACTTTTCCCTCTTGTAAAAAGTAGAGACAACGTTTATTAAAAAAATATTAAAAAGCAATGGACAGTTTTTGCATTTTCATGGAGGAGTGTTCAAACGCTGTATAAACTGAATGCACCTGAATTTTAAATAAAAAGTCTTTGAAACTTGTGTTTTTTCTTAGTATGTTTTCCATAACGGTAAAATGTACTTATGGGAATACAGAATACTGGGAACACTCTGGCTGCCTGGAGCAGCAAGACGTTTTTACAAAATTAAACTTTCCGGGGTAGGGGGGAAAGTGTTTTAAAGCTTTATTCTAATATAGTTGAAGACACAGCATTACCACTCACTGTAGATTGTTGTCAATTGGAACTTCTCTCTGTCTGGGTGCCTCTCTCTTTCATATACGCATAAATGTGTGTGTGTGTGTGTGTGTGTGTGTGTTTCCTTTGCTTCTGAGCAAGTTAAACCCAGGGTCATTCTTATCAGAGCACAGTGTTAAATATGTTGTTCGCCTGGGGCTGGTGATAAGAAACAAAGGCTGATTATGGTAGAAAGTGTGCTAATTAAGGAAAATGCTGTATAGAATAAATACGTAAGTATTTATGAGCTTTCACAGTTTTGCCACATGTGTTTTATCACTTTCACAGTTCTGTAACAACTAAAATGTAATTCTGGGAGGATAAAATCAGGTTGAAACAGAGTTGCATTTGGCTGCATAACAGTGCCAGTGCCTTCAGTAAATAAAATAGATCAGAGCTGTAATTTGCAGATGCAAGTTTAAATAACTTTTCTTGCATGGACCATCATGCTTTTAACTTGAAAAGGGTGGCCAATGAATGGGAGATAAAGGACAACTCCAAAGGCCGAGTATTTCCTTATTCTGTTTTTCCTAAGTCCTCTGTGGTTTTGAGTAAACAGTTGAGATGAGAGCCGCTTCCTAAATTAGGAAAGGAGAACCCACTGAGTTTATATTGGACTAGCTGAAGAAATGGAAATCAGCAAAAAACGGTCTATGTGCCTCACTTTCAATGTTTTTTTTAAAAAAAAACAAAGATGAAAGGTTTTATAGACAATAGGGAAGTAATTGCCATATTAATTATGATTATTCAGAAAAGAGTATAAAAATAGCACAAGTCAATATTGGGCTTAATATACAAAATTCATAAAATGCAGAAATTCATCATCTAGAGTAATTTATGTTCTTTCCTATGCCCCTTTCGTTCTTATGTGTTAAAAGATTTGAAAATAAATGCTAAAATATTCTGAGGCATATTTCCCATAGGTCATAATATATGGCTTCAAACTGTGTAAAAGGATGAGTTTCAGTCCAAAGAAAGCAGTGACCTTAAAGCAACAGTGGAACTTTGATTGATTGGAGTTTAAAGTATTGCCAATAAGCTCTCCTTTCGTAAGAAACCAGGATTAGAATACTAAAATCAAATCAATTGACTTGAAGAAGAAAATTAAGTTTGAAGTTAAGGTAACATAAATAGCTTGTTTTAAGTAAAAATCTGATTTCTATTTCACTGATACTTATAATGTTAAGGAAAGATATGAAGCGATTAAATACAACTTTTGCTGAGACTTCCGGTTGTTCATTGCTGGCATAGAAGTATGGATTTATTGCTGTTGATTTTTTTAAAAAACTGGGGAAAGAGAGAAAAAGTGACCAATAACAAATCCTTTAGACCTTTCATAATCTTGCAACAAAAATATAATTATAGTGATATCATGTACGTTGGAACTGCTCTGCCTTTTTGCTCTCAGATGACTTCAAGGCATGATCCAGTGATGCAGTTGGAAATAAAGTACATATTTGAGAGTTCAGTCACTTGCATACCTACTCAAAAGTAAGGTAAATGTCACTTCTAGACAAACATGTCTAGGACTAGAGTCTGACAGTGTGGTTTTTGTACATACCGGTATATACTCAGACGTAAGTCCTACTAGGTTCAGTTCTGCCTAGTACAGTAATTGGATTTAGGACCGCAGCCTTAATCTTTTTCACTTCTGGAGCAGGCCTCTTTGTTCGGAGCAAAATTCATTCTCATAAAATTCATTGGTAAACTACTAGTTGCTTTTAATTTTAGAGCTGTAGTAATTTTTTGCACTGTGGGGATTAAAAATCAATGTGTGACCCAGTGTTCAAGTGAATGCTTTTTTATTTTCCATATCTCTATTCAGAATACAAAAACAAGTACTGTACATTGACATGTATGCCTTGAAATCTGCATTCCTAGGTATTGAATTACAGCAGGTGTGGTTGAGAAGTTCTGGGTTTCAAGCATAGAAAGCAAGGTTTATTTTTATGCAACTTTATTGTATTTAAAATTTCTGCTAATTTCCCATGTGGTGATTAACAGGAAGCTTTTATTTGTTGTTAATTTGTTTAAAGGACACTTGATCACTTATTGTTTAATCTGGATCCAGACTAATTTAATGCACTTTTGAGACGCAGTGAAATCTGAGTCGCTTGAATTTCTCAGTGTCATAGAATACTTTGTTTACTTTACTTACCATGGTGTAGCTTTTTATTTTTTTGTGATTTTATTTAAAAGGCAGTTGTTCTCTAAGAGAAATAAAAGCTAAAGTTTATATTGCTGAATTTAAAGTTTTATGTGGCAAGATGTAATTTCATTTGTAAACAGAGAAATACAATCCTCTTGTACTCATGTAAAACACTTTTGAATTTTAGAATAGTATTAGGTGAGGGAAAAGAGAGTTTATTTTAAATTGTTGAGATCATTCATTTTTACCTTCTCCAATAAAATAAACTGTATTCTCTGTTCATACTTGAGTGCAGAATTTAGTCTATAACAATCTCAGTTGAAAGGCTCTTGGTTTACTTAAATAATGAAGTATACTAATCTTAAAGTATTTCTATCTCCCTTATTTTTCCCGTGTTGCTGGTTTACACAGTTGGCAAATTGAATTTATGTTAACCATGGTAGTTTTTTTTATCCCATGGCATAATATTTGATGTCTAGTATCACTTAACACTTGGCACTAAGTATGAAAATAGTGTGCCCTCTTTCATTATTCGGCTGCAGGCCATATTGGCAAAACAAAAAATCAGTGGAAGCTTGGCTCTTGAAGGAGCCGGGTGACAGTCAGCTTTAGGAGTTAATATTGGTTTAAATATTATTTCTCAACCACAGTAGTTAATTGAGAATTGAAAGCTCTAATGGTATGCATATAGATGTATGGACTTCGAAATGAAGTCAAGGTCAAGAATTTGGAAGAGTTGTTTGAGTTACACTTGAAGATTTATATGACAGAGAACTGGATAGTTCCATTGTGAAAAAGGAGCTCCTGCCTTCCTTTTTGTGGATGGATGAACATATTTGGAGCCCATCTTTCTGTTTCTAAGCAAAATTAGCCCCTCATAAAATGCAGTGGATTATGTGAAGACGTCAAAGTCTCTGTACTTAAATTGCGATGTTGTCATAATAGTATAATCCTACAAGCTTTGGTGCTGAGGTTTATTCTTGCTTCTGCAGTTCCTGTCATCACAGGAAGAGCAGTCTTAGCACAATCAACATGGATTTCCTCTCTCCCTGAATGCATATTCTCACATGCCACCCTGAACTGAAACCCTGTAAGAAACATCTCTAGTTTTATAATTCAGATGTAGGAGACATGTTTTCTCTCATAGCAGGTTTGTTTGTAGGATCAAAGACGAGATGTGACTTGGGAACAAGAACTATTTTATTCATAAACAAAATGTAGTATGACTTATGCAAGGTACAACTCCTGGAAATGGTCTCCCTTCAGTGGCTGATATTGGGGTGGTTTCTGAGTTCTATTTTTTCCCCTCTTTTGATGACCTTAGTTTGAAGCAGGTAACATGATTTTTTAAAAAATGCTCAAAGTTATTAGATTAAATACTTCCAGTAGAAATCCTTTTGGATGTTATCTAGTCATGCAAGAAAAGCAAAAGGAATATTGCCAAGCTAAGCTGAAATCTAGTGAATTAAAATAACATTAAAAGAATTAATGTGCTGCTTCTGTGGCAGTTGCTGTACTTTCAAAATTATATCCTAATGCTTTGTAGCCAGTGACTTGCAGCAAGAAGATGCAATCTATAAAGAAATCTGTCTTTAAGATTAATTAGTGCTATGTACAGTTGCATGGATATCCCACCTTTTAAAAATATTATAGTTTTAATTTTACTGTTTTATGTACTATACATGAAAAACGCATGGGTGTATCAGCAGGTAAGTCTTCATTTCCATGGCATATTTTTGCCTTCTTGATTCCAGATAGAACAATGGCTTGTACTTTCTTTCTTTATATTGTTAATAACTGAAACATGTCAAGTGGAATCAAAAGCCCCTAGTATCACAGTATTATTGTAGCTCCCACGTATCTAACTTGTAAGTACAGCTAAATAAAGATACTAAATATCAGCTTCCAGACTAAAATGCTTATTCATGAACATTAATAAGACAGGACCCTTTTTATATGTAAATTGGCCACTTTATTTTAATCCCACACAACACTGGAATCTTCAGAGATTAATTCCCTTTGAAGTCAAGGATTTAACAGCTCAGTTTATATGCATGAACCAAATATTAAATCCAATGTTAGTCTCAACCAGAGTGGACACACTGAAATCAGTGGAATTTGCTTAAAATGGCGACTAATCCTGTTAATTTCTGTGAGTTTACTGTAGTCTGGGCTACCGGAGCTTTTAGCCCTAAGTCTCTTCGAGCTTATTCTCTAGTAAATGTGTAGAGCAGCCTTCACCGGTTTGATATAGAGCTGGGCACAACCTGCTGCCTTGGTGGTTTTTCCTGGTTCGTTTAGTAGCTGAACAGGTGTTTGGCACATCAAAGCTCCTCCAGCGGGTGATCGCTCAGAGTTATCACCCGGAGGAGGTGGATCAGGGAAGCCGGGTAGCTGCCTCCAAGTGGGCACCAACCAGAGGTGACGGGGTTTTTGAAGCGCTGAGCGCCTATTAAGAAGACATCCAGAAGACACCATGTTTGGCAAGATTGATATACAGACGGTAGTTCAGTGCCCACAAGTCCACGGATTTGAAGAAAAGAATTGGAATTGAATTACAGGTCTTTTGGTGTATACCAGTACGGAATTAAGCTGTTTCTGCTACGGTTTGTTTCTTCATACCTTTATTCATTCAATCAATCAGTCATTTATTTATTCATTTCTTTTAAACCCCATCTTTTTCATAATACAAGAACCCAAGATAGCTTATAAAATATTTAAAACACAATATGTGGAATTGTTCAAATGCAGTAAAGTACCATAGTAAGTTAAAAATGAACTAACACATTACATTTAAAAATGTTTAATTAAAACTGTTTAAAACAGACTGACGCACATTGAAGTCCTGCTGACTTTAAATGACCTTATTTAGAGATGCCCAAGTCACATGAACATTTGTGATGTTTACAGCTCTATATGTAGGCACAGGATTGTAGTCTGAAGGCATTTAAATCATAATTTCTGGTAGCCAGTATAAAGACACCATGTCATCAGTAGCAGGTAGAGATGTTCAGGTGTATCTTAGAGAGCACCAAATTCTAGAGAATATTTGTTGGGAGTAGTGGGCAGCAAGTCAGGAATAAAATGTTTCAATACAAGGGAAGTGGTCTGCTTATATACCGCCCGATACCACTACAAGTAGTCTCTGGGCGGTTTACAATTTTAAATTACAGTGTGCAGGCTACACATTGCCCCCCCCCAGCAAGCTGGGTACTCATTTTACCGACCTTGGAAGGATGGAAGGCTGAGTGAACCTGGAGCCTGCTACCAGGGATTGAACCCAGGTCTGAGAACAGTTTTACCTGCAGTACAAGCATTTAACCACTGCGCCACGAGGCTCCTGGAAAGGGCATCTTTGGAGGACTTACGTGAGCAACCAAACAAAAAATGTGTTCATTTGCCTTTGTGGAAACATTTACAGATGTACTTTCATTGAAATACATTTAAAGTTGTTAAGCGCCAAGAAGACCCAGCTTAACATTAAAGGTAAAGATCCCCCCTGCACATGCGTGCTAGTCGTGTCTGACTCATTTCAATTTTCAAGCCAAATAGCCAGTGTTGTGGGAGTCCGTGGCCATGTGGCTGGCATGGCTGAACACATTTCTGCTCACGGAACACTGTTTACCTTCCTGCTTTTTATGGCGGTACCTGTTTATCCACTTTCATTTACATGCTTTTGAAGTGCTAGGTTGGCAGGAGCTGGGGTTAACAGTGGGAGCTCGCTCTGCTGTGTGGCACCCGGGATTCGAACCACCAAGCTGTCAACTTTGCAGCCCACTGAACCACCATGTCCCTAGCATAGCATTACATGACCTTTCTTTTTAAAGTCTGCTTCCTTTGGTTTCAGATAGGTTTGCACAGACATTATGGTATGTCCGAGAGAGAAGAAATTCCGCATTACTGACTAACAGAGAAAAATGACCAAAATTAGTGAAATAAGCATAGCTTCTAACATTCTTTTCTACAAGGTAGGTAATACAGGAATTTGTCATCAACAATAACTATATAATGGCTAGAACCAGTTTATAATTCATACTTTTTGAAATATGGAAGTAAAGGATGTATCACTCCTTGAATCCCAAAAGTTTTTAGACTAGGGTTGACTTGATGGATTTGCACTCCTACGAGCTTTGACTGTTAGACATGCTGGTTGTAGATATTGGGGGCATGAAGCCCCAAACATCTGCATGGTTTAGATTGGGAGCTACTATTCTAACTTAATACACACCACTCCATTTGAGATTAGCTCTCCAGTGTCTCAACCAGAAGTCTTATCCACCACTGACGAGATGAGTGAAGATACTTTGGACCAAATCTGGGATCTTCTCATGAATATAGGCTGAAATCCTGTTGTTTACCATGAAACAATATGTAATTTCCAGTACATTCCCTGGTATTTTGAAATGCAACCTCTTCATAATATTATTGACATTAATCTAAGGTTGTAAAACTCATGCCCCGCTAATTCAAATTTAGCTTACCTGTCACTCAATCAGCCTCCTGATCTTGATGCTGTTTGTTTTGCAAGAATACAGGACTTCAAAAATACTAGACAGGCTACAGTATTTCAGTTTGATAACCTACAGCTTACTTAAGTACAGTAGGACCCCTGTATCCACTGATTCAGTTATCCACGGTTGGCAGAGGAAAAATAAATAAATAATTCAGCAGCCGCAAAGCAAGCTACTGTCACAAAGAGCATCTGTAAAGCAAGCTATTATCATAAAAAAGCAGCCGTAAAGCAAGCTACCATCACAAACAGCAGCTGTAAAGCAAGCTACTGTTGCAAAACAGCTGTAAAGCAAGTTACTATCACAAAGCAGCAGTTTTGGGGAACATTTTGGCGTTCTCTCTTATCCACGGTTTCCATTATCCACGGGAAGGCTCGGAACCAATCCCCAGTGGTTACTGGGGTCCTACTGTATGTCATGTAGATTTTTAATAACCTTAGATCATAATAATCTTAGAATGCAGAGCTGGAAGGGACCCTATGGATCATCAAGTGCAGCCACGGTCAAGGGACATAGTTGGGAATCAAACTCCCAGCCTCTGGCTTCGCAACCATATATTTAAACCACTAAGCTGTTCATCCGTATTTTTTTTTCAAAACATGTTTGTAGTGGCAGAAGTAGTTTTAAAGTCAGTGTATGAAGCATAATTACGAACCTTAAAACACACACACGCTAGACTGGATCTGAACCTAATGAAATATTACTGGTTCTTAAAGGAAAATGTGTGTAGGTGGCAAATCCAGACCAAGCCAGATTTACCATTTCCCCAGAACCTTTGAGCAAATAATTCTGTGGATTTTCCCAACTTCTTTCTTAGCTATATATTTTGTGCAGCCATATATTGATATATTAAGGCTTCTGGGGCTGAATTACCTTTGTTTCTTCATCAAAGTCATAACTGTGAAAGGTTGTTTTTCTGTGGGCTATTTCAACTTCAAAAGATTTTTTTAGGGCCTAGTGCACTGGAAAGCTTGGGGATATAATTAGCTAAAATGGAAATAGATGCAATTTAGTTCCTGATGTTTTAATTTAGTGCTGCATTCCCATTGATTACAGACATTGGTCTTCATGGCAAGAAACTGCATATGAAGTCATACATTTTAATCAGTCTTTCCTATATTTGGGTCAGATAAATAACAAATAATTTATGAAAATGAAGTCTTGTTCAGTGGTTGGTTTCCGTGAAGTTTTGGTTACAGTTCAGTAATAAAGCCTTGTTCATGCTACCGTGCATTTTAATAATCTAGACCTATTGCTATAGCCAAGCTATGATAAGAGTTGTTTCCATATGTTTTCATAAAATTTACTTTATCAGCATCAGAAACCAAATTAGTAAATTGGTATGCACATATATGTCTGATAGAACAGTTTGGCTAGCTCCTTTAAGCAGAATGTGCATATGTTCCAAAAAAAATTTCTTTGCAATATCAGTAACAAAATTTCTAGTCACATTGAACCAGAATAATGAAAATCCCCCATGCAGTGAATTTTTGTTTCTTTTTTTCCTGCAGGAGAAATAAAGAGGTCTCTGTGTGCATGTGCATGTGTAAACACTGAGACACACATCAAATCATGACAAGGTTGTTTTCTTTCTGATAGCATTGAATATCTGTTTCACTTTTAAAACAGTATTTTGCCCTTTATGGTAACAGTAAAATATACTTCTAGGAACTGTTTGCCCTAAAATATTAAGTGCTAGTAAGTACATTTACGGTAGCATGCTTAGTTGTGTTTAAGTTTCACTAAGGCAAACCCCAAACATAAGGTACATTCTTCATTTCTTTAAATGTACAGAGTACTAATTATTATTGATTTTCAATCTTGCTACAATTACAAGTAACTGTAATGAGTGGCAGATAAAAAGTAATAATCCGTGGAGTTCTGGAAGTGTTTAATGTTTGTCTCCAGTACTTTGCATGATCAATATTAACTGCCCCATAGAAACTAACTGCTGTATCAAATAACAGTAAATCAGATGAATGTGCTTACAGATTATTTATTGAAGGCTTTAATTGTTCACTGGGGTCCTACTTATCGGAAGAAACAATAGAATGTAGCAATTGAACAAATCTGTTTGTAAATAGAGGCACTGCCCTACATGTCACTGACCATAGTTCATACATGCTTTGCATGATAAAGTCTCAGTTCAGTCTCTGCTTAGGGCTGGGAAAATGTTAATTAGATATAGGCTATTCATGTCCCTGGGGATACCAATGTGAATTGTGGCACCACAGGTGCCTTGGAGGCCCACTCCCTACCCCCAGAACTGGCCAGTCCACTTGCTGGTCACCATATACCACTCAGGTCCTTTGTTGTTGTCATCATGCTGGAAAGGAGCCTGAGCAGCATTTCCCTACCTCCCTACACAGCTGGGCAATCACCACATCTTGCCTCCTCCCTAGAAGGGTCGGTCAGCTAAGTGGACCTCCATGGAATTGCTGATGCTGTGATTCATATTTGGATTCCCCAGAATACAAACAGCCAATGTCTGATGTGAATTACCGAGATCCTGGACAGGTGTGGCCAGTTAGTATAGACCAGGCATGTCCAAACTTTGGCCCTCCAGATGTTTTGGACCACAACTCCCACAGTCCTTTGCCATTGGAAATACAGGCTTGGAATTCTGGGAGCTGTGGTCCAAAACATCAGGCGGGCCAAAGTTTGGACATGCTTGGTATAGATAGTATCAGTGGTCATCTGTTTCAGTATACTGTATGTTGATAAGTGCCAAATGAAAGCCCTAACCCTTTATGATTGCCAAATTAGTGAAATCTTGTGTCATTTCAAGCAGCAGATGGGAAGGGCTGTATAAGACCTCTCTGTTTTCTGTCTGGCCTGCCTGCAGTTTGTTGGGAAATGCTCCATAGTAAGATTGCAGTATCAAGGCCAGACAGCATCAAGACCTGACTTTTTAAAAACGTCGTGCATTTCTGCGCATGGAACACGGTTTACCTTGCACTTATATGCTTTTGAACTGCTAGGTTGTCAGGGTTAACAGTGGGAGTTCACGCTGCTGTGTGGCACCCAGGATTTGAACCACCAAGCTGCCAACTTTGCAGATGACAGTTTCTAGTACTCTAGCCCACTGAGCCACCATGCCCCAAGTAGCACCTACTACTTGATGGCTTTTAGCTGCTCATGCCATGAACTGGATATGGTCTGCATGCAGAGCACAAGTTGTGAAACCTTGCTATTGCTGTTATTCTCTGAAGAATCCAAAATTAAATTAAATTTCCAAGATTACAATAATCTAGAGAACTGGTAAAGTAAGCTCATGAAAAAAAAACATACATTCCAGAGGGAATTGCTTGATTGGTAGCTCTTATTAGTCAAATCCCCCTTCAAACTCATAAAAGCTCCTTTTGAATCTCAGAAGAATTTAACAGCCTGAAGGTGAACTCTTAAAAGTAACTTGCAGTTACTTTGCTTCCTGTATTTATCTGCTGCACCTGTACAGACGTTCACCTGTACACCTGTTCACAAGGAGGAACATGGCCAATTAGTTAAGCAATTGCCTAGTGTGCTGCTACTCCCTGTTTTGTTTTGTTTTAGTATTGACAAAACATAAATCCTGTAGGGACCAGCTACAAAGCTTGCTCTAAACAATAGGCACCAGGTCAATAATATTTTTACATTGTAAATGAAGATTCCCCCCACCTCGAGAAGAGAGCAGTTCAGGGCATCAAAGCCTTTCATGTCAAAGTATATAAATCAGAACTTAGAAAGCATTACAGTGGTAATAACCATAGCAGTGGTAGTAATATTAGTAACAGATCGAAGGCAAGGTGACCATGGGAAAAACATATTAAAAGACACTCCCAGCTACTATGGCTAAATGTGTTGTATGACTAGTATCACTCATTGTAAAGTACACTATTGGATGTGTCTTGATCCTAGGGGCATGATTTCATCTTTAAACCTTTTAAAGAAAAATTTAAACACAATACACATTTGTATTATGTTGGATTTTCTAATGTCCCTTTCCAGTGAGTATGGCAAGGCATATATGTAAATCAATTAATGCCATACATTAGTGCATCTGGAATTGCAATTAATTGGGATGATCTGTAATGTTCAGAGAATGTGGTGTTAACCTTGAAATATTTCTGATCATTAAAGCAGTGCATTAATTTCAAAATTCAGTCGTGCTGAGGATTTTAAGTTTTTTTAATTAAGCAGCCACAAAAATTGAGAAGTGAAATGGCACATGAAATATCACTTGACAGGTCAGTTTTATTGCATATGATTAGAACACTGACTCTTAAGTCTTTCTGTATGATAATAAGACAACTGTGTAATGAATTACATTAACCTCCCCTATTTTCTCTAAATCAGAATGTAGAATCTGATCAATAACTTTACAAAAGGAGTTTCTGTGAAATAATGTACAACAGGTGTATGGCACGGCAGATCTTTTAGCAAACATAACTAATGAATTCATTGCCTTTTGGAAAGGTGTCCCCACATTTGTCTCTTATTAGGTCACATGAGTTTAGACAACTGCTAGGTGCATTGTTTTTACATGTGTTAGTCTATATTTTTGACTAAAATTGTAACACTGAAAATTGAGGGTCGTTTTACAGTACAGTATGTACGGAAGTAATCTGAGGAGAGAACCATGTGATTGTGAAACTGCAGTTTTGGGTTGGGAAAGTAGGGGTTGTCTTATACATGGAAAAATACAGGTAAATGCAGATTGAACTCATAGTCTAAAGAAATTCAGGGATGTTGTATGCAGGTTTCCTTTAAGGTGTGTGTCTGCGTGCTTATGTGTGACTCCACTTCTGCCCTTTTCAGCCCCTTTGTTTCTCTTTTCAGACCCTTTGGTTCTGGTTGTGCTGGAACCCCACACAGGAGGTGGTGCAGTCACATTTGCAAGGAGCTGAAAATTAGAGATAATATTGGTTATGTTGACCAATGGGTAGATTTTGCCCAGCAGGATGCTCTCGAAGAGAGGACATGGTACATTTTCTAACAGAATGTCCTTGGTATGCAAAATTGAGAGATCAGTATCTTAAACCCTTACTAACTGGGATCAAGGATAACTCCCCTTTATGTACAGTTTTAAATCTGCTAGCTGGCACAGAATACTACAGTATTCTATATGTCTGCTAAATTCATTAAACAAAAGAAAAGATGGAAAGATGGAATTCATTGCCTGCTTCAGTCTCTTCAAGTTATTTTTACAACTTGATACTTTATTATTTTATGCATTTTTTATTGTTTATGTCTCTTTATAGATACCGAATACTGTCTTTTAAGGGTGCTTGAATTTCTGTTTTGTTTGAGTAGAATACAACAGAACTTACAAAAATGCATATGCAAAGCTTGGTATGAAAGAAATCTTTATAGATCACTCTAAAGCGATATGCTAGTGTTGTTTCTTGGTTTTGTTGCCTCAGTTGTTAGAGGGGTTTTTCTTTGTTTTTATGAAAAGTAATGGAGCCATTGGGGTTGAGATGGGGTGAGATCTGTAGGAGGTACAAAAAAGAACAAAAAGAAGTGGATACGAATGCATACTCCATAGTTGAAAATATACAGTATCTCTCTTGCAATTCATAGTTGCTGTTTTTCGATTAGTAGTATCCACTAGGGATCTATTGAAGCCCTCACCTCCGGTGTACACAAATAAGGGACCTAAAGGTAGATTGAGTCGCTAATATTCTTCAGGTAATATTTTGATATGCTTTGTTCCTGGAGCTGTGGCATTATCTGTGTGTTTGTGAAGGGAGAGCTCCTACAAATGGCCAGAAAATACCAGGGGCTGTGATCTTTACACTTCACCTTAACTGTGTGACCTGTCATTTCAAAGTTCATGTTACAACCCTCCTTCCACAATCCTACAGACATACTCCTACAGACATACAAAAGTGTACTTCAGTACACTTTTGTAAATTAAACTAAAGGAGAGAACAAAGAAAATGAAGAATATTCCAGAATACTTGTGGGAATGACTTCCGTGGGAAGCCTTTATCAGGCTTGAAAGGCTGCTTGCCAACTGTAGGAATTAAATCCTGCGAAGCCTTAACGTTTTAAAGGCTTGGAAAACTTGGGAAGCCTATTTCCGAAATAAGCTTGAGAATTGGGAACCCAGCAGGGAAGCTTAACCAGCAACCCCCCCCCCCCAATGGGTTGGAAAATAAAGAGAAGAATCCAACACGTGTTTCTCTTGGTGCAAAATGGAAGCTTCTTCTCTTCCTCTTCTCCCTTGCCAGCACCCAGGCAGAGGTTTTTATTGAAAACCACATGACTACAAATCCCATATGGCTTTGCAGCAATCTCTCATCCAATTACAAACTTACACGTCTACATAAAAACACAAATACAGATTTTTCTTTGTTCTAAAAACAGCTCACTACGCATGAGCAGGAGTGCAGGTTACACAACAACACTGCACATGTGTGAAGCTAGCCTGGGAACCTGATGAGAAGTGAAACATAGTATCTGAGCATTGATTTAGTACAATATGCCTTTGTTAAACCGTCCTCGTTTGCTAGTGCATTCTAGCTTTCTGTTAATGGAGGCCACAGAGAGGCACTGTGGGAAAGATTCCCCACAAATACTAAAAGTGATGCACCGGTGATGCAAATCTATACAGGGATGTAACTCTTTTTCCTAAGTTGAGGGATAAGCAACTCTTAATATTATAGGAGTAGAGGACAAGGAGTGTGCGTTCTTGTTATTGTTTTCAGATGATAACATGATGCAATTTAAAATAAAAAAACTAGCACTTCTGGAAAGGCATTTAAGAACATGAAATGTTTGACAATAGTTGATTACAGTCAAATACAGGGGTACCTCGACTTAAGAATTTAATCCATTCCAAATGCATGCTCTTTAGTCGAATTACTCCTAAGTCGGGGTATCTGTCTAAAAATTTGAAAAAAATGAGTTGAAAAATGAGAAAAAAATGAAAAAAATATTTGTAAGTCAAGCAGACCATATCTAAAATTTGTAAGGTGGCAGTTAAAATGCCAACAGTTTTCCGCTCTTAAGTCGAATTGCTCTTATGTCTAGCTGCTCTTAAGTCGGGGTACCACTGTACTAGCCCAAAGCAGTTGATTGATAGAATAGCCTCACAGTAGTCAGTGGGACTACGAGGCACAGCAAGCCACTGAGACTCATGAATTTTAAGAAATGGAGAAAAAGGACGCAGAGAGCCAAAAAATACCCCCAAACCCTGAAAAGGTGCACAACAGTATCAGACCAACATTCCTAAATAGAATGGCCAAACCTACTCTGCTGAGAAGTCTCTCTTGCCCCAATCTTGTTACTGAGTAAAGTAGGAGTGGTCTGAAGAAGGAATTTGTGGTTGTGACAAGTGGGAATTCTGGGTAGGAGTTTCTTCAGTTCACTTTTCAGCTATCCATGAAATTATTTTGATTTTTTCAGTGAATTATATTTTCCTCTTTAAGTAATGCATACAGCAGGCATGTCCAAACTTCAGCCCTCCTGATGTTTTGGACCACAACTCCCAGAATTCTAAGCTTAGATTACCAATGACAGAGGATTGTGGGAGTTGCAATCCAAAACATCTGGAGGGCCAAAGTTTGGACATGCCTGGCATACAGTGTATGTTTGGGGGAATTACACAAACATTTGATGACATATGCATGTAATTGGGAGAAAGGCACACAAAACTGACTAGAATTTATACAAATTAAAATAAATATTATGTCCACACTAGATCTGAGTCATTTAGTTTATATGTCTAACCCTATTTCTGGGCAAGGAGCAGTAGTAGGTTTGATCATATTCTTATAGTAGCTTTCCCACAAAATGGTTATAAGCTAAAGCTATAAGCACATCTGACAGAAGCTCATCATGGTCTTTCCTAGTTTGATAATCCGCCTTTGGCTAGTAAGAACATTAGCTACAGAGAATCCTTCTGCATTAAAGAACAGATTGCCATTCATTAGATCCTTTCAGTTCTGTGATTCAGATATTGTTAAAACCATGTTCATCTTCATACTATACTTCATTTTATGTTTGATGTTTTGTGCAGTAATCACCATATCATACAGTTCGTTCATTCTTTTAAATGCCAGTGTTTTTTTTCTCCACCAAATGATATAATTGCGGATAAACCCACAGGTCTACATAGCTCTTTAAACATGAATTTATCATCATCACAATTGAATGGGAAGGCAATATAAATATAGTCCCTCTGGATTACCTTGATGAGTTCTTTAAAGATTACAGTTAACAAAACTTGCCGGAATCCCCATCTGAAATTCTGGCTTTGACTTATGACTCAATCAAGAGAAAGAAGCTGATGTACTTGTATCGCCAGGGACCACACAGGCAGGCAACAATGGAAGAACTTTGTGATATCTTATATAAAAGAATACTGCAGAGAGGCAAAAATTGTGACTCAATCTGCATATAGCTAAATTCCAGTGCCACTGAGTAGTAAATTATGTACTGATATTACCCATACAGCGTAAACACTTCCCACCCAGTGGTTTGCAACCATAGGCACTCTCTGTTCACCCTTGTTGAACACCCTTGTTGAACCCTTGTTGGCTGATCAGCTGAATCAGTTCTTCAGCCGTTTTGAGGTGGAAACTAGAACCACTATGACTACAGCATCGACCATCAATAGCACACCAATAGAATCTACTACTGATAGACAACCACTTCTACTGCAGATTTCTGATGTGCAACGCGCTTTCCAGAATATTAATGCTAGGAAGGCAGCTGGACCGGATGGAATCATGGGATGAGTTGTTAGGGACTGTGCTGCAGAATTAGATGGAGTATTTACAGACATTTTTAATCTATCTTTGTTGCAGTGCTCTGTCCCTACTTGCCTGAAGACATCTATTATAGTGCCAGTCCCTAAGCAGTCAGTAGTGGCATCTCTCAATGACTATAGACCAATAGCTTTAACATCTGTTATTATGAAGTGTTTTGAGAGATTGGTGCTAGATTATATTAAGGCTAGACTTCCATCTACTCTGGACCCATTTCAGTTTGCATACAGGAGTAACAGATCCACTGATGATGCTATATCCATTGTTGTCCATACTGTATTGAGCCATTTAGAACAACAGGGAACATATGCAAGGCTGTTATTTGTGGATTATGGCTCTGCTTTTAATACAATTCTACCTAATAGGTTGTTTTTCAAAATGGCCAATTTGGGTATATATCAGATGATTTGTTTGTGGGTAAGGAATTTTCTGACTGATAGGCCACAGTCAGTAAGGATGGGATCCCACCATTCTTCTACTCTTGTATTAAGTACAGGAGCTCTTCAGGGTTGTGTGCTAAGCCCCTTCCTCTACTCCTTGTACACACATGATTGCACCCCACTGTATAACTCCAACACAATAATCAAATTTGCAGATGATACAACAGTGGTGGGGCTCATTAGTAAGAACGATGAGTCTGCTTATAGGAAAGAAGTACAAGGGTTGACTCAGTGGTGTAAAGAAAACAATCTTATACTTAACACCAAAAAAACTAAAGAACTTATAATTGATTTCAGGAGGAAGAAAGATGTACATTTACCATTGTACATAAATGGTGAGGAGGTGGAGAGGGTTGGTAGCTTTAAATATCTGGGCACTTACATCTCAGAGGACCTCTCATGGACTGCAAACACCAATATGGTTGTGAAGAAGGCACAGAAGAGGCTGTATTTCCTGAGAATGCTCAGGAAGATGAATTTATCTCAGCATCTACTTCTGTCTTACTATCACAGCACCATTGAGAGTGTCCTAACTTATGGCATGCTATCATGGTATGGGAGCAGCTCTGTAGCAGACAAAAAAGGTCTACAGAGAATAATTAAAATTGCCCAGAATGTTACCGGGCTCCAGCTACCAACCCTGGATGACATCTTCACATCTCGCTGTTTGAGGAAGTCACACAACATTCTGAGGGACTCTACTCATCCTGCTCACAATTTCTTTGAACTGTTGCCTTCTGGCAGAAGATATAGAACAATTAAAACTCAGACCACACGTCTTCTGAACAGTTTTTATCCCAGAGCTATAATTGCACTTAATAATGAACTCAAGAACCACCAGCAGTGAGCACTTGGACAGGATTACCTAGCCTGTTGTGTAGATGCTTGTGTTTTTAGGGGTGGGGGTTGGTGGGTGGGGGGGTGTTCAGGGATTTGTATGTGTGTGTGTTGAAGGGTTTTTTTTAATGTGTGTGAGAGTGTTTGGGGATTTGTGTGTGTGTTTGTTGAATCTGGTCTCTGGGTGTCTGAATTTCGTTGTATGTGTATACTGTGTATATACACACAATGACAATATATTATTATTATTAAAATGGAGGATCAGCCTCTAGGCTGGGGTGGGTCTTCCCCCCCCCCCCCTGCTTCCTGATTTCTTTTGTTTCGGAAAGGGGACTTGAAGGGGACAGCAGCTGTGATTGAATGAATTAGCCAGTAAAAACAAAACAAAACAAAAAAGCCCAAGTACTGTCTAAGTATGTTTTTAGAGACCTTCATTCTGGTGGTGAAACTAAAAAGGAATGCTCAGAGTCTTTGTTTTCCTAAATGCATATCAAACAAATAACTTTCAATGTCACTATTATAATACCACCTCTAGCTTCTTATCTGAGAAATAATAGCTTATTTGTAATCCTCGTTTAGAATCTTGCATTATAGAGCCCATTTTGTGCTTGAAAACTGTAGCCCACTGATCTTGAAGTAAGTTTGTGATCACCACTAGCCTACCCCTAGTGGAGGAAAAAAACCGGAGGACACACAGGCAGGCAAAACCAGACCACCAGCGGCTGTAACCGTGTCAGCATTGCAGAACCATGTTAAAAGTGGAAGCCCCCTTGGCCTGCCTGCTTGGCGCTCTCTCCTCCTTGTTTGCCCCCCCCTGTGGCAGAGCCGCCAGTGCTGCCTCCAACTTCACCTTTCACCTGCCTTGCCTGCCTAAGCATCCTCCCCCTCCCCCTCCTCCTTGCCTCTGTGTGTCTATGTGTATCTCCCCCACTCCCATCAGGAAGAGTTTGGTGGGGAAGTATGGAAAGCAAACCTTGAGGGGGTGAGTTCCTGGGGCTGTACATTGGGAAAAGCTGCACAGCGGGGTCTCTCTCTCTGTGTGTCCCCCATCCCATCAGGCAATAAAAAGCAATAAAAGGGGGGGATAACTCACTGCCTTGAAAGCTGGCTTATTTGAAAACAAGGGACAAAAAAGAAAGGCAGTGGGGAATGGAGCTCTCATGGAGCAGCAGGGAGGGAGGGGGTTGTGGCAGGAAGCCATTGGCCTGACCCATATCAGGGTGAATGGTTGGCCCCCACACATTTTCAACTCACCATATCTGGCCCTCCTTACAAAAAGTTTGGGCACCCCTGGCTTAGTGAAAGAAAAATCAGTATATGCATTTGATTTCCCAAAGCATCTTGTGTAATTGTAGTGTGATTTGCTATAGTGGAAATCAGATTAAAGAGAGATTTTTTTTACTCCTTTTTCCATTTTTCTTTTTAGCCTTTGGCCCATTATTATATGACTACAGTATAGAGCAATCAGCTGATTCCGATCCTTTTTTTTAAACCTAAGCTTTCTCAAGGATATGAACTATAACTTTAATAAAATCAATAGGCAGGAAATTATGGCCACAAATTAAAATGTTATGTTTCACAAAAAAAAAGATGAGTGTAATAGTTGAAAAAACGTGAACTTGCAGCAAGGGAAAGGGCATGAGATAGTAAAGGAACTTGAATTATTTCAGTTTTCTGGGGGTGATTATTCCATAGCTTCATCCTAAGTACCATGAAATATATTTCAAAACTTTATGTTGCAACAAGCTACATATATGATGCTGATAAAAATGAACACAACTCAAAATAGAATTCCGGTAATTAAATGCTAATACTGATGGAAGTTTGAAAAAATCTATAGGGATTTGTGTAGTCATTACACAATACAAATGTAGAATAATTTGGTATGCTTCTTAGACCACTAAACAAACAAACAAAGCAATGCAAGCTTTTGTAGAATAAAAGTCCCCTTCTTTGGGCACACATCAGTAAGTTGGGAGTAGTGCAGAAAAATTATAAATGAATGTTTCTAAATCGTGGCCAGGCACAATTTTCTTCAAGTGTGTTTAAATCTTGATACAAGCAGGCTGTGGAAGTGTTGTTTGATGCTTCTCCCCAGTGCCATGTGGTTGAAAATTTCCATTCAGAATTCAGAGTTAACCTATCACTCTGTGTAAGCCTTTCCCCTGTCCAACATGGCCTGTTTTCAGAAAACAGATTTCCTTTAAGGCTGTGAGTGGGGAACAAACATATATGAACATAGTAATTACCTTCAATACATTGGGATACATTTTAGGTTGCTAACCGGGTAATAGCCAGTTGTAGAGCTGGACATCCAATTGTTTCCAATTAAAATATTAGATTACCTAAGGTGTATGTGAGCAGTAGTTCTCCTCCTGCTTGGTTGATGAAAGAGTCCATGTAGTCCAGCTTGGCTGATGTAAAGAATTCTCAAAACCTGAGAACAGGTTTTCATGCTATCTCCAAAGTTTAAAAAAAATTCAAAGGAAGCCGTGAGGTCATTAGACAGTACATGAGGTGGAAGAACGTGATGGGAGTATGTTTCCATCCAGCCTTAGGCACATCATATCAGAGTATTCTTTGGTACAGATCTGAAGGACCAAGTGAATCTGCAGATGATAACCTAAATATTAAGGGCAGCATGTGAGACCCTGCTTTATCGCAGTGGTTCCTGGCTTTGGAGTAACCCAGATGTTCATGGATTGAAACTCTGAGAAAGTGATGTCAGCACACCTAGTGGTGTAGGCTTCTGGGAGACGCAGTCCAAATATGCCTGGGTAACTCAAGGTTGAGAACCACTCCTCTGTGGTGCAAAAGTAAGATCTGTGATACTGGTCAAGCCCACAGACAGAATATTTTTCTGAAGTGGCACCCAAGCCACCCAGAGTGAGCGTTGGCCAGATGGTGCAGTATAAAAATCAAATAAATAAATAAATAAAATAATATTTGGAGTGCCCTCCCCCAAGATGAAAGAATAGCCTGTTGATTGCTAAACTTTATGTCAACTAACATTAATCGAATCCGTATTCGAATAATTTCAATATGTTCTGCTTTTAACAAAAATGTTTAAATATCTGTTATGATATTTTGCTCTGTGTCTTGTTTTTTCCTTTTAGAAGCTATATCATGAACATTGATTTTCTTCTTTGGATTTGAATTTGTATTATTGGTACATAATCTGCAAAGGTCTTTATCCTGAAAAATAGTCTGGAAGCCAATATAATCATTGTCCTTTCTGTGTTTCATGTTGCGCTGTAGAACTGATGACATCTGCATGTGTAAAATATTTATACTACAAAAAAACGAAGGAGATGACCAAAACAGGCATATGGATTCCAGGATGTTTTTATATTTTGCTGAGAGAAAATAATTATTTTGAAAAAGGAAAGAAATCCAAGCTTTTTACCTGTCCCACTCTTCTTACTTTCTTCTCAGTGTTCTCTGTAATTTGCACCTGTTATAGATGTGTGGCCAGAACAGTAGGGAGTCCTCATAACTCAGCAAGAGCCATATATGACCAGGTCAAACACACACTCACCCCAGGGTCATGGCTAGGTTACCAAGTCAAGGCTGACAGTCCACTCTGAAAATGTTTGTTTCTTCTTAGCTCACCCCATTTTTCTGTCTACCTTTCCAGGTCATGTTTGTACTCCAGAACAGCAGTGCGAAATTGTAAAATAATACCAGCTGTTGAAAAAGTACCCTATAATGCTGGGAAGTCATTGGCCTTTGCTTTGAAGGTGTGGCTTTGAACAGCACACAAAATGATTAAAATGTGCAACCAAATAGGCACATTTCCTTTTCTAATGCATGGAAGTTTTCTTCTTTCTCTGGAAAAGTATTAAAAGCAGCTTTGATTTGATTTTGCTCCAGACCAGACATGAAAACTAAATAATGCTAGGTATTTTTCCCTTGTGGGGTGGGGACTGTTTGGAGGCTTATAAATAACTCCTACAATGGAGCATACATATAAGCAGCAAAGAATCTGGTTCTAATTACTTGTACTCTAGTTGAACTTTGGCGTTTCCTTTGACTTTCTATGTAATGTATGTGAGCTGTGTGCTTTGCACTTCTGCAATGAGTTCATGCACACATACATAAGCACATGCATCCAGTCTGCATTCTTTTGGTGCCAATAAAAATGAGGGTTAACAGAATGTTTTGACCAAATGCAACACTTTGCCATTCACCCTAATTAGCTCAAATTGCTCCTTCCCACCAGGGATTTAGAGCTCAGTATTCCAGCTCCCCTTGGGGCTATCCAGGAAATACCATTTGCTTTACAACTTCTTTACTCTTTTAAGGCTCTGTTGTCTGAACTGAGTGCATTAAAAGCCAGCGTTTAATAATCTATGTTTGTCATAAAAATGAAAAGGATTTCATAAATGCCTGCCCTGGTTTTAATCAGCCTCAATATTAAAATCCTTCTATCTGTCAGTATGGTTTTTACTAAGGATACCTTATCTCTTGTAAAGCACACTTCACTTCCTTAAAGATCTTATCTTTACCTAAATTCTATAAAAATAATCAAATGTGAAAACTTTTGACTTAAACTGTTGCTTAAAAAATTCTTAAGTAGCTCTCTGGTACCTCTTGTGAATCAAGATTGCAGAGTAATGGCATTAGAAACATCTACTCTTTAAGGAAATGTATTCCTAATATTATATGTTTTAAGTAGTTCTGTTTTGGTTGGAGCTCTTTCCTTTTACTTCATCATATTCCCATCCACACACATGCATGCATACACACAGTACTAAAACTGCTTTGTTCAAATAGTAATAGTGACCTTTTTTCCTATGCAAATCTCCTTTCTTCGGCTATTACTAGGATCTGGTTTTAAGTTACAGTAAGTGGATTTATTCTATTCAGTATATACTAGCGTTAGTTTAGAATACAGGGGTACCCTGACTGAAGAGCAGCTCGACTTAAGAGCAATTTGACTTAAGAGCAAAAAACTGTTGCCATTTTAACTGCCGCCTTACAAATTTTAGATATGGTCTGCTCGACTTACAAATATTTTTCTATTTTTTTTTATTTTTTAACTTATTTAACTTATTTTTTCAAAATTTTAGATAGGTACCCCGACTTAAGAGTAGTTCGACTTAAGAGCATGCATTCGGAACGGATTAAATACGTAAATTGAGGTACCGCTGTAGATACTTGTTAAATATTTTAACTGTAGGAAAATGCTGTGGTTTATTTAGTTCTTTTTCTCCCCATAGTAATATTGTGAAGTAAATAGGTCACCAATGCTTTCTAGCAGAAAGAGAGCAGCGATTAACGAAGGTGTGCTTTGAAAATGTACCCAGTGCAGTTAGTTAGTTTGTTTTATTTAAAAATAGATATATATCCCACCCTTGTTCTTATAAAGGACCCATGGTGGCTTACATCATTAAAAAAGCAGCATCAAAAGCTAAACACATCCAATATTTTAAAATAATTAAATACACTATAAATGATAACTAAAATCAATATTTAAAAATACTTGGGAGTTGATTCACAGCAACTGGACTTCATTTCCTGTGCGGTTCAAAACATTTTGCTACTCATCCAAGTAGCCTTTTCAGTGTGAGAAAAAAATGGTGGGAGGCTTCCAGTTTATATTGGAACTCTTGTGAAAGGGAATTCCAGAGTTTGAAAGCAGATACATATAGACATTATATTAATATTATAAACAAACAAACAAACAAACAAACAAAAATAAGGTGCATTTCCTTGGAGGTAACAGTTGTACTTCGTACTTGTGGCTTAGGGCAAAAGGAGGATAATTTCAATTCAGCTCGTACCCAGAATCTACCAAAATTGGGATATATGGATAAAGTTAGGCGAAACCAACATTGATAGGCTCTGCCAGTAGCTGCTTTAACAACCAAACTCATTTGTTCTTCCTCTTAAAATAAGTACATTCCTTCTTAAATTGGTTATAACTTAACCAAGTGAGGAGGCACATCTCTGATTCTAGATGGAGTAATCAAGCGTCCCACCCCACAATTTGGGGTTCAGATCAGGTAATCCTGGTGAACAGCATTTGGTGGTGGAGTTCTGTTGGTAAAGAAAGACAACATTTAAGAAATATGGGAAGTAATACATGTTATATAAAA
This sequence comes from Phrynocephalus versicolor, assembly GCA_023846285.1. NCBI lineage: Eukaryota > Metazoa > Chordata > Lepidosauria > Squamata > Agamidae > Phrynocephalus > Phrynocephalus versicolor. The sequence continues at coordinate 46,400,034 of JAHTLZ010003542.1, read as the reverse complement.
TTAAATCAGCATGAGGTCAGTACCCGATTTTTGTGGAAATTTAGCTCATTTTAAACTGCTTCAGAGAGTATCTCATTTCCTCGATTCTTTAGACAAAGCTAGATATGTTTGCCTTAAGATGTTTCTTTCTTGGCTTGAGCTTTACATCCACTTATGCGGAAATCAGTCTGTACATTATACTATACCATTGGCTAGGAGGTATGCATCCAGTTTCTCTTCTATATTTACCTCATTTTCATTCAGCAAAAGAGCTTCAGAGAATCCTAGTTCTGCAGATGATAAAGAATTATGGATTCTAAGCTCCATCTCCTAAGCAGGTTCTCTTTGGCTCTCTGTTTAACATGGCTGTGTGAGTAAAGCAAAGTTGTGTAACATTGCACTCATTGGTATATGTGGATACTTGGATCCTTTTAAGGAAAAAGGCAGGATTAAATATTTTAAAAATGATGGTCATCTGCACCTGTTTTGGGTCTACAGTGGAATAGTTTTACATTATCATGGAGGGGTGTGTGTGTGTGTTTGTGTTTTCTCTATAATGGGGGAGCAGTTAAGCTCTTGTCTAAAAAAGCAAAAGAGGGGGTTGTGCCATGTGGCCATCACAAAACCCAAATGCAAAAATAGGCTACAGGTGATACCTTTATAGGCCACTAATAAAAATAAAAAACATTGCAAGATTTCGAGTGTAAAACACTCTTCTCCAAAGCAGGTCCCAAAGGTTCAAACATGGCAAAAATGAGCTATGCCAGGTTATTCTTAAAGTTCTTGGCTAGATGATGTTGTACCCAGGCAAGTTTTCCTGGAGGCAGGAAGTAGGAGGGCAGTTGTAAAAACTGCTTAAGCATTGGGTTACACCTCCCCCTTCTTCAAACACTGTGGCTGATTCTTCACGTCCCTCTCGCTGCAGTTCGCGGCCCCGCTGGAGACCGGTTCGAAGGAACGTAACCTCACATCCTTGTGGGGTCAATCCGAGTTCACCCCGACCATGCCCCCTGAACTGCGCTCCAAGCGGGGTGAGAGATTCCCGTCCTGGAGCTCGGGAATCTTTTGAATCCACTTCCCGATCCGTCTTGAAAACCGATTTCAACACGGAGGCAAGTTCACCTTGGCTCGAGGAAGGACGTGAAGTAACCGCCAAAGGAACATTTGAAGAGGGATATCACATCATTGGTTGAAGAAAATGGTCCAACTGTGCCTCGTGCTGCTGCCTCACACTTTTTTTTTGGGGGGGGGTATCAGAGTAACATCAAGGGAGATGGGAGGCGAGTGTGCATCATATCAGATCCCAGTAGCTTGTATTCAAAGGTCTGTGTACTTATGTAGTATGCACATATTTATTAAGGAAAATATTGCTTGCATAGGGCAATTGCACAGTGTGATTATGTGCACGTGGAGTTCCATGGATGTTACGTGGCATCATGCTCTTGTGCAAGTGTTGTACAACTCATTGAGCAGTAGTTAGTGGTACTGGTTGCACAATTGAGTGATCAAGCCTGCAACATCCTTTGGTGGTTACTTCACGTCCTTCCTCGAGCCGAGGTGAACATTCTCAGAGAATGCAGCTGTTTCTGCAGCATTCCGTGCTCACACATCCCTATGCTTTCAGCATGGTTTGTAATAAATTGCTTTTAAAAAGTAAAATCCCAAGCTATGATGCTTTCATGAAAAACTCAGTTCTTAGCTATTCCATTCCTCTGTTCACCTAATTATAGAATAGAGGAGTGAGAAACAATTTTCTATGTCAAACCACAGAGACTCAGAATGTTGGACGCTTGCAATTTACTGATGTTCACCCAGAAATTCACAAGTAATCTTATTAACTGTTCTTGTTACCTTGATCTGTAACAAGGACAGAAGTAGTGCTCTAACCAGAACTTTAGGCAGAGACGGAGAAGTTCAAAATCCAGACATCACACAAACCCTGGAGCAACCCAGATGATTTGTTTTTACCATCTCCATTTACCCAAAAGGGCTCTCTTGGTAGGCCAAGGGACATCATAGGATATCCAAATCCAGGAAGCTACTGGAACTTGGCTGTGGGTAGCATGCCATAATCTAGTATATAGTTCCTGAATTAGAAATGGCAGTCTCTTATCAATATCTGTTGCTGCAAGCGTATCCCAAAGACAGTTCCTAGTAATTGTGTCAAATGCGGAGGAGAAGTCAATAAAGGCTGCAAAAAGTAGTGTATTTACAAACTAGATGGTGTAGCACAAAGATTTGGTCCACCAAGCTATGGCCCTTCCTGAACCCAGCTTGTTCCTGATGGAGGATATTGTTCCCCTCCATCCACTCTTCCAGCTTCTGCATCAGGAAGCGGGTGTAGAGCTTGGAACTAATATCTAATAAACTAATAGGATGATAATTCTGGGGGTTCGTTTTATCACCTTTTTTATAAATTGGAAAAATTATGCTCTGCCTCCAGCTCTCCGGAAAAGTTCCCATATGGTTGATATGAATAAAAAGCCGTGCTAAGATGGGAGCCCACCATTCCATATTGTTTTTATAGACCTCTGGTGAAATCATGTCTTCGCCTGGTGCTTTGTTTGGTGCTAAAGTCTCTATAAGTGAACATACTTGAGATTCTGACACTGGGGGCCACTTTGGTGTGGAGTTCAGCAAAGATTGTGTAGAACTCATGTTATTGGGTCCCACAACTAAATCACTGTCAAAAAATGTTCCTGAAATGGGAGCACCAGATATTTGCTGTAATGCAGGCATTAGGTGGAGCCATAATCTTCATAAGTTAGTGGGGAAGAATAGGTGCACTAGTTCTGATGCTGCACCGTGCCAAGCAGAGAACAATGTGGTGGTGGGTAGACATAAGTGAGAAGAGTGAGGAAAGAAGTGGAACGAGGAGGTTGGAAAGTGCAGGGGGAATGGGAACAATGGGTATGTGGGCAGTGGTGAAGAGAATGGAGAGGGATGAGAGAGCACATCAAGGGGAGAGAATAGATGAGAGGGGAAGGGTATTTGTTGCATGGAGGAGGAAGAAACTAAAAATCACTAAAATCCTGTTGGCACCACTGACCAGGCATAAGATGTATTTCTAAATATTTGAGATTCAACTGTACTAACATAATATTTCCTCCCCAGTACTTGCAGGTATTTACCCTTCCTCTGCAAAGCAAATGCACAAAATCAATCTGTTTACAGTTCAGGACATTTTGTGGGCATACAGTAATGAAGCTCTTGAGTCTGAATTATGCAACATTATTTCAAGGGTGTTAAAGGTAAAAGGTAAAGGTTCCCCCCACACATGCGTGTTAGTCGTGTCCAACTCTAGGGGCGGTGCTCATCTCCATATTCAAGCCGAAGAGCCAGTGTTGTGCAAGTCCATGACCATGTGGCTGGCAAGGCTGCAAGGAAACACTGCTTTACCTTCCCGCTTTTTATGGCGGTACCTATTTATCTACTTGCATTTACATGCTTTCAAACTGCTAGGTTGGCAGGAGCTGGGGTTAACAGCGGGAACTCGCTCCACTCCGTGGCACCCGGGATTCAAACCGCCAAACTGCTGACTTTGCAGCCGACAGTTTTCGGAAGCCTTAGTCCACTAAGCCACCATGCCACTCGTAAAATTTAAAAGTTAACAGTAAAAGTTAAATACAGTTAAATTGTGAGACCCGTTTTGTGGATCAGCAGCTGGCATTAATAAGTTGCCATTGTTGGATATATAGGAGTGTAAAGTAAAATGCTAAATGCACTAAAATGATCTTTTTCTCTTTTTCTTTGTAGCAATTGAAACTCAGAGCACCAGTTCTGAGGAACTTGTTCCCAGCCCACCTTCCCCGCTTCCTCCCCCTCGGGTTTACAAGCCGTGTTTTGTTTGTCAGGACAAATCCTCCGGATATCACTATGGTGTCAGTGCTTGTGAGGGATGTAAGGTGAGTGTCCAGAAAAACATTCTCTAGTAATTTTTGCTCTTTTGTTGTTGTTGCTTCACAGGATTGCATTCAGTCAACCTTCATTCTGACACTTTTGGGGGAGAGGAATATGAGGGAGCTGTTGGGAGAAGCTTAGTCTACTACAATTAATTATATCTTGTACATTGATATTGTCCCATCTGTACATGCACGCATGCCTGTTCACATAATGAAAAGAGGAGCTTCACATGGGATGAGAGTGAAATAGAGAAGAAATGAGGAGTACAAACTGTGGCTTGTTTGACGGGCTTTTAGATAATTCATGGCTAAAGCAACAAATCATGACGAGCATAAAAGAAGTTTGCATAATACATGAACTGTATATCTAGTGCTCATGGTAATATATCAAAAGGTGAGTACACCGAGTGCTGCTCCTTGCTGTGAAAGTGCGTTGGGCAGGTCACCAGGAATCTGAAGCACAAGGTATTTTGAGTCCAGATCCCTACATTTACATTGCTGTCCTTTTGCGGTTAGCAAAAATCCAAGAGGGTATATATTATCTATAATTACTAGCTCTTGTCAGTGTTCAACTTTTGTTATCACCTTCTGCTGTCCCTCAAGGCACAGTGGTTCCATATTGCTTATTCTGAATCATTCACTGAAGCAGCACTTGAATCGCGGCAGACCCAGTGTTGCCATTAGCAGACCCACAGGCTGCTTTGTTTTTTAATTTGCGCTTTAAACCAAATCTGACACGATGCACTAATAAAAGCACAACTTCATGGGTTGAGCCAGCTGGAAAAGAAACACTTAATTGTGGTAATAGCAAACTCAGTGGCTCAGTGCAGCTTAGGTAAAATTCTGCCCTGGAACTCAAACATCAGTTTGGAAGCTAAACATAACACTTTGACAGTTTGGTTTTTCACATTTGTCGTTTTTACGTTATCTCACAGTTGCAGTTATAATAAACTAGATTCAGGTTGCTAATTTCCTCAGTTCTCCTGCTACTATGCTCACTCTCTTTCTGTCCCATTTGTACCATTAGAAATATACGTTGGTTTACAGTTGCCTTTGCAAATTGATCTTGCTGTTCACTTGGTTAAAATATTGTTTCTTCAGTTAAAAATCCTAAAATCCAATAAAAATAGTCTCCTTAGCCAACAGGAAAGTGTAACCTCAGGAAAGGTTTTACTGGGGCAGGTCATGGTTTCGGTAGGAAGGTAGACAGGAGGACAAGCAGGCTGGTGGAACAACCTAGGCTGGCCAAAGTCATTGGTAATTCAGGCAGGGAGAAAAATATCACCCTCCCTTAATTCCGTTTACAAAAAAGTATATTGACATATGTTTCAAATATCATCTTTATACCCCTCCAACCCAGCAGTAGCTGTAGCCTGAATCCGATTTCATCCCATTGTAAAGGCCACCCTTTTCCCCAATTTCTAATTGTGAAGACTGTCCCTACTCATGTCTACTCTGATGCCTGTTCTATTGAATTCACTGGGATATGTTCCCAGGCAAGATTGTAGAATAGAGGTGAACAAGTTGTGGTTTGTGCATCACAATGTAGCCCTCCTCTTGATCCTAAATGAGGCCTGTGACCGTTCTCTGGGTCAGGGATTCTGTCTTTAGCCACTCAGCCACATGACTTTGTTTATACTGGAGTGGGTGAACCCAGGAGAGTCAATAGTGATGATGACTGATGTGGTACTTTCCTGGCACTGGTGCCTTAGAACATAAGAAAATAAGAAGAGTCATGCTGGATCAGGCCAAAGGCCCATCTAGTCCAGCTTCCTGTATCTCACGGAGGCCCCACTAAATGTGTCTGGGAGTGCACAAGACTAGATACCTGCCTCCTGATACCAGTCCCTTGCATCTGGCCCTTGAAGTACCCCGGTTTTAAGCCTGGAGATAGCACATCTCTATCGTGATTTGTAACCTGTGATGGACTTTTCCTCCAGGAATCTGTCCAGTCCCCTTTTGAAGGCATCTAAGCCAAATGCCATCACCATCTCCCTGTGGCAGGGAGTTCCACAGACTAACAATACCCTTGGTAAAAAAATTACTTTCTTTTATTTTCAACCCCCCTTTCTCACTCTCCCAACCCTCAATTTGAGTGGATGCACCCTAGTTCTGGTATTCTGTGAGAGGGAGAAGAACATCCATCTATCCACTTTACTCATGCCCTACATTATTTTGTACGTCACAGTCATATCCCCCCTCAGGCGCCTTTTTTCAAGACTACAGAGCCCCAAATGTTTTAGCCCAGGCCTGCCCAACAGGTAGATGTGGGCTACTGGTAGCCCACGAAGGGTTCAAAAGTAGCCCGCTGGCCATCAATTTAAAAAAGTGAGGGGATAAGTTCTCCCCCCTTCCTCCCCCATCCCAAGGACTACCACTGCCCCAGCAAAGTTCTGGGTCTGCCAGCCCACTCTCTCAGCTGAGGAGGGCAGTTCAAGGGCCATGGTGTGTTGAAATCTGTTCCATCCAGAACAGATTAATTGGTTTTCTGTGCAGTCCTATGGGAAACTGCTGCTCTACTTAGAAACACTTTTACTTATGAGCATGTGCTCAGAGCGGATAAAGTAGAAGTTTTAGTGTAGTAGTCCTCAGGCACTTTGGGCCGGAAAAAGTAGGCCTTGGCCTGTTCAAAGTTGAACATCCTTGTTTTAGCCTTTCCTCATAAGGGAGGTCCTCCAGCCCAGAAATCATTTTAGTCACTCTCTTTTGCACCTTTCCATTTCCAGTATGTTTTTTGTTTTTTGAGATGCGGTGACCAGAATTGTATACAACACTCTAGGTGCGGCCTTACTATCATTTTGTACAGTGGTGTTATAATATTGACTGCTTTATTTTCAACCCCCCTTTTTAATAATCCCTAGCATGGAATTGTCCTTCTTCACTGCTGCCACACACTGGTAGACTCCTTCACTGAGCTGTCCATGAGCACACCAAGATCTCTTTCCTGATCCATCATGGATAGCTCAGAGCCTATGAGTTGATAGATAAAGTTTTGATTTTTTGCCCCCATATGCATTGCTTTACATTTTCCTACATTGAAACAGATTTGCCATTCTGCAGCCCATTCCCCCAGGTTGGAGAGATCCTTCTGGAGCTCTTCACAATCTTCTCTGTTTTTTACCACCTGGAAAAGTTTCATGTCATCTACAAATTTGGCCACCTTACCACTTATTCCTGTCTTCAGCCCTTCACTCTACCCATATTTGGCAGGGGTACTAGGGACTCCAGAAATCCACCTAGAACCAGTATACCTGCTTTGCAATGTGGGAGGGCCAACCCATTCAGGAAACATGCAAACTCCCAGTAACTGCTCCCCGCAAACCCAGCCAGTTGGTTGGAGAGATTTTTATATTTTATTGAAGATAGAAAAAGTAAAAAGTAGAAACATTTTAAAAGGTTTCCAGAATGTTTAAAAGAGCAAGTGAAGCAAAATACAATTTGAGACAAAGCGAAGGCAATAATGAGATGACACCGAGAATAACAAAGCTAAACTAATAAATGCAATACTCACACTTTATTTATTTATTTATTTAATACAACTTATATGTCACCCACTACCCAAAGGTCTTTGGTTGGCTTATAATTAAAATGAACAGTTAAAACAGTGAAAATGTTAAAAAAGCAATGGACAATTAAAACGATAAAAACATTTAAATACAAAACACTAAAATTGCCACCAGGACCCACAATCTATGTTATGTCCGTTAAAAAACTTCAGAAACAGGAAGGTTTTTACCTGACGCTCTATACATTAGTATAGAGTCAGCATAATTCTGAAGTAAACACAGAGTACATCTTTCAAGGCATGGCATACAGTACCATGTCCTGAGAGGTAAGCTAAGCCAACTAAAGTAATTTTGGAACCCTTTTTCATACATTAAAAAACCCATTCCAGACTCTTTCTGATGGTCCACCATTCAGACGTCAAATTCCATCAATATTCCCCAAAACATACAGCTGAAGCTATCTTCCCAGTACCAGGGAAGAAGTTGGCTTGGCCCTGAAAGCCTCTTTTGCAAGAGATAAGCTACAGGTGTCACTTGTTACTGGGCATATAGGGACCTCAAGTTTCTCACTATGGGCGCTTTTACATGACCCCTAAAATCCAAGGCAAAGGGCTCCCAGATCCGGACTTTTAAAAAAATCAAGTATGACCACGCCCACGTAAGCGCGTCCCAGCACACTTTTCAAGTACCTGGTCTCCGAAGGTGAAAAATTTCTGATGCGGATGTAAAGCAGTGAGTGCTGGGCTCTCCTCGCCTTGAGTTTGTTTTTCTGTCCCACCACCCCTTTAAGAGACAAGAATCACGACGATGGGGCTCGGGCCGCTTCCACCGGCAGACGGAGGTGAGCCTGCATTTTTTCTCCCTTCCCTCACACAGACAGGAGCAAGGGAGTGCGGAGGGGTGGGAACACAGGAAGAGTGACAAACCCCCCAAGATCTCTGGTCCGAATTTAAGTGGCCAGCGGATCTTAGGGGTCATGTAAAAGCGCCCTAAGCTTCACAATGAAGACTATCTAATTTTTCTAGATGAATTTCACGTTCCCCCTCATTCTTAGTCTCTTCAAAAGCCTTCTTGCATCTCTCACAATTTTGTCTTGCTTGTACCTTCTAGGGGACATGGGAGATAATTTATCTCCCATGCTTTTCTTCCCCAGAACTCCTATCCTCACACCAAGCATTTTGTTTTTTCATTTTAAAAAAATTGGGCATAAGGGATTTTTTTTTTCAATCTAGTATTTCTTAAATTTAAATATAGTGAAAGTGGGAACCATGCAGCTGTCCATGGTGGAGGTTTACCTTCCCCGATTGCAACTGAAAACATCAAATCTTACACCCCTAGCAATGAACATATTGTCGAGAAGTATGGGTTGAAGTTAATGATTAAGAAAAAAAAACCTTTAACCTTAAGAACAGCGTTTACAGTGAATGACCATCTCCCATAAGGAAAGATAAACAATGTAAATAAACAAAAATAATGAAATAACATAGATCCACTGAATTCTGTAGAAAAATTTGACAAAAATATATATACATTAAACACAAAAATACAATGCTTGATACTCAGCTCTATATAAACAACTCAAAACAGTTCTATACCTGCTTATACTCAGCATTCCCTTTCACAACACAATAAAAGAACCCAGAACGGTAACTTAAACTTTAAATGTATACTACTAGTAAAGTATAACCCTCAACTTTAACAAATAAGTATACAGCAAATACAGTAGGCAGAAAATAATACACAACAAGCAAATAGCTCAAACAGAGCCAGAAAGTTGGTGTGACTGAATCTAAACAGATTCAGCAAAGTGTAACACCAGAGCCTTTCCTTAAATACACTTCTGGCTGCTTGATTACCTACACCTGCCCAATGCAGCACAAAACCTCAGTTTGATTGCCTCACCTGTATTGCCACACCCCAAACACTCCTATAGTGCCTTCTAGCAAGAACAGGTAAGCCAACCATTCACAATATTTAATTTATATTTGTTTTAAATTTTATAAAAACTCAACACATATTGCTTCATCATTTATTTATTTCATGTACAGTATTGGGCTTTTTGCTTAACTTATTTCTAATGCCTATTGCCCCCTGCTCAGCTTGAACTTTTCAGAGGTCCTCTTGTACACGTCTGCTTTACATCTTCAGCATATTCATCTGGGTATGTTTTTCAATATACTGTATATGCATCTCACTCATCACTAGTTTTATTCTCTTTACTTGCCACACTCTGTACAGATATATAACTCTTACAATCTCAGGGTTGCATACTTACTGAATTTCACCACACATCTTTTCTTCCCAGTTAAATACTCTTATCTCCTACTAGATTGCAAGATATGAATTATCACAATTACCAGGTGCACAGTGTCTCTTAAAAATGGAAAACACCTACTTTCCCTTGCCTGATGTGTCTCTCTTCTATTTTTAGCCATAGCTGCTGGCAGCCTTGTTGTTTCACTGACATTCAATTGTGATCATTCTCAAGACCCAGTCAACTCAATTGAAACATTCTCATTGACTTCAGATAAGGGTATGAGCAGCTTCTTCCTCTGTCACTAGCCAGATCCTCCTTAGCTCAGTCTCTTTGCAAAAACACTTGTCAGCAAACTGGCCATCTCTCATCTTGATTAACTTCACTTCTTATTTATATTGCCACCACACACATATCTTGTACTGAGCTTCTTTGTCTTCCAGTTCCCCATCAGATATGAGGCTTTTCTTTATCTCTATCCAACAAGCATGTTTTCCTTTGACTTTTCACAACCGTTTTCTTCACCAGCAATATTTCTTCATCCTCAGCTGTGACTACTATGCATTGTAATCTGATTTTGTTTGCTTCTTTTGTTTGCTTCTTTCATCATTTTAAAACCTGCTATAAAACACCATACAATATTAATGGTGTTGCATGAGTAATGGTTAGAGGTAAATAGTATTATTTTACAATCTCTCATATTATCATGCTCTGAGGTCCACCAGCCCCCTATTTCAGGGACCTGTGGGCTAAGGAGTCCCCGGACATCACTAGTTCATGTATTCCTGCTTGGTTTTGTCACTCATGGCAGCTTTTATTCAAAGCCCTGTTGCCTTCAGGGAGTGTTCAAGGCGGCCCCCTCCCACCTTCAGTTTACTAGGTTTTGTACACTAGATAGCTAACATATCACAATTAGATCATATGAGAAAGGAGGTTATTAAGTTTTTGTCAAAGACATCTACAAGTTGTTTAGGATTCCCACCAGGGCCAGCAGATAGTCATGAAAGGATAGCAAATTATTAATTCTCTGATTATCAGTGATGATAGCATATACTGGATCCTACACAACGTGTTGGGTGTTACAGTACAGTCAAAAAAACCATGGTTTGTCTGATACCTGGATTACAAACCATAATTTGCACTGAGTTGTAAAACCATGGTTTGCCATGATCTATGCTGTCTATGATTCAGCATGTTAAACAATTCAAAAAACATACTTATGGCTTAAGCAGAACACTTTATGGCTATGGCACTTCATCCATTAGCTTGGGGGATGGAGGGAATTGATGAAAGATGTTGCTGTGAAACAAGATGACAATTAGTTTGAAAAGAATGATTCCCAACCAGGTAGCCAGAAATGAGGTTTCTACAAAGATTACTGAGAATTCACCCTCATTTCTCATAACCTTTAGAACAGTGGTTCTCAACCTGTGGGTCCCCAGATGTTCCTGGACTGCAACTCCCAGATGTTTACATCACTAGCTGAGCTGGCTAGGACTTCTGGGAGTTGCAATCCAGGAACATCTGGGGAACCACAGGTTGAGAACCACTGCTTTAGAATGTTAGAGCTACCTCCCAAGAAGTAGGATGATCTTATTGTCATAGATTATTCATCCATAACCATTTGACATTGTTATAGTAAATCTGGACACTTGAATGCACTTCCTAATCCCCCTTTTGCCCTACTCAGCAATTTGTGCAAATGCTAACAGCACACATCTAATGAGAGTTTTTTTCCCCTTATGTAGTGGAGCTCATCATCATGGAACCCAAGGTTGAGGACTTCTTCTTTGCATTTTTTTTTGAACAAGAGAATCTATTCTGTTTTTCAAAATTTAACTTTCTTGAATAACACAAAGCATATCCTCACCATGTTGCAAAGAATCCTAATATTCACCTAGTGCAGATTCTATTAGGTTTTCTTCTGATCTGTTTCTTGACTTTCTGTGCTCTGTAGCTGAAACATGCTAGTATTAACCATTGCAAAGCTGTTACTGAAAGACCCACTCTTTAGGACCGACTTTATTCTTCATTGTGACACAGGCTGTAAAAGACAGGGTGATTGGGGGTGGAAGTGGGTATAGCGGGCTGCTTTCCCAAATAATGCCAGCATTGTGCTGATGAATAGGAAAGACCAATGCTCTGGCAGATTCAGCTGTCTTGTTAGAGCCTTGTCTCTTGTTCTGAGCATTCAGAAGGAGACATTCCTTTGGTAGCAACACGCGGCCCAGATTTCTGGCACAAGCTGTGTATGTAGCAAAAGTTGCCTGGAGCAATTTAAGACCAAGAAGAGGGGGGAAAGAAGGAGAAAATTGCAAAATGCACAAAGGACCACTCACATTTTTTAGAGTGGGAGCCAGAAAATTTGTTTGTTCAGCAGAGGTGCCTCTCTGTCTCTTGGAGATGCTAAGAGACAAAATGGCCATAAATTTAATTCACGATTGTTTCCCATGCCAGTGGTCGCGGTCCATCTTAAGCAGAGTATGGTCTCCACATCTTTTGAAATAGATTTTAGATGTGATCCACCACCTTCATTCTGAATGAAATAGCAATAAAAATATTATGTGTCTTTTAGTTTGATGTCTTTTTATATAAGTAAATAAATACTGCATGCTATATAGGACTGAAAGATTTGAAAGTAGTCAGAATGATCTGGTTTACTTGATTGTTTTTGACAAATCACATGCAGCTGTCTTCCAATTCTACCAACAACATTGACTTGTAAGCCATTATTTGTTTAAATGGTTATGAGTTGGATCCAAACTTGTTAGTTGTATTGATGTCCTGTTGGAACCAATAAGACTCCTGTATTATTGATTGACTCCTGGTATTGCTTCCTGCTCCAGAGCATACAGCTTGGAAATAAAAGTCCAAGCTAGCACCAGGGTAGGAATAGGAGATTTGGCTGGTGCTGGGCCTAGCTAAATTTCAGAGCCTTCCAATTTAGACCTTTGTCTGAGGTACATCACATTTAGGTGTTTGTAAGCTGTCTCCAAAGTAGGAGAATATCCAGAATGGAGAATTATAGTGCTTGTAGTTCATAAAAATCCACAAATCCCATCTCTAGCCAGGACTACAGAGAACTGTCTATTAGTCTCAGTCACTTTAATGGTTCCATTTTCCAATACATTCCTCATGCTAACCCTGCTTCACTTTCTAGTTTGGGAAGATGCCTTCAAAAATACTAAACAGTGGGACAGTAAGCAGAAGCATGACCAATTAGCCCACTCCAAGTGGCTTTGCTTCTCGCATCTATCCTTCCAAACAAATATCATTAGATTCTATTTGCAAGGATATCAGTTACACTGTAACCCAAAACTTTGGAGAACCTCTCTAAGAAGTTTTGTGTATCTTCTAACTAACACATCAGATAGAACAGAACCTTGAGGGACCCTGTAGGTCAAAGGTCAATGAGTTGAACAGGAGTCCCTTGACACCATTTTCTGAATTAGCTCCTCCAGGATGGGCTGGAACCACTGTACAAGAGTATTCCAAGTCTTCTCTCAGAGATACAACCTAAATATAGTTGATGATGATATTAAAAGCCACCGAGGGCTCCAGCAAAACTTACAGACACATTTACACAAACACCCATCCAGGTCCTTTGGTAATTTGTTGGCCAAGGTGACCAACTCTAGAAGTGGATCTAGATAATTTGCCTGCCCAAGGATATGCTGCAGCACCACTATAGTACTCTGATTAAGAATGGCATATTGGAGACCAGCCAAGAATTACTGAGTATGGATTCGGTGAGGGGTTTTTCAGCGGTGATCTTCCTACTGCCTCCTTCAGACATGCCCTGCTAATTAATGGGAGGCATTCAATACTCCCTTTATCTGTTCAGTCCTTCCAAGGCTGCTTTTATGAGCCAGAAAGGGCAAGGAACAGCTTTTACTTCTCCATGAGTCCTGTCGGCATACTTGAACTTACACTAATTAGAAAAATACTTTATTTGGACCACTAAACCATCAAACAAATTGCAAACTTTTGGGAAGGAATCCCTCCTCGGGCGAGTGCCCACTCAGAGGTAGCGCCCCGGCTTCCCTGCCTGCCCCTTCTGGGAGCTGATTCTGAGTGGGCACACCGCCGGGAAGTGCTGTTTGGCTGACAAACAGATTGGCAAAAACTGCTGAATCAGCATTTTGCACCCATCTTTACACATGATCATTTTCCTCAGCAGACATCAGCTTCAAAAGATGCCTGGAATTAACGGTGTGCTTGCATTCTCCATCTTGCATCTATTGACTGTATAGAGTACCAGTTTTAGAATTTGTTCCTGCCGCAACCCTCAGACAATTTCTTCTTGGTTAGTATGTTCAGCTTGGTAAACATCTTGGTTTCATATTTTGATTTGTAAGCAAGAACTAAACCACAGTTTCATAGTTCACGAAACTTAAGTAACAGTAACAAGAAACAGTTTAAACCAGTTTGTTATATTAGCTCTAAATCTGGGCGTGTGAGAGAAAATGAAGAATAGAGCACATAGGGAGTACATAGCTGTTTTGTTTTGTTTCATTTTAAGAAATCCAAAATATTCCATCCATATTCTATATTTGTCGTGATATGCACACTTTTGACTCTTTACTGAGTACGTAAGAGCTAGCAGAGTTCCAGTTGAAAACCCCAGAGAAACACGACTCAACACAGCCAAGTTATAAGTAAAACTTGAACTTAATGTATTCAAGAAAATAGGCACTCATTGGCAAACAATATAAGTAAACAGCATAGCATAACTTACAGAGAAAAAACACAGAACATACATAGAGGTATAACCTGTCTTACAACAGGTAAAGGTGAGCAGGGTGACCTGACATAATATCAGAGTTAACTGAGCTACATCATGCAAAGACTTGCTCTCAGCTACTTCTTCATACTGACTTTCAACCAATCATGTTGCACCACATCATTAGCTAATTACCTTTATCCCAGCCGAATTACATCTTGAACTTTACATTGTAACTCTTCACAGACATAGCTAGTTACAAAACTTACATACAATATTAAATTTTAACTCTCAAATACAAATTGTATTAGAAACATATCTTGACAATACTGCTGTGGGCCAAAAGCAGAAGATCTGCAAATTATATTTTTAAGGCATATTTACTTAGTTCTGATCGGCAAGTATGGGCCTTTTAAAAAAATAAATAAATCTCTGAATCTAAATCATACCAGGAGAGAAGTACATTTACAGCTTACTTTCCTTCAGCATTGAAAACCCTTGAAGTAGGAGTGGATGTCATTAGCTGTCATCTCCCACTGCCCGATTAGTTTAGAAAAAGCCATAGGCTGCAATTCTCAAGTCACTGCGATAGGGCAAGCCCCATTAGTTTTAATGGGGATTGTGACAGAACAGCACTTTGAGGAGTGAGGCTGTTAACATAAATAGCTTCCCTTATGAACAGACGTGGCAAATTTGTTTGGGTTTGAAATCCATCTTAAATAGCTAGAAATCTAAATGTTGGGAATATATTTGGTAGCCTTCTGTGGAATAAATGAGGCTGAATTGTATTAGGCAGACACAACCATCTTTGTATATGCATCAGCTTGGTAAAGTTTTTCTCTCAGAACAATAAGAGAGATTGAAAATAGCAGTGTTGTGACGGTACTGGAGACACTCCAGTTAAATAGCAATAAAATATGTGTTTCATGTTCTTTAGTGACAGATGTATCAATTCACAGACTGTTTGTGTGGACTTTGATTCTGGGACCCTAAAGACTTTTTGCTGCCTGAACGAAAGAAACAAATTCACACTCCCCTTGGAGTATCCATGGTCCAAACAAGCAAAGTTCAACAAGGCGCCTATTTCTCGGGGCTCTCTCAGGCTATTTTTTTACATCCCCGTTTTTAAACACCGTTTTCATGCAAATATCACACATCAGTTCATCAGCTGAAATCTTGTTGCATAGCCACATGGCATAACTTGACACTATGCCCATGGTAGGTACAGTATTGCCAAGGTAGAAATGCTCTCTTTGAAGCACTTCTGCCCGTACATTGTTCATTGTTTGCAGTGAGAATTGTGGGACTGACTGCACAAACAAACTGAGCAATTTCCTATTGCCTCGGCATGGTGCCCAACAAATTTATGTGGGGGTAGCATGATGTGGCTGCACAAACAGGATTTTGGCCATCGTAATAAAACCATCTCCCAAGTAATGTGTTTTCAAACATCTCTGTGCTTTCTTGGTGTAGAATTAAATCCCTATCACTGATATTCATAAGTGATTGATCTTTTTCCTCTTCCTCTTTCCCTCTCCCAAACTATATGCATTTACTGTATTTTAAAATAGGTTTTGGACCCATTAAAATTTAACCTATCTAGTGAATCCTATGAAAACAATGAGTGCAATCCTATTTATCTCATTTGGAGTTCAATTCCCCTCTGTACATCCCAGTATCGCTAGCCTGTGCAGCCTTGGGCAAGCCAGGTGCCCCCAGAAGAAGGGGATGGTAGAATATTCTGTACCTAGAAAGCCCTGAAAGGGGTTGCCATATGTTAGAAATGACTTGATGGCACATAATTACAATTATTTGAAACAAAGTAATATCAAGTTCAAGGAGACTTGCTACCAGATAAGTAGATTTATGCAGGCTGACTTGCACAAGTATGCTAGAATATATAGCACTTATAATAACCCCATTCAGTCCAATCTCTTCGTTATTTAATTTTTGTATGAAATTTTCTGAAGCATATGCATTTTGTAAGCATCTTTACCTGGCACACTCATTTTTGTATTCATCTTCTAATATATTCTGATGTGTTTGCAACTTTCTGAAGTATGTGCATTTGCTGTGCACTTTTTGGCCTGAGAATTGCATCATAAAATGCAAATAAGCAAACAAACAATAGGATAGTTATATTTTCCCCTGCATATTTGTCTGGGAAGTGTGAGTTAAGTCAGCTCACTAAACAATTCCAACCAAACAGAATTATTCAGTATTCCTTTCCATGAGTCAGTCTGGAGTCAGTCTGATTAATCTGACCTAAGCTCATGCTACAATACATGTGTTAGAACAGTAATGAGGACAATAAAGCAAAATAAAAATACAAATAAATCAAACTGTGCTCCTTGTATACCACCTGCTTAATACACTCTCTGGATGATTCACAATGTAATTATGCATCCTACACATTGCCCTCCCACCTTGCAAGCTTGGTCCACGTTTTACCAACTTCAGAAGGATAGAAGTTTAAGTCAGCCTTGAGCCAGATACCTGAGCCTAGGATCAAACTTAGGTCATGGGCAGAGTCTCCACTGCAGTACTACAATTTAACCTTCCTTGTCACATGGATTCTTCATTTTATATTTTAATGATATATTTTAAAAATTGAAAAAAAAGCAGAGAGATTTATTTTTAGGAAGATATTTTAGTCTAAAAGGACTAAAGCAGAGTGAAGAGGTATGGTTTTTTTTAAAGAATCATCTTCAATGCACATAAACACACTTGTGTAGTTATTTTAGAAGAAGAAAAATCTGTAAGTGATCTTCTGGTATTTTCCACTTGTATTTGGAGTGGATGTTGTTGTCCCTGCAGGGACATTGTTCATTGTTTGCAGTGGGAATTGTGAGACTGACTGCACAAATAGAACTGCTTCAAAGAGAGCATTTCTACATTGGCAATACTGTATCTACCATGGGCATAATTTCAAGTTATGCCACGTGGCTATGCAACAGGATTTCAGCTGATGAATTAACATGTGATATTTGCATGAAACAGTGTTTGAAAATGTGGATGTAAAAAAACAGTCTGAGAGAGCCCCGAGAAATAGGCGCCTTGTTGAACTTTGCTTGTTTGGACCACACACACACACACACACACACACACACACACACACACCAAAACTGTTAAATCAGCACTGGTTATAAATGTTAGAATTTTCTACGGTGACAATCTGCTGATCTCGCTGGGTTCACTGATCTCAATTTGCTGCACCACTGCAAATGATTTTGAATTTTTTGCAGTAAATCAAGATACGTGTCCATAGCAGAGTGCTTAGACAACAGCTAATGTCTACCCTAGGCACGTAACTATACATGGCTGACCACAATTCTGCTTCTCTGAGCATATACATTTAAAGTGTAGCCATGAAAATAATCTCCAGGTTCTACAAGTACAGCAAAAGATCATTTGCATATTTAGTGTATAGGATTACATTATTTTGGAGAGAAATCAGCTCACATTCATAGTTGTATATTCGCCTTGTATGAATACCATTTGTTCTATTATAGCAAACAACATACTGTGGATTCCATAGAGTGCCTATTAAGAATATGACCTTGCCTTGCTGAATATATTGGTAGAAATACTGACTCATAGAAAGGTGAACATGATATATAAAGTTAAGTGGGTCTTTCAGAGGGTCTCCTGAATGTTAGGGTTTTATACAGTAGACACATCTTCTTAATTAAATAGATTCCGCAATTGATCCAGAGTGGTGACTGGTGTCAGCACTTGTCAATTCTCACCCTGTACAGCATAATTAATTAAACACAACCATCCGGAGCTTCACTGTGTGTGCAAAGGCATGTGGCTCATAGTTTAATATTTGACATGAAAATGAATGCCCTTCTTAAATCATATTTTCTGAGCATGATTTTCATCTTTCCTACCATTGCCTTGCTACCTTGCATATTGCATAGTTCTAAAATTTAGAGTTTGAATGGTTTTCAAAAGAGGAGTCAGCAAGTGTAGTATCTATCATCTTCTGTTTTTCTGTAATGCAGTCAAAGCTAGTGTTTTAGTCTACTGCACCAGAATAAAACCTGACAAGTGTTTAGGGCTGTTACTTTGAAAACTTTAAGTCCAGTTCTCACTGGTTCCAAGTAGCCTGGCCACTGATCAGGGACGATGGGAAGAACTAGAGTCCAAACTACATCTGGTTAGGATACAGGTTCTCCATTTCTGTAGTCATGTAAGGGATGATCCCCACCCAAATTAAACTGTAGCCACCAGAATCCTATTGGGAATCATCTGAATCAGGATGGCAATTGTCCACTGCAATTTAGGCAATTTGTCTTATGCATGGATAAATCACTGCTGGGATTATGGATAATATACCCGATACACAGAAGTTGTTCTGTTCCATCAAGTCTCCTCCAAACTATGGTGATCATTTGAATGAGTGACTTCTATATACAGCATGTCCTGTCTTGAGCAGCCTTGCTCATCTCCTAGGGATGTGGCATCCATTGGGGAGGAAATCTACCTTTAATCTGGTCTTTTTTTAAAACTGTTGCTTTTGCTTTTTCCCATCATCATTGTCTCTTCCAGAGCATCTTGCCTTGTAATGATGTTTTCAAAGTAGGACAAGGCCCATCTTTGTCATGTTTGCTTCCAGAGATTTATTATTCAGGCTTGATTTGCTCTAGGATCCACTTGTTGATCTTTCTGGCCATCTAGGTTATATGCAAAGTTCTCCTCCAGGACCATCCTTACATTTGATCTTTTATAATTCCTTCATTGCTGCCTTTCTGAGTCTCAATGTTCCCCTGATGTCTTTGCTACAGTCTCCATTTAGATGGATGATTGAACCAAGGTGTACAAAAGCTTTAACAATTTCAATTTCTTCATTGTCAACATCAATACCAGTTGGTATAGATGCTACTGTAGATGTGAGACTGTCTGAACAAATCATAACTCTTGGCGTATAAGGTTTCTTTTGTTTTGTGTTAATCAGTTTGTTGTACTTTGCATTATTCCTTGCCCAAAGTAACATGTGCTGTGGGAAAGAAGAGGATGTGTCTTTAAAGAATGTGCAAATATAGCATTGCCTGTTGACTAGCCTTTGTGGCCCCAGATGCTTAAAAACAAGAAATGAGGACAGGTGGCCAAAACAACAGCCAGGTCACATCAGTTTTAAATAGCTTAGTGAATGCTTGGAGGCTTGTGCAATCTTGCCTTGTTTAAACATGACTTAACAACAGGAAAAAGATGTTTGATGCAGTGCTGTTTCATGTATATTTAAACTGGTAATACTTGAAAACATTTACAGTTGTCTGATATTTAAAAAAATATTCTTGTGATGATGTCAACATTACTGAGTTTCAGCTCATATGGAATGTTGAATGACACGCCAGATACCGTGAATGTTTTATTGTGCATGGGTGGAAAATGTGAACTGTAAAACAGCTTATAGTAGTCTGGGGTTAATAATTCGGGAGTGCAGAATAGAAATAAAGTAATATCTGGGGAAGGAGAAAGCAGCTACATAAATGGTTTGGGAAAGTGTCATGCTTTAGTAAGAAATACTGTGCTTAATTAATTCTTGCTCTTGGGAGGTCAGCCTAGGGCACTCATTATTGTCTTAATTGGTGGTATAAATCCTGAGGCCCTGCAGGAAGAAAAAACGAAGAGTAGTTAACAGTCCACTGGCCTTTTGGTAAGTGTGAGCTGGTAGAAACACAATCAGAGATTGTGACAGTTTATGAGTTCAGTGGGTTAGAGGTCTGGCCCTACCTAAATTAGGTTAGAGAGCACTGAATATATATATATTTAAAGAGGAATAACTCATTCCTGTTATTTGGCTTTCAATGGTGCGAAGAAACTCAGTTTTTTCTCAAATGAGGAGACCTTTTTGCTCCAGTGTCATCTTATAATACCAAATTATTTTCATTAGAATTTCCATCTAGACCTGCCAAAGAGGGTAAAATAATTTTACAGGTTACCTAAACAGGCCTGCATGCTTTTTATAATTTTGCCATTACTTCATTTATTTTATTTTTTAAAAAGGAGCCAGTAAATGTACTGAGAATTCCACCACCACTTGTCTACAGACAAGTTTTTAAATTTCCATGATCTAAAATATTGGCTTAAATTGAGCTATTTCAACCTTCCCTTTTTTACTTGTGCAAAATTATTGCTTTTTCTTGTGGTTCAAATTTCTGCAGTGATTTGGATCACATATGTATCTGCAACGTTGTGATTCAGTATCACTGGACCAGCAAAGATTTTTGTAAAAATCTTGCCAGCATTGAGTTAGATTTAGGCCATGAATTTAGACCCTATTTTGCCTTGCATCATCCTACTCCATTCCAAATTGCTCCTGGACTTGTATTAAGGATTTGAAAATCATGTACTCTTAATTTAAAGCCTTTTCACACGACCCCTAAGATCCGCTGGCCACTTAAATTTGGACCAGAGATCTTAGGGGTTTGTCGCTGTTCCTGCATTCCCACCCCCTCCGCACTCCTGGGTGCTGGCTGCGTGAGGGGAGGGAGAAAAAAAGGAAGAAAAGAATGCCACTCACCTCCGTTCTGCCGTCCCGGCACTGCATTTAGATCTCTTAAAGGGGCGGGGGCCAATAAAAGAACAAACAGAAGCAAGGAGAGCCCGGCAGTCACTACGTTATATCCGCATCAGGAATTTTCACCTCCGGAGAGCAGGTACCTGAAAAGTGCGCTGGGACGCGCTTAGGTGGGCGTGGTTGCACTTAATTATCTGTAAGCTCCGGAGCTGGTGGGGAAACAATTTTAAGCTCCGGAGCTGGGAGCCATTTGCGGCGGAGTTTAGGGGTCGTGTACAAATACCCTTAGATACGTTTCTCTAAATCCCACCTGCATTTATTCTAATCCTTGTTCCATATCAGGTTAGAGGGATTTGTTCTTATTATTTCATTAAAATTCCTATACAGTTTTTTAAATCTTTCAGGTCTCTCAGTCATCCAGGTAAGTTTATCTGGAAGTTGAGTCATGGCAACTGGACTTCTTTTCTTGAGAGATTGAAATTTTTTGTTACTCATACAAGCAGCTTTGTCAGTCTGAGAAAAATTAGTGGCAAGACCTCCATTTTATAATTCACCTTGATTTCACATCCCCCTGGTCTGAACAGGCTTATAAGATGGACAAAAGACTGAATAGGAGTGTTAGGTGGACAATGGCCTAAGGTGCGTGAAAATCCCACCTATGCAACCTTTGCAGCAGACTTTAAGTATGGGTCGTTAACTATGCGGATTGATGAAAGGGCTCCTTGATAGGTAGCAGACAGATTGTGTTTGAGTCCCCCACCTCTGTTGAGAGATGGCTTTTCAATACACACATGAATGGCTTCCCTGACCCCCCTCGCAAACCACCTATCTTCTCTGTCTAATGTGTATATCCTCATCTTTGAATGAGTGCCTTTTGTCCTTCAACTGGAGGTACACTGCTAATTATGGTCCTGAGCTGTTGCCCCTCCTATATTGGGACATCCTCGTGTTTAATGGCTATTTAGTTTCTCCATTATAGAGGTCTGGACACTCCTCACTTCATTGGACCACATATATATATTACTCTTCCTTTTGTGTTTTGCTGTCAGGTCCTTTGGGCGGACAATTCTCTGCCTCAGTGTGTTTGTGGGTTTGAAGTAAACAAGGATGTGGTGTTTGCCAAAAATCCTTTTAAGCTTTTCAGACACCCCAGCCATGTAAGGAATGACCAGGTTCTTCCGCTGGGTCTGGATCTCAGGCTGATCCATTGTTCTTCTGGGTTGGCACACTGCTTTGTTGAAGGACCACTTGGATATCCACAGGTCTTAGGTGCTGCCTTCAGGTGCCTATCTTCCTTCTTCCTGGCTTTGGGGATGCTCTCTGCCCTATGGTTTAGGGGCTCAATGACTCCTAATTTGTGCTGTAATGGGTGGTGGGAGTCAAAGAGTAAGTACTGATATGTGAGGGTGGGTTTCCTGTAAACTTTTGTTTCCAGTCCACAATCGGGTCCGATGATGACTGCACAATCCAGGAAAGCTAGCTTGCTGCCCTGGGTGTCTTCCCTAGTGAACCTAATATTTGAGTCCACCACATTGATGTGGTCTGTAAAGGCCTGTACTTCCTTAGTTTTGATTTTCACCCCAGTATCATCTACATACCTGAACCAGTGGGATCATGTCATCCCTGGGAAGGTGTTGAGTGCCTTCTTCTCCACTTCTTCTATGTATAGGTTAGCAACAGTGGGTGACACTGGGGAATCCATGGCACAACCATGCTTCTCTCTGTAGAAGTGAAGTACATGGTGTTCAGATACAGATCTGATTCATGTATGTAGATATGCAGTTTAACAAAAGTTGCGTTTATTCATACATATTAAATAATTTATAGATTCTAAAGCAGTCATTCTCAATTAGTTTTTTGGCCTTGACCATAAAGATAATATAAAAGAAATGCAAGTTGAATCAGGATTGTATAAATTGCATAATTAACTTTATAAGTGGTATGTGATAAGCTGTTTTCTGTCTGTACAACCCTCAAATGTGCTAGAGCTCCCCAGCAAGCCACGTGGCCTTGTTGAGAATGGATGAACTACTAAAGCATTAGTTTCAGATTTCCATATTTTTGCATAAAAGTATTTACAAAATACACATTTGTCCATATTTTTCCAGTCACACTTACTTTAGCTGTTTCACATGGAAAAGCACTCAGTAAGCCTCACAAGCCTGTAAATTCTCAAGGCAAAGTGTTTTGTTTTTTTAATAACAAATCTCATGGGGTGCTACGTTGGTCGAGATTATCATATCCCTGTCTCTAGTTTTGTTTATTTTTAATCATGAGCTGCCTTTCATCCCATTTAGGACCAAATGGCAGGGTATTTTTAAAACGGAAACTTCCAAGGGTTGTGCCAAAAGCCTCTACAAAAATATGTTAGAAATGAGTGGCCCCAGGGACTGATTACTTCAGACAGACTTAGTGATAGAAATTGGTTTTATGCAGTGCTGACTAGAAAAATGAAGACAAAATCAGAATTTCTTGGAGTATCAGCAATTCATATGATTGTTTTTAACTAGTATTCCAGCATGATCAGAAGCCCAAAGGTCATGACTGTTACGTAGAATCCTTCCTTCCTTCCTTCCTTCCTTCCTTCCTTCCTTCCTTCACGCATAGAGTAAACTACCTTGCTGTGCAGCCATCACTATGGACCAGTCCCCATTCTTCCAACAGAAATGGAAAAGGCTGTGCTTAGAGAAGTTCTATTGAAAAAATGGGTGTTTCAGTAACTGGACCTAGCAATCTTAATCTTAACTGAAGAGATATAGTATTTTCTTGAGCAAGTATTAGCTCATCTGAATTTAGACAGAGCTGTGTCATAATCTGCCTTAAGCTTTTCTAATTGTCCTGTAGCTTGAATTAGGCCACTGTGATCTCGGTGGATTTTATATAAGCAAAGTGCTTGGAAACTAAACATGTATATAAAAGCAGGGAGAGAGTATTTTGCCCTAGTAGGGCATATTACATGCATTACAGACATTTACATAGTGAATGCAGAAAAGGCAACAGTTGCAGTTGTCTCTAGAAAAACGGATGCTTATAACTAAGCAAACTTGATGCATAGCAGAGATCCAGATTTAACTCCAGTCATGTTCCCTCTCCCATGCATGTCATGCAGTTGATGTGCAAGTCAACATTACAACTCAAAGTTTATTTAACTGACTTTGTAAATACAGTGGTGCCTCTAATTACAAGTTTAATCCATTCCGAATGCATGCTCTTAAGTCGAACAACTCTTAAGTAGAGGAACCCTATCTAAAATTAAAAATTAAAAAATTGCAAGTTTAGCAGACCACATCTAAAATTTGCAAGGCAGCAATTAAAATGCCAATGGTTTTTTGCTCTTAAATCAAATTTCTCTTAAGTCAAGCCACTCATAAGTAGAGGTACCACTGTAAAGTGAATCATACACAATTATTTTACAAACATTAGAACAATATCATAAGCCACATTGAGTCCCTACATGGGGGAAAGGTGGGATAATAATGAAATGAATAAATAATACCATGCCATCAGCACTGGTTCCCCCTTTGAGGCACAAAATGGTCATAACTATGAATTTTAAATCATATTGATTGTTGAAGCCTTACCTATCTACAAAGAGAATGAACAGTGTGATTTTCTGTAGAATCATCCAGCAGTTTAATAGGGTTTGTTACCAAGGTGATACATTCCATAGGATTTGTGTTGGTTTAACATACCCTTGAATTTTGAGCAAGGGGGACTTTTGGCTTAGTATCATAGAGGACGCACCGTGCACAATGACTTCCTTTGTACCCAGATGGCACTCTGGACTCCTTTGTGACACTGGTTATTAAATCTGTTCAGATCTTCTTTAAGCAACCTATCTCTGAACTAAACTCTTTCATGTTTGACATAGTAATAGACAAGCATTACAAAAGTAAATAGCAACAAGATTGCCCCCCTCCCGCCAGGCTTTCTGGCATTGTGCAAAGTAACATTGTCCAAATGGGTAACTTCGGCTTTAAATAATAGACCTAGTAACTGGCTTTATTTGCTTCCCGGGTACATGTGGTTTCACATAGCGTTCTCCGCTTCCAGTGGGGCAGATAAGGTATCAACACAATTAAAAGTGAAAAATAATCTGTCTGCCTTTGCCAGTGCTGAATGCTCAGAGAACACACACTGATACAATAGATTCTGAATAATTTATACGAGGTGTATTTTTCCCCCCTCCTTGCAATCTGTAAATGAGGACACCTAATGCGACATGGCCAGGATGATACTCTATCCATCTCCTGTTAAGATAAGAAGACGCTGTGAGGGGAAAGGGAGGCGAGAAGGAGGAGCATGCATTTCAGCATATTGTAATTTTGAACTGCAGGGAACAATTCAAGGAAGGGGAAACATTAAATACAGTGCTTGGCCTGAAAGGCTTGCGTTTGTGAATGGCTTGCTTCTGTTTAGTTTGAAACGAAGTGGGCATTTCAAAATAATTACATTAGTCGGGTTCTGTACTGCTCCTTTTTTTTTCATATGCAGCAGCATTAAAACCAAAACATCTGTTTTCCTCTTGCAGTTGTAAGTGCATGTGGCCTGCTTGGAGGAAAGTGCTCCCATGGTCTTTGCCTCTTCTGCAGGCCATATTCCAAACTGCAAATTGAAGATGTGCAATTTTGAACATAGTGCTTTCTGAGTATATAATATTTTGCGTGGCAGGGATAATATTCTTCCTGCTTACTTTTGTCACTGGCACTCCCCTGTTCCCTATCACAGAGGATTTATGCGGGTGCTGTAGCGCCCATTAACACTAATGAGAATTGTTCATGTAAATTCCTTATGCCTCGCGGGCATAATACATCCCTTGTAAGAGTACTCAACACTAATAAATAGAGCGAAATATGGGCAAATAGATTCGTTAGAAAAATAACTGATGGGGCTTTATACCCGCTGGCTATTAATTTAATGGCATTATATCATTACTGTTATTGTTATTACAGATAATAAATCATAGGTTTCTGTCATAGTGTATGTGTCATTTTCTTAGAGAAGAATGCAGGATATATATAAACCAGGATTGCAGACAGTTGCATTATAATAGTGTATTTCACAAAATCTAGACCTGTTCCCTGCCTTCATTCTAAGGCAGAGTGAGGCACCTGCCTTATGTGACAAGTCCTGGGGGCAAGGGACAGGAAAAGCCATCTGTGCCAAGCAGTATTTCTAGTGACTTCGGCAAAGTATTCTGCTGCCCTCTGGTGCAATGGAAGATGCTGTCCATCGCCAATGCTAAATTCATTAGCTAGCCTGGTGGCTTTTCATGGAATGGAGTGTGGAAACCATTTTGTCTTCACCATCTCAGTCTCCTTTCCTGCTTTGTGACTAGCTGCTAGGTTTGAGGCATTCTTGGGCCACTCTTTTTCTGCTGCCAGCCACCATGGCCTTGCCTGGCAAAGAAAATCTTATTTTCTTACCCTCAGCAAGGTGATGCTATGGTATCACTCCCTAGCACTAATGCCACATCAATGTCCAGGCCAGGGTAAGAACAAAATGCAGGCAGTTTTATAGACATTCAGTTATTTTTTTAAAAAAAAGGGGGTGGCATTATTGCTGCACAATATCATGCCTGTGTTGCCAGAAGGAAAAGGGATTCATGCTTTGCGTAGCAAAGGGCAGCCTGAATGTTAACAACATGAATGGCAGTAGTAAAGATGGTCTACAGCAGTGATGGCGAACCTTTTAGAGACCGAGTGCCCAAACTGCAATTCAAAACCCACTAATTATTTGCAAAGTGCCAATACAGCAATTTAACCTGAATACAAGTGGCTGTGAAAGGGTGCCCACAGAAAGGGCTCTGAGTGCCACCGTTGACATCTGTGCCATAGATTTGCCAACACCGGTCTACAGAATGCTGTCTTATGATCGCTACTATTCACAAAGAGACATCAAGCAAGGGAAAAGTCCAGAATGATAGTGAGTACAAGAGGGTATTTTGTAGTCCAACAACACTCCTTTTTTTAACCAGTTAACCACTTCTTACACCACACAAAATAATAGTCCGGGTATATTTTGACAAGTGTGAATGGAAGGAAAAGTGTGGAGAAGGGCATTAGGAGGACAGGAGGTCAGTTTTTTCTCACTAAAGGGATCCACAGCTGTTAGTTTGTAGGACCTGAGCAGAACTTACAGGAAAAGGCAATTTTGTAGGAATGGGGGAGGGCAATTAAAAGAGAGAGCAAACTAACATGAAATGCTGGTTTGTAAGATCTGAGCAGAATGGCTGATTATAGGACATTTGGGAGATCTTTAACTCATACAGTCACCACACAAATAAAAAAATGACATGATGGCACATAACATCTTCTAAGGTTTCCCCCCCTTAATTTCCAGACAGTTGTATAGTGACAAGAAATGTGAAATAGTTGAAACTATGACAAGATATAGGCATCAAAGGTTGGCAAAACATTTTAAAAGACAGAACCCAAAAAACCTTTGCCCAGACATCCCCAAATGTGCCATGGATCAAGACTAGACTGCTAATAAGCATACAGTTCAATTTGACCATCATTTAGATGTGCATCTCTTCCCTCACAACATGGAGTTCTGGCTTCATGGGAATTTTCTGAAGAGTCCCATTACAGAGACAACAGGACAGGAAATTCAAAGCTAAGACATCCTCAGTATATAGCTTGCCTAGCACTGACTTGAAGTCTTTCAGTGAAGAAGAACCAGTTGCTATTCCTGACAATGATTGGCTTTTACTGGCAAGACAGAAGAGCCCTGTGGTACAGTGAGTAAACTTCAGTACTGCGGTCAAGCCCACGATCCTGAATTTGATCTTGAATGGATTCAGGTAGCAAGCTCAACGTTGACTCAGCCTTCCATCCTTCAAAGTTCAGTAAAATGAATACTCAACTGTGTAGTGGGAAGGGGAACAGTGTTCCTTGCCTAATTATGTTATAAACCACCCAGAGAGTGGTTTAGCACTATGGGATGGTATATAAGTAACAACAACTACAAGAAGAAGCCTTTTTAGTAGGCACCCCAAATCTACCTTCCTTTAACATAAGCACATTAGAGCAAGTTATTTACCCTACTGCTGTATGGGAGTATTTACCTTCTTCTGTGTGATAAACCTTTAGGTATTTGAGCAATCAGCCTTTCCCCACGCCCCTTATGTTCTGTATTCTAGGAGCTAAATATCCCCAACTCCTGTAAACTTTTCTCATAGAGCTTGTTTCCTGTACAGCTGAATGATCTTCATTGTCCTCTTCTGAAATCATTCCATTTGTATGTACCTTCCTTAAAGTGTGTGTTTTGAATTGGCCCTTGGTGTAGAGAGAACATGCAGGAAATGAAACCTGGATAAAGAAATCCTGGAATTATGATGTATAAAGGGAAAAAATACATGGTCCACCAGCCAAGTCAGGATATAAAGCAAAAGCAAAGTGTTCTGCTTATATACCGCCCCATACAACTTCAAATAGTCTCTGGGTGGTTTACAGTTTTTAATTACAGCATGCAGGCTACACATTGCCCCCCCCCCCCGTGAGCTGGGTACTCATTTTACTGACCTCGGAGGATGGAAGGCTGAGTCAACCATGAGCCTGGTACCTGAGATCGAACCCCAGGTCGTGAGCACAGTTTTACCTGTAGTACAGGCATTTAACCACTGTGCTACGGGGCTCCTTATAGTGCTAAAGGCACTAGGAAGCTGCCCTTTCACCAGTGTTCAATTAAGGTTCAACTGCTAATCCAGCTAGATTCTAAGTGTGCTGGAATGGGCTGTATACGTATTGCCATCTTTTTTTTCCTTAGTAAAAAAAATTGCCTTGGGTCCATGTTGACTTAATTACAAATTGAGTCTGTGTGTGTGCGTGTGGTTTTTTTTAAGACAATTTATAAGCTATTCTACTTATCAGAAAATCGAAAATTTAAAATTTCACATGCCATGAGGTAGTCTGTAAAGTTTTCTTTTTCTTTTTTAATGGGCTAGAACTAAATGTGTAGTTTGTGTGGCAAACAGTTGCTTGTATCATCAGACTTGTACTGTCCAGCTCTCTCTACATTTTATGATCAGAAACAGCATTATAATTTTATAAATGCCTCTTAAATAGCATGCAGAAAGCACCTAACATCTGCAAAGTAAACTGAGGCTTAGCATGGGATGAAGTATTAATATACTGTTCCATCTGTAAGCTGATTGAGACCTATGCCTCTCTGTTTTCTGTGGGTGCTAATTCATGCTCTTGTTGTAAATGAGAAGTGTCTTCTCATATTCCTTCTTGTAATTAAACCTTCAGGTTAAAAGGATTACCTAGATCTGGTACCCTAAAAGGACAACTGTCAAACAGGTGACCTATAAATGCAAGTCAAATGGCTAGTGTATCACGTCTTGTCATGATTATATTGTTGGTTTGGTTTCCCTTGTTGTATGGATTGAGCCTCTCATTATTAAAAAAAATGCCTCGTTGATTTAGTTTCCTATCAAAAACATGTACTTGGTCCCAAAGAGAACTTTGCACAATTTGAAGCAATATCTGTACATACTAGGTAGAGGACTGCAGTTCCAGGTAATAATTTCATTCAGCACTTCCAGCCATTCCACTGAGCTGCGGCCCTGAAACTGTGTGGCATTTGTTTACCTAGCCTAGGGCCTTCCAGTTCTCAAGACCATCCTGCTAGGACAACAGTGGGCTGGAGAGGTGACAGGACAAGAAAACATTACTGCAGAACAAGGCTTTCTCCTGTGGCTGTTTGAATTTGAGCCATGGTTTTACTCAGGATGACTTCCCAGGACTGATCCAGGACCTGATGCTGCATGAGACAATAAAGATAACAGACCTTTTCCCATGTATAGAAACCAGTCTTACTAAAGACTTTCCCACCTTGTGTGATAGCAGTATTTTGATTTAGATGGCTCAGGACAGGCAAGATGGCACACAAAATTATGTCCTTCAGTACCTTGGCACTCCCCCACTTACATTTGCTGCTCAAAGCATCCTCTCCACTACACTTAAAAAAAGGCCCTAAGAGAAGAACAAACAAGGAAAAATACTCATAAAAAAGCTTTTTAATTTGAAAAACAAACTCTGACAAAGTAGATTGCTGTGGTTTTCTTGGTATAGATTTATTTATTTAGTTAGTTACTTGGTTAGTTAGTTTTAGTTTTATTTTATCACCCAATTAGTGAATACACATGATTCTAGCCAGTGTACAAACAAGCAAACCCCTTACAACAGCCACCCACTTCACCACCTAATGCTCAAACATTAAACTTTACATCATTTTGAGGCCATGATGTTCTTAAAGACTGCCTTATATAACTCTTAAGTAACTTCTTGAGTACTGGAAGGAATGGAGCCTGGCACCTCAACTTGTAGTTTGTTCCACAAAGTGGGGACTATTAACAAGTAAACCCAACTTCTTGTTGTTACCTTTCTGGCTTCCCTTGATGTAGCCAATTTTGGAACCATGGATTGAGAGGAGCCTGTTACACAGGAAGCTGTTTGGGGGGACAGAAATTCTGACAGGCATCAAGGCCCTAAACTCTTTAGGGTTTTAAAGGTCATAACCAACAGAATGAATTGAGCACAGAAATGAACAAGGAGGCCAATGTAGATAAATGTGTGTTACAAAATAATTTTGAAATCTAATGCAGTAATTATGATAAACTGAATACAATGATTCCATGGATCTTCTAAGTTGAGATCAAATCTCATCCCTTTCTAGTTTCACAAAAATGTAGGACTGGTTGTATTGAGTGTTGGAGTTTTAATAATAGATTATGTTAGCAACCACCAAGGAGTCCTACTGATTGTAATATATATTATCTGATTCAATCTGCATCAAACTCAGGATAGTGAATCTTTGGATGTGAGAAGAAATAGTTTGGCTGCATCATTGTAAAGTACCCCTACATTTGCTTTGACTAGACTATTCTAATTTAATTTAAAAGGCTGTGAAGAAATTGTCGTGCTTATAGAGTATATTCTTGAATCCATAATTGATCTTGAAAGACTGAAAGATGTGAATCTTCTAACATGACTTTCAATGTTTGTTTAATTCCTACATGTGAATAGCATTCCACCCCACACCCCACACCCAGCCCACCCGTGAGAGGGCAACTAATTTCCTAACACTTTAAAAGGAGAATTCATGCATTGGCAAGAAAAATTTTGCCCACTACTGTATATAAATTGTGTTAAGGCTACAAAAGCTGCTGGGGTGTTGCATGGACTTTTTAAAAATGCAAGCATTAGTTGGGTTGCTGTGTCTCTTTCAGCAATCAGCCCTTTCTTCTGTGCTTAAACTACGCTTGTGCTTTCTTTCTCAAACACTAGCTTTGTGCAGACTGCTGCAGAGATATTTTGTGCAAATTGCAGAACTCTTGTCAGAAACAAAAGTTTTCACTTTCTAGCACCTGAAGTGAAAAATCACTCAAGGGTTCATCATGTCACCAAGGAGTCATCATGTTGAGATCACGTACTGTAAATTGTCAAGAACAGGAAATGTAGGTGGCATTTTTGGTCACTTTTTTGAGTTAATTGGTCGACTCTTTTTACACATTCATTCAGATAGCAATGATAGGAAGGTGGAGGAGAAATGTGAATGAGCAGCAGCTAGCCACATAGAGGCCTCAATAAAGTAGTAGTCTTCTCCCTTGATGTGCTTGATGTGATTTTTTCCATAAATCCCTTTGCTTCTCTGGTAAATTGTGTTGTTTATTTTGGATTGGCCAATATTTCTTGTAGCAAATAAGTGATATGAAATGTTGAATATTTCATAAAGGCTTGAAGGTTATCAAATCTAGTCACATTGTTGAAGTTCCTTTCAGTCAGTTCACAAAATGATAGGAAACATAATGAAAGGCTTCATTTCATTCTCTCTTTTTCCCCCCGCCTTTTTTTTCTCCTTGATTGCAGGGGTTTTTCCGCAGAAGCATTCAGAAGAACATGGTTTATACATGTCACCGAGATAAGAACTGTGTTATTAATAAAGTCACTAGGAATCGCTGCCAGTATTGCAGACTACAGAAGTGCTTTGAAGTGGGAATGTCCAAAGAATGTGAGTTGGGTATAGAAATTGTCTTATTGCTTTATCTATTCATGTCGGCATGATGGTCATGAGGATGTGGCTACATAATAAGACATATTGGGGTCACAAACAGCAATGGGCAAATCTGTCCCTTTCTCTTTCTATGATGTTCACATTTTCTAAAGTTAATTCTATTCCATTTTTGTATCATCTTTCATTTTTAAAGCCTGTATTAGATCTGTTTAAGATTCAGTTTCCCCTTATACATACCATTTTGGTGCTTTCCCCCCAATATGTGGATTTTTTGCAAACTGTTTCTCGTAATGTATGGATTTTTATATGTAAATTCCCCTAGTTAGACACATTTTTACTCACTGAAATGTGGGGAAAAGCAGCATAATTGCATCCCAGTTTGTCTCTTTGTTCATGAAGGCAGCAGAACTAAGGAAAATGACCTTTTTTGCATTAATCTGCCAGACTGCCCTAGAGCTGAAAATGACTAGGTGATTCTTTGAGTTGTGCTTCAAAAACAACTTTTACAGGCTCTGGTGCAAACAAACAAATTTCACTTCTGTCCTTAATCAGAAATTAGCTTGGGAGCTATGTTGTAACAATGTGTTTGTTTTTAAAAATGTTTTACTTACATCACATATAGGTGATGTTTTGGATCTCTGTAGGCTAGGCAACTACTCTGTTTCCCATTGAAACAGCAGGCTAAGATAATACTAGAGTTAATATAGATTTCACATCCCTCAAGTGGATAAAGTTGTCCACACGCCCTGAGTTTTCCTACTCAGAATTCCATCACAGTTTTTCTGAGCTAAACTATTCCATTGAGAGTCTTTGAAAAAGAGTTTAAAAAGACAAATAGTAAGTGAATCTGTAAGTACACTTGAATAGAATAATGTTTAGCATAACTAAAACAGCATTTTGTATACTGCAGCCTATCTGATGACTGGGTAGTGGGGAAGAGCATGTGGGGAGCCAGAGGTTGCTCATCTGTGTTAATTGTGAGAGCATCCAGCAGTATTTTATTGTCACTCCCACTTAGGCAATATATTTGTTGCCCCATGTTTGCGCACTGTCACTTGTGAATCTCAGAGGAAGTTTCCTATGGTCATGTTTATCTTCCTTACCTTCATTGAATCAACCACAGAACATTTAATTAAAATATTCATATCTTTGTTTTGCTTTTGAATGAATCCAGTAAGAGCTGTACTTCTTTGCTGGCCATAGGTAGCAAAGCTCCATTAGCCAAACTGCAGTGTGCACCAGAAGACAAATGCAAGCATCAGTTACTGAAAAAACCCTTTAGTTCATTTCTGTTCATTTTGATATAAAAACAAAACAGATGGTGAATCTGTTCTTTTGCGAGCACAAGAAGCACAAGGAATATGAAAAGCAAAGTACTATGTAAGATAATTTTTACACTGAAGTAGAGCATAAATGCAGCTATTTAGCTACACAAATTATTTATTATCCTGTTAGTAGTCTCAGAGCATAATTTGAGATTGTGGATGTCAGTTTAATGTCCATTTAAAAGATTCAGTTGATAATAATTTACAGAAACGTGTATGCTCGAGCATATGTTGACCTGAGTATAAGCCGAGTGTCTAATTTTACCCCCCAAAATTGGGAAAACGTATTGACTCAAGTATAAGCTGAGGGCTTTTTTTTATACTTGAGTATATACGGTATACCGGCTGAGCTCTAAAGGGGCTGGGGGTAGTAATTGGCAACGTGTTCTGGGAGTGTGGAGGCAATTAGGGAGTTAGTGCCATAGATTAAACTCCCTGAGTGCCTCCACAATCCCTGCACAGTTGCCAATACTACCCACAGCCCATTTAGAGCTTTATAACTAGGGCCTGTTAATCTTAAACCTTTCCAGATTTCAGCGGGTTCTCTAAGATCACTTCGGGAAGGTACCCCTGCTACTTTGGAGTCCCAAAGGAAGTAAATTCTGATTGCATATTTTTAAAATAATTTTTAGTGCATATTTCTTAAAAATGCACTCAAAAATTACTTACCTTTATGGCACCAAAGTAGCAGGGGTACCTTAAGAACCCCCTGGAATTTGGAAACCTTCTAATTGGAATCATACAAAAAGCAGCAGCAGCCTTATCTCCTGCCTGATCAGCTTTGGAGTAGAAGTTTTTTTTCTAGGGGCACCCCCTTTGGAGGTACATAACTCAGCCCCCTTACCCCCAAATGTTTCTAAATTTCAGCGGGTTCCCTGAAATCGCTACCCCTGCTACTTTGGAGTCCCAAGGTAAGTGAATTTTGATTACATATTTTTCAAAATAATTTCTGAGTGCATATGTTTTTTAAAACTTGCACTCAAAAATTATTTACCTTGGGGGCACCCAAGGAGCAGGGGTACCTTCAGAAAGCGATTTTAAGGAACCTCCTGAAATTTAGAAACATTTGGGAATAAGGGGGCTGAGTTATGAAGCCCCAAAGGGGGTGCCCCTAAACCTTCTCATTAGAATCATATGGGAAGTGGAGGAACCGCTATCGCTCACCCGATCAGGACTTGTCCTCGGCTGCCCTCCCTTATCCATCTGAGCACCTAATTTTACCCCAAAAACTTATTGACATGAGTATAAGCCAAGGGTGTTTTTCCCCCCAGCCAAAAATAAGAGCAGAAAAAATCAGAAAAGAAGTTGGCTAGAAGTCCACACCATGGTTTAGCTACCTAGCTGCAGAACTTGCTGTGCTTGGGACTAACAACTGAATTTTTACTGTGTTTTTAATGTGACAATAATAAAATGCTGCCCCATGACTAGAAATAGTTTGAAAAAGAAGAAAGAATGTTAAAAACAAATTAAGTAAAAATATAAATATAAAGTAAAATAAGACCCTAACCTGCATTCACCTTTGAAAACTTTCCTGGCTGGTACAAGGGAGACCTCAATTGCTCTCTCCTCCCCCTGCTTTTAAGACTGCCTGAGACAGAATGTTCCAGACAGTCACCCACAATCCAGCAGGGGGGGAGAGAGAGAGAGAGCCACCATTGGCTCACTTGTGATCATGTGACCTGCTCCCGCGTTCACATTGCAAGACATTGCTTGTTGATCAAGGTGAAATTTAGAAGAAATGTTTGCTTGTTTCGCAAAATGCTGTTAAATCAAGGTATTAATGTAGTTAGAAGAGTTGATAAGGAGGCAGTAACAAAATATACCTGAGTCTTAAAAGGATAACATGGCATCTGGCTCTAGTGGCAAACAGCATAAGGTTATGATGCATGTAAGATGGTACTGAACCTCACAGACTTTGGGAAAGCTTACTGTCCTGTAAACAAATGTAGATTGCACTTCTAAGCCAGTCGTGTTATATACTGTACATCAGTTGTCTCCAGCCTCTTAGGAACAGCCATACATTTAGGAACATATTATGGTCACTGTTACAAAATGACTGACTTGTGAACCCACCTGCTCACTAAATGGTTGTCAGGAGACTCTGCTGGTCACAAAGGAAGGACAAATAATTTTTCCAATAAATGTGAGTAGGGAGCAGATGTTGGGGTTAGACCTTTAGTGCCAAACTACATTCCACAATAAATTACCTGTTTTGTGGGGACAAAAACTCACTGGGAAGATCTTTAGATGAGATTCATACATAGGTATTGTGCCAACAAACTGAGTACAGTGGTACCTTGTATAAAGGAATTAATTCGTTCCAAATGAAATTATGTTAAGCAAATTGTCCTTTATACAAATTTCCCATAGGAATGCATTGAAAGCAGAGTAATCCCTAATCGCAACCATTTTTATGTTGTACAGGTTAGCCCCATAGGCGATTATGTTAAGCAAATTTTCTCTATCTCCGGAATTTTTTATGTTGTACAGATGTTATATGAGGGTCCACTGTACATGATAGAGATTGGGAGTAAGTCACAGAATACCTCACAAAGAAGGTGATAGAGAACATGTATTTTAACAAGAAAACTGGTGACAAAACATCATCCCCAGCAAGGGGAAAAGGCACATATGCTCACATATATGACTGGGCAAAATACCTCCAGTATTATTTTCAATAACCCACTCTGTACTTCTTTTGAGTCTTCAATGGTTACTAGCTGGTAGCATGGTGAGTTATGATGTATTTCTATTTAGGTTATCATTTCTAAATTTTTATCTACATATAAGTGGTCATTAGAATTTTGTTACTGTTGCAAATCTCTACCTTGCCCTCCTTACTGGTGATTTGTTTCTTTTTATTTGCCAACACAGAAATGGCTGCACTAAGACGCTTTTGATATCTGCCTTGCAGCCACAGGAGAAGGATGAAAAGGGTTGTAGCGGAGTGTATGACCCCAAGACTTAATGCAATCTGGGCACATAATACAAAAGCATGGATTTAGCATTATGGCGTAAATCCAACACAAAGTTCCATGGACTTAATTCCATTGATCTCAGTGAGCTGAAGTATGCCAAACTCTTGGTAAGGTTTTGCCTGTGTCCAAAATGGCCCAGTGTGTTCTCTCAAGAAGCTCTTGTCTTTCCAAAGTTGAAAGGCTTATATTTTAAGCTTCTTTCTAATCTGGCATTTTGAAATAACATGTTTCTTTAGATAGGTGTTGAAATAAAAGGCCATTTGTTGGGGGCTTTTAAGCGTGGTGTGTGTGTATATATATACATGTGTGTGTGTCTGTTTTTACCCACTTTGCTTATGTTCTTACTGTACTGTTCCTGGAATGCCTTATAGCATGAATGCCTCAGATAAAAGAACAAGAAGGTATTCTCAAGGCCATGCAGAATAAGCCTACTTGGCTTCACAAGCCACCAGTGGAAATGTTAACCATGCTAGTCAGTTGAAATAGCAATCCCACTGCCTTGTCCTGAGGGCAAAAGCAGGAATGAATGCCCAACCTGGAAGGTGTGAAATGCTCTGTGTATACACTGCTGTTTATTTCTTTGGATGTCTTAGGAAAAGGAAAATAAGGTGCATAAATCCCGAGCCCAAATAATGGCCTTTTAGTCAGTTTCAATAGAAAGCATGCCAAACTGCATTTCATTGCTTCTAGCAACCAACTGAATTGATCAACATCTACAAAGAACTGCCACTAACCAATTAATACATTCAGCAGAGAGATGGGGCTCTTTCTGAATTTCAGAAACTGTTACTGCTGGACAAATAGACAATCACCTCAGGCCCGAAAAGTCCCTCCCAGTCACTCAAACTACAGCCAGCATGCAAGGGTATAAATAAAATTCCAACACAGACTACTTGACATGCGTGCAGAAGGAGCTGCCTTGTATGCCATGAGTAGGAATACCAATTACCACCACCATCTTTTTGGCAACCATGATTTGATGTTTCAGTGGTATAGAGACCAACGTTTCAACAGATTAAGCTTTAATTTAGCAAGAATTGCAGTAATCAAAAAGATTATGAACACATTAAAATCACTGTAGACTGAGATCAGGATTGGGCCAAGTAGACTCACCTCCAACCAAACACATATAAAGAGGAAAGAGTTTTCGTGTAGTCGTGTGCAGTGTATGTATATCTCAAGGTTACTTAGGCAAAAAGCACCCTCTGCTTAAAATGTAGGAATGGCAGCAATGAAGGAATTAGAAAAGATCATCCAATGTAAGGATATGTCAATGGAGACCACGGCCAATGTCATTCGCACTCTTGCATTCCTGATTACTATGTATGGGTGTGAAAGTTTTACAGTGAAGAAAGCTGATTTGTTTGAAATGTCCTGCTCAAAGAGAGCTTTACCGGTTGCCAGAATGATGAACAAGTGGGTCCTAAATCAAATCAAGCCTGAACAATCTCTGAAGGCAAACATGTTGAAACCGAGGCTCTCCTACTTAGGGCAAATCACAAGAAGGCAAGATTCTCTAGAAAATGGAATAATATTGAGAAAGGTGGGAGGCCGCAACAGAAGAAGAAGGTCAAATATGAGATCGACCATGCTGGCTGGGAAATATTAGCATATGTGGAGGGGAGCTGATTGGAATATGTGTGTTCTGTGTAATGAATTAAGAATAACCTGGTTTAGAATGCATGTGTGATTAAACATTTTTGCTCCGGAGGGCAGAGCTTAACTCTTGGTGAACAGATAAGTTTTTTTTACTTGATAGGGAATACAGAAGATCTCTCCATGTTTCTCCTCTGAACTCCCCTTACAGCTCAGCTTGGCTTTCCTCTTGTCAATTTTAAGTCTTTAATGCAGCATTTTAAAGTAAATTATTAACAACAAAATTAAATCCATGTTTGAGGGAGACAGCTGTGCAATGGTAAGTAATTGCATCAACTCTGCTAATGAGCTTTCCCCTCAGTGCCATGTACAGCAGATGAATAGTTCAGGCATTCATTTGCCACTTGTTTTGTTTCAGAAACATGTTCTAGACAAGTGGCAGAATGGCTGAAGAAAATAGAACTGATGAGATGTATCCTCCATACTGCTTTGTGACTGTACACATAGGGAGGGGCCTTGAAAGCATTAGATAGAACAGTGTTACTCCCCACTAAATATTCCTGTACAGGTGGACCTTAGAGGGACTGAGGAGGTAGAATTGTTCAGATATTCCGAACCATTGAATTCCACTTGTACAGGGCCGTTCAAAGGGATTTGGATGTATGTGGGAGCAATAAGTGTCCTGAACCTTCAGGAACAGTCTTGAAAACCATGCTGCTTTATTTTGGTGGGTAATTAGAAAATAATAATAATGTAAACTATAATAAAGAAGTGGTGGGAGATGATGATGATGATGATGATTATGATGATGATGATAAGGAGGAGGAGGAGGAGGAAGTGGTGGCAGATTCAGCCTGCAGCTGTGAATTAGGGGTTTAAAAGTCCACTTCCACACCTATCATGCTGTCCACCACCATCATAGAGGGCAGTTATAGAACAGCTGCTCCTTTGCTAGGTAACAGAAGGCACCAAGTTCGTATCTTCCTTGCCATCATGTTTTTCTTGGGAGGCAAGTACAGATGGGCACGAAACACCAAAATAGCATTTCATTTCGTTTTTTGTTTTTCCCCTATTTTGTTTCATTTAGTATGAAACATTTTTGTTAAAAAATTTGTTTCATATTTTGTTTTGTTTGGTTTTTCAGTTTTTAAATATTTTATTTACACTGATGGGGCCAGCCAGCCAGCCGGTCAGCAGTTTTCCCCCCCTCCCATCAACCAGCTAGCCCATGTTCTGCAGGGAGGCCGGTCAGCACTTTTTAAAAATACCCTAGTGCTGACCAGCCAGTCCGTCCAGCAACCAGTTAGTCCATGGGAGGCTGGTTGGTGGGTTTTAAAAATTATTTTTCCCGCTGAACAGCTGGCATGCAGCCCCGCATGCCAGCTAATTGGCACTTATTTTTATTATTGATTTTGACAATCACCAAGATCAGCACTTGTCAAAATAAATTATAAAACATGAAAAATGAAACGGAACAAAATGAAAATTTCCATTTTGTTTCATTTTGTTTTCTTAAGGGCACTTCATTTTTCGTTTTGTTAGACAACAAAACAAATAATGAATAACAGAACAAAAAATTCATTTCGTGCCCATCTCTAGAGGCAGGGAAAGGGAGTGACTTTTGGTTTCCTGTTTGTTAGCAGAGTTCAGAGTGTATCTTCCTTTGACCCTCCTGTTCCAAGATACTAATTGTGTGTCATCAAGTCAATTCCATCTTAAGACAACCCTTTTACAGGGTTAGAAAAAATATTTATTTCTTTATATCAAACTATTGCATAATTTAAAATTATGGACATATGTGAATTATAGGTAAAATGAAAAACAAGTCAAATGTTTAGCTTGTTTTTAACCAGAAGCCATAGTGTTATATCTCAGCCATTTGCTAGATCTTCCTTTGTATATGTGGTGAGCATAAATCCACATAAGTGTGTCACTGATTGAATTTCTCCACATTGACAGAAAATTTGCCCTGTATCCAAGGCATTTAACTCGGATGTTCGTTGATCTACCTACTTTGCTTCTGGTCGAGTCTTAAGTGACTTTCAGATGGTCCAGCTAGAGTCTTGTCCTTATGGGAGACACCAGATGTGTCCATTCAACAGCATGTGTTGTTCTCGTTCTCATAGGTTTAGCCTAACATCTTCTGGTTTAATATTTAGAACTTGAAATGTATGCAGAAAACTTTTCATTGATTTTAAGAATCATCTCAGGGGTTGGTGTCCTTGAAGTGGATGGATTTGGTCTTGTATTACCTTATTTTGATCATTATTTGCTAGCACAATTCAACGTATTTCTAAATGGGCAATGCCAGCCAAATAATACACTTTTTCAGTGGGAGTAGGCAGCCAGTAACAACCCTGCATGATTCATTAAGAGCTAGATCTACTTGTTTGGCATGTGCTGATTTATACACCACAGCACCAGCATATTCTGCTTTCAAGCTGTGTTAGGGAAGTTAGTGAAGCAAATGGGTAGCATTAGATTTGTGAGAGGCACTACCGACTATTATGCTTTACTGTGTGAAAGAGGTAAATAAAATGGTAAATATTGTGCCTTTCAAATGCCCTTAAACCAAATTCTTATTGAAAAATGTGAAACACAACCCTTATATTGTTTATATCAGTTAAAGGAATGACAGCAGAGAATCTGAAAGCAAATGGGAAAAGTGGAGGACACATGAATGCATAATACCCACAGGGAAGAAAGAAAGCAATGCTTCTATCATAATTGTGTTAAAAAAAACCCCAGCCACTGATATTCAAACAGCCATTACTGACTCACTAGACATTTTTATACATTTTTCTTGAGAAGCTGTTATGCCATTTTATTTCATTTGATTCAGTAAAGAATCAGGCTGTTTTTAGGGTAAGCTGGAGCCCAAGGTAGCCCATCTGCTAAAGATTCAGTAGACTAAAAAAGAAAATTTATGGAAACTTGGTGTTCTATTTTCCCAGGCTACTTTTTGAACTTTGGTTGGCTCTGAGCTGTTTAGGAGTAGGTAAGTGACTTTCTCCCTCCTCCTTTGACATCTTTCCCCTCCCCTTCTCTAAAGGTAATTTTTCTGCACATTTTTAAAAAACAGACTAAAACAAAGCAAAGTGTTCTGCTTATATACCAGCCCGTAGCGCTTCAAGCACTCTCTGGGGGGGTTGCAATTTAATTATGCAGGCTACACATTACCCCCTCCCCCCAAGCAACCTGGGTACTCATTTTACCTCAGAAGGATGGAAGGCTGAGTCAACCATGAGCCGGCTACCTGGGATTGGGTCGTGAAGCACAGCTTTAGCTGCAGTGTAAGTATTTAACCACTGTGCCACGAGGCTCATTTGATTAATCTGTTCAGGTAATATAAAAAGGAGAAGCTTTGTTCAGATAAGGCAGATTTGGGCAACCTCAGTAGGCCCAAGAAGAAAATGACAGAATGCATAAGTAATGCAAAAAAAAAAGTTTGAATTATTTTTTAAGCCTACCTCATATAGTTTTGATTTGGAAAAAGGTTAAGTTATGGAGGCTTGCCTTTTAAAGCCATTTGAAGGAGGGGGACTACATTTTTCCCCAGTGTTGAGGGATAACACAGTGACTTGGCAGACCTGGCTTGTGGGATATACTCTGCCCATCATAAAATAAGGCATAGGGGTTCAAAGTTGATGGGATAATTAAGCCAAATTGAAGTGTGAAACAGTACCAAACCAATTATTCACAAGATCCCAGTGAGCTATATAATATTAATAATAAATATATTGGGGAATGGGGATCACAAAATCGTAAAATTTATTGTTACTCAGGAGGTTCAGCTGGTCCAAATACAGTAATTGCATGTCAAGTGATTTTGCAAAGGAATTACCCAAAATTGTGATCTTGCAAGGAGGCTTTCTGATATATTAAGACACCTTCTGCTTTACTGCCAGTAAACTAATCTTACAGCTCGCTTTTTGAAATAACGTACAATCCAAACTGGAAGGTCCACATAAATTTTATCTGTTTCATTTTAAATTTCATTGTAATATTTTTTCCTCTGGAATAATCTTGATTTATGTAAAATGTGTATAAAATTGCGCATCCACAGCTAAGAAAACAAAAGCAGTGGAAAGACGGCACTTTGCATAATATTTGCTTTTAATAAATCATGGAGTACAGGCCCCCGAAATAAAAAGGAAATTCCCCAGTTAGACATCTGGTGCCCCATAATCACGAAATGAAAGTCTCTGCAAGTGTTTTCAAGTTCTTAAGGTAATAAATTTAGATTTTGGCACCCATTTTCATTCTGTGAAGAAGATGGAGGAAATAAGTGTGTGAGGTTAAGCTCCACGAGCACTACGGGGGATTATGGGTCTTGCAGGTTTTTTAGCAGCTCTCTCTCTGCAGAGTCTAATGGACAGAGACTATCATATAGTCCCTTGCAACTCCCCCAGAGCTCAGTTGGACCCACTCATTTACCCTGTCTTGTCCACAGGATGAAAATAGCTGCTGGAGTCTGAATTCATTAGCTAAAGAACGTGAAAACACATCACAGGACTTTGATTTATTAATAAAAAAAAACCCAAGCACCCAGTTGTAGTTTTTCCAGCAGACATCAGGGGACTTTATTCTATGAATTCCTAAAACCTCATGCCTACAAGTCACAATTAAGATTGTAATCAAGACATTTCAAGCATGTCTAGACCATTAGAAACATTGTGCCTGTGTTCAGAGGGATACAAATAAGATGTCACCAAGTCTCCCTCACCATGTCCAGTATGTGTATGGCAGTTGCACAGAGGAAGAGGGCTGGATGTGCATGGCACAAATATATGTACAGTGGTACCTACACTTATGACATTAATCCGTTCCAAAGGCATATTCGGAAGTTGATCAAGTCATTAAGTCGAACAGCGGTTTCCCATAGGAATGCATTGAAAATCAATTAATCTGTTCGGGAATGGGTTAATGGGTTTTCAATGCATTCCTATGGGAAGGCTGCCCCAACCCAACCCCCAATCAAGGGCAGCCTTCTGCTGCTTTCCGCTTTCCCGCCAGACAGCTGACTTTGACAGGTCTGAACTGTCAAAATCAGCTAGGGGTGGGGGTTGTGGAGAGCAGCCTTCAGCTGCCCTTGATTGAGGGAGAAGCCCAGTCGCCTTAGAAGGGAAGCACTTACCTCTGGGTAAGCACTTCCCTTCAAATGCGCCCGGGCTGCGGGAAGATGCATCCATCCCAGGGATCTCCTGGGGTAGATGCATGTTTGGCCAGCCTGGGCAGTTTGGAAGACAAGCGGTAGTGGCGATCCACCGCCACTGCTTGCCTTCCAAACAGCCTGGGCTGGCTGAAGATCCATGGTCCCTGCAATCTTTGTCCAGCCTGGGCACCTTGCAAGGCAAGTGCTTACTTCCAGTACCTGGGAATGATGTAACTTCTGCCAGCCAGGGCGGTTTGGAAGGAAGGCGCGATGGCCACCTCCTCCTCCTCCTTGGTTGCTTCAATTTATTTTGC
Organism: Phrynocephalus versicolor; assembly: GCA_023846285.1. NCBI lineage: Eukaryota > Metazoa > Chordata > Lepidosauria > Squamata > Agamidae > Phrynocephalus > Phrynocephalus versicolor. Next base: position 46,356,754 of record JAHTLZ010003542.1, on the reverse strand, counting down.
AGAGATGGAAGCAACCAAGGAGGAGGAGGAGGTGGCGATGGGCAGCAAGCACTGCTCTCTGCTTGGCACGACAAGTGACTTAGACAGGTCAGACCTATCAAAGTCAGCTGTCATGTGGAGCAAAGAGCAGCATTCGTAAGTCAAATTATTCAGTTGTCAAAGCAACCTACGTTGAGGTACCACAGTATGTATGTTTCTATTTAAATGCAGATTTGTAAACTGTTTGATAATGAGTGTTCTCTGGGTTGGATTATTAAAACAGTTAAAGTCGTGTAGAAAAAAGGAGTGCAAAAACTGACCAGAAGTTCTTTTTTCTTCTTAATGTGTGCATGAACTGCTGGATTAATGAGTGGTTTAGATACATGGCTGTGGAGCCAAAGTTAGGTGTTTGATTCTCCCCTGTGCCTCTCTGACAGGAGCTGGACTTGATAATCCTTAGGGTCTCTTCAAGCTCTCCAGTTCTAAGATGATGATGATAATGACGATGATGACGATGATGACAACTGAAAATGTGGAAGTCTCTACAGCTAAACGAGGCTGATTATTGAGTTGCTGGCCATATCTCTGTTTGCATGGCAGTCGCACAGCCAGACACATGATCAGGCATGAACCCAGCACCTCATTAATGTGCTTCAATTAGCTACTTCAGCGCCCACATGTTGCTCCTGTACATGTATAACCCCAGCATAACATGTACATGACATTAATCCATGTCTATAACATGTACAATAGAAATGGGCACAAAACGAACATTTTTTCGTTTCCGTTGTTCGTTTGTCATTCCGTTACGTAACGAAACGGCAAACAAAAATTGTGATGAAAATGGAATGAAACAAACAGAACCACGAAAATTGTGTTCGTTACGTTTCGTTTCCGTTACTGGCGGCACACAATGAAATGAGCTGTTTTATATGTTAAAAAACGCCCTGGGCATCCATAAAAATGCAGCAATAATTATTTATACTGTCTGATAATACCTACCAGGGGGGGTTGGGGTCCTTAAAACGTGCATTTATATCTTTTCTCAGATCGCTGTATTTTTTTCCTTTAAGGGGAGTTAGGGGACATCGACCCAAAATGGCTCCCAGATGCCTAATATTGATTTCTTGGATATTAAAACGCCCTGGACATCCATAAAAATACAGTGATAATGCGATAATTATTTGAAATTATTACCTACCAGGGCGTTGGGGTCCTTAAAACATTTGTTTTTGTCTTCTCCCATCGTGATGTATTTTTCTTTTCCCTTTAAAGATGACAAAATGGATGTTGCCACTCCAGCCACAACATGGAGGCAAGCCATGTGATAAGATCATGTAAATTCTTGGACAACTTCAACCAATAGCATGCCCAGGTGACAGACTGGGCAGGTCTGGCAGCCAAAGAGGGCATAAAAAGCTCTGGCAGCCCCCGTCCTCCTTGCAGTCTCCGGTGGGAGTTAGGGTGGGATTGCTGTCTCTGCACCTCTAGCTTCAGTCCTGCAGCCTCCCTGTGTGCATGTGTGCGTACCTCTCAGTGAGTACCCTCCCCTGCCCTGCAGTGCAGTCACTCTGCGGCTGCCTTGCACCCTGGGCAATGCCCACTGCTGCTTTGCAGGCTCCCTGCAAACCTAGTCTATACTGTGTCTCTGCCAGCATCATTTTTTTTAGTGTTTTCCCTCTGGTCTGGGGCGTTGTGGGGTGCCCACGCATGGAAATGCTTTTAAAAATCGCGCAAAAAGTGGGTAGAAATGGCAAACAAAAAAACAAAAACGGAAACAAAATTTTTCCAAAAAATTCGCGAAAAACGGAAACGAACCGAAACGAACGTTTCTCAATGACAAACGACAAACGAAACACCTTTTTTTTCGTGCCCATCTCTAATGTACAATAGAATAAAACAAGCAGCAACACCCCCCCCCCGAAACCAACAGTAAGAACAAACATTAATTCAAAGAATGCAAAAACAATTATAAAGCTGTGGAATTTTGATTGTGAAAAGTGAATTAGGTTGCAGTCCTATATAGGACTATTTATATGAAAAATCATCCCCATTTAGTTTAGGAGGATTTGCCTTGGAGTTGACATGATAAAAAGGCACTGTTAGTCACATGTAAGAAAAATTGAGGCTGTCTTTTAAAAGTTGTACCTGAAACTCCTAAAGGCAATGCCTAAGGGTGGTAAACATTTAATTATCTCCTACATAGATCTTAGTATCCCAATTCAGGTCTGAGTTGCTTGTTTCCAGTACCTCCTAAATGGATTTGCTTAAGTATCTGTGAAGTGTCTCTTTGCATTTTCAAGGCATATGCCTAAACCTGGAAGTTGAAGCTAAATGGAATTCTGCATGTCCCTTGGCAAAAAAAAAAAAAAAAAAAAGGAACTGAATGCAAACATGCTTTTATTGTGGATTATAGGCTTGGCTGGTCAGCTGACAGACACTTGTAATGGAGTCAGGAAAACATGCAAGTGAAACATACTGACCTACTTTTCCTCCCCCCCCTTACACTCTTCCTTCTTGCTTTTCTGTTTTTAACCCTTGAAAGAGACAGAATGTTAAATATAAAAACTAACTGGAAAATTAAATGCAAACCTAAAGAGGATTCCTGTGTTGCACTCCACTTATTATTTTTCCAAATCTGTGTTTTTCTAAGAACAATCCTGGAATTCAATGCTAATTCAGATGTTTACTCTCTTGGAAGATGGGCTGTTTCTGAGAATAAGGTCCTCTTTTCTCAACTGCTTCAGCAGCTTCCATGAGGTAGACTTATATTTGTTTGTTTGTTTGTTGAGACTTAATCCCAACCTACTTAGTGGAAAAGCCACTCCTTTGGCCAGCTTACCAAAAATAATATGAATATACCAACATAATTTTTAAACTGAACATAAAAACAAACAAACAAATCCATCATAAAACCTCAACTCTAGCAAATAACCCAAGACTTAAGATTGGTGAATCATAGGCCAGCATGAATTTACTAAAAAAAATCAATATTACAAAGGGTGAGGCTTGTAAAGGCCTGGGTAAAAAGCCAGCTTTTAATTTGCTTCTGAAAGCTCAGGAGGGTGGTTGGCCAATGTCATCTCCAGAGGAAGAGAGTTTCAGAGTGGGGCAGCCACTACCAAGAAGGACCCATTTCTGGTTGATGACTTCAGAGCCTCTTGAAGTGGCCATCTGCAGCATCAAAGATTGGGAGATGCAGGTGGCACAGGTGGCGCAAGAGAATGACCTGGGAGAGGCCCACTAAACCATGAAGGGCTTTATAAGTTAGCATCAGTACCTTGAAATTGGCCTGGAACCATACTGGCAGCTGGTACAAGTGGGCCAGTGCAGCAAAATATGGCAAGTTGGCTAAATGACTTAGCATGTATCCTCCCAAGGGAAGGGAAGGCTCTATGAGGAAGGAAGGAAGGAAGGAAGGAAGGAAGGAAGGAAGGAAGGAAGGAAGGTTTAAGTGATCTGAGTGTATTTTAGTGGCTTTCTTTTTTTATTTTATCCATGTGTGACTGTTGACTGCTTTATTCTTTGGTCTTTGAAAAACTAAAATTGTTTCCGAGGCTCAGGGTAGATATTAAGAAAGGTATGACATTTGTTTATTAATAAAGGTTTTTTTTTTTTTAAAAAGTCCAAGCCCTGAGAAATCCACATCTTAAGTTTCAGTCAGCTTTAGAGAAATGGGTGGATCAGTCATTACTAGGATCATGTTAATTTTGCTTATGTTGATTTTAAGCCTCTTCAGATATGGGTTTTTCAAAAAATAAATGCAAATAATATGTGTTGATTTGTGAATGTATGGTTTTATACCATAAAACATATTTTTATAAAGCATTGTATTGTAAAATGCATAGGCCTAAATCAAACTATTAGTCCAACTAGTGTAGGGCCAATGAATGAATGGAACTCAGAATGTTGAGTTACCAGGTTCCCATTGATTTACTTGAGTTGGGACTGATGATTAAGAAACTGAGAGAAATGCAAAATTAGGAAGACAACTATATAACAGTCTATACATTGTTTTGGAAATGCAAATCTCTCAAGTCACTCAATTTTATCTCGTCATAATCCAGTTTACTAAAAGATTTGAAAAATAAATAGAACATGCCAATTTATATTAATATCTGTATATATATTTTGTACATGCTGCAGCAATCTGTAGAAATCTCTATTCTAATACATAGATAGGCACAGCAAACAAAATTGCTCACTATAAAACATTTTAATCACAATGACATCCAGATGTGAGACAGACAACATTTTCAAGACTTAGTCTTGACTGTAAAGTATTTGTCCCATATTCAAAGGACTTATAGTGTGTCCAGATAACAGTTCGTCTCAAGGATTTCAAGTGGATAATTTGTGACCCTCCCCAGAAGGTATTTTGTATGTTTTTTAACGTGTTGACCCTTTAAGAGTTCCATTGCTCCAATAAAGTATGTACAGTATACATATTTGTTTGGAGAACATAGTAGACATCTTAAATAGGTAAGCAACCAAACAGTATGGAATTCATTCTGGATAGTTGAAATCTCATTTCTCTCCCTCTTAGCTGTTTTAAAAAGCATCCCTTTTGTTGTGTCTGTGCTAGAGACTTTGTGCCCCTTCACCATAATCGATCTGCATGGCAGCACAGCTGCCACAAGTCCCTTTTCCATAACCTCCTTGCCAGGACCCCCACTCACCAGCCAGCATGCAGTGCTCCATCCCTTCCCATTGCATGATTCTCCAATCTGGGCAGGAGCCTGGACTTTCCTTCTCCGCCTCCCCTAGCAGCTGTTCACTCAGAGTTGGAGGCGGAGCAGGAATTCCTGCAGCACTGCCTTCTGGTGTAAATTGAGTGCATACACTATGTTGGATATTCATGCTCAGTTCCATAAACTACTCCAAGTCTTCTTTTGGCAGAGAATGTGAGGCTTCTCCATTTCATGCTTCCAATTACACGATCTATTTGATTTCTCTATTGGCATGTGGTGATGTACACATGTCTGTCCAGTTGCTTGAAGCACTTATTTGCAATTATCGTAATACGTCTCCAGCTCAGTTTCTGTTCTGTAGGTCAAACTTGCCAACAGGACCTGATTCTGCTTTGTTTCCCTACTTTTGCATCCCAAACAATACAAAAGGCACACTTATGATTTTAAGTGTGTTTGTTTTGGTGTGTGAGCAGTTTCCCATGGATGCTTATATGAAAGCTTTCCATTTAATCTTCTTCAGCATTGATAGTTGGAGCCTAGACTTGAATTGTGGTTATGTTGATAAGTTTTCCATGGAATCTGGTTGATATTATTTGGTCTTATCTTGCATTCCCGTCCCTACCTGCCCGTGCTACATTTTTCCTCAGTATTAGAGCCACCCATTTCTTCTGATTTTGTCATTTCCAGAGTAGAACACTTTTTAGTTGTCTGGCTAAAAATATCCTCTTCCAGTCCACTTTCGCTCACTGACACCAAGCACTGCTAGGGTTGTATTTTCGATTTCATGCTTTACAGTTTCCAGCTTACCTTGATGCATACTAAGTTCTCACACTCCATAGTCCACTTTCCTCTCACTTCTGTGTACATCAGCCACTAGATATCTTTTTGAATTTAATCTACAGTACTTGCATCGTTATCAACAGAACTGTTTGTACTTTTCCTTTGCTCTTACCCTTTTGCTGATTGAGTGCTTTCTGACCTGGGAGTCCAGCACTCTTGTTCCTTTTTGGACTGTTTCATCATTGGATTTTCATGATATGGAAAGTTCAATAGGAACTACTTCCTGCACAGTATTAATAAAAGCTAGCTGAAATGTCATCACCATTGCCTGCTCCACCAGTGTCAACTTCAGCTACCTCTGATTCCTAGTAGCAGCATTGAAGATGCTGGCTCTGTCTTATTCTGATATCTCAGCTGTGACCATTCTACCTTGTGTGACCCTGCCAGGAGTCCAGGCTCTAATGGCTTCTGGCCTCCTGATAGCATTGACCTCATCTTCAGCGCCACTCAAACCCCTTCCAAAAAGTTGATTTGATGAGATTTGGAGGCATAGATGACATATTTCAGCCTCGTATACCTTTCTAGCCATGACTGGCCTGAGTGTCTCTTTATGAATCACAGTCGCAGTGAGGAATAGAATGGGAATGAAACACTTCAAAATATTTAAAATAATAAATAGAGTGAACTACTTTTGGTGTGTGGTAGGTGATATTTGCATCTGTGGTATGCATGTCCACATCAGTTTGCATTAACAATTTCCAGTGGTTGGATACAGATGGAGCTGGGGCGGGAGGGGGCAATTAATGTAAAATATCAGTCAGATGGAGCCTCATGGCACAGTGGTTAAATTGATGTACTGCAGTTATAACTATGCTCATGACTTGGGGTTCAATCCCAGGTAACCGCTCGTGGTTGACTTCACTTTTGCTTTTTGTATAACAGGTAACTTTTGCCAGACTGGACAGGACAGACAAATCTCATACAAAATTACTTTCCCATTGGAGCAAGTTAAATTGATAGAGAACTAATCAAGCTCCAAACCTCCTATCAGAAAAGGAACCAAAATATGACATGTGTGCCTAGATCAGGCGATATATAATGACCTGGCGGGTGGGGGATTACATTGCTGAAATAAAACGAACAAATTATAAACCCTGAAAAATCTTTGTTGACAGTAAACGATTTGCAAAACTTGCTTGGAGCTACAGAAGACTTTTAGATTCATGACAATAATAGAAATAGGCAGATCATTCTACATGTGCAGAGAAGTTATTGCCAGCAGTTTCAGTGACCTGTTTTTAATTATATGTAGCATATAAATTCCCAGGAAAAATGTCTAAAAGTATGATATGCATTTTTCCAGAAGCTAAGACAAAGCAGGTGTGCTCATTTGAAGGTGTGCAGGTATGCGGAGAAAGGTTCTGCCCCTGTGGGAATGAAGCAACTGAGACCCTGTCACACACCATACTAGAATGCAGACTCTATAGGTCCGAACGCCTCTATTACCTCCACCCAATTACAAGCAAATATACCAGTATGCCCTCCACTGATCTCTTGAAATTCCTGCTGTCAGGAGCAAACCAAACTATTACACAGTCTGTGGCCAAGTTTTTATTTGCAGTTCTGAGAATCCACAAAAGTTATCACTAGATAGCCATATGATAGGGACTAATCTTATCTGAAATATTTTAACATTTTATGTATTTTATGTATTTTACGTATTTTATATACTGTATTTCATAAGCCTATTTTTAATTACTCGGGTCAATGACTGTATAATAAAATTTGAATTTTTTTTTTTGAATTTGAATTTTGAAAGTATGATATGCAATTTTCCAGAAGCTAAGACAAAGCAGGTGTGCACATTTGAAGGTGTGCAGACTGCAGAGTTGAGTGTGGGCCTACAAGTGATAGGCAACTCTTGCCCATGGGTGTTTTGTGATGTCAATCCATTCCTAATCCCAAAATTGGTGTTTGGGATATTGGTGAAAATTAAGTCCTCTTAATGGATATCAGTGTGGGGCACATTTATGGCATTGCCTGGGCTTCGGCGATACCTGATATTATAAGGTTGTGCTTATCCTTTTTCAGTGTGCACCTAACTGGGATGTCCTGAGCCAGTGAAGGGATTTGGGGCAAATATGTGTAGTTATGAAACAATGAATGAAATTCAGCAAGTACTCAATGATTAATGTCCATTTTAGATATACCTTCTCATGATAATCCATGACCTAAGCAGGAGGGATGGCACAATCAACCAGCACCACATCATTCGGAACACAGATTGACGGTGACTACAAAATTGTAGCCTCCTGACCCTAACCAGTAAAAATGGTGGCATTCTGAAAACAGAATTCTATAGATAGCATCATACTTTGTAGCATCATTTTTTAAAAAAAAACAAGCATTTATCAAGGTGGCATTTTTTTAAAAAAAGTGCTGTCTGCTCCATGTATTTTATATGGTTATATATGGTGTCTTTTTGATTCCGAGTAGGAATCATATTTACAATGCCACTTAGTATCCTTTAACCTGCAGACTATTGCATTATTTTAAATACCAAATCCTTAGGATTGCTAACTTTTGCTGATGCCACATTTTACAATGCCACTTAGCATCCTTTAACCTGCAAACTATTGGATTACCTTAAATATCAAATCCTGAGGATTGTTAACTTTTTGAAAAAAAAAATGCTGGAAACCATCCTGGGCTCAGAGGAATAAAGTAGGAAATTAAGATACAAATTAAATTGATAAATACTTTTCTATCTACTACTACTGCTGCACCTTAATGTTTTCATGGTGCAACAAAAGAAACCTGCTCAATCATCTTGTGATATTTAAAATTATGTGTTGATGAAGTGCCAACACCATTAAATTCTATATCATAAATATAAGACAGAGAGAGAATAGTTGGTCTTAAGGCTACTTCCAGCTGAGATGAGGTTTGAACTGGGGAGTTTCTTGTTTTGAGTCTCATAAGCTTAGTTAGGAATTTTCATTCTTACTATTAAGAACAACATTTTAAAAATTTCTCTCCGCTGGGTGAGAAATTTGCAGGCATTTGTGTCCCTTTTACAGATTTAGGGATTTATCTGCAAAATCGTATATAAATTATCTCATGTTTTTCCTCACAAGAACATTTGCAGTTGTGTGAACTACAAGATGTTTAAACAAAAAAATATAAGGAGAGGAGCAGGAAAAAATTATTGATTCAATCATTTATCTATTTATATAACTTTTAAGCCATTAAAGGTTTCTTGAAGGAATGAATGTATATAACATCCATGCGTGTATGACTGAGGACCAAAAAAAAAACAAAAAAAAAACCCATGGTCTTTCACTCTCAGACAGGTGTGAAAAATCACTTTGCAACTGACTTTTTATTTTCACCAGAGTTTTGAGGGAAACTTTTTTCATTCAGGATTAGAAAATATGAAAGTATTCATCACATCCTTAATATTAGACTAAGAGCTAGCTACCTGAATAGAAAGAAAGCTGTTTCAATGGGGATGATATGTAGAGATAGGCATGAATCACTGGTTTAGCATGGCTTGTTTTTCCATGATTGATTCATAGTTCAGTATCCCACCCCTTCCAGTGAGTGCCCTATTAGCAGCAGCATCCTGAGAAGTCAGGGCAGCTGCTGTTGAATGGCTGCCCGATGGAGGGGGTGGGTTGCTGAACCACAGATCACATGTTCAGCCAGGAAACGAACTGCCGGACCAGAGGTTCTTGCCCATCTCTAATGATATAAAGTTATTTATAATGAGGGACTGTCACCTCTTCCAATATGCAACTTCTGCTGCAGTTACATGGTAGTCCCTCTTCACTTATAAGCAGCATGTCCATTGTTGCAAACTTTTCATTTTCAGCTAACTACAATTAACAGCTTTAGCAAGTAACTATAGTTAGCAGTATTGTAACAGTATGAGCTTTTTTAAACTATTGTTGTGTGTATGTTGCATCGTTACAGTCGTGACTGACCCTTCGTGACTCCATGTCCATGGAGTTTTCTTGGCAGGAATACTGGAGTGGCTTGCCAGTTCCTACTCCAGGCGCCTGCAACACCTGGTATTCCCTGGTGGTCTCCCATCCAAGTACTAACCAGAGCCGGCGAGATTGGATGCGCTTAGGGCATCTAGGCAGCTTTTTAACCATTGTTAATGATGACTATATGTAGGCCACATCTTCAGACCACCAACTAACTGCAGTTATTGTTAAAACAATTGTGTGGTGCCATGGAGCTTGAAGGTAACATGTTACATACATATGATATTCTAGTTTTTAAAGGGAATGGAACATTTATTAATGACATTGTTTTGTTTGTTCATTCATTATTATTTAGATATTACTTGGGGAAAGAAATTGGGGCAATTTGGCTCCATTTCTGTATTTTAATGTGTATTTTTTTATAAATAATTTAGATTGTGACTAAAAAGCTCTTAGTAATGGGTAACATAATTTGCCACACTGTCAACAAGAAGTAATATTAATAAGGCATTTCTTCAAAAGCAGTATTATGAGTTACTGTTATCAAGTAACATTCTAGGCTTTCTTGACATTCCAGTATGACTTATTCACAGAAGCAGTTCTCTTGGATGTTCAAAGGATGCATTCTGTATACTTTCTGTAACATGACTATTTTAATCAGGTTGCCTGAAAGAATGCTATGTTCTATTTTTAACATTTGTTGTCTCATGGTATTTGTTGATTTCATAAACATAAAATGTGTGCCTAATGCTATTATCAACCCTGCCAGTACAAGATTGAAGAAGTAAATTAAGTTAATTTCTATCAAAGAATGGTTATTCTTGGTCCTTCAGGCAGTGTGCCTGGTTACTATCGGTATTTTTCTTTTCCAGAAGCCAGTAAAATTTTTGTTGACCTCTGAAACTCCTCATTTCTCCAAATTAGGGGGCACTTTCTTGATTTTAGGGGACGTTGAAGCATTATTCATACATTCTTGGGTGACCAGACCAACCTTTTAGTGATGGATGATCGAAAGGTCAAATTTTGGATATTCATTTTTGTAATCAGCTGTCCAAGGGAATTGTTATTCCAAATTTCAGAACTCTAGCTCCAAAGGGCACTTGCTTCAAGATGTAAACTCCAAAGGGCATTTGAACAGCTGGAATTAGATGAGACAACTTACTAAGGACCTTTAAGTGGCCTCTAACTGAAAGTTTATAGTTGGGATATTTTAACATTTTGCTATAAGAACATTAAAAGATTTTTAAAGGCACTGGAAAAAACACACACACCAGATAAAAAGGCTGGGAACAACTGTACATGTACAGATTTGTGTATGATGTGCCGGGAACATTTATCTTAGCAGATGAGACCCTGAAGGCCCTTTCTGCATATACGTCTTTTTCCGCAGGTTTAAGCTAAGAGATGGGTGCTCGGTGCTTTGTACAAAGCACTCCCCAACGAGTGTTTCAAAGTGCTATCTCCCCTGCTGCCCAGTCCACTTGCTGGGCTCCTCGTTCCATCAGGGTCCTTCTCTGGCAGCGGCGTGCCAGTCTACTCCCCAGTCTGGCCAGCTCTTCCCCACCTCCTCAGGCAGCTGACTGCTCCGGCAAGGAGGCAGAAGGGAGGGTCTTCTTGCATAGCCAGTGAGGGGGTCAACTGCCTGAAAAAGTGAAGGAAGAGCCAGCTGGACTGCAGTGTGGATGGGCATGCCACTGTGGAAGATAGACCTCAGCGGTGTGTGGAGTGCAGCAAATGGATTTGCAGCTAAGGTGAGTGGAGATAGGATTTGGGAACATCTGTTTGGTAGCACTTCGTACTTGGTACAAAGAACACGAGCCCATCTCCAGTTGTAATTTTCTGTATACTCTTACCAGTAAAAACACAATTTTCTGTATAATCTTACCAGTAAAAATATGGAGCGTTTTACTGGGTTCATGGTAATCACCTGTTTTAACTGAATTTTATCTGCTGGTTTGTATATTGTAGAGGTCTATGGTCAGAAATCATAAAGTTTGTGAGTGAGATGTATGGAGTGATATGTCTGAAGAAGAGAAATTTCTTTCACATAGTGTCTCCAGTCTTCACTTCAGAGATTCTGCTTTCCAAATATTGAATAAGGTGGAAAAGTCAATTTTTCCACTGAGGGCTAACATCTAGTGTCACTTTATTTCATGTATATTATGACTTGAGATGGATTGGTAGAGTACAGCAATACAAAGAAAACTCATAAGAGCAGAAGTTGATTAGACCCTGAAGTATCATTCGTCTATTGCTCTCATCAGTTTTTGCAGTTTTAAACATAGAACAGGTATACTATTTTCCAACTGAAGTACCACTATTTTTAGTCTCATATTTCCAGTCTCATGTTAGATGAAAGGCCAGTCTGTCAGTTAAAAAGGAACACATTTATATACAGTAATACCTTGGTTTACAAGCAAAACTCATTCCGGAAACATGCACCTAATTTTACCCAAAAACCCTAGGAAACTCGAGTATAAACTGAGGGTGTTTTTTCAGCCAATAATAAGGGCTGAAAAACTTGGCTTATAGTCCAGTATATAAGGTAATACCTTGGTTTACGAGCATAATCCATTCTGGAAACATGCTTTTAAACCAAAGCACTTGTATATCAAAGCAAATTTCCCCATAAGAATTAATGGAAACTCAGATGATTCATTCTGGGACCCCATAGACCACATACTGTACACCACAAAATGCTAAAATGCACAAAAAAAGTTGGGTAGAAGTCCACATCCACACCATGGTTTACATCCTAGCTGTGGAATCTGCTCTGCTTGGGACTAACATTTGGATTTTACTATGTATTTTTAATGTGATAATAATAAAGTGCAATTTGTAGTCCTATACACACTTGACTAGCTGCCCCATAAATAGAAATGGTTTTTTTTGGGGGGGGGAGAAATAATGTTGAAAACAAATATAAATATAAATATAAATAATACCCTAACCTGCTCTTCCCTTTAAAAACTTACTGGCTGGTGCAAGGGAGAGAGCCCAAAGAACTGAAGTAGCCAAAGGAACCATGAATCAAAAGAGACAAAATCTCAGGATGCTGAGCAAAAAGCTCCTTTATTGTAACAAAAGCCCAAGGCGTTTCAGCTTAGGAAGCCTTCTTCAGGGGCCCTTTAGAAGTATTTTGTCAGAAAATAACACTTGGAATAGGGTATCCTGGATTTTTTTTTTAATCTGACCCAGAATTGCCTGCCCTGAGAGCTTCTCTGACTTAACCGCTGACTGCCAGTGTGTTACCCAGGTGTATCTGTAATGAAAAAAGACACGTGGATACTTGAATTCTTTAATCTCCTGGATAGTACTACCATTGAAAGAGCAGAGAAAGGGCTGCCATGACTTGCCAAATACCATCATTTTGGATTTGACAAAATTTAATTAAAAATTATTGGATAACAAGTAGTCATGACAACCACCAACAACTAATCATTTCAGGCCGACCCTAGTTTAGGGCAGAAGAACCATGTTGTCCGCATATAGTACGACATATCATTCACTCATGTTCTGGTATGTTGGTTAGTTCGTTCAATGGCAATTGTGGGTTTGTGACTTCAAATCTGTACACAGCTGTGAATTTCACTGGGAGACTTGGGGGCAATAATTCTTTCCTAATTTTACCTACTAAGGTTGCTAAAAGAATAAAAGGAGGAGAGGGACAGCCCATGCAATAGTGTCGTAAGCTCCTTGAAGGAAGAGTGTGATAAGTGTCAATTAAAATTTGATTTTAGAGCAGTGATTTTGTGTTCAGATTTCAAATCACTGTTTGTGGCACTGTACCAGGAAGTGCTCATTGGGAAACATTTGTCTAGCAATTTTAAAATGCACGGATTGCTGACTGTAAACATATCCAGGTTGTGTTTAACTGCGTAAATTGGTTAATTCTTAGAATTAGTGCTATTATCTCTCTACAAAAGGAAGGATTGTTCAGTGTTATCTTTATGTTTCTGGGGTGAAGACGTGTTTCATAGAGTCGGCTGAACTGCTCATGTTCATGTACAGTCCCTGGGGATAGAATCAATCACTGTAGTAGAAAAGGGTGACATTTAAAGAACGAAACTTCCAGGGAAATGTCATGCCTAAAAAATTAGATTTAAATGCACTAGCTCCTGATTGATTTTTATTGCACTCAGATGGATGCAGTGATTGATTATGAGGCTTACAGATGTTTAGTACCTTTTTCACTTCTCTGATAATCAAAATAATCTCATTTTCAATGTCATTTAATGTATACTATTGAAGGTTATAATATATCAACTTTATAGTGATATACAGTAATTATATAATGTATACAGATATTGAAGCCAGACAGAGTTCAGACCTGCTATATTATTGGTTTGGTCTAGAAATGATAATGTACAGATGCTCTATGTATGTGTGCATTTTATTACTATCCTTGAAGGCTGTGTAGACCCTAGGGTGTATTCTAAATTTAACAGAATACTTGTCGAAATTGTGGGACATTGCCAAGGACGTATTTGCTAAACAAGTATATTAAATGCTGAAGCATTTGTTGGTTTTACCTCTTTAAAATACATTGACTTGGGAATCAGATAAAAGAAACCATTTGACCAATTTGTTTATTTTTGTGACTTGCCACTATCTTAATTTGATTTGTATTTCTAGAGATGAATTACAAATATAGTTAGCATCAATGAAGGTCTTATATTGTCTATATAAGTTTCTGTGAGAATGAGCTGTCACATATTTGAAATGCTACAGTACTCTGACCCTATATTTTCTTTTAGCATTCTAGTAGTTGACGTTCTGGCACAGAATGTCTCCAGTGATTTTGAATATATAATCCAGAATCCTATTGGTGTTTGTGTGATATTTGTGTAACTTATTGTAACTAATTGTCACTAACTAACAACATGCCAAGCTGTGTCTCAATCAAATAGCTGGTCACTTGGCCAGTTGTACAAACAAGAAGCATCTCAGCACTTCATTAGTTAGCTGCAATTAGCTATGGAAATATTAAATAACACCAGTAGGATTCTGGCCATGATATCAAATTCATTATGTTGAATTTAGCTCCATTTTAAAAATATCAGAGTGGAAATCTAGCTAGCATATTTGCATGTTAAAGTAGTGCATATCAGAGTGGTTGAGAGATTACTATCTTGTGCTGGCAGAGCCACATTCTGTAAGGCTGTTCTAAAAGGGGTGGGGTGGGGGAGACCAAACAAAAACTTGTCAATTGGGCTTCAGGACAGCACCAAAATTGGCATAGTTGCAGCTGTTTTGATAATATGAAAGACAAGGGACATTGGAAGGTGCAGTCTGCTAAACATCTGAAGAACCTCATTCCCTCTATCTGTGCTATAATGTGTGGTCTGGAGGTAGCCTTGCATTTTTGGGAGGCGCCTAACCAGTCTCTGCAGGGAAAACTATTACTTGTTACTTGAAAGCTGTTTTCATTTAAAAACTAAGAATATAGTGGCCCTGCTGTTTAAAACAATATATACATCCATAGAGATGCATTCATATACTCATACATTCCTTTAGATCAGGGGTCCTCAAAGTTTTCAAACAGTGGGCCAGTCCACCACGTCCCAGACACCACTGGGGGCCGGACTACAGTCCAAAAAAAAAAAAAAAAAAGGCTGACATGGAAAAAAGGGGGAGGGAGGGGCAAGTGGGTGGAGCCCCCCACAATTGGGCCATGTCCACTGTCTCTCCAGGGCCCCAGCAATGCCTCCTGCTCCAGATCATCACCCTGAGGTGACACCGCTGGGATCCCTCTGCTGCGCCTCTTCTTCTTCCTCCTCCTCCTCCTCCTCCAGTGGCAGCAGCTGGAGCGGCTCTCCTACCTTCCTTCATTGTGTCGGGAAGGAGGTGGCAGCCCAGGCAAACTCAGGCCCCTCATTACTTTCTGGGCAGCCACTCAGGATGAGGAGCAGCAGCCACAGCAAGGGCAGCAAGGCTGGTGCCACTGTGCGCAGATCCAGTCGAGTGCCCTGGCCATCACATCCTCACTGTGCCCTGAAGGGAAAGCTGCCTCCTCACTTGGCCTGGCCCGGCCTGGCCCAACTTGGTGCACTGCAAGGGAGGGAGGGAGGGAGGGAGGGAGGGAGCAAGGGCTGGGAAGGAGAGAGGGGAGGCAGGAAGGCATGCCCAAAGCCACCTGCAGCCTGCTCACTGGCTGAGTCAAGCCAGGCTGCGGTGCTCTCTTGGCTCGCCAGACCGCCCATCACCAACAAATGCAGCCCTGCCAGCCTCCCAGGAACCAGGTCCAGGCCCCCATTGGCCTTCTCTTCCCTTCTCTTCTTTCTCCACCACCTCCTCCTCGCTGGTCTCTAACCTGGTGATGGTGGCGGCAGCTTCAGCCTCTGGCCATGGTTGTGCTCCCTCCTCCCCTCCCTCGTTCCACGGAGCAAGGCAGCAGCTCAGAGGGGGCTGAGTGGGCGGGAAGTAGCTCCATTTCCCCCTTGGTTGCCTGCCGTCCATCCCTCCAGCGGTCCTCTGCCATGGCTGCTGTGGCTCAGAAGGCTGGCTGGTGCTGCCTCCGCCTGTCCCCTTCATTCCTCACAACTACAATAACACAGGCGGCAGCCACACAAGGAAGGCAGGTGGGCAGGGTGGAGGAGCAGCAGGGGTGGGGCCTCAGGGCCATAGAGGGAGTGGGAGACCTTGCCGCAACCCTCCTGTTTAAAATTTCCCTGCTTGGCTGCACCCGGCACCCCAACCATCTGGGCAGTGGGTGGGGGGAGTGGGGGACCTTGCCATAGCCCTCCCACTTTGAATGCTCCACTAGCCAACATGCCGATTATCTGGGCAGTAGTTGGGGGGAGTGGGAGAATCGACATAGCCCACCGCTTTGAACTTCCTCAGCAATAGAAGCAGCTGCGGAGGCTGGCTTGCTCGCAAAGCAGAGGGTAGGTATGTGTGTGTGTGCAATTGGTCCTGGGGGCCCCATCCAGGACCTTGGGGGGCCGCATCCGCCGCCCCCCGGGCCTTAGGTTGAGGACCCCTGCTTTAGATAAATACTCACATATTGAATGAATATATGCCAGTAGTCCCCCCTTAATAACCTGTATGTAGCCCTCCTATTTTAAACACCCAGTGAAACCATGGAAATATGGTAACACTTGAGTCCTAAGTATTTAATGGCAATAAAGGTAACAAATTCTTCTATCAACATTAATCCAGGCATGTTAAATACAATAGTTAGATTCACAGTTGCTGTGACTTCATTAAAACCTATGATCTTCCACTAGGGATTTGTGCTGCAGTAACTAGCTTGGAAAGATATAACTTATAAAATACAATATACAGCACAATCAGATATTCTGTATTTGCACAGCACAGCAGTTACAATCACTTGGGGAACAGTAGCTGAGAATTTACTGATTTTTGTATGTTTATTTAATTCCCTGGTCTGTAAAAGAGTCTTACCATTGACATTTTGCACTGAATGAATGGTACCACTGGATATGTATAATGCTTTTTTAATTCAGAAGTTCTTTATATCATTCAGAATTGCAGTACATGGTTTTCAATAAACGGTGGAAAACTGAATAATTGCTGCAACAGTTTTCCTTTCTTGCAGTGCAATCCTATGCGTGTCTCCTTAGTTCAGTGAGGCTGCCTCTCAGGTAATTATGCCTCGAATTGTAGCTTTAAATTCCATTGACCTTACAGAGGAGACCTCATTCAAGAGAATGTCATATCCTTTTTAATGAGGGCTTGATGGCATTAAAAAGGTGTGACCTCGGTGTAATAGTTAACCACTCTCAACTCATGTAATTCATACTTGTCATGGGATGCAAATCTATGAACACAAATCTGTAAAGGGATGTGGATTCTGTGGCAAAAGAGAGAGAAGATTGTTGCCTGGTTGCAGGAACGGAACAAGGAAGCAGTTCCCATGTGGGCATCGTGTAACTGGGGCACTTGGCAACAACTTGTAAGGTTGCCCTAAATAAGGTGCTTGTGTTGTGCAAGCTGGTCCAAGCTATTGAGCTAAGTAGCAGCTGAGGCCTCCTGGTTCACAAAGGTGTCAATCTGCACATGGAAATGTATACAAATTGGGCTTCATTATAAGAGGCCTGTTGCTCCCTTTGGTGGCGGAGAAGCAACAAAACCAGTGGGACTAGACCATTGGTGGCGGACCTTTGGCATTCCAGATAATTTTGGACCACAACTCCCAGAGACCTGTGTCATTGGCAGTCTAGGCTTGGAATTCTGGGAGATGTGGTCCAAAACTTCTGGAGTGCCAAAGGTTTGCCACCACTGGATTAGACTGTGGTCCCCTGAAACATGTACAGGTGTTGAAGCCAGGGTTAATGCCCAGCCACTGTATCTGCAGTGTTAGCAGCTAGTTAGTGTTTTGTCCCTCCTCTATAGCAGTGTAGGAGCTTCGACTAGATGATGAAGGTGAAACGGCACCAATCAGTGTCACTGCTGTGGGTCCAGCTGGTGCTTTGAACAGTTGAGAGCAGTGGACTGGATATAATTTTCATGACACCACTTTAACTTTTCTGTAAAGCATTTGGGATAGCCCCAAGTCCTCAGCCCATATCTTTGGAGAAGGTAACCTGTGGCCCTCTAAATAAGTAAGCCTAGGTAAACAGAAAACGCCTGCTTCCTTGACTTACTGTGTTTTCCTCAAAGGAGTAGTTAGAAGGGGTAGCCATTTTAGTCAATTCCTTTCTCAAAGGAATTCATTACCGTTTCCTGGTACGTGCCCTCCCAATCACTGCTTTATTCTCCCTGTGAGATAGTTGTACTAAGAGATAGCAGCTAGTCCCACGTTCTGTTGGTGTCTAGGTTCCCTAGCACAGCAACACTGGTACCACCAACGTGTTAAAATCTATGTATAAATAAACTGTGTTATTCTGCCTGGAGGGAGAGTGGTGGAGAACCAAGTCTGTGCAGGATCACACTTTTCTGCATTGATTCAAGCAATTACACCAACTGAACCAATGTGCGTGGATCAGTGTTTGTTCGTTATCTGTTTTGAGCCGCTGTTTCTGTAGGAAATTGAAGCTGATTCCAGATGGCCATGCCGTATTGTCAGGGTGGCTTAGTAGAACTTCATCAGCCCTTGTGTATTTTGCTTTACAGCTCCCTTTAGCTTGCACTCGGTGACTTTAGATTATCTCCCAGGGCGCCCCAGCCCATGCATATATCATCTCTGCCACACATTCAACCAAGATAATGCATAGAATGTTGCCTTCAAAACTTCTTGGCTCACTCAGTCTTTGTCGCTCGGGTACCATAAAATCTGACGTTACAGTGTTAATACTGTGATAATTTGTCACCAGGGAGTATCTATATCAATAGCAACAATGCAGGCACATACACTCAGTATATGTGCAAGATATTTCAAAGGGGTGCTGTGAACACTCCCAAAATACTCACTTTATAGGCTACCTTTGATGCAAATGGAAGGAGGGAGATATGGAAAGGCAGGGTCACTGAGGACAGGATATTGGGGGGCAGAGACGTCTTGATGGCACGTACCAGCAACTGACTTGTTTCATTTATTCAGTCAATCTGAAAACGATTATTTTTATCATTCAGAATGAAATAAAACAAATCTACTTGTGGCCAGAAAGAAGTGGTACAGGCACTTCTTGATTGGGAGATACTGTGCTTGAAAAGAATGTCATCTGTCACAAGCCCTTCTGAGACTGCAAGCAGCTGGTGAAGTTATTCTGTTGTGGATGGCGTTGCGTTCTTCTTTAAAAAAATAAATAAGGTTTCTGGCCATGCAGTCCTCCTGGAATCACCCTCCATTTGACCATGATTGTACAATCTTGTGAGAGCGATCATGGAAACCTTCCCACTCCCCACCACCTCCACCAGACTCACCTGGGAAATGTGTGACAGGGAACCATTGTGTGACTTTTGTATATGGGCTTTCTCCAGTAGGAATTTTGCTTTTATTTTCTGTTCTAGCATCAATTGTGATCTTTTCAGCTTTTGCATAGTTCTTACTAGTGTGGTATCTGTGGCCATTCCTGGTATGGGCAGGCCAAATTGCTATTTAAATTTAGATCCTTTTGATCCTTCATGTTCTTCCCATTCTCTGTAGCTGTGCTATTTTAATGGTTGATTAACTGTGTTTACCTTTTCTAAACTGCTTTGAGCCTACTCTTTGAGGATGGAAGTGTAGTATATTTAAGAAAATTAAGTTCTCAGAGTGAAGTGGAAATCGTGATTAATTGCAAAATCCAGAAGAGGAAAAGCTTTTTGTAAGAAGCACCTTGTTCCCCAAAAAGGAAGAAGAAATAAACTAAATAACACTATAGAAACAATGAAAATTGAACAAGGTGTGGCCTTAGTCCATAAAACATATCTGCATTATTTGTAGAAAGGGGGGAAATTCTTCAGTTGGCATTCAAAGCTAAACAACAGAATTTCTCTCAAACGTGCACTCCCCTACCTTTTTTAGAAGTGTCTAGTCTTATGGGTGTGCGCCTAGTTTAGTTGTAAAAATACAGTTTTCCTCCAAGAACTGGTCTTGCTCGTCCACTTGATTGTTGGAGAGGTTGTTTGCTGAGAAGTGATTATGAGCAATGACTTGTCATTGAGTTGAGCTGAGCTGAGTTGAATTTGGGAAATAGGATGCCTGTTGGTGGAAGACATACTTTGCTTAGTTCAGTTCCTGCTATTACCAGATAAGGTAGGAGACACTCTAGCCTGAAACTCTGATGGTATCCTAGGTGAAGGGGCTTTATGGGACAGTTTCATTATACTCTTACAGTGATTTTTACTTATTTTGTTTTTCTGCTCCTTGGTAATCTTTCATATTTCAACAACATTTATAAATGCTTGTGGAAGGTGTTTCTAAATATGTGGCATTCTAATGTTAAATTAAACACCTTACTATAAATGTCCCTCCAAGAAGTCTCCCATCTTGTGCAGAAAAAGAACTTTTTTGCCACTTGCAAAGAAGGGGATTTGGAGCCAGACTCTGCTAATCTTGTGGACTCAAAGGTTGTTAAAGGATATTGAACAAAATTACTAATTTCCTCTTTGTGTTCCCATATGTTTGACTTGTTTAATGTTTATTGCTGTAATCAAGAACTATTGGTTTTTGTATCGCTTAGTCTAAATAACCCTATTTGATCTGCCTCTTTTCTTGCCTCCAGCTGTCAGAAATGACAGGAACAAGAAGAAGAAGGAGCCTTTAAAGCAGGAGTTTATGGAGAACTATGAAATGTCAGCGGAGTTAGATGATCTCACAGAAAAGATAAGAAAATCTCACCAGGAAACATTCCCTTCACTCTGCCAGTTGGGCAAATACACGACGGTAAGAGTCTTATATAGAGCAGTTGCCTACATACATATATAACAACAACATGAGATTTGGCAGTGGTTAACTGATCTGGATAGGACCTGCAAGTTCTTCATGCAACCCAGTGTAGCAAATTAGATCCTCTTGTACTCAAGGTGAGGACCTCTGGAGTACAGGAGCTGAGCTGCATAGTGGCTCTCACTGGCTTCGAAAAAGAACTGAGTAGAAATCAGCTACTGACAGACCTCAGTGAGGAAGATTTTTCTGGGAAACAAGGCATGCTATGGTGTTCGCCACATTGGAGGGGCAGATTGTGCACATGGAAAAAGCAAAGCAAAGTGTTCTGCTTATATACCGCCCCATACCACTTCAAGTAATCTTTGGGTGGCTTACAGTTTTTAATTACAGTATGTAGGCTACACATTGCCCCCCCCCCCCAGCAAGCTGGGTACTCATTTTATCGACCTTGGAAGGATGGAAGCCTGAGTCAACCATGAGCCTGCTACCCGGGATTGAACCCCAGGTTGTGAACACAGTTTTGCCTGCAGTACAGGTATTTAACCACTGCACCATGGGGGCTATGTATTGACTGTCCTAATTGTATACCAAAGTCATCCTGAGAGAGGAGCCACTGTGATCCAGATTATGTAAGAAGTGGGATGAGCAGATGACCAAAAAGTATTGGGTTAATAATCCTTAATTGAACTAGGTTGTTAAGTGGTTGACAACAGCATGGCATTTATATCAAAAAGCAGAAGTCAGCATCTTGTGGAAAGAGTGTGAATTTATAAAGAAGGTCTTAGGCTGGTCATATAAGTTTATCAGGACAAAGGCAAGCATGTTCAAGGGATTAGGAGATGTTAGACACCTCCTTCATGGGAACAGGCTGCTGTCTCTTAGGTTAGGGACTAGCATTTCTCTACAAAAACAATAGGGTCATTCACCATTGAAAACTATCCTGGAAGTAATGGGGGAAGGGAATAAAAGATAGGGTGCTAATCCATAAGCAATAGTGTGTTAAGACTTATTCAACACAAAATACAACTTCCAGTCTTCCATAGTCTTATGTAGCCAATGTCATGTTGGAGGTAGAATTCAGGAAAGTGAATTCTGATGTTGACAGAATGAATGATGGAGCAGCCAGTTTCTTCATTGGGTTCCCAGTGTAACCCAGGACCTATCCTAGAAATGTAGATTCATGACATTGGAAGGGGGCCTGTGAGGACATCGAGTCCAAGCACCAGCTCAATGCAGGAATGCAAATCAAAGGATATCTGTCAGGTGGTTGTTTAAATCTCTCTTGAATGCCTCCAGTGTTGGAGCAGTCACTACCTCACAAGGTTATTGGTTCCATTGTGGCACAGCTCTAACAGCCAGGAAGCTTTTCCTGATACAGTATACAACTGAAATCTGGCTTATTGGGACTAACTCCCCCTGTTCAACTGAATAACAGTGCCATACTGCATTATGTATGATTCTACCCATATTTTGCAGCACTTGAACTAGAATCTGATGGCCTTAGTTAGACTTGCCAAGGTCTAAAAAAATGCCATAGCTAAGTTAATATAAATATATTTGTTTTATGCCCTTACATGCTATTTTATGTTTATTACGTATTTATTTGTGTATGAATTCTTACCAAGATCTTTGCAAAGTGCTGCTGCTTGTTTGCTTGTTGAGAAACTGTGCAGTGTACATAAATATATCCTGCTGTTCAGTTCTGAGAAGCTAGCAATTATAATAATTGAAAACAACCAGATCAGATCAACAAACAGTAGTACTGAAATAGCAAGCCTGCGTATCAATGTTAAAGCCAAGTAAAACCAAAGTCAGCAACTTAAAAGCACCCATTGAACCAGCATTTGAGAGACGTCCATAGTGACTGAGCAGTTTTAAATTTTAAATTTCTGAGACATTTTGTTAAGGAAGATAAGCTTAATAAAGAAAGGTATGTTTATAAAAGGGCTGTTTTTTAAAAATATATCAGCAAGCCTGAAGCATCCTTACATGTTACAGTAGTATTATTTCAACAAAGTCTTCTCCTAGATATAGGCAGTTACGGACCGTGGTACCTTGTATAAAGGAATTAATTCGTTCCAAATGAAATTATGTTAAACAAATTTTCCTTTATACAAATTTCCCATAGGAATGCATTGAAAACAGAGTGATCCCATTTTTATGTTGTACAGATTCACCCCATAGGAAATTATGTTAAGCAAATTTCCCCTATCTCCAGAATTTTTTATGTTATACAAATTTTATGTTATACAAACAGTTTGTTATACAAGGGTTCGCTGTATATGAATTGAACCTTTTTTAAAAAAGTAACCATAAACCATTTATTTGAGTGGGATTAGACATGTCTCATTCTCCATTAAGTTGTGGCTTGTGATTGGGCTCCATGAAATCCATTTTCATTGGGCACAGATGTCAGTCCTAAATGTTTTGGTTTACACTAAACTAGAAGATCACATGGCTACTTTTTGCGAAGAAGGAAGCTGCCATTGATTCAAAGCCCGGCCTGCACAATTTGCGAATCTTGTGTGCTTACACTTTCCAGCCCTCTTGTGCTGCATTAAAGCTTTTGTTTGCAGTCTCAAGGAGGAAAGAAAAGTAAGAAAGTCACTATGTCCCTGGCTGGAGGACTGCATTCAGCGGAGTGCATTGTACATCAGGTGCAGGAATACCCAGAGTTCTACTGCTTGGAAACATTACCTTCCATATACTACCTAGAGGATTCTGGGAGTTATAGTCCCAAAAAAGTAACTTCTTCTTTGTGGCCACCGTGAAGCCACACAATGGGTGTTCCAGTGTGTGTGTGTGTGTGTGTGTGTGTGTGTGTGTGAAGAACTGGAAATACTTCTAAAGCAAAGCAAACAAAAGCACATCCATTAGTTTCTTCCCACTGTACATGCTCAAGTAGTCTCCCGCCAAGCACCTCAGTTTGGAAAGTGCCTCGTTCCATTGTCCCATTCGTTTAAAAAAAATCTTATTTTAGTTCTTAGGCTCTTGTTGTATGGCCCATTGGATCCCTTTTAACTGCCTCAAGTTTAGTTCTCAACCATTAAATAATAGATAGAAGGCATCGGCTTAATACCTTCCTCTGGGAGAAATCTCTGAAACCTCAGGAAATGTCTTCTGAGGCGAGTCAGTCTGCCGCTGCTACCTCTGATGCTTCTTCAAAACCATCTAAGTTTTCAAAATCTAAGGCTAAGAAATTGGCTACTACTGAGCTTTCAATACTGAAGAAGTCCAAGTTCGACAAGACCTCTTCTCTCCAGGCTTTGCCTTCCTGAGCTCAAGGATTGGTTTCGAATTGGGCTCTGTCCCCAAATTGTCGGAATACATCTCCACTGGTCTCTATCCATTTGTTGGAGGTGATGTCAGTTTCATACCAGCAAGGCAGTCATGAGGACTTGGCTGCTCTCTTCACCAGCGTTCCTCTCACCCATCACCCTTCGATTTGGGAGCTCTTTGCAGAAGGTATGGGAATCTGGCTCAGTACTGCCTATTATGCCATCTCCTTATCACCAGTATCTGGCTCCCTATTGGCAAGCTACCATGCCACTCCAAAAGGTGAAAATGTAGCATTTCACCTCAGCTGCCCACCTCAAAAGAGAGCTGTCAGGACACCAAAGTGGCCTAGGAAGCTCCTCAGACCGATCCTTTAGTCTTGAAGCCTCAACATCAGCAGGGTGTGCCTTCGGTCCCTACGGCTTCATCTGATCTCTGGCCAGTGCCATCTTCCTTTTATCCTCTGCACTACCCAGTACTGAGCTTCCCACCCTTTCTGGACTACCCGACACCAACAATGTTCCCACTGGGTCCATTTTGGCACCCCCTGTACCCGATGCCGTATACATGCTTGGATCCAAGGTCTCCCGGCTTCAATCCAACACATTACCATCAACGCCTGAAGGACACCTCTAAGACCATCCTAAAATTTGTGAAGCTTCCTTCACCTTTGGGTTCGGACCCTTCGGCTCCCAGCTCCTTGGATTCAGAGGACAATAACAACATGGCAGCTCGGGAGGCCACCATGCCAGATTCCGATGTGGGTGAATCCAGCCCTTCAATGTCTTTGGATTCTGTAGCCAATTCTGATTTTATCAAGCACATATCCACCACCCTCAATATTCCTACTCACCATTACGTCCCACAGTACTTGGACCACCTTTTTGACCAGATTTCCTCGGATCTGATATCCCCAATTCACCTGGGTATTTTACCATCTATCCTGGACATGGTTAAGGACTCCTTTCAGAAAATTCCATCATCTTCAGTCAAGGTGGATCCAATCCTTCTACAGGGTTTTTGATGAAGGTGCATCTTTCCTCACTAAACATCCCCTGCCTAATTCAGTTGTCGTTTCAACCTCTCAGCTATTCCACCTTAAAAGGAAGGAAGGAAGCTGGACTCAATGGCTTGCCAGCTTTACTCTGCAGCCGCCCTATCTTTCAAGATGGGGGCTTATCCGAGAGCTCTTTTGAATAAATTTCAGCACCCATTGTGTGGCTTCATGGAAGACCACTCAAAGAACCATGTTTATGGGTATTTAACCTGTTCCTTTACCCCACTCTGGATGAATTGTACAAGAAGAGATATTTTGAATCCTTGTTGAACTGATGACAGAGACAATTTTTGTGTGTTAATTATCTTTTAAGCTCAATATATCTGTGAATGTCTTAACTTATATTCTTGGGGGGAAGATGCAGTGGATTGTATGGAAGGATCAAAGGGGGGTCAATTTTCATAAAAAATTAAAGTAAATAAAATGTTTAAAACGTCTGTGTAATTGGATTTTATGGCATAATGGGGCTTTTCTGCTGACAAAAATGTCACTAAGGTGCCTTACGGTATTATTCTACCATATGTTCTCCATTCTGGCATTATGGGAAACTTGGTCCTTAAGCTGCATGCATGAATGTTGTCGGAAAACGCACTGGAAAGTTGTCCCATAGTTTTAAACATTCGGCTAAACGCCAATTTGATGCTTCTCAGAGTCAGAACCCATGGAGAGAGTGAATACTAGTGCTTCTGTTTTTACCTGCCTTTTTATATTAAGTCCATATTTCAACTTTTGGCTTCATGTCAATACTGACTCAATTTTATTTTTCAGTCTTATGGGAAATAGCTAGACATGTGCTGGTTCTCAGCTAGAAGTTGAACAGCTGATCACCAGACCAAACGTTAAAATGCTTTCTGGTCACAATCCTCTGAAGATCAGGCAGAATCATTTCTCAGGCTAAGTCTCTCATGTGATGCAACTAGCAATGCAGCAAGAAGTGTGCTTGCGGTTTTATAGACTACTTCTTTGCTTTTGTTTGTGTACCAGTCAAATTAGCTTTGCATTTTGTGAAGCCTTCTGGACACTGACTCAAAAGCAGCTTTGCTTGCATGGGCGTCAGGAAGCATGATAAAGCAAACTCATAAGATTCTGGTCAAGGTTTTGTTCACACTAGGTGATTTCATGCCACATCTTTTTTCCAGATGGATACTCTGTTATAAAACAATTTCCTGCTCTAGGCTTTGCTTTGTGCAGCCCTATAATATGCCATCTTTCTTTGCAACTGGATAAACTGCCTATTAAATTTAATTACAAGCTGAATGACTGCACATCTTGATCTTATTCCCCACCACCATATATACAATACTCCACTAAGGTCCTTGAGGGTGGTATAAAATAGATCTTAAGAATGCATAGAAATAAATATTTCAATGAGCAGAGCAAATTCTGTTAACCCTTATTATACAGCTGTGTCCTAGAGCACAACCCACCAGCAAACTTTCAAAGTGAGAATCCATCTTAACACAGTTTCTACAGGAAATGCTGCTCAGAGATTTGTACTTTCTAGAGGAAGCATTCCCAAGAAAACTTATTGTGCTTTGTATTGTTGTTCTAGTCCAAGCCAAAGGCACCCATTCTTGCCCTGTGTTTATCAGAAGATCAGTACTGTTGTGGCTTTTGAGAAGATCTGTGCATGGTTATCTCTTGGTTTTTCTGCTCCTTTTTGCCACAGTTATCTTACACTCATCTTTGGTGTTCATTAGGGGTTTGTGTCTCCCAGCTTTATTTCCATTTTACTCAAGTCTTTTGAGGTCCTCCCCACCCCGCCCTGCCCCGTTTTTGTCCTTTGGACATTCATGTGCCCCCCCCCCCGATGTCAGAATATCCGGACTATCAATCTTGGAGACCCATTATAAAGGGAGTCTGATTTTTGTACTAGCACCTTGTTGTGCTGGTTTTGGCATTTGTTGTCTCTGGAGGCATTTTTAGTTGTTAATCAAAAGGATCAATCTTAACTTGTGAGCAGAGAGAGAGGGGGCAAGCTAAACCCTCCCACTTTGGTTTACCATATGGAGAGCTAACTCGGAAGAGGAGAGCAGTCTCTGTGTATCGTTTCCATAACTTGTATATGAAACCTTTTTTTAAAAAAGAATTAAAAATGCAATCTGATCGTACCCAGAAACCCCACAGACAAAGACTGCTGTCCTTGTCAGTCTTAACCCACCATGTATAAGTGCTAGGATGGGGTGGAAAAGAAGCCTTTTTTAGTTCTTTGTTTACATTTTGGACACAACTTTCTCATATTTAGGGCATGACCCACATTGAGGTAATTTAAAGCTTGAATGAATGGAATTTGATGCAGAGTGCTGCATACTGCAACAATAAATAAAGATTCTGAAACTGATTTTCTTGATGGTCCACTGGTTTACCAGTGGTTGGCTGTATACCCTAAGATAAAGAGTTCTTCAATAACATTGAGCTCCATGGGTATAGTACTGCAGCCAATCCTCTGCTCATGTCCTGAAGTCAATCCTGACAAGCTCAGGTAGCTAGCTCAAGGTGGATTCAGTCTTCCATTCTTCTGAGATCAGTAAAATGAGTATCTAGTTTATTGTTGTGCTAAGTGTTGTTGTTTTAGCACTATGAGACAGTATATAACAGTGGTGGCAAACCTTTGGCACTCCTACAGTCATTTGTCATTTGCAATACAGGCTTGGAATTCTGGGAGTTGTGGTCCAAAACATTTGGAGTGCTGAAGGTTCACCACCACTCATATATAAGTCAAAACAACAATATTGAGGTGGGAAAGATTTCCTCCAGTAGTTTTAAAACTCAATAATATATGGCACTTCTGTTTATAACATTAATTTTTGACAGAACAAAAAAATATATTTTTCAAGGCCACAGGGAAGATAGCGAACTTGAAACTTTAAATTTGTTGAATTTTTAAGCATGTGGGAAGAGTTCACATTGTGTAGAAACTGTGGTTCTCATGATGTCCTTTTCCCAGGCATGAAAAACAATATTCAGTTACCATTGATTTTGATTTCAGGGTTCTGACTCTGCAGGGGCTCGTTCTCCATGTACAGAGTTGTGCAGTAGTGAATGTATAAGTGTTGTGTCCATTGTGACAGTTCCTGTATCCAGACCTTCAAGAAGACTCCAGAAACACAGACAGTTGTATCACACCAACAAATGAGGAACAGGTTTTCTGTAAAGCTAGTGACACTTAGGGCTGCACTTAGTCAGCTGACTGGCTGCTATGTTCGCACAATCAGGGATGCTAGAACATCCTATGTCTCCCTGAGAATTGGGGAGGCCTCGGGTGGTTCGGGACCTCTCCAATCCCAGCCAGCTGGGGCCTCCTCCTAGTGAGTTCACTAGTGAGCAGTTTGCAGCCCATTTTAGATCCAAAATAGCAAAGTGTTCTGCTTATATACTGCCCCATACCACTACAAGTAGTCTCTGGGCGGTTTACAATTTTAATTACAGTGTGCAGGCTACACATTGTCCCCCCAGCAAGCTGGGTACTCGTTTTACTGACCTCGGAAGGATGGAAGGCTGAGTGAACCTTGAGCCTGCTACCAGGGATTGAACCCAGGTCGTGAGCACATTTTTACCTGCAGTACAGGCATTTAACCACTGCACCATGAGGCTCCGTCCGTTCTGATCTGCCCTCCAGTTGCATTAGTCCACCCCCAGATATCTCTAGGACCTCACCCCCTCCCTCTCCCTCCATGGTTGAGTTCGGACCAGTGTCTCTAGCGGAGGCCTTTAGAGCTATGGCTGGTTGCCGCCCGGCTGCTACCCCTTTCGATCCTTGCCCAGCTTGGCTGGTTAAATCTGCTGGGGGGAACATGCCCGAGTGGGTTTTGGCTATTGCCACGGCCTCCTTTAGGGAAGGTATTTTGCCTTCCTGCCTCAAGGAGACCGTGGTGAAGCCCACTGTGAAAAAGCTGGGCCTGGCTCCGGACGATATTTCCAACTATCGTCCAATTGCCATTGTTCCCTTCCTGGGCAAGGTTGTTGAGAGGGTGGCGGCCGTCCGGCTCCAGTCGTATCTGGAGGATAATCGTATCCTGGATCCCTTCCAGTCCGGGTTCAGGCCGCTTCGCGGGACCGAGACTGCCCTGGTCGCTCTGCAGGATGACCTCCTCAGGGAGGCCGACAAGGGGTGTTCCGCCCTGTTGGTGCTCCTTGATCTGTCAGCTGCCTTTGATACCGTCGACCACGGTAACCTGCTGGTCCGGCTTGCAGAGGCAGGAATTGGGGGCCTTGCTCTGTCTTGGCTCCGTTCCTTCCTTGGCGGCTGGACAGCGGGTTCAGCAGGGTGATGACTTGTCGGCTCCTTGGACTCTCCCTTGTGGGGTGCCCCAGGGATCGGCAATCTCACCCATGCTGTTCAATGTTTATATGAGGCCGCTGGCAGAGGTCATCAGGAGATTTGGAGTCTGCTGTCATCAGTATGCTGATGACATGCAGCTCTATCTCTCCTTTTCGTCTTCTGCAGAGGAGGCAGTACACTCCCTTGATCTGTGCCTGGAGGCGGTCCTGGAATGGACCAGGAATAACCGGCTCAAGCTCAACCTGGAGAAGACGGAGGTTCTGTTCTTTGGGGTATCCTCGTCTGGGTACAATGGCCCCCTCCCTAGGCTGGGGGATGTTTCCCTCCAGCCTACAGACAGGGCCAGGAATCTAGGTGTGGTCCTGGACTCAGCCCTCTCCCTGGAGGCCCAGATGATGGCTGTCTCCAGGGCCGCTTTTCTCCATCTCCGCAGGATCGCCCAGATCCGCCCGTACCTTGACAAGTCCTCCCTGAGGACAGTAGTGCAGGCCCTCGTGATTTCAAGGATCTACTATTGCAATGCCCTCTACGTGGGGTTGCCCTTGACCCTCCTCCAGAGGCTCCAGCGGGTGCAGAATGTGGCGGCCAGGCTGGTGGTGGGTGCTCGTAGATTCGAGCACATCACCCCAGTTCTGGCTCGCTTGCATTGGCTACCCATTGTCCTCCAGATCAGGTTCAAGGTCCTGGTTTTGATTTTCAAAGCCCTTCACGGCTTGGGACCAGAGTACCTGGTGGAGCGTATCTCCCAGAGGTCAACTGGGTCCAGACCCACGAGAATGGCGCAGGCGCGCTCACTGAGGGTGGCCACACCCAGAGAGGCACGGAAATCGCGTACACATGACCGCACCTTTTCTGTGGTGGGACCTACGATGTGGAACCATCTTCCCAGTGAGCTGCGCCTTGCAGTGTCCCTGCCAGCCTTCAGGAAAGCCCTGAAAACCCATCTATTCAGGGAGGTTTTTGGCGACCTTTTTAGTTAATGTCTTTCCTCCCCCCCTTCTTTCTTCTTTGCCGCCATTGCCATCTGTTGTGGGGGGTTATGGTCCCCCTCCTGTTTTTATTGCCTTTTACTTATTTTTATCCTCGTTTCTTTTCTTGTTTTTATTGTTCACCGCCCCGAGTTCCTATAGGAAGATGTGGCAGTATACAAATGCAATAAATAAATACATAAATAAATAATTTAAAAGCCCATTCAACATTTAGCCACTCACATAGTTTGTGTTATAACAGAGACAATTGCAGTGATTCACTATACATTTGTGAAACTCCATTGCTGTCTCAGATAATCAGAGCTGCAACTAAATTCAAAGCAGGAAATCAAGCTTGAGAAAGATGGCATACAGTCTGTGCCCATCATAAAGGTCTGAGATTCCATTCTGTAATTTCTGGCTGCAATATACCATATTTTGAGATTCTAATATTAATTTTTGAGATCCTGACATTAGTTTTTACACTATATACAGATAAGATTTTTAATCATATGCAACAAAAAGTATGCAAGGAGGTTTTGAAAGACCCGATGAAGTCAAGAGTGAAAATGTTCCAGAAGCAAATCTTACCTACATTGAAATAGTTAATAGTAACTATTTCTAGAAGAACTTCTCTGATTTGTATTGTTTTATGTGGATTCTGTTACATTCCATAAAATAAACTGGTTGGTTTCTTAATTTGTTCTGGTTGTATGTTTTTTTTTTTTTTAGAATTCAAGCGCAGATCATCGAGTTCGGCTGGACCTTGGTCTCTGGGACAAATTCAGCGAACTGGCTACAAAGTGCATTATTAAAATAGTGGAGTTTGCGAAACGCTTGCCGGGTTTTACAAGTTTGACAATTGCTGACCAGATCACACTACTTAAGGCTGCCTGCTTAGACATCTTGGTATGTATCTTCTCCTTGCACCGGGTTTATTTTGCTTTCATTAATAATATTTTTTTTTGCATTTGTATGGTTATGGTGATTTCTGGATGTTATTGATTTGTACCAATGCTAGAGAGGCAAAGGGCACTCACCACCTGGTACCAAGTTCTACCTGTTGGAACAATCCTGTCTTGTGAGACACATCTTATAAAGTCCCTGTGCAGACTCCATTCTGCTGAACTGAAGCTGCACAGCACTATTTACGTCCCAGTCCTGTTGTCCTTACTTAGCTCTACTACAATCCAATTAGAATGAGGAAGGAGGTTGAAAAACAACTTATGCCTCCTGTAATGCAAAGCTTTCCAGCAATTCCCTTTCCTGTTGGAGCTCCCATGATTTCTGCCTCTCAGAAAATCAGTAAAAATTGTGCTCCTACTGAAAGAAACTTTCCATCAGCAGAGTTGAATTCAGCCCCATATGTTGAATGGCTGAAAGCAGACCTTGCTTGCAGAGAAGAGCACATTATCTACCTTAAACAGAAAATTTGCCCTAGATTTCTGCTAAGCCCCCCCCCAAATCCCACCTCTCCAGGCATCTCTAGAGAAGTGGTTCCCAATTTTTGATAACCCAGACTGCAGTTCCCAGAAGCCTTCATAATCAGCTGTTTCTGGGAGTTGCAGTCCAAGAAAACCTGGATTACCCAAGATTGGAACCACAACTCTAAACAATGCAAGGACCTAAGCCTTGTATTTCAAAAACTAGAGGAGGGAGAGGTCAGTAGGATATTGATTCACTAGGGTATGTGATTCAAATGCTTTATACAGCTTCTTATTTCCTGTTGTTAAATAAAGCAAGCAAGTAAGTAAGCAAATAAGGACAAGTGATTTAAAACGTATACATGTTTTATTCACATCTGACCATATAGTTTTACTACTCAGAATCTGCATCATTGATACAGAATCTTTACTTACTAATTTAAAAGTGCAGAACACACACAGTCAGAGGCTGTTACCATAAATCTCGTCTTGTTATCCTCAAGGAAGCTCATGTCAAAGATGACCTGCACATGATTAACTATATCTTTATTATCAAGGGAATCGTGCAAGGGAGGAGGTTAAAAATGCTTATGTTTCTGACCACTAAGAGCTCAAGGAGGCCAGATAATTGTCTGTTTCTTCCAGTGTCCTTAGGAGCCTCTTGTTGGGTGGCTTTGTCTCAAAAATGCACATTATTTTTTACTTGGCCTGGAGTTATCCAGAGAGATTTCCCACTAAAGTCATTAATCATGAAATTCCGCAAATTCATGACACTTCAAACAGAACCCTAAGGAGGGGGAATATTAGCTGTTCTTTTCTCTCATTCTGTCCATGTTTTCACAAGCAGTCCCTCCTGTGTAATGTACGGATGGTGGGGAGAGATTATGCCAGTGCCATGGAAGAAGGAGAAGGCAAGTGGAGGCTAGCATTAGGTCCCAGGATTAATCTCTCCTTGTCCCTTTTGCCTTGGGGGCTTTCATACTGACTGTCTTCTTCTGATTGTAGTCTCCTCATAAGACACAGCCATTTGCGTGTCTTCTGTCATTAGTGCTGTTATAATAAGACACAGTTAATGTCTGTGAAAATTCTCAGTCATCCAGGTGAGTTTATCTGGAAGTTGAGTCATGGCTACTGGACTTCTTTTTTGAGATGAAGCTGTTTGGATGAACAGCGAAATGTTTCTACCTCTCAAAAAAGAAGTCCAGTAGCCATGGCTCAACTTCTAGAGAAACACACAGTTAAGTTCTTTTGTCCCAGGAATATGTAGTGTAATTTATAAAACATGATGTGGTCCTGAGCATATTTCACCAAAGGGTTAGGAAAAAGAAGCTGAACTGAGGCCGAAAGGTTGACTTAACAAATGGCTAATATCCTGTTGTTATTTGTGGTGTTGATCATCATTTGAAAACGATCCACTGAGGGTCGACAAAGTGTAACTTCTGGCCAACACTTCACTGTTAAGCCTGGCTTTCCAGCTGCTTATTCTCCAGGAACACGTGTCAGCTGCCCCACACCAACATTTGTATTTCTCTTCCTTAAGTTTTAAGAGCATCCTCTATCACCATGGAGAAAACACATTATGAAGATTGGCCCCACCTTTCTGTTTAAATAGATGGGCTAGCTAGTCACATAGATTGGTGTGCTTGGACAAGGTGTATTCAAAAGTCCTGCCTTAGCAAGGAGAAAACTATGGATGAATGGGTTTTGCCCAGTGTTCATAATGTTCTCCTCTTCATGGAGAACATCAACTGTGCATTATCAGTTGCTTGTTTTTCTATCTGTGTTTTGTTTCTCCTAATATCCAAATGTCTTACCTCTTCCCTTGGAAGCTACAAGGAATTTAACAGCAATTGAAGGAACTGACAGCTTGATTTTGGTTTATTTCTATGGTTTGTCAGGCGAGTGACCGGTCAGATGGTAGCCTTTGCATGACATGATAAACAAACTCTAAACAGGCAAATAAGCCACTATTAATGAGCTGTTGAAGTTCTCTAAGGGAAAGGAAGAACTTTGTGAACATTCTATGTAAAGGTGGAGCTAGAGGACTGGC
The DNA here is from genome assembly GCA_023846285.1 of Phrynocephalus versicolor. Taxonomy (NCBI): domain Eukaryota; kingdom Metazoa; phylum Chordata; class Lepidosauria; order Squamata; family Agamidae; genus Phrynocephalus; species Phrynocephalus versicolor. The sequence goes on along the minus strand of JAHTLZ010003542.1, from coordinate 46,322,980 downwards.
CATTCCAATACGGGCAGTAACCTGGCTGCCTCTTCCTTGCCTTCCTTAGGCAGCCAACCATTTCAGAGAGGAAGCAGTCCCTACGCAGCCGATGAGTGGTCAGCTGCCTAGGGAGGTGGGGAAGGGATCCTACCCAGATTGGAGCTCTACTGCAGAAGGAAGGACCCATCTGGCCCAGTGGATGAAGGCTGGGCCTTCAGCACACAAAGCACCCACCTGTATTCTCAATCCACTTTGGCCAGCAAATGACACACGACCTGCCTGATTTTAGAGGGGCTTCTAACAAGGTTGCCTCATCTTTTATTTGCCATTGGAGGTTATAGAAGAGAGGGGAAATCTACTTCCTAGGGAGCACAATCAGAGCTAGCCACTTTAATCGAGCATTGCCAACTTGGGATATTTTTGCCAAATATGCACATTGCTGTCATCTCTGTTAAAATGTTTGCATTGCTTTGGGTGCACATTACTGCCCAAAAATATCTGGTAAGAATGGCAGATCTGCATATTTTCAAGCTGCAGTGCATGTCTTGACAAAATTAACTCTACGGGGTAGGAAAAGGCTACTTTCCTTGGGGCTGTCAAAATTAAGGAGATCTGAATTAAGATGTTTTGTGCAGAATTGTGTTTCTCATGCCTCATTGTTTTTGTTTTTTCTTCATTTAATTCTGGATTTTAGTCAGTTGTCTGAATCAAGATAAAGGTGTGCACCAGGTTGGGAGCACTCTTAGTAGCCATGTAGGATGTGCTATTCTTCAGCCTTTCCTGTGCACAAAAGAGCATATTTTTATTCATTGTCCAGATCCAGGAGAGTAGATTCAATGGTTTGTGCCAGCTAGTGCAGTAATGTATGTTTTTGATCGATTCAGTGGGCCTTCTCTGATTGAGACTCAAAGGTGATTTAACACAATGCGACTGAGGCTCAGAATCACCTGCTCTTCTTGCCAACCATGAGCAATGATGGGAGCTCATCACTCTTCCATTGATCTTTAGAGATTCTTAAAAAGACAGAGAGAGTTTGGAATTCTCACAAATTCATGAGTGCCTCCCAAGCTCCACATGGCTTCAGGAGATGATTCAGCCATTGCCATGTTGAAAGATCATTTCGGTAGTGAGAAAGTGTTAAGTAAATTCTTGGTTTGCACTCAGCTGGACACCTGCATCTCATGCACACCTACCTTGCACCGTGGCAACTAACGGTCACTGAACTGAGCAAAGGAAATCCAAATGCCCACTTGAAATCATGGTCAGCTCTTGCTGCTGTCAAATTTGGTTGTATGCCTCTCCTTCTGGATGCCAACAACACAGACACCGAGTTGCAAGACATTAACATGGAACTATGCTTACATTAGCCCTGTGAACTTGAGGATCCTTAAAATAAAACCAAATTAAGTCAGAGATTTTTAATAAGAGTAAGAACAAACAGAAATATCTTGGCTTTAAAATCATACCACATTTTCTAAGATTGCAAGGTTTAATCAATGTGATTAATTTTGTAAAGCTTCAATTGTGGATTAAAATTTGCTCCTGATTAATCAGTAAAGCTGAGAAGTAGCCTCTCTCCCTGCCAATCAGATTGTTGGAAGCAAGGTAGACTTACATCTGTATCTAACCCAGGGATGGGAAAGAAACTAATTATGCTGACTTTCCTCTATGAAAGTATCCATCCCTGAGATGAAATACATCTTGCCTTGGAAATCAGTGCATTTTTCAAGGCTTGCATGCGTCTTGGGAAACAGAAAGGTACACACATTCCTTTGAAAATGTGCATGAGTTAATTTTTAAATAGTATTTGCAAACAGCCTTTAGCTGATCAGAAAAATACATTAAAATGAATACCAGGATCTGTGTGTTTTGTAGGGGTAGGATGTACATATTTCAGAGCAGGAAGCAGAAAATAGTAATTGGGTAGAACAGGAATGCCCGTGAAATTTCAAGAAACAGAATGAAGATAAAACTTCATAGTTATTATGTGAGACGTTCTCTGTGTTTGAACATTGGCTTATCTCATTCTGCAATTCTTTCCTTGCCTTCATAGAAGTAAGTCCTGTTAAGATCATTGGGGCTTGCTCTCAGGCAAATAATTGTAAGCTTGCAATTTTAATCACAGCAGAATAAAAGACAGCATCTGATATCAAAGTGGCAGAATGCATTTATTCCATAGCCTCTTTGATAAGGGTTTCTTTTAACCTAAGATACCACTAATGTTGTGGCATCATTTATATCCTGGAGGCCGAGTGTAAAATTCCAGCCACATGATACCATGGGTGGATGCATTCAAACATCCCCTCCCACAGTCCTTTAGAAACCAGCTCTGAGCTCACCCTAAGAACTATACCTGGCATGCCTGAGTAAGTTAATTTATTCATTGAAACCTGCACAGAATGTTAGATTTTTAGAAGTCTAAATTAAGGTATCACCTTTCCTACATTTGCAGTAATGTCTGAGATGAGCTAAGAAGAGATATGATTTAGAAATGTGTTGTGTGTGTCCCTGTATGTAGAGGTGTAGGGGTGGCTTTATTTCTCATCTGCTAGCTCTTTTAAAATTGGACTCCACTCCTTCCCCCCTTTCTGGCTGGTGGAGCTTCTTCGCATGAACACACTCAGAACAGCTTTTGTCATATCCATTGCATATCTAAGCTGACTGTGTTGCCTGAAATTCATGCCACCACTGCTATGAGACTAGATGTCTTCTTTGAGCACTCAGTGATGCTATTTTAGTTCTGGTGTGCTGTTGTAAAACTGCAGTGGCCAATTTCCAAAGCCCTAGGTGGTGCCTTCAGTATGCCCATGTCTCCAGGTCTCCCACCACCACACACATAGCTTCTTAAAACTCAGATAGGCCAGTTTCACCTTCTAGGATTACGGACCCATTTTCAGGAGGCCTTGACCTGATTTAAGCCTGGAGAGGCTCTCCCCACCACCTAACATGTTTAGTTACAGGGGTAGGTGGATCTGAATCCTTCCTCATCTTCGCAGAAAGGAAACCCAGGATTCCTAAAAATGTGGCAAAATAGCAATTGTGCCACCTAGAGGAGATGATTGATAATTTTCAGTGAAAAGGAGGAGGGCAGAGATCAGGATGCAGATTGCTGGGTGGGTGCAACTTGTTTTTCTCCTGCTGTAAAGCATGGATGGGCAGCATGTGACATACGAGCCACAGTCATTTATAGCATTCTTAACTCTAGGATAACCATGGGTTTAGATCTGATGAAAAATGAAGTCTGGCTACCTTCCATGTGCTCCACTGTTTTCTGCTCTCTAGTCCAATAAACCAGGGCAACAGAGTAGACCCTGCAGATGTTTTGGATCATAATTCCCACAGTCCTTTGGGATGCTCTCAACACAAGTGGAGAGCCTGATTCATTTGGGAAATGCCCATGAGAGCAGTATGAGAACTTCAGGTCAGGAAGGAAGACAATGTTGTCTTTTCTTTTGGATCTTTCCATTCTTGGTGAGGACACCCCCCTCCCCATCAACCAGTAAACCAGATTACAGAAAAGTATTTTAACCAAGAAAGAACATTGCAGAAGAATATGCTACGTTTAGCCGTCACTCCTTGGGCAACTCCGAGAAGAAAACTGAAACAAATTTGACTGTCTTTAAAGTCTGCCTTAAATATAAACAGCCTACCATCTTGCTTCTTTTGGATGGAATAGGCAACACAATCCCCAAGTGACGGCCATGGTTTCTGGTGCTTATGGGAGTAATAATCCAGAAACATTTGGAATGCCTTGGGGGGGGGGGCTCTGCTTTTTCTAGGAAAGCAGTGTGATGAGTCATACCAATCCCGAGATAATGACTAATATTTACAATATGATCTCACAGCTCCCCCAGAAATTGACATTTTTCATAAACGTTCTAGGTTTTATATCAACTTAAAGACAAAGGACAAGGCAGTTAATAGAAGTCCCTGAAATTTATTTCTGGCAACAGATTTACAGAGCTGGGCTGCCTTGGCTGAGCTCAGCATCCATGCTAAGATCAGGGAATGGGAGAAGTGTTTAACTGGGCAATGAATGCAACTTCCCAAGATACTGTGGGGCTGCGGTTCCCTGGATTGGGGGCAGTTCATTACTGGTTAAGGTGGCTTGTGCTGATTGGACATGCACCCCAAGAACATCTGCTGAGCCACAGGTCCTCTAGTTATGAGCTTGTTAGGAACCCAATACATGCAGAATTCTCCGGGGAGGTGATGCATCACATGCACCAAGGAGAAAAATTCAGAGATACCTGGATTCTTTGTTTCCCTTTTAAAGCTACCCAAATGAAAGTTACCTTTTCTTGTTCCCACAGATCCTGAGAATTTGCACAAGATATACCCCTGAACAAGACACAATGACATTTTCTGACGGTCTTACACTGAACCGAACTCAGATGCACAATGCTGGATTTGGTCCCCTAACAGATCTCGTGTTCACTTTTGCCAATCAGCTCCTGCCCTTGGAAATGGATGATACTGAAACCGGCCTACTTAGTGCCATCTGCTTAATTTGTGGAGGTATGTGTGAATTTGGAGCAAGAAGAATGACTTTCCTGAAGGCCTTTGCCATAACAGAAATGAGTACAAGAGAGAGTTGTCAGGCTTTTATACAAATGCAGCTAGTAGAACCCACATGTAGATGCGTACAACTGGCTGAGTTTCCTTCCACGTCCTCCTCACAGCAGTCCCATTGTCTCCCCCACAGGGCGTCAGGAGATTCTGCTGAATGGTATGTTTTACCCAGGATTCCTACATCTTGAATATATGGGTTTTTCACAATTCATATTCTTCACAGTCTCTTTGCCCAGTGCACACTTTCTGACACTGGATGTGTCACTGATCTGAGGATTATAGGAGTTAGAATCATTCTGGGCCAATAGATTTGAAAGAAAAGTGTATTTAGAAAAAAAACAACATGTTAGAATTATTGGGGGCGCGCGCGCGGAAGAGACAAGGTTTTTAAATTGAGCTTTTCTGAGTAATAGTTTAGATCACAAATTAAATTTGTTTTATTTAAATCAAATCCCATCCTAATTGGCTACAAGGTTTTGAAATTCTATACACTGATAATCCAGGCTGCACTTCCATTGTGGGAATATAGTGCAGTCCCAGAAGCAAGCATTTGTCCATGTTCCAGAGTTAAACTGAAAAGTGACTTCCATCTATGTTAGATCCTGTTGACAAATGTCTTCCACCTATTGCATTCTGGTCAGCAATTCTTAAGGTTCAGAGAATTCCAGAGTCGGAGAATTATAACCCAATGGGTTATCTGTTCTAATCCAATTACCCCAAAGGAATGACATCATTGCCAAAGTGGCTCTGGGAAACCGATCAGCTCGATGGTCCTCCTGATTCCACATGAAGATCAGGTGTCTCAGCAGGATCACAGTTTACATACCTGTAGTGTAGGGCATTCTAGACAAAAAAATAGTGACTGCTGCTGTGCTGTGGAGGTATGTGAATTGCCACCCCAGAAAGATCTACATTACTATGCTAAATGATGATGATGTGCTGTCAAGTCAATTTTCAGAGTTTTCCAGGAAGAGTTAGAAGTAGTTTACCATTCCCTTCTTCCATGGTGTATGTGTGTGTGTGGGGGGGGGGGGGGCAACAAGGCCTGTCCAAGACCACATAGGCTACCAGTCCTCACAGGTGGCACAGTGAGGAATCCAACTCCAAACCTCTAGCTCTGCAGACAGAGACCTAACTCACTGAGCTACCTCACCAACTTAGCAATTATGAAGCCTCACTAAAATGATATTTCTGGTAAAAACTAATGGTAGCCTCCATAAGAAACCAGTATGGCCATATGGAACCCTGTTGTTTTGATTGATGGTAGAGAAGGCTTGGGTTTTGGTTTTTTTTAAATCCAGCCCTCCATTTCTGGACTATACTTGTGCAAGGGATTTTGAGTCATTTCTGATATCTACACAAGATGTTAAATATTGATACTTGAATACCAGTAGTTTTGAGTACTGTTACAAAATCCTCAGTAATAGTGAAACATTTATCCTTGTATTTAAAAAAATCCTTCCTTCAACATTTATTCAGATGTTTAAGTGAAACACAGCTTTTCCGTCTTGGCCTCATGTGTTGCTTCAGGCAAAAAAATAAGATTGGAAATGTTTGGAAGGAAATATTAATGACACTTTTCAGACCTAACATGTTTTAAGCTTAGGAATAAATATGAATAGCTCTTGCTTTTATTCAGTATTTTGCTGACACCTGCTGACACAAGGAGGCAATAGTACTTCTCTGGCATTGAGGAATAGATTAATCAAACTGTATAAATCAAAGCACCACAGATTCTGAATAGTACTGGAGAGTTATTAATGCACAAATTTAAAATTATTTGATTAATGCTTCATTATTGGGCTCTTAGGATCAATTTATATCAGGCAGTTTGGTTATCTTTGGAAAGGAAGGGTTCTGGCCCTGTCAGTTTACTGAGAAAGGGCTTTACTTAGTTTTGCACTCACTTGTCATTGTGAGTTGGACCTGAAACATGGAAATAAAGAGGAATACTCATCATTCCATGCCATCAGGTCAGTTCTAACTTACAGCAGCTCTTTCTCAGGTTTTCTTTTTGTGCTGGACCTGTGGGACTGTGCAGTTTGGCCAAGACTACACCGGCTGGCTGTTTTTCCAGGAGGCATAGTGGTGAACCCAAGTCCCAACCTCTGGCTCCTTCCCCCAAGTGCTCAACTCACTGAGCTATTCAGCTGTTTAAAAAGAAGGGTTCAAAAAGGGAGATGAGGCAGGTTTTGGCCATATTGTTTTTTTTAAAAAAGGTTGCATCTTTAAAAAAAAATACTTTAACCCAAAGGTAACATTTATCTATTTTGTGCAGACCGCCAGGACCTTGAAGAACCAGGAAAAGTAGATGAGCTACAGGAACCATTGCTAGAAGCCCTCAAAATATACATCAGAAAAAGAAGACCCAACAAACCTCATATGTTCCCAAAGATCTTAATGAAAATCACAGATCTACGTAGTATCAGTGCAAAAGGTAGGCTAGAAGGTCCGCATCCCCTCCAGACAAGGAAGATTAGTAAGAAAAGATACCATATTTCTTTGAAATAATCCAAGAGCTCATTTGCAAGGCTCTTAGTTGGTTGGGTGATTCCTACAATCCTTCTGTCACTCATCCCCAAAGTGAACTTATGTGATAAAGTTATTTGTGCATGATATTATGTGTCCTGAAATTCATTCAGAAAGCAGTGGCATTGATTTATGGTTGTCATGCATGTTTAAAGCGGTAGATAGGAGATGGCATGTTCTAGAAAATTATCAGTATGCAACTAAGCAACCATCCTGTTCAGCGTTGTGGAAAAAAATTCTGCTGCATTTTACTTGCACATTCCAATTTAAAAACTGGAGGTGCTTTGAGACTGCTACTGAAAAACTGCCAACATCCATCACCAAATGAAATATTTGGTCACCAGAATCATAAATCGATTGTGAATTGTGGAAAATGTGACCAGCTTTGAAACCCCTGCTTTAGGATTCAGCCATGATTATGATTTTCACTTTTCAACCCCCCCCCCTTGGATGTCTAGAATGAAATATACCAACCTAATAATAATAATAATAATAATAATAATAATAATAATTAATAATAATAATAATAATAATAATAATAATAATAATAATAAAAGTCCTCAAAAGAAAAAAAATGGAGAGTTAAGAGTTGCTGCCGTCATAGTAACAGTAGCAACAACAATCACTATGACAACAGTGATGATGATACATATTGGTATTAAGTGAAGGCAGATCCCACAAAGACTGTTAAAAAAGCTTATCACATTGCATTTGCCATATGCTTTTTAATAGACTGCTGTCCACAAAAGCTTATGCCAAATAAGATTGGTTAATTTATTGCAATAGAATCTAGGAATGGACATGAAACTGACTGGGCCATGTTTAAAGGGGTCCAGCTATCGACGAAGTGGCAGGTGCCCTCCGAAAATGGTGGGTAAGGCAGCGTGGTCACCAAAACTGCCCTCCCCACCATTTTCTGAGGGCTCCTGCTGATCTGTCAATGGCTGCAGCCCTTTAAACCTCAGTGGGCGCCAAGGCACCCTAGTTTAAAAGTGTCTACTTCAGCCATTGACAGCTTGGCAGGAGCCCTCAGAAAACGATGGAACAAAATGGTTTGTTTCAATGCAAAAATATTTCATGCTGCTTCCTCATTTTGTTTTGTTTCATTTCATTTTGTTATGTAACGAAATGATAAAACAGAATTTCATTTTTCATTTCCTGCCCATCCCTAGTAGAATCCATGGGGTCATGACCAATTATGATGAGTACAGCTACCATGGGAAATCTTACTTTTTTTCCGTAAAAGTATTAATCTGTCTTCACTACAAGCGAAAGAATTTCAAAGAACCCAGTTCTTTTCTCTTCCTTGCTGTACCACTAGCTTTCTCTTAACAAAGAAAGCACTTGGAAAATTGCAACTATTAAGAGAAATAAATCTGAACTCCTAGGATGCCACTGAGAATGATCATGGTGGCTTTATATGCCCAATGTGTGTCTGTGTGAGCCTGTATTGGCCTCTTATGAGTTGTTCTTGTATAACAGGTCCTTGGAGAAGACACTAAGTGGATAAATACAACTTAGTATACAAGGAGAAACAGTACTAGTAATTCTGTGACAGAGATTTCATCATTACAGTTTACCTAATTTTCTTCAGAACAGCCTCATTTATCCACATGTTAACAGCCACATCAAACTGTTATTCACAGGTTATGGCTGAAGTGCTATAGATCACTCTATCAGATTTTCTGTAACCTGTAACAGGTGTAATACTTTTCAAGCTGAAAGATTTAGGTGAAATTTGTCCAGTAATTTGCTAGATTTCATGCTAATTCCTACATTGCTAGCTTTTGAATTTGCTCACAGTTAAGCATAAACAAAACCTGTCAGCCGTATACAGGGGTTTGAGAAATTGGTTACGGGTTTCAGCTCCTCCATGTCTTTCTGTCTCTCTTTATGACATGTGTCTTCCTTTTTATTAGATTGGAATTACTAAAAACCTTTGTCCTCAAACCAACACTTCTGTATATGCCTGTTCAGTTCAGTGGGCCTTCTGAGCCAACTTGTAAAGTCCCACCAAACTCACTGGGGAATACTTTCCAGCAGGTGTGGGCTTTTAGTAAAAAAAAAAAAAAATCCCTTCTGTCAGAAAACTGTACTGTATTGCTTGTGCCTGAAATATGTACTTGGTACAGCAGGGGTGGGGAACCTTTGATCCTCTAATGTTCTGGATTGCAACTCCCAGAATATTGAGCCTATACTGTATTGCCAATGATAAAAGACTGGGTGAGTTATTGTCCAAAACATCTGGAGAGCTGAAGGTTCCCCGCCCCTGAGGTAGAGAGTATATGATTTCTGACAACAGAGAAAGCAACCCAAATCTTTCCTGAGGGCCACTTTGTGGTTGTTGAATGAAGTGGACATGCTAGAGTAGATCAGAGAGGTGCAGCGTTATCAGCTGAGGTCATTTGCTGCTAGTGATGTTCGCAATGGGGCATCCTGAAAGAAATCATGGATTTATAGCAGGGGTCCTCAAAGTTTTCAAACAGCGGGCCGGTCCACCACTCCCCAGAAACCACTGGGGGCCAGACCACAGTCCAAAAAAAAGGGGGGGCGCGACATGGGAAAAAGGGAGGGAGGGCAAGAGGGCAGAGCCCCCCACGATTGGCCCATGATCATTGTGTCTCCGGGGCTCCAGCAAGGCCTCCTGCTCTGGATCACTGCCCTGAGGTGTCGCCGCTGGGATCCCTCTGCTGCGCCTCTTCTTCCTCCTCCTCCTACAGTGGCAACAGCTGTAGTGGCTCTCCTTCCTTCCTTCCTTCATTGTGTCAGGAAGGAGGAGGCAGCCCAGGCAAACTCAGGCCCCTCATCACCTTCTGGGCAGCCACTCAGGATGAGGAGCTGCAGCTGCAGCAAGGCTGGCTCCATTCTGCACAGATTCAGCCGTGTGCCCTGGCCATCATGCCCTCGCTGCTCCCCAGAGGGTAAGCTGCCTTCTCTCTTGGCCTGGCCCAGCCCGACTTGGTGTGCTGAAAGTGAGGGAGGGATGGAGCAAGGGCTGGGAAGGAGAGAGGGGAGACAGGAAGGCCTGGCCAAAGCCACCCACAGCCTGCTCACTGGCCGAGTCCAGCCAGGCTGCAGTGCTCTCTTGGCTCGCCAGCCCATCCATCACCAACCGGGGACAAATGCAGCCCCGCCAGCCTCCCAGGAACCAGGACCAGGCCACCGTTGGCCTTCTCTTCCCTTCTGTTCTTTGTCCACCACCTCCTCCTCACTGGTCTCTAACCTGGTGATGGTGGCGGCAGCTTCAGCCTCCAGCCATGGTTGTGCTCCCTCCTCCCCTCCCTCGCTCCACGGAGAAAGACAGCAGCTCAGAGGGGGCTTGGTGGGCGGGAAGTAGCCCCGTTTCCCCCTTGGTCACCTGCTGTCCACAGCAGCCACCTGCTGTGGCTGCTGTGGCTCAGAAGGCTGGCTGGCGCTGCCTCTGCCTGCCCCCTTCATTCCTCACAACTACAATAACACAGGCGGCAGCCACACAAGGTAGGCAAGCAGGTGAAGTGGAGGAGGCACGGAGGTGGGGCCTCGGGGCCATGGAGGGAGAGACCTTGCCGCAACCCTCCTGTATTAAATTGCCCCGCTTGGCTGCACCCGGCGCCCCAACCATCTGGGCAGTGGGGGGGGGAGAGTGGGGAACCTTGCTGTAGCCCTCCCACTTTGAATGCCCCACTAGCCAGCATGCTGATCATCTGGGTGGTAGTTGGGGGGAGTGGTAGAAGCGACATAGCCCACTGAACTGCCTCAGCAATAGAAGCAGCTGTGGAGGCTGGCTTGCTCACGAAGCAGGGGGTAGGTGGGGGCGGTTGCAATTGGTCCCAGGGGGGCGGATTCAGGACCTTGGGGGGCCACAGGTTGAGGACCCCTGATTTATAGGATCTGATGGTACAGTATGTTGGATCATAGAATGGTGAAGTCAGAAGGGGCCTACAAGGCCATCAAGTCCCACCCCCTCCTCCATGCAAAAATAAAAAAGATATCTGCCATGCGATTATCCAAGTTTCTCTTGAAGGCCTCCTGTATTGGAGCACTCACCACCTCTTGAAATAATTGGTTCCCACTGCCTTACTGCTCAAATGGGATAACCTTTCTCCATGTGGGTAATGTTTAGGAAGCAGTGGTTTATCCACCATGGACATTTTCATCATTCTCCACCTAGGAATGTTCTGCAACTGTTTTTTCCAGTCCCGTTGAGAACAGTTTATTGTCAAGCAAGGAAGCAAGAGCTAAACATTGGAAGAATTACAATGTGCCTTCCAGGGATCCTGCTTGTTTTTATAGCCACTGAATAACTTTATGTAAACAAATGCAGTAAGAATAGAAGTATAAATTGGGCATAATTAAGGCAGAACAGTTTAGCTACTGAAGACTCCATATATGCACCTTAAATGATTCCTCAATGGTTGTAAAGCAGGCCATCAAAAGGCAAGCCCTACTTTTCTTTGCGGATCTATTTTAAAAACGGGCTTTGGTTTTGAGATAATTGCCAAGCCTCAGTTCCATCATTCTCTCTTCTTCCCCTCCATTCTTGTTTTATTTGCTCCTGTGCCCCCACCCACACCATCCTCTCATTTGTCCCACCAATTTTCCACTCTCAGTTGCTCTTTCTTTCCTTCTCCATTATCTCACCATTTGCCTGCTTTCACTGCTAGTCCACTTCCTGATGTTAGTGTGCCACTTAAGACACTAGTGGGGAGCATTGAGTAATTCTGGAGTGGTTGCAAACGCAGAGGTAATAAAGCCAGCCCTTGTAAGTTGGAGGTCAACTTTATTCACTGCAGAGACTATTTTAAGAATATGAGGAGTTCAAACAATGTTAATATGATGCCTGTCTATTTAATTAGCTAAGTCCTACCTTGCTTCTGTAACTCCTTGGTCAATCAAATGAGCAAGTAGATACAATTATTCAGTCCAATTATATGCCTGAAGGCTACAAAAAGTGGATTCCCCAAACATTTGAACTAGCATTCACTTTTTAAAATATTTATTATGATATGTGCCTATTGTTCTAAACTTGAGTACTATCTCTAGTATGGCATGACAGGTATCTCTTGTTTAACAATTCTTGAAGAACAGGTGAAGGGTATCCTTGAGAACCTTGAACATTGCTGCTTCATTACCAAAGCATACAGCTGGCTATGTAGCTTTTCCTTCAAATGACAAGCAAAGGATGTGATTTTCTGATTAAATATATTCCCTATCTTTTCAATGTCTGCTGTGATAGAGACAAACATAACCGCAATTTGTACACTTTAGATCTCTTTTTGTTGTTTGTTCTTGAAAGGTGCTGAACGTGTTATTACTCTTAAAATGGAAATCCCTGGATCTATGCCACCTCTCATCCAAGAAATGCTGGAGAACTCCGAAGGACATGAACCACTGACACCAAGTTCAACTGGGACTACAACAGAGCACAGTCCTAGTATCTCCCCAAGCTCAGTGGATAATACTCATCTAACTCAATCCCCACTGGTGCAATAAGATACGTTCCAGCTACATTCCCAAAACATTATGTACAGGGACGACATACAAGAATGGGTTTTACTGCTGCTTGCTTTCTGGACTTACACATAACACTAAAATGCAACAAGAACCAAGACATTTCTATATGTATCTATAAAAGGCATAGATATGTATATTACAACACACACCTTGCAGCTTAACTAGCAAGTATCCAAATTTTGAAATATTAAACCAGCTATTTCAGGAATTGAAAAACTAGTAGATCTTCACTTATGAATGTCCAAGACTGCAAGGTGAAAAGAGAAATCTCAAATAAGAGGTTATAATTATGGTTGTATCATTTCTGATGACTTTGTACATACAGATATATGGGCCTGTACTTTCTATACTGGATGTTTGGTGCTTTACTTTTTTGTTGCATACATTAAATGACTCAGACATCATGCTTGTAAAATGGACTAGTTACATGTCCAGGTAAGATCATTCTAAGAAAAACATTCTAATTCATTTAGGATGAAGACTAGTCATTGCTGTTTTTTACGGCCTCAGTTTGTATTTCAGTTCTTTTCCAGCAAGAAGAAACAAAGAAATTCACTGCACTAGCAGAAGGAACTTCTGTGTAAGTGTAACTGCCAGATCAGTTATTTGGATGTAATCTGTTCCACTGTTAATGTCACTTTAAAATTTATGAAGGAGGTTATTACTTGATTGACCTCTACATTTAAAAACTAATCCTAAATTTTTACTTCAGTTATAGCCTTCAAGGCAGAAACACTTTCCAGTGTTATCAGTGATTTTTGTTTATTTGTTCACAAGCTGTTAGGGAAGCTTCATGGGCTAATGACCAGGCATATTTGCTACCTCTGAGTTGGTAACACGAGTGAAAAATGTTTCTGGAGAAATGGCCCATCAGCCCCAGACCTGCTATCTGATACTCAAGGGCTGTCACTAGAATACCCAACCAAAAGCAGAGGAATGAATCCACCTCAATGAATTTGTTATTCACCATAAAACAGAGTGAAAAATGTGGTAGAGTGATTACAGTTTTTTTAAAGTGTCAGTTTCTTAGGTTTCATTTAAAAGCACTAGTGGATTTTTTTTATATATTCTAGCAAGTCTGTGATGTACTTTCACTGGCTCTGTTTGTACATTGAGATTGTTTAACAATGCTTTCTATGTTCATATACTGTTTACCTTTTTCCATGGAATCTCCTGGCAAAGAATAAAATATATTTATTTTAACCCTGTGTAAAAGTTTCTTTAATCTAAGTCTCCACACACAGAAAACAGTTTTATATTTTTAATGTTTAAACTTCATTTCAAAAAGCAGGTTTGCAGTTTGCAACCATGACAGTTAAAATGTGTGCTTTTGCACAGCTTTCTAGAACATTTCTACAAGCCGGTCAGACAAATACATGACATTTCAATGAGTAAAAAAGAGCATAAAACTGTAGGTGTAAGAACAAAATGTTAAAATGCCTACACACAATAATAAAAAACATCAATTACATCATCACATAAAATAAGTCAAATGTACAAAAAGTCTGCGACAGAAAGGGACAAAAGGACAACATAAGATATTTGTTGGAAGTTTGTGTGCTCGTTGGGCACTTAATTAAAACATAGCAAAATCATCATCTTCATCAGACTCTGCAAAATATTTCACTTCTTTTCTAGCCCGACCTGTCCTTGGCCTAGAGGCTGTTTCAGAGGCAAAATCAGAGGGGAAGATGTCGGCATCTGAATCTTGGTCGAAGGATGATTTCTTCAGCTTCTGTTGAAAAGAAATGTTTGGAAAAACTTTAAATACAAAACAGGCCACATATGAACTTTTCTTCTGAAGATGTTTCGACTGTTCAATAAAATCAACAGTCCTTCCTTGTTAAAGAAATTTTACCTAAAGTCACTTCTATAAACTTAATAACAAATCCTAAGATCCCACATATATTTGAAATACAAGAGTGTAGTGGACAACACTATTGCAGTAACAGCAATAATGAGGAAGCATAACTAGCAAATTGTTCAGTTACCTTGCTTGGAGTTGATTTTGGTGTTTTCTTCCCAGGGTTATATTCACCTTCATTTTCAGACCCAGAAGCTTTCCTTTTCTTTGCACCCCTGCCCTTTCCTACTAAAAAATTAATAAAACATTGCATCATTTGATTGTATCAAGTCAATTATCTCGAAGTTGTTTCATGGTTATAACGGAATGCTGAAGTGACAAAGTGTAATTAACTGGCAAATGCTTCTTTACACACTAGTCATTTACATGCAGTAATAATAAACCTCATTAAACTTTTAAATCCTCTGTAATAATTACAATAGAAACTACTCAGTTCTGACTGAATATTAGAAGTGCTGCATATTAATCTTTTCTATTTCCTCTACCAACAGTAAACCCAAATTTCCATTCCCCACTCACTCCTTGATACTAATGAAAAATGAAACCGAATGTTACCGATTTAACAACTCAGTTTTATTTTATGAAAAGAACCTCTTCCTCCACTACTAACACATTAACAAGCACCACTACTATACAATCCACAACCTGCTAAAATCACTGACACTGTCTAATTTTTATTCAGCATTTACAAACTGATTCAGTTATGACAGATACACCCCCTTGCTTACGTTCCTGCTTCATTCACAGCAAATAAAGTGAACAAGTCTAACCTGCCGACTCACTGCCCTGCCTTTCTTTTACATCTTAGGAAAATCAGATTCTGGGATCATATTCTCAGTATCTACATGCTGATATGGCCAATTCAATATGATTTCCCCCAAGCTCATTATTGTGCTTACAAAAACTTTTCATTCATCAAGTAGCTTCTCAGATCCTCTTCATACTGGTGTAAAGAAATTCTGCTGTCTCCATAGGGCAAGATATGAGAACTGGTTCCCCCACTTGAAAGCATCATTTGAGAACTGGTTCGCCCACTTGAAAGCATCATTTTTAAAGGGGTAATATGCAAACCACCCCACATATTACAGTGAATGTTTGGGATGCCTGGGGCATGGCAGGGAACCTTTATCAATCTTAATCCACAGAAGACATACGTACAGCCGAATGAGTGCTTTATTTGCTGAGCTGAGTGATTTTCTGTGCCAGCTACATGGCAAAATGCTATCCAAAGGGATCAGTCTATCATTTGGAAGAGCCTGTTTGGATTTACTCCTCATTATTACTAGAAATATAGCCAACCTCAGTTGTTCAGGACATAGTTTCTTATCTGAGGGTGGTAAGATAAGAAGGCATACACACAGATGATTCTTGGAGGCATAATAATTTTAAAGAAAGGTTTCAAAATGAGAAGGTAAGCAGCTTGAGGACTGTAAGTCCAGCCTGGTCATTACAAGTCAATGGTGTATTTTACCACATACAGCCATTTATGAATAGGGATGGTTCATCCAGAGTGATCCATACTTGAATGGTCTTATGATTTAATATCTTTATATGTGGATCTGCCAACTTTTAAAACTAGCACAAACATTTAAACTACAACAACATACAGCCACTAGAATTTTGACTGCAACTGCCAGATTTCTGTTTTAAAATAATCAGAATACAGTATGTGCGGACACAATTCAAGATGCTGGTGTTTATTTTTCAAACTTTAAATAAAACTGCAGGCCCAAACATCTGAAAGCCCAATCAATCTATTTTCCTGCTCTAATGATACAAGATATAGCAAAAACATGGAAGTGACCCTGTGATTCCTACATATGTTTGTTTAGCATCTGTGTTGCAATATCTTTGGAAGCACTACATTACCCTATGGCAGTGATGGTGAACCTTTTAGAGACTGGGTGCCCAAACTACGATTCAAAACCCACTTAATTTTTGCAAAGCGCCAATACAGCAATAAAACCTGAATACAGGTGGCTGTGAAAAGGCAATGTCAGGTGCCCACAGGAAGGGCTCTGAGTGCCACCTTTGGCACCCGTTCCATAGGTTCGCCATCACTGCCCTATGATAATCAATACTGAAGTCAATGTGAAATTCCACACTCTGGCAACCACTTGATTATTCCAAAATATATTAATACTCTTTTGATGATTGTGTTGAAACTTGGATTAGTCCAAAATAAGGTGGCAGGCTTTTTAATACAATCATATTATACCACTTGCATTAGCTTTCAGTCAGTGTGTGCACTCAGTTCAAGGTGCTGGTATTAACTTCTCCAAAGTTAATTGCCCAGCAGCAACTTGAAGTACTGCCTTCTCCCATGCTTAGCCTTCCCAAACCCTAACATTTTGGAACCTTTACCTAACGTAGTCCAATGGCTATCTATTACTACACTGGCTTTTTGAATGTTGGCATTGTGGTTAAGGAACCGCCTCTCTACAATATTAGTAGTCAGACGGACAAGGTGAGGCCCTTTTTATTTTCACAGTATTTTTGTCTTACCTACCTTGTAGTATGGTTCTCATCTGTAGTATTTATGCTATTCTCAGCTGCTGATTATACTGATCACATAAGCTGTTACTCTCCCTGCCCCCTTTTAAACTTTATACTGTATATATATTAAGTTTCCATTTTAAAATTTCCCAAATAGTATTTGCTACTGCACCAAATACAACTCCAAAAAGTACAACTGATTTCATACTCTGTTTCCCGCAGATGCAAGTCAACTAATGCAACTTGATTGTGAGGTAAAGATTAATACTCTGAAACATCATTATTTATATTGCTAAATAGAGATTTGCAACATCAAAATTATTACCTTTGGGAGCAACGGGCTTCTTTGGAATGCCAAATTCTGATTCTGAGTCCGAGTTTATTATTTCTACCTTCTTGGGCTTAGGAGGTCTTTTCGGCTTAGGGGGTGCATCTGAGGGTAGTTTTGCTGCAATTATAGTAAAATATATCACATTGCCATATATACAGTTATTTCTCCTGTGAGCTCTCTCTCTCTCACACACAGTCTCTCTCTCACACACACATGAACAGATATACAGATATATAGACACAGAGAGTTTCTCACAGGACTCAACAGAGTTCTCTTGCTTCTCTTCCCTACAGGACAGCACATGTAGACATAATGGGGAAATGGGAAGTTAGTGTCTTCCCCCCAATATATCTTGCTAAAGTTGAGATGTGAGAAAAGTAAAACAGGACTCTGAAATGCCCTATGGAGATCTCTCTCTTAACAAATGTCATGTGATGACCCAGGAAAAGATTACGGTCTATCACAAGTAGCAGACCAAGTAGAAAACAGCATAGCATTCTTTTCCTACCACAGTTCTTCTGTGTTCTTTTCTAAAATGAAGGTAACCAGACTTCCTTTTTACTATCAAGCATAGCACTTGATAGTAACCTTTGCGGGGCTAGACTCTTCAACATAGCTCTTTAAAATTAAAAAGCTTTAAGTATACAATAAATATTAAAACAGATGAAACTAACGTGAACCATGCATTCACTCATCATTTTCTCTCACTCCTGTGTTTTTGTATGCAAAAATGTCCTGCTACTAGCCCAGGTCTGTGTGCATACAACATGGCATGACCAAACTGGCTTCTCTTTCTCTTTAGCAGCTCCCCAAAATAGGACATCCAGCGCAATCAGACAATCTTAGGTCCAATCTGTAGGCATTCTGCTTAGAAGGAGCTGAGGTCGTACAGCCGGTATGAAACTCGGCTTGAGAACTTAGAAAGCTATTGAGATTAGATATCACAGAAGAAGATGCAGAATAAAATTATGGTATATCTCATTGAAGCCAAATGCTTTGAAATTATTGTTTATTGGACAGCTTATCTGAGTAGTGGCAAAGCATGATTATAATGCTAGTTTATACATTCTTCTGCTTGAGTCATTTCTGCAGCAGTCATACAAGCTTATTAAGCTATATTTTCAATGAACAAGGTAAATTACAAATCCAGACACTCACATTTTTTAGCAACTGCTGATTTATTTGAAGGTTTTTCTGTTTGCTTTTGGGTAAAAGAAGATGAGAAGACTGGTGCGGAGTCTTCTTCCTCACTGTCGAATTTGGATGTATCTAAATGACATCAAGAATTTAACATTGAAATTAAATGTACCAACTCAGACGTGTGCACAAGGGCTGAAAAACATTAAAGCTTGCCAGCACTGATTAAAATCTAACTATACAGAATTTGTGTCACGGCATGTCCCTATGTGCTTAGTACTAGTGGCAGTGGTGCCTCTTAAGAAGAATTTAATTCGTTCTATGGGTCAATATGTTTTACGAAAAAATCATCCTACGAAATGCAGTTTAATGCATGAATGTGAAGTAAATGTGAATTATGATTGGTTTGAACAAGAAAAAACAAGATGCAAGGTGTCACAGATCAGCCAGAACATTCCTAACTGACAATTCCTTCCCACTAAGAATCCTGATGGAGCTTTCAACAGTAGTGGCAATACAGATACTTTCAAGGGCACATATAAGAGCACCAGAATCATTTCTGGATATCTTATAGATCTCTAGAATAATGAACCAAACAGGTTGCACTAACTATTCTTGCCTCTTCCCTTCCCTGATTCTTCCTGGTTTAAAATATTTAGGGCCCTCCTAACAACCAAAGGTTTGACTACAAAATTATCATTCGCTAAAAAAAACCATCCTGAAATAGCTGGACTTCATTAAGAAGAGCTGGTTATACCAAAGCAATCCATATACTCTTAGTTCAAGAAACACTGTTACATACCAATATTGGCTTTTCGAGAATAAGAAGGAAAAGTGAACAGGTTGCTGAAGTCTTGACTGGACTTCTCTTGGGACACCCTCCTGCAGTGCAAAATAGAAACTGAAAACACTTAACACTAGAAACCGGAAAGTGATGCTTTCAATGTTGTGCCAGATGAATCTAAGACAAATGTAGCTTAGGCAGCATATAATGTGACCCATCATAGCTCCTGGTTTTGCTTTCCCCTGCTTAAAAAAAGGCAGCACCAGGCAAGCAACTGCCTGGCTGTATCTGGCTTGGCGTTCTTCACATCTGTTTTCTAGTGGATATGCATTGCCGCACAAAGAGGAGAGACAACAACAACTACAACTTGCTATCACAGTGTGTTCCAATACTATACATACATTAGGAAACAAGAACCTTAGGGCAGCAAAAAAAAAATCCAGGTAGGATAAACCATTTGCTTTTTTTAAAAAAGCCGTAGGAACACATAGTGTATCTTTCCATACACTCCTCCAAGGATGCACTGAGCTGGCCAGTATGTGGCTTACCCCATAAATATATGGCATTTAACTTTCTTTTGTCACTCTTGTCATCAGTGAAATCTCAAACACTAAATAAAATATGATTCTGAAGTTATTATACTTACTCAGGAGAAGGTTTTGATTTGACAGGGGAGAAATCATATTCGTCCTTTTCTCCACCATCTGAGGGCACAAATTCATCTTCTCTATCATTGATGATTGGAGATGATTTTGCCTTCAGTTCATCTAGATCATTACTGTTGTTGGCTTCTTCATCATCATCAGCATCCTCATCTTCCTCTTCTGAGAAATCAAAGGTGTACTTCGGCCTTTCAGCTTTGAAGAGAGGCACAACGATAAGCATTTGTGTGTTGCACATTTCACAGTATAAAAATGACAGTGATAGTCAAAAAGATCAAATGTATCTTGTAAAAAATAATTGTGAGTATGATAACCAGACAAAGTTTTAAAAGTAGCATCTTTTTTTTCTATATAAGTGTAATGAACTAATTGCCATGCATAGGAAAATACTAATACTGTGTGGCCATCAAAGATAGAAATTAGAATGAAATCTATTTTTAAGGAAGGCTATGTTGATACATAAAATTATTTCAAACTACTAAATTATGTGTGTGTATAGTAAGTATACAAAAAATTAAGCAAACTCACATTGTTAGAATTGTGACAACTATCCACACATCAAGACTATTATAAGAAGTTTGCAAGAAGTTATATGAAGTAGTAGAGCTGAGATAAAAGCTGCCTAGATGCCTTAAGCACATCCGATGTCACCTGATTTGGGAAGCTAAGCAGGGTCGGCCCTGGTTAGTACTTGGATGGGCAACCGCCAGGGAATACCAGGTGCTGTAGGCACCTGGCGTAGGAACTGGCAAACCACGCCAGTATTCCTGCCAAGAAAACTCCATGGACATGGGTCATGAAGAGTCGGTCACAACTGTAACAACACAACACACACAGAAAACTGAGATAATATCTAGCTCCACTGGAGCTGCCTTCATCTCCAGTGTTTTACTCCAAGAGGAGGCACAGTAAGATATCATATTGCCCATTTCCTATTCCTTTGATTGAGTTAACTCAGTGGTTCTCAAGCTGTGGGTCCCCAGATGTTCCTGGACTGCAACTCCCAGAAGTCTCCACCACTTGCCGTGCTGGAAGGGGTTTCTGGGAGTTGCAGTCCAGGAACATCTGGGGACCCACAGGCTGAGAACCACTGAGTTAACTGATGTAGTTGGGTGATCAAACCAATCGAGTAATTTTAATTGTAGGCTGATTCTCAGTGAAATTAACTTCTGACTAATCAATCAGGCTTTAGCATCTGCAAATGTACTGTTTGGGAACAACACATACTTCTGAGCTGGCTGAATAGCTCAGAGGTTTAGGTATCTGGCTTCTGAAGCAGAGGAATTCAGTTCCCCACTGTGCCTCATGTCAGTAGAGCCAACCTATGCAGCTGTGGGCAAGCTGCACAGTTCAAGGATGACCCCAGAAGAAGGGATTGGTAAACTACTTCTGAGTCTTCTCTATCTGGGAAACCATGAAAAAAGTTTCCCATAGAAATGCATTGGGAATGGATTAATCCATTCCAGAGGCTAGAATAAAGATTAAAATAACCGTTTTCTTTTTCCTGGATACATGCAAAACAGTTTTTTGTTTTGTGAAACATCCCATAGGGAATTTTTTGTCATGCAAAGCATGCCTAGTTCCGGAGATTTTTTAAATTCCTATGAATTTTTTGTCTTATAAGATATTTGTCTTAAGAGGTGCCACTGTACTTGAGATTTGCCTCTTTGCAGCAAATTTTAGTGGTTTCCACTGTGAGCTAAGAATTTCTCCCTATGCCACCAGAAGTTGGGATTTTTTTGGGGGGGTGGGGCAGTTGAAAAGGAGAAACAGACAACATATGGCGATAAGTTTTATTACAGTAACCAATTTCATCTCTAGACTGCCATTTATTTTGCTGAAAAGGGTGGAATGCACAAAACACAGCTCCAAAGCTAGTCGCTAAGCAGGCCTCTCTATTTTTGGCACTGATTAAAACTATTCTTACTTGCACAAACTTTTAATGGGGCTTGAATTCTCCAGAGTATATGTTCTGTAATAGTTTTAAATGTGTTTTCATGCTGTTAATGACTGTTTTGCTTTCAACTGTTTCAGTCTTTCTATTATTTTACATTTTTGTGTATTGTCATTACAGTTTAATCATTTTACAAGATCTCTGAAAACTATTGGGAAGTGAGATACAGATATTTTAAATAAATAATTAAAAATGCATTGCTTTTTAGAGTTAGGCCAGAATCCTGCCTACAATGCTCTCCATAACTCCTCAGTCGGGAGGAACAATAAACTAATCAAGTATGCAGGTCACATCAGATTTGCTATGTAAGTGAAATCCCCATTCGTTCTTTGCGTGTGATATTCATCTAAGATTTTACTTGACTTCTATCAATAAAATCTATGGCCATGATTTCCAAAAAAAATTGTTTCTTGCCCACCTGTCTATGGTGATTTGTTTTATGTGCCCCACCAGCAAAATACAGGTTATAACATTCAAAGCTGCAGTCCATATTTTGAGGCAATGATGTGTTGCTATAAGGCTATATTTGGAGAATACCAAGAAGATCTCCTGCAATCCTGTCTTTTAAGATGGAAAGAAGCTACAGCAAACATTGGACCCATATACTCCCCTCCCCTTTTCTGACACAGTCTTGTGTAGCTCAGGAACCTGTACTATTTATCATTTCTTCTGTCTGGATACAACAAATTGTGGAAAGTCTAAACTGGCATATTTGAAACAAACCACCTCCAAACTATGGAATAAGAAGCTGGTTTGTTTCAGCAACATGCAGTTTGAGGTTTTGATGTTAACACTTAACTGCACTTAATACAAACAGGAGCAACACTTCAGTCTCTCTCTACCTCAAGACCTCCTGCAGCTCTTCTGCATTTTCCTAAATTCTGGTTTCTCCTGAAGTTCTAATTCAGCCAATGAGTTTTAAACATTACAAAGAAAATTTTCACAAATTATTTTAGATTAAAATTGTGATACTTTGATAATGGTATATCAAATGATAAGAAACATATCCAAAGTGAGAAAGTGCCTATTCTTTAGCAGGAGGGTTCCACAATGTTTTCTAAAACAGTACAGTAATATATTTTCCATGCTGGCAAAAACACAGTTTGAGAGCAACACAGAAACCTTGAAGAAAAACCACATCTAATACAGTGGGTCCCTGACATTTCATGGGACTGCAGTATATGAAAGGCAAGGCCCCTTGAGGTAAGCTGCATGGGCCTATCCGGGGACTCCTGCACTTACCCCAGACCTGGCGCTGCCCTGAACAGATCTCCATCGAGCTTCCCAGGCCTGTCGGAGGCCCACCCCCACCCCCACCCCCAGTCCTGACCCAACCCAGCGTCCACATATTATGGATTTTCCATTATCATGGGTCGGGTTGGGTCCCTAACCCCCACAATAGCCAGGAGATTACTGTATTTAAAGTCAAATAATATACCATGGGGCTCAGTAAAATGCAAGATTTTAATCGGAGGTCTTCTGAACACTTCATCTCATTGCACAACACTGAAATACCATTGATGCCTTTAAGAATATCTACTATAACCATTGTTAAATCTCCCTCATTCATCAAAACATTAAGTTAGCAGCATTATATAAATTTCAAAAAGTTTCCTTACTACCTGCAGCTCTTCTAAGTAACGAGTCCCTTGGAATAATCACAGGTTCATTTTCCTCCAAATCACTTTCAGACTTGGATTCATCATCTGACCATGGATTACGTTTCTTTAATTTTTTTGCTCCAGGTTTTGTGGACGACAGTGTTCTTTTCACTCTTGTACCTTAAAAAAGTGTTCAGTATCAGAGAAACTATCCTACTGCTTACTTACTGTTTTCTTAATTCATATTGAGCTATTTTTATATTTTCAGATTAATTATATATCAAATTATTGTACCATTGAGTTGATATTCTCTAAAAATTGGACAACAAAGTACAGTATACTCATTAGATGTACATTCAGATGAGAATGGCAGCTGTGAAGGTGAATCAGAGATTGGAGAAGTTACATTCTGGACTCCAGGACTCAAAATCCTGATGGCCACTGGCATTTGTAATCCAAAAACCTTTGAACAGAATCTAGAAACCGACAGGACCCATTAGACAGAGAACCAAACTTCCATTTGTTGCCATGTAAGCAAAAGAAGAAAACCTGGGCCTTCACACTATTCCCTCCCTTTGTATTCTTTGGTTCTTACTCTTCCCTTGCCTTAAGACCTAAGGCCTAAATAAAGTTTCTGAATCATTCCTTTCACATTATGTTACAAACTACAAATGAAAAGCAAGGATCACAGCTAGCAAGTGAAAATGGAGAAGGGAAAATGAATTATTTCAGACTCATCCAAATAGCACTCAGCAAGTTTACCATACTATCTATCCTCACCTTGTGTAGTATAAATCTTTCTTTTTTAGACTTGCTGAAGTTTAAAATTACATCTGGACCAGTAAACCAGAGTGTCTCTACAAAACTAGAGCATGTGTATGAGAAGGCAGAAAATAACAACTGTAAATAGCTAACTCATCCTAAACTGCACAGTGGACAGCTAGATACCGTGAGGCTTAGCCAGAATTTGACCAGAGTTAGAAAATGTACATGACAAATTTCAGAAGCTCATCAAATAGAGGGCCAAAAGTATCACGACGATCCAGAAAATTCGATCAAGTGCTCAGTGTAGTTTCCTTAATCTCCCAGACCTAGTCCCAAGCAAACTAAACCATGTTTTATTTGTTCAGGTCCTTTCAGAGGAGACATCATTTTCCAAAATACTAGGCTGCTTTAACATGGAAAGGGTGCATGCAGAAACAGAGCAATTCCCAACAGCATTGTGCTATTTAAGAAATGCTCCTCAAGGTAACTTGTCTGCTCAGGTCTTCACCTGCATCTTGATGAATTTGGTTCTTTATTGAACCATCTGAATCTGATGATACCCGACCTAGAAGAGAATTCCAGCCTAACTGTGCCTGTCACAAGTTTACAGTCCACTCTATCAGTGGTGGTGAACATTTGGCACTCCAGATGTTTTGGAACACAATTCCCACAGTCCTTTCTCACTGGCAATCTAGGCTGGGAGTTGTGGTCCAAAACATCTGGAGTGCTGAAGGTTCACCACCACTGCACTATATGCTTCAGTGTATCTTTTCCTTCTGAAATTGATGTATTCTGCTGGTGGTACTTTTGTAACAACTAAGGTACTTTCTGTTTACTTACCAGGTTCCTTCTTTTCTCTTTTAGGTTTAGGTGTCTTAACCACTGGTCCAGAGGTATTAAGCAAATCTTCTCCAGCACCTTCTACTGGAGTGACACCAAATTCTTCATCAAATTCCATCTTTATTGCTATAGTATCAAGATCCCCCTAGAAATTGAAAACAATTTAGGATTACGGTGGTAAATAAGAGGGTTATGCAAACTAAGAAGTAAGCATAACAAACAGGTTCTGGCAAGCCTCAACTTTTTTGCAGCAGTCCACTGTCTGAAATGTGGAGTTCATAGTTCTACGATACGATCACCAGTAACCACTTATAAAGAGTACTGAGATAATATGCATAGGACATTTGGAAAACTTAGGGAACATGCCATCTCTAAGGCTTAATGAATCTGAATTTTCACATAATGCCGGTCAGTATAATACAAATGTTTGCGATAGGGCTGTTCTCTTCCTGAAACAAAAGGTTGGCAGCATGGAGAATTTTAAACAGAAGTAGACAATGTATAAATGGTACAGACCAGAAACATGGTTTGCTAAACATGGACATAAGATGAACTGAAGAGACTGACTTGCCTTCTTTTTTTTAAGCATTTTTTTACTGGCATCAGCTTTCATAGCAGATGTAATCTGTGGGACTATTCTTCTGCCAAAAGGGGATGGCATGGTCTCTTCTAAATGAAGTCTCTTCATCTTAGGTTTACCAACTTTGCTTTTGATAGGCTTGCCAGTCATCCCAGACAGGATATCTTCTCTTTCCTGGGCCTCTACTTTCTAATAATAAAAATGTAAGTAAAATGAAATGAGATTTGAAAACACGAGACAGTCTGACTTCAATGCAGAGAAATTCACTATAAAGAATATAAAATATAACAACAGACATAGCACTGGAATTTTATATATACCTGACTGAATTTTCACTGAACACAATGAAGTTTACTTATGAGGAAATACTACTTATTTTTCCAGTTTAAAATTTGAAAATCAACTTCCAGCTCTGCAGTTCTTAGATTCTAAGAATATTACTACAGTGTTGTAGATTTTATTTTGAAAGGTGTTGTAGTACAATCCACATAAATGTAAGTTAACAGATTACAAACTATAGTACAAACTATTTCACCTTCCAAAATATAATTGAAAATAAGTGTTAATTTCTATTTCTCAGTGGACTACCAGTAACCTTTGGAGGATACTACAAAAATGAGGACTTGAAGTCAATAATAACAGGTTACCAGGATATCCTAGCAGAATAATAGGAGTTCACATTTCTTCTAAAGGAGCAATTTAACTGTACAAATCAGACTCCAGCACTCTGGACTGATTGCAGCACTATCTCTTCTAGCTCCTTCTGTATGCACAAAACTGGAAACATTGTATTCAGAAATTAATTTTCTATCCAATATAGAAGTGGACTGCATTTCACTCATGAAGAGTGAAATAGAGAAGCGTTTTTACATCTCTTGGTTTGAAAGTTTCTGGTTATGGCATGACGTGTAAATAGTAATATCTAAAAATAAACAGTTCTCTATTTCTGCAGGAATCTGTGCAATCCAAATCCTATCATACCATCCACTTGAGTAGTAGTTTTGAAAAACAAGAAGATAATCAATGCTATATTTGCCAGGAGGCAAAATCCAAAACTGTAAAATCCATAGGTTGTGGAGCAAGTCCATGAACACAGAAAAGCATGGCAGGGAATGACAAACTGTAGGCACTCACACACAACTTGGTTACCTCTAAAACAAACAAATGAGGCCTATACACTAATGAAGCATGGAGAATTTTAGCCATTCTTCCACTATAACATGCCCCCAGAGAGCACAAGTTAAGCACAGGACTAATAGACTTTCCTTCCTCTTGCTTCCAATAGGCTTGATAATATGAGGAAGACATTACAATTAACGCCCAGCACCCACAAAAAACTGAGATATCACTTCTTGATGCTATAAGAGATATTAACATAGAATAGCATACATCAAGCTCTTCTACAAAAGCTGCTAAATCCTCTTTCCAGAGATCTGAAGCAGACTTTCTCTTGAGGTCAGCGAGTTCCTTTCCCTGAAAGATAATTAAAAATAATTTTAAAAAACTGGACCAGTAAGCATGCTCAACATTCAAGAAAGGTACCTGGTTACCAAAGTAAAATTAGGACTACAAAATTGACTTCATGGTAGAATTTGCATGAAATATTTTTTTACACAAACATTTGATAAGAATGATTTTCAGTTAAATAAAATAGTAAAATTTATGACATAATATTTACGAACAATGAATATATCTTTTTGCAAGCATAATGTCAATAAAGTTATTTTGAAGCAGAACTGCTTCAAGTTACACAGTCTTCTCAGACATTATCTGTTGCACATTGCATTGTGCGACTCAGTATACAGCAGGAAATGTCTATGCTGAATTTGTAACTTGAGACAATTTATCTCCAGGAGTTACATCATGTGTATTATGCACACAGGTGTAACAAGATTTAAAATAAAACATCTTGTACTGGTGTTTATGACATAAGGAAGTCTAGTTAATAGCTGATCTGAAAATAATTTCAAGTTCAAAATCCTGAAAGGTACCCACTTTAGAATCTCTTTGCTTAATGATATCTTCTACTTTCTCTTTAGTAAGACACCACAAAGACATATTTAAGATGTAGTTGAAATCTGGGCCTGAAGTAGATCCTGAAGAGGAAGAACTGTCATCATTCAGATTCACCATTTCTTCTTCAGTTGCCTATTTAAAAGAAGTTAAAACTGAATTACAACTACACGTATCTCCAACAACTGCAAATGGCATACAACTCTATTTTATTTCAGTTATGATCTCTTATTGTTTATGTGAATCTTGTTACAAATAGGAACTATTTAAAATACAGCCATATTAAAAAGAAATTATGAAGAATCGTGTCCATGAAACTATACAAGACAGAAAGTTTTATGACAGTCTGGGAGATGCACAGGTCAACTAACCAGGCCAGTTTTGATGTTCAGTGTCATATTTATCCTCAGCAATATGAGTTCTATGCATATACAGTTGCCCCCTGCAATTTCACACTTCATATACTGCAGTCCCAGTATATTGCGGAATCTCAGTATACGAAACAAAGGGCTCCTGGGACAAAATGCATGGGTCCATTTAAGGCTTCCTGCACGTATCCCAGGCCTGGCACTGCCCTGAACGAGCCTCCGACGGGCTTCCTGGGCCTATTGGAGGCCCCAGAGGTGGTTTCCTGCAAACTGGAAGTCACTTCCGGAAAACTGGAAATGGCTTCTGGATCACCCAAAACCACTTCTGGGGCCTCTGACAGGTTTCCTGGGCCTGTTGAAGGCCCCATAAGTGGTTTCCTGCGAATCAGAAGTGACTTTCAGATCACCGGAAACCACTTCTGCGGCCTCTGACAGCCCCAGGAAGCCTGTTGGAGGCCGATTTGGGGCAGTGCCAGGCATCTGGTAAGTATAGGAGGCCCCAGATAGGCCCCAGAGTCCTGACCTAACCCAGCACCTGCATATCACAGATTTTCCATTATTGCGGGTTGGTCAGGTCCCTAAACCCTGCAATAGGCAGGGGATTACTGTAATCAGTATTGTATATGAAGGTAACTTGAATGCTGCCATAAAAAGTAAAGGGAAATGCAGACAAAGCTCTAAAGGAGCCTGGATGGCACCACATTATTGGCACTCAATCTGCACCTGCACAGCCTTTCCATTATCTCAAAATGTCTAAATAAGGCTAGTCTTCTTTAACTTGATAAATTGATAAATGAGAGTCAAGACTAAAGCAAAATGTTTTATTTCAATGCATCTTCATTAGCCAACAAAATACACATTCATGAAAAACATGGCACTACACCATGTGTCTGTACTAGTTAATTATAAAACAGTCCCATGTCCTTTTATATCATAATCCAAGCAGAAGGGATACAGAGCTACTTGAAGCAGGAAACCACCACTAATTAATGAGCAGCCCCTCACATACCTGGTCACATGTCAAGCCACAGGACTGCACAAAGCGAGACATCCAAGACAGAACTCATTAATTAGTAGGTATTTCCCACAGTGAGTCATAACATTTCCTTTCCACTGGTGTAATGTCACAAGAGCATTTTGATTATTTTATAGTTAAATAGCACTGGTGCAGGCTATAATGCAATTTTCGGATGAATGTACATTATTCTATTTACATGTGAAGATCTTCTCTATTTCCATTATGAAGTACCTTTTCTTGTGCTTCCTTCCAGGCTTTCACAGGGTCAGATTCATAGCCTCTCTGGACTAACATCTGGATCAATTCTCTTTTCGATTTATTCTCTATGTGATCAAAAGAAGAACAAAATTAGGATGAGAAGAATAAATGTTGCTTATTTGTATGTCAAGGATGAGCAATTGTGGAACTGGCCGTAGTTCAGGTACCAGCAATCTGAGCCACTTTAGCCAGGGTATAATGGGATTTGCAGTCCCACAGTGTCTTGAAGGCGACAGTGGCCCATGCCCAAAATACTTTCTTCTTAACAGAAATCTATTATCAGTTCCATAATATATGATTTCAAGTATAAAATTTTCCTGTACCTATGGTAATTTTCCCTTGTATTTTCTCCAGAATAAAACGAGCTTGATTGTTAAGCTTGGTGGATTCTGCTCCTAACATTCCCACAAGCCACTCTTTGCGCAAGCCATAATAATTTAATCGCAAATCAAAGAATTCCTTCAGGATATCTTGCACAGTTTCATACTTCTTCAGGCACCCCATATGGTCAAATAGCACCTGGAGAAATATAAACATATGATAAAGAGCTATTTCAAAGAGTAAAAGTCATTAAGTGCAAGAAATGCAAAACATTTACAGAAAAACATACAATTGAAATAAAAGAAATATTATATTTCTTTATGCATCTTTAAAAAGCTTAATTCAGGTTGTGATTTCACTTGTTTCACAGTGTAATCGTAACTTCAGCTAGGCTAGGCTGACAAAGCTTTTCAGTGTGATTAGTTGTTACAAATTTATCATTTTTAAGGATACGTGAAAGTTTTTTTCCATTATATATAAAATATTTCATATTGGACTACTAGCCAAACAAAGGATGCTCCTGATTTGATATCAATCAAGTTCTAATTGCTTATAACAGTTTATCAGAGATTATTTGTGTGCACACAGAGAGCTTCATCAGCATCATGCAGTAGCAGCTGAAATCAATGCCTGTTTACCTCTGGGTTTCAGTGGAAACTCTGCCTCCCATGCCTAAGTGGACAAGACTTCTGCACAGCAGAGAAAACTGTTGAGAGGGGACGTTGCAATTCAACAATATCACCTCTCCACTAATGATTAATGCATCAGGGTGAAAGCTGGTGTGCATCTTAGAAATGACACTAGGCATGTGAAGTACAAACCCACATCTGGTTTCAAGAAAATGTGTAAAAGCAAAATACAAAGCACTTCCAATGAAAAGCAGAGCTGCCGCATTAGGCAATGACAGCCATAGTTAAATGAATCTGAGAGAGAGAGAGAGAGAGAGAGAGAGAGAGAGAGAGATTTAATTTTCCCTCTACTGTATGGTGGGGAAAGCTGCCTAGATGCCCTAAGCACATCTGATCTCACCTGATTTCGGAAGCTAAGCAGGGTCGGCCCTGGTTAGTACTTGGATGGGAGACCACCAGGGTGCTGTAGGTGCCTGGAGTAGGAAATGGCAAACCACTCCAGTATTCTTGCCAAGAAAACTACATGGACATGGGAGCACAAAGAGTCGGTCACGACTGTAATGACACAACACACACACACGCATGGAGGGGAAATTGATCATACTAACTTTTGCTATTTGGATAGCTTATACTGATGGTTTTGAAATAAGATTTCTCACCTCATCTAAATTTAAACAGAGATACATCATTATACCTTTTGAAAAGACAGAAATATGAAAAATGCATGGTCATGACCTGTAACAAATACATTATTACTGCGGCTTAAAACAATGGTAAAGTGCTATTAGTTTGGTAGTCAAACATATAGAAAAGTTACCATAGAATTACAAGTTAGACTTGTTTGAAGCTTAAAGACTTTATGAAGTCCAGCAGCCTCTGCCTGAGCAAGTTTTTCTTCTGTCATTTTTACAACAAATTTCACAGTTGTATCAGTATGATACTCTTTGTAGTCTGAAATTAATGCTGGTGTTTTTTCAGTCCCATTCAACATTGGTTCTAAAACTTGTTCTTTGTAAACCTATAAAATGTTAAAAAGCAAAAATTAGCTATTTAAGTTAAAATGGACAAATATTTAAAGTTTAACATTATCTTAATACTACTCACCTGAGTCCATGTTCGAACTGGAAGCTCTGTAATTTCTACTGTGTTTCTGTCAACAACATATATTTCTCCACTCACTACATACTGGTTCTGACCAAGTTCCTGGATTGTTCCTTTAAAATTTTTGTAGTTTGGAAGCTGAAACATAAAGGAATATTTTACATGTTAAGGATATTCCCAGTGAGCCTCAATGTTTGGTTTCTATGGGCTGAATCTGCATTAGAGCACATTCTATCTAACCATGATGGCTGAAGGCCACCTGAATCCATACTAGACCATTTAAAGCTATGATAAATCCTAATCCCTCCCAGTCCTTAGTTGCTGGGCATTAATTAAGACAAGCATTGCCTTGGACAAACTTAAGGAGCAGCCACCATGAAATTCACAAGATAATAAGTTCACCATGACTAACTTATATTTATATAAATATTCAGAAGTGAAGACTAGTTCTGGGTCCAGACCAATGTTCTAGAAAACCAAATTATTCAGCAACGCTCTATTAATATTTTAAAAAATAAGGTAGTATGTATCCGTAACATGGGAATATGAAAATGTTTATGTGGACAACTTGACACTCACAATTCTGTCACATACTTGTGAATGCACACCACTGTGAAGGAAAGCAGGGAAAATAATATATTTCATTCAGCTGAGGAAGCAACTATCCTGCAAACCATGGTTGCACTTGTTTCCAGCAGTATAATGAAATCTGCTTCTCTTCTCCATATTCTTGCATATAATCACATGCAGAATTTTAAAACCATGAGCTGGCCCTGCATGGTTTATACATTGTGATTCCTTCCAGTCAGTACTGGACAGAATCCTATTTATGATTTAAGTGTGTCTACTGTAATTGCTTAAGTCACGGCAGCAAATTCAACTGTTGAATGAGGTCCTAGTTCCAATTCCTGGTTGTACATGCAGTTATACAAGAGGCATGTAACTAGGAACATGTCAAGTAGCAGCAATTAGCCACCAAAATTCACTTATGCACACATAAACAGCCAACAGGATTCTGGATAATACTTAAATACTAGATGGATAGACTATGGAGGGTTTTCACAGGAGACATCTACCAATATGTGACTATAATCTGCTACTAAAATTGCCCCAACAGAAGCAAGCAAGCCCAGTAACATATCACCCTTTGCATTACAGGTTCCAGGCATGCTTAAGAGCTTTCTAAACAAGTAAAGAAAATATTTTTAATTGTTTAAAAAAGGAAGAGGAAGTTGCCAATTTCCCTGTACATATAGGGATCTGTACAGAACATGGATAATTTAATTAAAATTCATTTAACATCTGCAATCTTTTACATAGATAAAGAGTTCGTTTTCTATATCCTGCACACATAAAAGTGTCTTTAAGAAAATGTGTTTATTTGCAACACTTGTCATATTGCACTAAAACCAAAGAAAAGGAGAATAAGCAAACTTCCAGTGAAGCCCATATATCTATTTAAACAAAGAAAGTAATTACATACCTATACAAAAGGCACATGCTCCCAGTGTTAGTTTTATTTACACAAGAGAAGAAAAACACATATTTCCACATTTACAAAAGCATTCCAATTCAGTCTCCTTTATCAAAAAGTAATTAATGTAATAACCTACAGCAAATATTTCATTACCATGGGAAGAGGGTCTAATCCATCCAACATTCTTCTGACATTGTTCACAATCTCTCTGGTATCATAGTTCGGAATTTTACAGGCCCATCCTGTACCAATGCCCTCTGCACCATTTACTAAAACCATGGGAATTATGGGAATGTACCATTCGGGCTCTACACGCAGGTTATCATCATAAAGGAATTTAAGAAGATTATCATCCACTGCAGGAAAAAGTAGTCTTGCTAAAGGGCTTTAAAGAAAAGGAAAATTATAAAAGTTATTTAGGTCAAGACATTAAACTGTTGCGCTATGATGCTTGAGACATATCATCTAGTATTCTGTTGCATTATGCAGTCATGGAAGAGGAATCACAAACGTGTTCTCCACACATCAACAGGCTCCCCAACGCACACCCAGTCTCACACTAGTTGAATGGACTGTTGTGCAATCATTTACTTAAGTAAGTAAATGAGAGGAGATCTAGCAACATGGAGGGGAAGAGAGCTTTAAGTAATTTCCTTAAGGTTCAAATGGGATCCTAGCAATGAGTTTTCAATCTATTTTAAATTAAGTACACTGGTTCAAAATACCACAAATACTCTCAGTATGCATACAGCACATGTAATGTGAAGGTTTCCTCATTCACTGCAATTTTAAAAACAGCTCTTTATATACCAGGGGGAATAGCACACACTGTATAAATAGGAGACAAGAGCCTCAGATACATAAAGAAAAGATTTGAGTAGGCCTTAGAGAACAATCAGATGCACAGCAAAGGAGAGCTTTTGTGAGCCACTGAAATCCATGGGTCTTAATTGCTCTTTTAGAAGTTATTTTATGCTCACTAAGGCAACTAGTTCATTTAATTATGTACTGCCCCCACAGACACAAAGCAGTGTTGGTCACATGTAGTTTATAGGCCAATTCTTGCCCATCTCTGTTGTACAGAGTCAAGAACTATGATGAATTAACTGGGGTAAAAAAATACAGATCAAAGTTTATTCATCATATCAAGGAGATCATCACCAGGATGGACTGATATAAAGAACAATGCATGGGACAATACTGGTAAACTGTAGAGGTGAACAAAATAAGGACACAGGTCTAAATCTTTACTGCTGGTGGCAATTTTAAGCAATTAACTATTCTCCAGTCCTGTAGCTTTCACAGGTTCCCAATGATGAGTGGAGAAAGAAGTTGAAAATGTTTCTGAAACATTGCTCCTGCTGCTATAATAGCCATCTATGGTGTAAGTTACAGTAACAGTATTTCAGCCATGAGGTTGGAATCAGACACAATTAAATTGCATTTAGTTCTCAAATCAGATTTTATGTGCAAGATTTATGTGAACAAAGATTATAAAATACAGGCCTCTTCTTTGGGAAAAGCAGCGCATTTTGTCCAAATTGAATGGTTGGCAACAACTGGTGATTTCATATATGCAACGTTTGAAATGTTTAAAGCCAAAAATTAGACTGCCATGTTAGAAACAAAATAAAGGAAAAGGAGGGGTCACAATCAAGCTGAATTAGGCTTATTATAATTTTGTCAATTCTCTGTGAAGCTTTGCAAATAAATACACTACACGTAGTGGTGTTTTTTTAATTGCAAATATGTACTAGCCAACTCTAGACATCTTTAATAAGTCTAGTTTCAACTTTGTTTTGAACAAAAATGTTACCTTAGCATAGTGAAGATGTAACGAGGACTTGCAGCATCTTTGCCACCATGCAGCCTGGTACCAAACTGACCAATAGGCTGTAGCAAGCTGACATTATTGCTTCCAACAAAGTTCTGAGCCAAGTTGACAATAGTCATCATTAAGGCTTGCTAGAAGAAAATGTTACAGCACTGTTACTACTATATAGAAAAGAGAATGCTGTTGTTCACATGAATTTCTATTAGCTGGAGTACATTACCTCACTAAGACTATTTAACCTTCTAGGTGCATACTGGTGTATATGTATATTACCACCTGAACAGTCTTGCTCAACCCTCCCTTTATAAATCCACATTACTACAAAGCCACGTTGAGGCTGGACCAAAGCAAATAGAATGAGTTTCAACAGAGATAAATGTAGGGGCCTGCATCTAGGTAGAAAAAAATGAATTGCATATAGGGTGGGAGACACCTGGCTGGAGAATAGTACCTGTGAAAGATATCTGGGAGTCTGAGTGGACCACAAATTGAACATGAGTCAGCAGTGTGACATGGCAGCCAAGAAAGCCAGTGCGATTCTTGGTTGCATCAACAGAAGCATCGTTTCTAGAACAAGGGAGGTGATAGTACCACTCTATTCTGCTCTGGTCAGACCCCACCTTGAGTACTGAGTACAGTTCTGTGCTCCTCAATTGAAAAAGGATGTTGACAACCTCAAGTGGGTCCAGAAGGGGGCGACCAGGATGGTTAAAAGTCTGGAATATATGCCTTATGAGGAGCGGCTTAGGGATCCAGGAATGTTTAGTCTTACAAAGAAAAGGTTGAGAGGAGATATGATAGCCATGTTTAAAGATCTGAAAGGATGTCATATCAAAGAGGGGGCTGCCTTGTTTTCCATGGCTTCAAAGACTAGGATTCGGAGCAAATGTTTCAAATTACAGGAAAAGAGATTCCATTTGAACATTAGTAAGAACTTAATGACAGATAGAGCTGTGTGGCAGTGGAATATGCTGCCACGGAGGGTGGTGGAGTCTCCTTTGGAGGTTTTTAAGAAGAGACTGGATGGCCGTCTGTTGGGAGTACTTTAATGGGGGTTCCTGCATAGCAGGGTTGCATAGCAGGGTTGGACTGGATGGCTCTTGAGGTCTCTTCAGTGTGACAAAGCTGCTTGGATGAGTAGCGAAATGTTTCGATCTCTCAACAAAAGAAGGCCAGTTGCCATGACTCAACTTCCAGAAAATGTGCAGCCAAGTTCATCCCAGGATCTTATTCTTATATTTTCATCCATGCTATGTGGAATTAAATGAATCACTGATGTACAAATTACAGGGTTGCTATCAAAAGCCTAGTAAAGAGAAGCATCATTGTCAACATATTCTCTGGTCCCCACAAATATATCTGCTGTAGTTGTGAATGTCTAACATTAGCAGGGATCTGTAGTACATTCCTCTAGGCCACTGTTGGCGAACCTATGGCATGGGTACCAAAGGTGGCACTCAGAGCCCTTTCTGTGGGCAGCTGACATCACCCCTTCACAGCCACCTGTATTCAGGTTAAATTGCTGTATTGGCACTTTGCGAAAAATTCGTGAGTTCTGAATCGCAGTTTGGGCACTTAGTCTCTAAAAAGTTCACCATCACTGCCCCAGGCTCCTTCCTATCTGTTCTACAATTCTGTGAAAACAGAATCATGCTGGTGATTAAAAGGAATGGTTAGTTTAAAGTTGAATTGAGATTTATTCTTCCATCCATTCACCACTGAAATGGAAAAAAGCAGACTGGAAATAGAAAAAGCAGGCTACCCAGGACTGTATTTTGAAACCTGTCTATTGTCCCATAATCCATATATAAACAAACAATACTCTGTAAATAAAAATATTGACAAGCACACACACGTTTTCCTTTCTTCCATACCTACCTCCCCATGGTGGTAGGCTGACATCTCAGCAACAGAACCAGCCAGCTGAGCAACTTTGACTTCACGTTTATCATTTCTCTTACAGCAAGTGAACAAAACTTTACGCTGTCCTGGTTTAAACCCTGTTGAAAATTATAAAATTGTTTACAGACACTCTTGAAATCACGGTTTCCAGGTTTGCAAAGAAAAAAAATAGAAATTACACTCTTCATATCTTGGTTAAATTTGAATACACCATATCTTTCCATTTGTGTATAAAATCATTAGACTAAAAATTGAGGGACAGCTTATACATGAAAGTGGAGGAAAGAACTCTGCAGCTGTGAAACTGTCCATACCTTGTCTTTGCAAACAGTCGTCTTATACATGAGAGTGTCTTATACACAGAAAAATGTGGTGTGTATTATGAACACACATTTAACCATTTAATATATGTGATAAGAACCTTTGTTTGTATGAATAAATATACATGAAGATTTACCTAATAAGTCTTTTTTTCTGACCCCCAGAACAGATTAAACTGTTTTCAATGGATTCCTATGGGAAGCCACACTTTGCATAATGAAGAATTCCCAATACAAACCATCCCATAGAACAGATTAATTTCGTTATGTGAGGTATTACTGTTATAGTTTCATTTCCAGATTTTCAACTCCACTTCGTATAATAGTTTCAAATCAGAGTATGGAGTCAATTTCTAATTAGTGCTAGCTGGTGGTGAACACCAAAGTCCCATTAAAACTCTGAGACAGAGGAGACTGTATCTGCCTCAATTTTGAGCAAGCAGAAACCAAAAAATAAGATCAGCTTTTCCTCACTGAAAGCAATACAGGTAGTACTCTTAGTTCAATCTCGGGGGACTGCTTAAAAGGTAAATTGAGAAGGGCAAAGTGTCTCTTACTTTTAAAAATAATTACACCTTGAAATGACATTAAAATGATACTATACTTTTTAGTGAAGGTTCACTCACCATCTACAAGGGATGGAATGGATCGCTCATTATCTGAGTTGGAGAAAAGGATCAACTCTTTGTTGATGAAGTCATTGTAAGTGAGATGCTTTGTTGCTGTACCATACAAAAATTGCTAAAATAAATAAAAGATAATATTACTCCAAAATAAACAAACAATAGTATCTGTTCTTTCCCTCTAATATGCCAACATTACCTCTGGTAATCCATGCAACCGACGCTGTCGTCTGTCTTCCATGAAGTTAGTCAGCCATTCTTTACGGTCATCAATTTTTTTCTTACTGAAGGCCTACAGAGATGTTATATATCTTAATCACAGCCAAGAAAACAAGACAAATAGAATGTGAAAAGCACCATGATCCAACAGGGAACAAGTAAGACCAGAACAAATGTATTTTATCTAGGATCCTCCAAAGATACTTGCAAATTGATATAACTGTGGACATAGCCAGACAATAGTGGGCAGTCTTCATATTTTATTGGCAGACCTACATTCTGAACCAGATTTAAGAATGCTTAATAAGCCAGGTTTCCTAATGGAAGTGAACTACATTGTGTGTGTCATGGGGTCACTGGGTTGCTTTTATCTTATAAACAAAAAAGAACAGCACTGGTTTTTTTTTTAATTATAAGGAGTGGAGAAAACATACCAAGGCTGGCTGGTCTTACAGCATGATTTACCATTTTCCAAGACACAGACTCATGTACGCGTGAGTCTCTTTGTCACTAAGGAAAATAGAAAGCTACCTTATACTAAGTCTTGGAGCTGTGTAGCTTGCCCAAGGCCACACAGGATGGGTTGACTCCCAGGAGACATCATCGGAAAAATCAAACTCCCAGCTTCTGTCTCTACAACCAGATACCTAAATCCAGACAGCTGCTGGTATAATTACAGTACACACAACAAATAGGTCAATTTTAGATTGAGCTCTTCCTTTGTTAACAAAGAATTTACTAAAACTGTTTTTGAAAAGAATATTTTGAATGAAAAAAAATCCTTAGAAAATTTGCAACAGAACATGTCCCGGCCTATTAAATTTAGTTTAGAAATATTATAAATGGAGATGAGGCCAGACAA
Source organism: Phrynocephalus versicolor (assembly GCA_023846285.1). Lineage (NCBI taxonomy): Eukaryota > Metazoa > Chordata > Lepidosauria > Squamata > Agamidae > Phrynocephalus > Phrynocephalus versicolor. Next base: position 46,284,445 of record JAHTLZ010003542.1, on the reverse strand, counting down.
AAGTTTAAATGACGAATAGAATGTGAGGACAGACAGGAGCAAATGAAGAAATAAGAACAAACTAGTACATGATATATTTACCAGTGTGATGGCAGCATCATCTTCAGGACCAGCATATCGAAATAAAATTCGATGTCTCTCCATATCTGCAAAATATTCTTTTGCTTCTTTAGCAGTGCTGGTACCCAAACCTATAGGAAAAAGGAATAATGAAAAGAAAGAATGCTGATTCTTTCCATTTTCTGAGTTCATTACAAAACTAATTCTAATTTAAAACTACTTCAGAAAAACAAAGGAGAAACAATTTGTTCAATGTCAGTCATTACATATACAGTGGAACCCTGACTTACGAGATTAATGCGTTCCGAAGGGACGCTTGTAAGTCAATAATCTCGTAAGTCGGGCAATGATTTACCATAGGAATGCACTGAAAGCCAATCAATCAGGTCTGGAGGGACGCATGACAATGCATTCCTATGGGAAGGCTGTCCCAACCCCCCTCAATCAAGGGCACCACAAACCTGCTCTCTGCAGCCCCGACAAACAGCTGACTTTCACAGGTTGGACCTGTCAAAATTGGCTGGGGAGGGAGGTAGCAGAGAGCAGCCTTCTGCTGCTGGTGATTGAGGGGGCAGCCACCTCTTCACCCGGGTGAAGAGGAGGAGGAGCAGCAGCCTTTTGCTGTGGCGGGTGGGGGCGGATCTGCAAAGGGCTCGAGCCAAGTGTGATGTGCCCCTTACACACACTGGGTTTTCACTCACTGCCACCACCAGATTAACTGGACACTTGTATGTATTTGAGAGAGAGTCACACCAGGTTATATAGTTTTAAAACAAAACATGAAACGTTTATTAGTGTACAATTAGATGATCAGTATTATGATAGCTTTAGCCGATGCTATTGTATTGCATACATGAAATCTTATAATAATGTGTTTCCTTTATAAACCAGACCCTTTTCAGCAGCAGGATCTCCCACCTGATCAACTGACAATCTAAACTGACTCTCAGCTCTCTTAACTGAACAGAACTCCTCTCAGCTCTAACACAAACTGAACTCCCATCACCCATATAACATTTTAACCACTCCCACCAGCTTGGTGATTGGCTATTCAAAACACACACATGAATATTTATCCTTCTTTTACTCTTTTCACCACACCGAGCAGCCATTGGCTGGAGCCCTTTGCAGATCGCCTTGCCACCACTGCGAGAGGTTCAGTATGGTGGGTGGGGTGGGGGAATCTGCAAAAGGGCTCCAGTCGAGCAGCCATCGGCTGGAACCCTTTGCAGATCACACGGTTGCTGCTGAGTCGAGGGTTTTGCGGTGGCAGTGGGAACAGGTTTCAAAGGGCTAGATCTATGACAGTTCATCTCTAGCCCTTTGAAACATGCCTCCAGCCCCATGCATGTGAGGCTTGGGTGGATTGAAAGGGAAGCGCACCTCCCTTTCTACTCACCAGAGGCATGCGTGCCTGCATGGAGAGAGTTAAAAGCAGCTGAGCTTGGCAAGATTCCTAGAGAGGAAGGAAATAGGAAAGAGGCGGAATTGGTCGTCCTGCTCTAGGAATCTCCCTGAGCTTGACTGCTTTTAACCCTATCTGTGCATGCATTTGAGGCTCGGATGGGTTGGGAAGGAGGTACACTTCACTTTGAAAGCACCTGGGGCCAATGCACCCTCGCGCAGCCCAGGCGCTTTGGAAGGGAATCATGCCATCCGTCCTAGAAGATCCGAGAAGCAAAGAGGGATGGGGGGGTCAATGGAGGCAGAGATCCACCTCCTCCTTCTTGGTTCCTGAGATCTCTGCAAAAGAGATCTCTTTTGCAGAGACCAAAGCAATCAAAGAGGAGGAGGAGGAGGATTTCTACCTCTGTCTACCCCTCTCCTGCCTTGCTTCTGTTAAAGCGACCCACCCGCTCGCATTGCAGGAGGAAAGTGCATGTTGTTTAAAATGTGTTTCAGCCATGGCTTTGAACTAACTGTTCCACTGACCTTCAAATGATTTACTGAAGAATAGGTTTAGCTACATTGGTTTCAGAGTATTTAGGTAGTTTGGCAAGGAAGGGTGGGAACTGAACACAAACCTTTGTAGTACTTTATTTTCCATGCTTTATAATTTTCCATGTGTTTTTTCCATTCATCAAATTCAGGAATACTATAGAAGGAAAGCTCTTGCTTATTCTTGCTTGCCTTAAACATAAAAATGTTCATTAGATATCACAGCTTGATTTTTTAATTGAACTTTATGAATGACATCCAATGGACCCTGTGTCATCCATGATCTTTTCCAGAATGAAAGCCTATACGGAACAAAAAAACAGCTGGCACAATAAAGTCATCATTTGTCCCCACCCCACCCCACATACTCTCTTGACATCTGTCATGAACATACAGAAAACAGAACATTAGTACACATGTCCTTTTGTGTACTTTCCTTTTGCTTGAAGGAACCAGATCTTAAGCAATCAAATTCATCTAAAGGAAATGTCCTGGTTGGGAATCTGAAAGATGTGCTCAGACCTCCCATTCTGTATAATCTCTGTCACAGACTACTTCTGCATACTCGGTGTGCAGATGACAAAATGGAGGAGGGAAGCAAGAAGCATCTATCCAATTCTGTGAGCTGCTTGTGCAATGAAGAAATCAGTCCACTCCCTTCATACTATAGTGTTTTAAACAAATTCTAGATCACTATGTCTCAGTATGTAGAAACATTACAAAATACTCAACTTCAGGTTCTAATTGAACTTGTGTCTTCCATATATGTGACTTATGTTATTGTAGTTTTGTATGGTAGTTACCTTCACAATTGGAGTAATGAATTCTTCAAGAAAGCCATGTTTCAGAAGGGAAGGCCAATTGTGATGAATAAAATTGATTAGCAAGCCTTTAATGTGGGATCCATCTTGATCCTGCATATAAAAAAGAAGTCAATGAAGAATAAATAGTTGCAGAAGAGGAAGCACCTTTATCAGATGTTTCAGTTTCAGTACTAAAACTATTAAAATCATGATGCTATTGGACTTTGAATTAACTACAGATGGATTTGCTTCAATTTCTACAAACAGATGCAGAACCCCATTTACTTATACTTAAATTTAAAAAGTGTTCAGTATCACTAACTCTACTTTTATGCTGCCCCATAATGGAGTTTCTTTGGAAGGAATAAATAAAATGGCTAAAATTATAAATAATACAAAATAAGAAATCCTGAACCAACAAAAAGAAAAGTGGGAATGTTGTCAGAAAAGCAACAGCAAATTGTGTGTTGAAAACAAGTTTGAGAAGTAGCTGAAGGATAGCACAGAACAGCAATAAAGAGGAATAAAAGGAATTCCCAAAATTAAAATAATGAACCAGGTGACATGCTCAGTGTACTGGCATTTTAGACCTTAAACTGACCTGATCTGTCATGATCATTATTTTACCGTATCTTAACGTTTTCAGAGACTCTGGATCTTCATAGCTTTTCTTGTACTGTAGACCAACTATTTTAATTATGTTGTTAATTTCTGCATTTTCCATTATCTGTGTAAAAAAACAGAAGCAGAAATAATTTACTATACTGCAGAAGATATATATTGACCAACTTCTTATGAAGCTCTCTCTTCCTTACCTGCTTATGAGATGCCTCTCGAACATTGAGAATTTTACCCCTGAGTGGAAACACCCCATATCTGTCTCTTCCAATGACAGCAAGGCCAGAAACAGCTAAAGATTTGGCAGAATCTCCCTCGGTTAATATCAATGTACAATCCAAGGAATGCTTGCCACCTAGGAAGAAGAGCAAGGAGGGAGGGAAATTGAGAGAACACGAGAGTGAGACAGAAAGAGACTGTGAGAGAAGGAAATTAAGTCAAAACACTCTTCAGCCAAAATGTTTACTGTAGTACTGATAGTTAAAAATAGCAGCTGTCACTTGAGTAAAAGGACAAAATGATTTGGCATAATTTGCTTCTTTTAAATAATTATATTAATAAAAACATCAATAGTTTTAATTTCAGATGTTTTTTACAGCACTAAACTGATAGCGACAGACAATTATAATAATAATCAATAACAATAATATTAGCTTGCCCATGTACAATCCGAAGCACAAAATGCTGAAAAAGACACATTGTGACAATTGTGTGCCTGGAAAATATCTTTGCTATTAATGTCAATAACTGTCTATTTGGGTAATTTCCTAAGGGAACCAAAAAGAGAATATATTTTCTTTACAAAGCAAGCCATACTAGAAAATAGCAATTTCTTACCAGCATCATTAGCATCATCAAGTTTTGGAATGCCCTTGATTTTGCTGTGTTTCACTGATGAACATTTTTTGTTCAGTTGTGTCTGGGCTTTGAATTTCACCCAGTTGAGGATGCTTTCTACTATACCGCAGTTAGAGGCCTACAAAAAACAAAGTTCACAATCATATCAAAAACAAGAAATTAAGGGATCAAATACATTTTGTATGTAAAAAAAATGTGTGTTTCTTTGTAAATCCCATCTATTCTCAATGCTAAAAAAATAGCACTAATAAACAAGGCACATTATTCACACAGGACAGAATCCTATCAGTAATTTATGGACATGTAAGAGAAAATGTCAACGTCACTATGCTCACTGATAAAAGAACTTGTTTCATATTGGTTGTGTACCAGGTCATTCACTGTCCATTTAGAGATGGGTGGTGGGGTATTTTTTTGTTTTTGTTTTGTTGTTTTTTGAACTGTAAATCCCATAATTCTCCACTTGATGAATTCTACCTGATAAGACACCTTGCATACATCTCAGTGCAGCTCAACTAGAAAAGGGGTTCCAATTGAAGTACTTTGAGGGTGAGCTCCTAGTCCCTCCTAAGCTTCCTGGCCCACAGTGTGTTTCCCATAATGTTAGCCACCAGCTTTTTTTTCAAATGAGGTTAGGTGAAGCCAGGCCTAGCTCAGCCTCAGATCCTTCCAAATGAGGCCCTGCTCCCAGATGAGCCACATTTGTTATTGCTGTTGTGTTGTTACAGTCATGACTGACTCTTCGTGACCCCATGTCCATGGAGTTTCATTGGCAGGAATACTGGAGTGGCTTGTCAGTTCCTTAAGTGTCTGTAAATCAGGTAGAACTGCCAGAAACTAGAATTATAGATTTGTAGTATAATAACAATGTCCTCAACCAAAATTCAGACTGCACAAAAATTTGCACAAGAAAATATATGTTTTGCATATGTTTTTCATTGTAATCATTTCAGTCACATAAAGAACAATATCCGGATACTGAACAACACTACACATGCATAATACTGTAAATAAAGATTTCACACTTCCTTTCCACCAAGGAAATAAGATCATATTTTCTATATTTCACATTAACATTTGTGTGTAACATATGCAACCATAGCAAAAGCATACAGTACTTACTGCTTTAAAAAATTTCTCTGATAGCTGGCATTTGGACCCAAAACTTTTAGGCTGGAGTGTCATGTTCTCTTTTGTTTGAGAATCAAAAGTTGGATTTTCAATGAGGCAATTAATAAAAACCCATATGTGGTTCTTGACCTGTTTAAAATAGATAGACAAACTAGGACAATGAAATGACACAATGAAAAGACAAAATTGTTAACAAATGGTGAGTTCTGCTGGAATTAGTTTAAAGGATGAAGATCAACTTGCCTGGAATGGTTTCACAGAAACACCAGCTTTATTCTTCTTCTTCACTACCTCTATCAATTTTCCAACAATTTGATCTACAACATAATCAACATGCCTACCACCCTTGAAATGAGAAAAAAAATTAAAGGTAATGAGGAAAGAGATAATTACATCTTAGAAATAATCAGTACAAATGCCTATATAGACTTCATAAGAAGGGGGGAAAGGTTACTTGCATATTTTTAAAAATTCCAAATTAGCCCCATTCAGTGAAGCATACCCATTAAGGCATATGATGTCCTAACCAACAAAGTATGACATACAATTCTGAGTTAAAATTTCAAATCATCTTAAATTTATGGCACTAACATATATCAAGTCCAGACATTGGTTGATAAAATAGTAAATAAATCAAATATTATATTTACAAGTTATAACAATTCATAACTCTTCCATCCTTTCTAAAGTTAACAATCAGTAACTTTTTCAATTATGTGAGAAAAAACCTGACTGGCTAGAACACTGAAAAACAAGAAGCAATCCAGACATTCCTGCAGCATTCATTCAAAAAAAAACAGATAAGTGAGCTGTAGAATTTTATGTTTTTAAGAAGATCAAAATAACATTTTCACTTTATATTCTAAAGTAAATAATGTAATTTACCTTTGTGGTAGCAATACTGTTTACAAAACTAATTTGCTGGAATCCTTTCTCACTTAAAGTAAGACAAATATCCCAACGTTCATTTGCAACTTCATGTATAACTTTCAGAGGAACTCCTGTTTCATCCAACTTGTCTTTTACGTAAAGATCAACGTAACTACGGAATCCATTCACCTATAATATATAATGAAAATCATCACTGTTCCGAAATCACACATACTTAATTACAGAACTATGTGACTAAGTCTCTTACTGGTAGCTTCTTTCCATTAAACATAACTTTGACCCCTTTGCACGCTCCTGCCAAATCATAAGCTCTTCTTGTCATAAGGGCCAGAATATCTTTGTCAAGTCTTTCCATCTTGAATTTAGCAAGATCTGGTTGGAATGTCACACATGTGTAGTCATCACCTTCAAAATGCTTAATTTTGGGATCAGAAGTTTTCATCATATTGTTCATCCAAGTCTTAAGAGAGAATAAAGAAGAGAGGAGAGAGATACACATAAATAGCAAGAAAATTATTTCCATCTGGGGTACAACACATTTGTAATAACCAAGATAATGCTCATGAGAGATAGGATGTAACATGTTTAGAAACTATATGTCCCATATATCCCATAAGAAATGAAAAGAACAGCAGTAAAAATCCCATACATAGCCCTGCCCGTGTGTGCTTCAGATCTAAGCTAGAGTCACCGATTTTGTGTGAGAAGATGTATCAATTTACGCATACACTGACCGGAAGCTGAATGTATTGGAAAATATTGCACAAAGTTTTCTGCAACTGTAGTTTTTGTAAATTCTCCACTAGGGTCAAGAAAATTAAGGAAAATCACATAAAACGCTACGCCTCTACAGACATGGATTTGTTATCTGTCAAACATGACAAATATTCTTAAGATGAAAATATACAAAACTTTTATTGTACTAATTGATATCTACACAAAAATTTACAGCTGGATAATTATCATATTATAATGTATTTTATAAGTTTTCCCCTCAATAAAACAAAAAGTAAATGATGAAAGAGAAGCCAGCGTACCTGTTTAAAACTGTGTTTGTATTCCTTGCAGGCAGTTTCAACGGTAAACTTTGTACTGAATATGTTACAAAGTTTTGCACCATAGCCATTACGACCACCTAAAAAAAATAAGTAGCAAACTTTATTTTAAAATTCTATTCAGCACTTTGCAAACGTCCTAATAATGTAATATAAACTATGCACCAAGTACTCCAACAAGTAAGCAAATTATACTTACAAAAGATTAGTACTTTATTTAGAATTCTGCTTCTACATGAATGAAAAAGTAAGTCTTCCATATCTGGATAAAAACACTTCATTTCCACCACACAAGACAAAGATTATAGAATTACGACTACTAGAATTAGTCCCCTAAGTGGTCATGAATAGAACATGTATTATGTTACCTGTAACTTTTTTCTCATCATCATCATAATTGCTGGAAGTTAACAGCTGTCCAAAAATTAAAGCAGGAACATACATTTTTTCCACCTTGTGTTCCACAACTGGAATACCTTTCCCATTATTCCAAATACTTATAATATTTGATTCACTAGAAAGAGAAAGGTAACAATAAATATTTTGGCAAAAACACAAAAATACCAGATATTTTGAACTGCTTATTAACAAAAACCTGTCACGTCTTGTATAGTGAAACTGTTTTCAAGTTATTTTTCAGGGAACCCTGCATTTTCACTGCATTTGATGATTATATATTTGTGGAAGTAGCACTGTTCAGACATCAAATAATGGCCTGAAAGCAGAACTAGATGCCCCGAACAAGATGGGAGATGCATCTCTTACTAGCAGCCAAACAATCCAACCCAGCAAGCTGTAACAGCACACTCTACTAAGCAACAAAATAATTTTGAGAGTGAACTTGTGCAAACTCTTACCCAAATTGGAACTACTCTGGGTTAGGGGAAAACGCTTTTCCCAACTAAATTCTTCTTCCAAATCAGAAACGTTCCTTTTATTAGCAGTAGAGGATATCTATTATTATAAGGACATCCTTACCCTAAAATTACGTTGTTCACACAGATTTAACATTCCCTACCTTCTTTTTTATACACTCACTGGTTAGTATACAGCTCAACATTTCCATACATGTGGCTGTAACTGACAGAACTGGTGTAGTGATCGGATGCAGTTCCAGTTGCATGTGACCAAGCACATGACCAACATTATGTTCGAGTGCTCTGACAGCTTCCACCAGGGGGAGATATATAGGTGTTGTAAACACCGAACAAGGTATCTGCCATTTTTTGTCTTACAATAAAATTCAACTCTTGCTTTCACTTTAACTATCCTTATAAAAGCCGTTTTGTATCAAGATGCATTTTTATAGGTTTCTATATAAACACATTAAGTACCACGTAGTCCCAGAAAATCATTCCCATTTTACAGGCAAATAAAAATTAAATAAATAAGCAAATACTTACGGATCAATTGATATTTTAATACATGTCATATTCTTATCCCTCTGCTTATTGTCAGCTGCATTTACTAGAAATAAATCAGCACTTCTTAGTGGCAGCATTTCATGTACTAAACACTCAATTAAGACTTCACCTATACATATATTCACCATACACCACACCAGTGCACATAAAAATGTTTTAACACACCACAGACAATCTGTAATAAATGCTACTAGTTCAATTAGTTCAAAGGGATCTTCTTAGTATACTAATTACAACTGCATCCTCATTCTTCTGATAATAATCAATGGATCTATTACTGACAGCTTTCATGTACTACTTTTTCTGTGTTGGACAATAGCCTGAATGAAATTTGTCTATTATACTTGTACCAGTTGTTCCAGTATGTGTATACCTTTCTCACATACGTATACACACACACAGAAAGAGAGAGAGAGAGGGAGAGGGAGAGATCCCTGTATGATCTCACTTGTACCCCTGACAACTGGAATGTTGGAGATTGGAAATCCCCAGGACAAATCTGTGACTTATCATTTCATGCAAGATGCTTTTGCAACATGTTGGCACAAGAAGAAAAATGTACCTGTTAACTGGCCTGAAGATAATGCACAACTAAATACCACACAGCACACCTCAGGTCAGTTCTAATTCTTGCTGGTGCTACAAGTTAACTAGCACACATTGATATAGTACCCAACCAATATTTTTCCAGTTTACTCTGAGAAATTCAATTAATCCATCACGTTTTTAAAATTTATTTATTTATTTATTTATTTATTTATTTATTTATTTATTTATTT
>JAHTLZ010003542.1:46241904-46268104 GCA_023846285.1 Phrynocephalus versicolor | reverse complement strand
AAAAGCCACCATACCAGTTCCCTACTATATCTATAGTTAATGGGCTTAAGACGCCAACTTTAAACCATGATTTCATATCCTGGCTTGTTGGGAAACCACTGATCATAATTTTCCAGTTCAGATGCAACAGAAAGCTACATTAACTATGGTTTCCCAGCTTGCTCACTGAGCCAGCATTTGGTCATCTGGAGTAAGCCATTGGGTCCCAACTAGATTATTTGCTCAGGCTTGGTTTGTGAAGATTCTAGAAAAAAGCTAACATTTACAGATCCTCCAAGTACTGTCTTTCCTCTCTCTCGATTTATTTATTTATGTATGAAAGTTGAAATTTTGGGGAAAAGTACTTTGAACCACATCCTCAGTTGGAATGTCAAGTTGAAACCACATCTTAGCAGGCAGACCTATTAACTGCTTCCAACCTATCCTTTCAAACATCAAGCAGGAATATCTTCCCAGGAATTTGATCTGCTCATGAGGAAGTTGATGTCAAATGAAGGAGCCCACAGATCAATTTATATGATCCAACGTACTGCATGGCAAAGTTATGTTAAATCTCTTTTCTCTTTACAAATAAGAACTACACCAGTACAGAAAGCAACAGGGCCATCTGTCGCAGGAAAATTCAACACAATGATAATATAACCAATTTGATACCAGATATCCAATTATTCCTCAACATTCAATATTTTATTTTAAAGTATGTCTACCATTTCAGATAAATAGTCCATCTAAGACACATGTAAAATCTACTTTTGTAAAATTTAGAAAAGCTCAGAAAAACTTTCCTTTAAAAGAAAACAGCTTTTAAAATTGGAATGTAAATAATATTTTGCTGAATGACATTTAAATAAAATTAGAGCAGCAATATTTATTAGCAATCTCAAAAAGCAATCCCTAACCCCCTCTCTTGCTACTATTCTGGCCTGTTTCTTGCCAGTTACATTAAGAAAGTGACCCTAGTTTGAACTCTCTCCTGAACAAGAGAGATAGAAGTAAATTAGAGACTGGCCAAGGAAACTGTATCCATTCAACTTTCTCTTCCCTCCAGGGGTCGTTTAAGGAGAGATCTCTTTCACTGGGGCCAAAAGAACCTTTCTTAATGATTACACCTCTTCCCTTTCAGAACATACCATAGGTGCCCACAATGGCTTGCCTCTCAACTCTAGACATACTCCTTAATTTTGAACACCCAAACTGTCAAGCCCCCTTTCTTTCTTTCTCTCTCTCTCTCTCTCTCTCTCTGGCTTATTTTTAGGAAGAGCTGGAGCTGGAGCTAAAACTATCAGCACAGGCAGGCCACAAAGGCACCACCAACTCCTCAAAAAGCTAAACCGATCCTTGTCCAGGTGTGGACAGAAGGCCACCACAGCACCGGTGCCAAGCCAGCTTCCTGCTTAACTCAGTGCCGGGCTGGTTGCAAAACACATCTAAAAGCCGCCTTCAATTCGTCTCAAGGCTTCGAGTCAACCAGAAAAGAGGGCACCCCTCTCGTTCGTTTCCTCAACTGGCCCATTCAGGCAAAACAGGCATGGAGTGGTAACTCCAACACACTTCCAACAAGGGACACCAAAAAGGAAAAAGGGCTTTGGGGGGGGGGGTGGAAGAGCGAGAGGATGATGCCTCGCGCCTCCATTTCATTCTGAAAGTCTGAAAGACCGCGCAGGCCACGCAGCGCCGCCCCACCAAAATCCAGCACGCGAGCTTCCCGTGTCACCGGACACACACACACACACACACACACACACACACACACACACACACACACACACACGGGTGCCTCCATCCCCTCCCTGGCACCTCCTTCCTGCACCACCACCCCATCCACAGACCACCACCCACCACCACCCCATCCACCTTTCTCCAGGAGGCCACCTTCCCTTCCTTCTCCACCGCGCGCACCCCCATCCTCCATCCATCCCAAACCGGCATCTCCGCTCCTCCATTATCGCCCCCCCCGCCGCGGGGGGGGGCGCCCGCGGCGCCTCTTCTTTGCAGGCCAGGCCTGCTCAAAACAGCGCCAACACCAGCGCCGGGGAAATGGGGAAGAAAGAGACAAATACCAGGCAGGCCACTTACCACCCAGGTTAGACCCCCGCTGCCGCCGCCGCCGCCGCCGCCGCCGCCTCCTCCTACACCGCCACCGCCGCCGCCGCCGCCGCCGCCTCCGGATTTTGCCATAATTGTTTTGGCCCTCGCCTCAGTATAAATAGTTATAAATAAAAAGCCTTATAAAACAATAAACGTCAGGGGAGAAAGGCCACCCCAGGCCGACACGCACGCACGCGCGCACGCACACGCCTTTCCCTCATGCACCGCACATTCGAGGGGGGCGGGAGGTCGGTGGGGGGTAAAAAGGGGCTCCTTCCACGGAGAAAGATTCCTTCCCACCCAACGCGAGCGCGCCCACACACACATATACATACACACACACACACACACCCTCGCTCTCAAGCGGGCCCCGAGGCTCCCCTCGCGCTAATGCGCGTGCACAGCCCTTCGCACAACGAGACCACCACCATTCCCTCCCACACCCACCCACCCACCCACTCCCTCCTTCCCTCCTTCCTGGCTTCTAGAGGGCCCCCCTTCAGTCAGCCTTGTGCGGCGCGGGGGCGCGCGCGCACACACACACACACAGACACATAGACGACACACGTCGACTCGGCGCGAGCCACGGCGAGCGCTTTCTCCCCCCCCCCCCTCGGCGCAACCCCCCGCGCGCCGCCGCCGCCGCCGCCGCGCGCGCTCGTTCTCTCTCCCTCAGACAGTTTCCCTTCACACTCCCTACAACGCGCGCGTTCTCGCGCCCAGCTTCCTCTCCCACGCCGCCTTGTCTTCTCAATTGCGGGTTCCGGGCGCAGACGTTTTTATTTTCACGCTGAGGGGGGAGGGGACGAATATTTTTTAATGTGTAGGTATGATATGCATTTTATGACGCTCGGGGACTGAAAAAGAGTAATTAAATAAACGCCACCCGTTTGGGTTTTTGTGTGTGTGTGTGTTTAAAAGGCCTTTCTCTGTGCAGGCGCCGCTTAACGACGTTACGGTTGTGCGACAGCCTCGTCAGAGCCGGTTCGGAGGCTTCCTCCGCACAGCGGCCATGGTGAGGCGTTTGTCGCCCTTCGAGGTGGGTCTCCGCCAGGTAAAATGAGCACACAGCTGGAAGCTCAGTCTCTAGCTAGGCCCAACCGCAGCCGGTTCTCCGCCGCGCCGAGGCCTAAGCCTTCAGACAATAACTACGCGAGCCCCTGTCCTACAAGGCCGCCGCCGCCGCAGCGGCCCCGCCTCCTCCTTCTTGGCTAGCCAATAGCGTGCAAAACCTCGCCGCGCTGTTCTCGACTTCCGCCAATCACTTAAATAAGCCCAACTGGGGCGATGACGTCACTGCGCATAGCAACAGCAAAATGTCCTCGGTTGGGATCGTGTCGGTCCCGGTATCAGCGAACGGAGAGGAAGAGGGCCGCGCCGCCAAAAGAGCAGGGGAAGAGCAAACTGTTGCTTGCGGCCAGGCCTCCCCACTCCCCGGGGTGAGGCGGCGTCTGCTGCGAACCAGAAGGGAACCTGGCCTTAGCACTGTGCAGGCATGACATCAAATCAAGTTAGATGCACGGGACGGGGCAATGGCTATTAGGCTGCTTTGCTGCATGGGTATTGTAGCATAATTTGACAAGCTGAATAAATATCACGATCGACTCGCGGCCCGGTCTTGGTTCCTGTAACCGAGTTGTACACCCCGATCCCAAATGAATTTTTTTTAAAGGAAATCCCATTTAATTACATTTCTTGATTCTCAACAGAAAGTAATTGAATTCAAGAACTGGAAGTTGAGTCATGGCAACTGAACTTTTCTTGTGAAATGAAGTTTCGCTCCTCATCCAAGCAATTTTAGTCAACTGACAAAGCTGCTTGAATGACTAGCGAAACATTTCCATCCCACAAGAAGTCCAGTTGCCATGAGTATATATATATACAGTAACAGTATATATAAAAATTAAATTGCTCAAAACTTGAAAGGCCAGGCCCAATTATATATTGGCAATTAACCAATATATACTGTATTCACATTTGCTATCTGGTATTAGCATCTTACTGTAGCCTGGGTTAAATAATTACATTTAGCTCATCTAAAAAAGGATGTCCACACAACATTTAAATCAGAATTTTGGACTGAATCATCTTAAGCCTTCTACACCTTCTAAGATACACACAATAGAGAGGTATATATATTGTGTGCCGGGTCTCTAATTTCTTAAGTCAAATCCAAACATGCAGAACTGTGCAGACAGGCAAAATTTAGGACCTACTGTGAGGAGAGTGTGCCTCCCTCTTCCCAAGGACCTCCCGCAACAGCAACATGCATTCATTGGGAGAGTTCATTAGTCCTAGCCTGGAAGAGAGTCCTGGGGAAGTAGGAAATGGAGGAAAAGGGATTAGGAAAGGATGAAAGGAAGGACGGAAGCTAAGAAGAAAAAGGAGAACAGGCCCTGGGTGGTTGGATTGGTGTTTGGGACAAGCAGAGTGAGGAGGATTGGGTGGAAGTGGTAAAGAAAGACCCCTGGACTGGGGAATGGATCACTTTCAGACTCCAGCGGGAGTAGAGAGAGAAAAAGGCGAGGAAGGCACCCTTTTCAGGGCAGCTGACATGGCGCGAGCGACGGAGACAGGCTCGCAAGTATTTCGAGTGGCAAGCCCATCACAGTGAGACTGCTCGGGAACTGAGAGCCCACTGGGACAGATGTTACCGTACCCCTGGGGTGAACATGAAGCAGGAATAAATGACCCCGGGCCATTGGAGCTGACTGGAGCCTTCGAGAAAGAGGACTGGGTGAGATGGACCCCCCCAGTTAGGATGTTTGAGGACTTGTCTTTGGAACCGGGCTTACATCCGGAGCATACGTTCCTAGTTTCTAAGTGGACTGTTCAGCCTAGCAGTTATCTCGGGCGTTTAGAGAAACAGAGGTCTGAAGTGGAACCCCTATTGGAAGGAGAGGAAGAGTTCGTGAATGAAGACCCTGACACGGTTGAAATGTTAAATAATAAAAGTTTATTGTTTGGAGCAATTCCTGTATCCTCCTTCCATGCATCACAGGGGTCGGAAGACGATGGAGGGGGCGGGGGAGACCTCACACCTACTCTGACAACTTTTTTATTTCAAGAGTTGATGGACAGAATGCTCTGTTTTCACCACACACAAACTTCAGTCCACATTTGTTTTTTCTCCATGTTTGTGCAAACATGGAAGCAGTGTTTCTTTCAATGGGGTGATCGCCAAAATGTATGTTAAATTTCAAACTTGACATAATGCAAAGTGCTACATCTAAAGTACATTGCACTAGGAATTTCCTTAACATGATTCTACCTGATAATGCTAAACAGATGGACTAAACACAAAATATTACGTAACAGCAATATGTAATATATTTTGATATGCCAGTAGCACTAGTTATTTAATTTTTAGGATGAGGAAAAGCTCAAATTATTATAGATAAGCTAGTAGGGTGTCAATAAAATTTATAACAATGCAATCCCAGTCCCCAATTATAGTCAAATTTATGACTCCTTTTTTGGGAGGGTCAATAGAAGAGGAGGGCACACCCATTCCAGGCCCATATACCATGTCAGATACTAGGGCAATTGGTCAAGGATCTTTATACAAACATCTTCCAGCCAACTTATGTTATGTCTCATTTGTAGACTTTAGTTTTCAGCTGACACAATTCTTAAAACCCAAATACTCGTGGCTGTCAAGTTTCTGTATTGATGTGTTATACCAATTTGATATTTAATTATTATTCCACTATTTTGTACCATTTTAAATGAACTAGATAAATAAAATTCTCTCAACCAAAAGCTTTTCAGAAGGGATGCGATCCTAGGTCCTAACAGGATAATAAATCCCAGTTTGTTCATCTTACTTCACTGTAAACTTGTATAACATTGTGGTAACAAAGACAGAGGATTTATGCGGGGTGCTTTATAACGAAGAATGTATGATCATTCTTTGTTTTGTTTGTTTGTTTGTCAGTGATTTGTTTAAGAATAGTGCTGAAAGTTCAGCATTTAACATGATGAGTTAGATCCAGGGTTGTCATTCATAGAGTACACTACTGATAACAGTATATCATTATGCAGGGAAACATAGCTACATATTTTAAGTAATGAGAGGAATATGATTATGCTCATGAATCCATGAGAATCCAATTCAGGCTGTGGCAATTTTACCCAAGGCATTAATTCAAACATACATTTAATTGCATTCCAGGTTGCTTCGTCAAACCAGTATTACAGCTTTCAGACTAGTATGCTTCCACGGTGTTAAGCACAGATCCATTAACTAGACCTTTATTAAGTATACTCTAATGCTTCAATTTAACATGTCTTAGTCAAATCCAATATAGATCATTATTTGACTTGCGAGATAAAATACTACCCTCATCCTGGGCTCTTCTGCATCCAAGTGACATTTTTGTCTACAGAAACTAGTATGGCCAGTGAAGATTGTGAGGCTTCCTCCTCCATAAGAGCCCAGGAAAGGGAGTGTTTACTAAAAGCACAAGAGCACAGCAAGAATGTGTTCTTAATTTTTAAAATAACTTTTTCAGAAAGCTGAGGCCATTGCATTACGCATGTGCAGCTGGACAACTCTGGTGGATATTGCCACCACAGGTAACATCTGCTGCTGCTGCAAGAAAAAGGCTTTCGTTTGCCTTTCAAAAAAAGGTACACAATGGTGTGTGCCTGCGTGTTTTGCTTTCAAGCTGATTACCATTCCCAGAAGCTTTCCTGAAATTACCTTGTAAACAAGGTGTATATTCCCTGTATAACATATTTGAAAGGCAAATTGTGGCTTCCCCCCTTCACTTGAATTAAATACAGTAATGCCTTGAATTATGAATGCCTTGAACAGCGAAAAATTTGAATTGTGAAAGGAAATCAGCCAGTATAGAGAAATTCCCAATTACGAAAAAATGAGTGTTTTTCTGAATAACAAAAAAATTAATTAATAGTTATTCAAGGCATTTGAATGGGAAGCCTGCCCCGACCCATCAAAGCAGCGGAAGAGCTGGGATGGTGAGAAAACCCCTCAGTCAACTGTTGGCTGTGATGCCAAGGCGGGTGTTTTAAAACAATCCTGCCCTGAGTGCTGGGGTTGGAACAGCAAGGATCCTTTTAAAACACCCGCCTGCTCCATGCAAAGGCTTTCTCCTTCAGCAGATCAATGTCAGCCAGGAGAGGATCGGGCAGTTGTTGACTTCACCACCCGCCCCCTGGCTGAGATCCAGCAGACCCAATCTTGGCTGCCCCTTTCTTGGCCAGGGGAGGATTGGGTGGGTGACGACTTCACCACCTGCCTGATCCGCTGCCAGCTGATGTCCACCCAATGAAGGAGAAAGCCGTGGCTGCCGAGCGTCAAAATCACATCCGACAGTTGACTGAGGGGCTTTCCCACAAATCCAGCAAAAGAGGGAAGCTCTTCCCCCTGCTCTGATGGGTCGGGCAGGCTTCCTATAGGAATGTACAGTGGTACCCCGACTTACGACGACCCCAACAACCGAGAATCCCGACTTACGAGCGGCCTTCCATTGTCTCCCCACCACCACCTTATGATCAAGATTGGGTTTCTCCCAAATAGCAAGTGGGGGGGGAGAAGCAGCAGGTAATTTAAAATGACTTTCATCCACCGAGGAAAGCACTTGCCTCGATGGATAAAAGTCATTTTAAACATCGGGCATTGCTTCTCCCGACCCCCCCCCCCCGGGAGCAGGGGAAAGGCACACTATGTTTAAAATGACTTGAAGCAACCGAGCCAAGGGCAGCTTACCCCACCAACGCGCCTGATGTGGGGGGAAGCTGCGGGTCATTTAAAGCAGTTTCCCATAGAAATGCATTGAAATCCGTCCCTCCGGAATGGGTTAATTGACTTTCAATGCATTCCTATGGGAAACCGCTCCCCGACTTACAAGCTAATCGAGTTACGAGTGTGTGCTCAGAATGGATTAATTTCATAAGTCAAGGTTCCACTGTATTGGAAGCCCATTGTAATCCATTCCTTTGGAATGAATTAACCAGTTTTCAATGCACTCCTATGGGAAACTGTGTTTTGGATTAGAAAAATCTTAAATTAAAAAATATCAGTCCCAAGTTAAAAGAAATCAAATTTCTTATTATTTTATTTTATTTTATTGAAATCTTCTTGTTCCAGTATAGGCTAACATTAGAAAATAGGGATCTGTCTTTCAGTGACATGCAGCTTAAGCATGTTTACTCAGCAGTAAATCTACTTTATTCTATAGCATTTACTTGTAACTCAATAAACATAGAGCTGCAGCCTAAATTTACGTGGCTTTTTGGATGCAAAAATGCCACTGTCTTCCTTTATATGAAAGTATCTGATGCATGTTGGGATGATTACAAGAGTCTGGACCTTATCTGTGATTTGCATTAACAAAAGGTACAGTAATTGATATTTCACAAAATCTGTTCCTTCTCAATACTCACATGAAAAACAATGATTCTGGCTGGACTTTCTAATAGCAATCACATGATTTTTTCCCAAAAAGGTTATTGCTATTAATCCTTGCTTCTTGTATATGTCTTATGGGTGTCTGTTCAGATCACTGAATTTTATAATAACCTCAAAACAATCCTCATTCTCATTTAAGCTTTGCCTAAACAGCTGTGTGTGTTGCCATGCAATGTCACCGTTCCCTCCACTGAGTTCGGCTTCCAAGATAACATCTGTTCCATTGCAAATATCAGGGTAGGATCGAAGATTTTTATCTATACGAAGAAAAAAATTACAAACATCTGTTGTAATAATAAAATAATATAACTGGACTAAACTCAGTCCCACCTCTGATGGACTGACTGAAATCAACAGCATTTTAATTGTAATGAAAAGTCCCTTTCATTTAAATGGATCCTACTCTATTATAGGACTGTTGAATTGACTTTTGAAAACAACTGCAACATATTTATTATTTCATAACAGCAGTTATTTGACTCTCTACCAGAATTTATTTACAATTCATCTCTGCTTCAGAAAAGACCTAGACATGTTGACATCAATGAAAAAACTGTAAAATAGGTCACAGTGTTTAGCAAAAGCCAGAAGTTTCTTCAGCTTAAACCAGGTTATACCTTCTCTTGAGTTATTCTCTGAGTCACATTCTTATGTAATATGTACTGAATCAGCATCACAAATGTCTGGGAATTTATGTATGTGCAATATCACCATGCCAAGAGTTATTCCAGGTTAGAATGGGCAGATTGTAGCTCATAATATCCATGAAAAAAATAATTTAGAAAATGTGGACCATTCATATATAAAAGAGAAGGTCAAGATGCACTGTATAATTATGAGAAAGATTTCAGGGGAAGTATATAAGTTATGAAGACCAATCAAGACTAATAGATCTTAGAAAAAAATAAGTTGCTGTGTTTTCAAATACACTAGGGGCTACACAGGAATGGGTCAAATAAGGTTTTGATAAATAAAGATAAATAAAGGCAGACACACATTTGCTGCAGGTCCTGCCACTACTATATCCATAATGCTTGGTCAACAGTTGGAGGATTTGCTTTCTTTTCACTCAAAATAATCCAGTGAATGCAACCGAGTCAAGAGGTGCTTGTAACAAAGTACAGTGGACCCTCGTATAACAAATGGTTTGTATAACATAAAATCTGTACAACATACAAAATTCTGGAGATAGGGGAAATTTGCTTAACAGAATCACCTATGGGGTGAATCCGTACAACGTAAAAATGGTTGTGATTAGGGATTACTCCATTTTCAATGTATTCCTATGGGAAATTTATATAAAGGAAAATTGGCTAAACAGAATTTCATTTGGAACAAATTAATTCCTTTATACAAGGTACCACTGTATGCATGTGTCCAGATGCAAGCAAAAATAGAAACAAAACAAAATGAATACAATATTGAAAAGGGAATAGGGCAGTCAGTAATAATAATTAGAGATGGGCACAAAACAAAAATATAGCATTTTGTTTTGTTTCTCCTTTTGTTTCATTAGTAACAATTTTTTAAAGAATTTTTGGAACAGAATGAAATGATTTGTTAATGGCTCCCCTGGGTCCTAGAGGCACCAAAATTGCAAGGTAGCTTCTTTGAACTCTTCCCCGTAGCCTCCTCAAATCTGGAGATGTTTGGGGTTCAGGGGGCTGAGTTATTAAGCTCCAAAAGTGGTCTCCCTAGAAGAAAATAATTTCTAATTGAGTTGGGAACCAGCTAATAGCCACCAGGGGAGTGATTAACCGTTTACCAAATCAATTAGAAATCATTTTCTCCTAGGGCAGGCAGTCCAAACTTCGGCCCTCCAGGTGTTTTGGACCACAACTCCCAGAATTCCAAGCCTGTGTTTCCAATGGCAAAGGACTGTGGGAGCTGTGGGCCAAAACATCTGGAGGGCCGAAGTTTGGACATGCCTGTCCTAGGGGGACCCCCTTCAGAATTTAATAACTCAGTCCCCTGAACCTCAAATCTCTCCAAATTTGGGAGTCTTACAAGGAAGAGCTTAAGGAAACTCCCCCATTGTGTTTCCCGAACCAAAAAAGGTGGTTTGTTTCGTTTAATCACAAAACGGTTTCTATCGTTTCATTTCATAACAAAATGACGAAACCACATTTTGTTTTTTGTTTGGTGCCTATCTCTAATAATAATCCGATCTAAGTTCTATTTGTAGTCAATGGGAACATGGCTTAAATTCTATAGTGCAAAAGGTGCCAGTGTGACAGAATCTGCCTTTAGAGCTCTTATTTGGTATTTGATATTTGGAGCTCCTTTGGCATGTACAAACTTTGGCCCTCCAGATGTTTTGAACCGTAACTCCCACAGTCCTTTGCCATTGGAAATACAGGCTTGGAATTCTGGGAGTTGTGGTTCAAAACACCAGGAGGGCCGAAGTTTTGACATGCCTGTCGTAGTATCACCCAAAAACTGGCTCCTGGGAGGCTTCTCAGGAGGCTACACTAAGAATGAGCAATTGCCCTCCATTCTGTATTCACTGACAAAAGTAATTTTGCCACCTGATTTCCTCCATTGTATTTAGGACTATACTGGCTAAAATTTTAATAATTTAGCTTGAATGAGAAGCTAACTAGACAGTTTAACCCAGTTGTCAACAATGTAAGTCAACACTGTGCAACTTTGAGTTGTATATTCCCCTTTACTCTACAAACATTTCCCTTTACTCTATAAACTCTAAACTAAGAGCACAACCATACAAATGAGCACTCAAAATAAATCCTAATGAGTCTTTCGGACTACAGTTTAAATCATAATTACATGCTGTCACATTGATTCTTTCTTATGGTGACCCTTTCCACCGCAGCTTTAGGATGTAATAGTATGGCATTTACCTAAAAGAAAGGCACAGTAACACAGCAGGGCTTATTTCTGAGCAAACCTCCATAATATTTCAAGGTAAAGAAGTAAAGTGTTAAGATCAACCATTGAATTGTCAGGCAACACTGGTCCAAGTATTTAAGATCTGTTTTGTAAATAAGAACTGATAGCTCATGTTGTAAGACTGTTAAGAGAATGAATGAAATGTATTTGAATTAATATTAAAAATGATAAATCCATCTATTTTAATGTCTGCTTTGCTTGCAGGTGCATTTCAGAAACGCATGAGTTTCACACTTGCCTCCATTTATCTCCACTGTGGTGTTTCCAGAGCGCAGCCGCCACCTTACTCTCCCACTCTGAAATGTCTGACTGCTTGTTCTGACTGAAATATCTTCTATTTTTAGACCAACTGAGCCACACTCAAACTTCCAGGCGATGTTAGCCGACAATGATCCTTCCTTCCGTGCTAAATAAACCTAGTTAGAAGCAAAAACAGCAAAGAAGTGAATAGGGTGACTTGACCTGGATGTATCAAAGCTGTCATCCTATTTTCAGTTGGGTTGCTTAATGCCTCCATCAGTTGCTCTCTCACTTGTAAGTAAGCCCACTCAATTTAGCGGGCCTTGCTTCTAGGTAAAAATCTATATTGAGACCATGCTATCTGCCACACAGAGTTCAAATTGATTGATAATACAGTCATCCATACTGACCTGAATGGGGAATGGCTCACAAGAAAATGTATCTGAAACACAATCTTCTGGGAGTTAGCCCTTCTGAATACTATGAGACAAATTTCTGAGTAAAGACAGAGAAATTCCTCTTCCAATAGTTAACATGAAGACCCCCTTCTGTCCACACATAGACAGACACCCCACTGAGCAAAATGTGAGCAGAATGCATTAAGTTACCAATCTGGAAGGTAGGACACAGCTGCGTTTCAAGAAACCAGCAAAATGGAATGAACTTCATTCCCTCCACTTTGCCTTCCCCTAAAATTAGAGGCAGATGAAACCATCTCCCGGACAAACCATAACCTAGAAGAGGTCCAAAATGTGATTTATGGAGCGCTCAGTGGGATGGTGACCTAGCTGGCTTCCTTAAAGCAAGTTCCAATTGACACTATAGGCATTGACACTCTATATTCAGGTTTTGTGGGATTCTTACAATTCTAAAGCAGAGCTCCTTTAGTGCCACTACACATGCATCAATTCTAGTTCTTGCTCTCTGTTAAGTCAATTTTTTGTTTTAAAAGAACCCAAAATAAAACTGACCAGTCCTCACATCTAGGCATACATAAACAAAATGCACATGAATAGCTATGTGCATAGGTAGCTGTTATTTAGATAAATATTCCCATCAGTCTTCACAAATTTGGCCATCTGTTTTGGCAGTGCTGACTACCAGTTAAGAGCAAACAGGTGAGCAGCAAGGCTGAATTCAGATCATTCACCCAAAAGTGACTGATACTGCCAGATCTCACTGGGAACACTAGTTGTCAAGGACTGTACATGCAGAGCTGATCTGGCAAAGGGAATCTGTGTACACAGCTTCTGAAGGTATGATATTTCAAGGGGTATTGCATTCACAGGGGCCAATGCCAGGCCAGGCCATCTCTATCTTTTACTGTGGACAATACTATCTTCATAATCTTCCTTGTGGTTTTAATGCATGCCCCAAGTTTTGTTCAGTCTTCTCACAAATGGAAATTGGGTTAGGTAGGATCTTCATTAATGCAAGGTGACTAACACTATTTCTTTGCAGTCAGGGAAGGAACATTTGGAATTAGAAAATTCCTTCTTCTTGTATGCAATAAAAAAGAATATAAAGTGACTTAGTGAAAAACTAATTCTGTGGAAAGACTATCATTGTTATAGGCAATTCTTGTACTGACCTGCCAAATGTCAAGCTAAAGGTTTGCTATCAGAACAGATCATGTGTTATCTGTTGCCAGCTCTACCATCCTCTTCTGAAATACATGCTGCCTGCATATTCATTTGCTGGCAATCATATCAGAAGCCGGCCATTAACATTTGCCAACTCAAACTAAATGCATGACAATCTACAGAAATATTTAGGACGAAATAAATACTTTGCCATATGAGGAATTACAGCATTGCTTCCACATAGAATGACAAAATGTGGAATACCTTTTCTTATTTATTTATTTATTTATTTATTTATTTATTTATTTACTGCTCCATCTAGCTGCACAACTACTGTGAACAGTTATGATACTCACCATTTCCCAGTCTGGTTCAATCTTTCTCCACATAGAGTCCATTTTCCAAACACCTTTCTCCCATCCAGCAATCTCTTCATTATTATTGGATACTCGTGTGTAGTGATCTTTCACTATATTGTATCTGAGGTGGAGAAGCTTAGAGGCCTTTTCTTTTGCAGTTGGAATAAAAACAACTTCTTTACTCTAAATAATCAAGTCCAAAACTGCAAATTAGCTTTCAGTCAGACAATTAGAGTATCAAAGATCTATCAAAATAATTCAAGAGTCACTTCCCCTGCTGAATAAACACACTCAAGAATATAATCTGGCACGTAAAGAAAAGGATTCAGGACACAATTCCATCCCCCCAAAAAATCATAGCCTTCAGGTAGCAAAGGAAAAGAGATTGTGGTTGCCACACTGATTCCACCATACACTCCCCAAAGAGCCGCTATGCTACCTATCCATTTTTCTTCTTGGATCGTTCCTCCACGGGCCTAAGTAGCCCTCTTAAACTCCAGAAAAGCCAAACAGAGTTCCCTCCTCTTTAGCCTGTACTTTTCTTGGCTTCAAACTCTGGTGTCACCAGTCTGGATTCAAAAGTCTTTACTGATCTGGAATTTTTCACTGCCCCACCCAGAACCCACAAGCTTTTCTCTCCCCAGCCCTTGGCCAGCCATTCCTCTCATGTTCACCATCATAACAAAACTAGGCATCAAGCCATCCTAGTGGCATCTGCAGATGTCAAGGCCAGATGTTTGACAGCCAACAATCTGAGAACAAACACTGTGATTCCCGCAACCACCCAACACCCTGTTACCTGACTTCAACTACACTCGCATACTGGCACTTACTGCATTGTAATCCAACACTGAGTTTTTAACCATCATATTAAAATTATCTCTTTCTCTCTCAGTTTTGGTCCACTTCTCATTTGGTTTGCAAAAGTTCATTTGTTGGCTATTGGCTATTTCTACTATATTTACCCACTCCTCTGGAACATTATTCTGTATAAACTATGTTCTTCACACCTGGCCTCAAATACTGCTTTCAACATAATCTATCCTAAGTAGCTGTAGAAGGGGTTGCCATGTTAGTCTGAACAAGCATTATAGGTGAAAACAAAATGAAAATAAAATTAAACAAATTAGTTTTATATACTAATTTCTATATTTTTAATGTGAAACTTTGTGGACAACTCCACTTCATCAGACATACATGCTCTTATGTCTGATAAAGTAGACTCGTCCATGAAAGCTCACATTAAAAAAATATTGCAGACAATCTCATGATCCTTTCTGTTCTCAATGCAAACTACTGTAAATAGCAAGCAGGCTAATTTGTATTCAGTGCTGCCATACAATATCATTCCATAAGAAAGGTAAAACAGAATTTTCAAATTAGTACTGGCAACTGGTTCTCCTGAGAGTTAAAGTTCAGACTGTGTGGAATTGTTCTACTGATAACTCCTGAAAATTAAAGATACTCATTAGTATGAAGCTGTGCAATACCAACCTTCACATTTTTATTCCTATATTTTCTAAAATATTTCATAATGAGCCTTCAACATAGAAGGCTTAGCTCTTCATTAACAATATTTATGTATTACTTCCTATACTTCTCCTACCACCTCATCTTGATCGTCTAATATGAAAGGTCATGTTTTTGTATTTATCTGTCTCAATATCCATTTCTATATCCATTTATCCACCTATTATCTTTGATGTTCTTGGGTTGTTTGTTTGCTTGTTTTGTTATACCACACAAAGTCACAACTACACCATTAAGATTTTTTTCTGTAATATTGTAATGATCAAATGATGTGCTAAATACCTGTAAAACAATTTCACCTCTGGCGAGTCTCCAAGCTAGTGATCCAGATACCCTTCCTCCTAACTCTCCTGGCTTAGGAGGTTTAGGAGAAATGAACTCAACAAGCTCAACAATTCTTCTCTGTAGGAGTTCCTTTCGTCTGTCTTCACTCAATGATTGTTGCCTCTGTGATCAGAGAAATCAGTGACCAAAAACAAAATTAAAGCACCATCTTGTATGCTTAATGTTCTGTTAAGACCACATTCATACAGAAATTGGTATTATGAATTTGAAGTTAGAAATTAAAAGGAAAGCAATCGGGGGACGTCCTCAAAATGAGTTATGGCCATTTTTATTTTTTGCTAAGAGTAGATTCACTGAAACCAATGGGACCAAAACTCATGGTTTGCTTATGTCCCATAAATTTCTGTACTAAACTCTACTGAATGTGCAGTTCTAGGTACAGTATGTCTGCTCAGAGAAGTTAAAGAGTTAAATGTGATGTTCTTATGAGCAAATATATATTGAATTGGAGCCCGAGCCTTCCAATTTGACTAGTATTAAAGGTTTATAATTAATCAGGAAAACGGGGTGCTTGTATTTTATTCTACTTCCTAATTTTTAGACAGTTCTAAACCACTTTTTAATTTCTAGACCGGGAATGGAGGAAGAGCCATGGTACTGCAATTAATTATTTTGTTATATATTATTGATCATCCTGGCAGTAGCAGTCTTGATATTGTAATTAACACAATGCACAATCATCTGGTACATGAAACAGTTAGATTTATAGTGATGGATGCTTTTGTCTAGACAGTGTTATGTCAGATTAGATTTTTAACTGAGAGAGCTGAATCAAGCTAGATCAGTGACAATTCAGGCCAGTGACAATTATGTGTGACTTCAACATATCTACTCAAGTACAGGACTTCAAGTCTATTTTTGTTAGTATCATAGTTTGCAATTTAGAAAGGAAGGGAAATAATTTATTTTGTTTTATAGTTATTGTCATGGAAACCATCTGATTTTACTGTCAATAATGGTAGAAAATAAATCATTTCTCCATTTTGTACCAGGGCTGAAACTCTTCTTTTTCAGGCAAGAAACACAGTACCACAGGAAGGCCTGTCTGCACCAGTACCTGCCCTGAAGTCAATTATTCTAATCTACCAATATAAGTGGATGGACGAAGCAGTAATGGTAGACCATTTGGAAATATCATTTTATCATTCCAACTACTGTATGCCAGGGAATGTGGGATTATCACAATGGCAACTCGTTCCAATGATCTTGTCACCTATTCCAGCAGCTCTACCTGCTCCAGAGTAAGGAGTACTTCTCATGTGGTTCTGACTTTTGAAAAGCAACAGTAAAAATAAAGGCACTATTTTTTGGTGAGGTATACAAGTCAAGATTAAAAAAAAAACGGAACAATAGTGGGTTGGTGGTGGTCTGGCTCTACTCTAATAGAGAAGAGACAAGCTAAAACGCAGGCCTGTCCCAAAGACATATAGACCTCTTTGCTTCTCTCTAGAACAGCCACTAACCTATGCTTTTCATTCACTTTACATTGAAGACTGATCATTCATGTTGTATGTGTTTTTATATGTCCAATTATGCTTGTAACCCTTGATTCAAAGGCAACTTCATTTCAATACTTACAAACTTTTAACAAATCAGCCAAGAGAAAGCAACATACCACTTTGTTAAGATTATCAAGCATTTCTCGTAGTACTGCTTCTTTCACTTGTGTCCTTCTCAAAAGCAGTTCTTCGTGTTTACAAGAGTAGCGCCAGGTAACGTCAATAACCTGAAAAGTATAAATTGCAAAAGATTTTTTAAAAAAAGCATGATTAATAGTTTTGACCTTTAAGCACTATAATATCAAAGCTCTCTCAATTAAGAGGTCAACCACTCCTGGCTATGGGTTTAGCAAACTTTTTAGGAAGGGTAACCAATCAATACTTATCAGCAAAGCTGTTTCAATAATTGAGCTCTGTCTACTTGATAAGCATTGTTTCTCTTACCTCATCTTTAGAAAACGCAATAATATAAGACAGTTTTTTCCCCCAGCCAATCTCATACAGAAGGGGTTTATCACAGATGTTTTCACAAGGATCACAGTGAAGCCACCTCTGCTGGGACGAAGAATAAACCTCAGTCCACACATGATCTGTGGGAGAGAAAACCCAATGCTTATAGGAATGGAGTCCACATTATTTTAGGAAGTGGAATTCAAAATCAAAATCACTCTAACTACAGTGGAGCCTTGTATAACAAACAACTTGTATAACAAAATTTGTACAACATAAAAAATTCCGGAGAAAGGGGAAATTTGCTTAACATAATCGCCTATAGGAAGAATCCGTACAACATAAAATCGGATTACTCCGTTTTCAATGCATTCCTATGGGAATTTGTATAAAGGAAAATTTGCTTAACATAATTTCATTTGGAACGAATTAATTCCTTTATACAAGGTACCACTGTATGCTTGTTTCTTTGTTTAAAATGTATCTTTTCCTATATCACATTGGAAATGAATTCTCATTGCATACATATGTCCCATATGCACATCCACCTTTCTCCAAATATTTCCTTTAAATATATGAAAAAGAACTAAGATATAGGTGTTTCGATTACATTTTAAGACTTATTTAAAATCACCAATCAGATGCCTTCCACATATCTATTTTCCTTTCATTCCAGGTATTAAAAAGATCCATTAGAGAAAATGTACAAAGCACACCTGCAGCTACCACAATCCTAAAAGATCTTGAATAGGTCAACGGTGTGTGCACAACTCTCTCAGGTTTAGGAAATCTTTCTGTATTTCTCAAAATAGCACAAGAAGGCTGGTGCAGGCTAAATGTCAAACCTATTTCTGTGTCTGATTAGCATTCCTATCAGTAGAGAGCTTACATGAAAGCCATTGCCCCAAAACTTTGCAATTAATTTGGACATACATTCCCCATTTCAACGGTTATGCTAATCCGCCTTGATGAGAAAGACCCTGCTTTCATTGCCCATTCCTAGAAAACGCAGTCCTAGTCACAGTAACACATACACCCGTGACATTATGCCTGGATTACGGCAGTGCTCAGAAAACGTCAACTGGTTTAGAATGCCGCAGTCAGGGACAACCACAGAGCCATAATGAGTCTCTGTAGCTTGACCGCCACTCAGAGCTGGAGGGGGAAACGACAGAAACATACGGCTTTGTCAATGCATCTTGTGAGAGCTTTACTCTTAAAAGCACTGCTTGAGCACCAATCTCTACCCTTGCCCTTCCCGCTCTCAAGCCCTGGGGTACAGATCCTCTTTTCTGCCTTATCTTTCCCTTCTTAGACATAGAGATAATGAAGTCATGAACAAGACAGCCCCGCCCCCACCCCAACTTGGGCCTGGCACCCAATTGGCTGACTTCTAGTTATGTGTAGAGATTTCACACGGGACAATGAGCAACAAAATAATGTGACAAAAATAGGAAAGTGATATGGTAAGCCGTAGGTTCTAACAAACATGTCCTTAAAAGAACCGGAGAAATGCCATTTCCACTGTTAAAATGAAAACAAACAAACAAACCCACCAGACAAAATAAGTAACAAAACGTGGGGCATCCATATAATGCTACACTAGTGTCCAAATTAACACTTTCAGACATATATTCATAGGTATAAAAATATCTAGCGACTGAATGTCAAATCCTGAAATAATGGGGTGTGCTTCTAAATAAACATCAGAGCATTTCACTCCTGATCGTATATCAGCCACAAATCATCTTGCATGCCCGGTGCTAATAAAAAAGGTATTTAAAGCAATTATACCTGTTGTACTCCAAACATATCTTGCTTCAAATCCTACGGCTCTGCAGCAGAGGGTAAAGCAGTTTGCCCATTCCCCACAACGCCCACGTCTCGTTTCCAGAAGTTTCTCAGGATCGTTGTACCTGAGCATATACAGTATTTTCCATGTATAAGACTATGTTTTTGTCTAAAATTGTTATACCAAAAATTGAGGGTCATCTACATGGAAGTAAGCCAAGGAGAGAACTGCACAGTTGCAAAACTGTAATTTGGGTGGGAAAAGTGGGGTCGTCTTATACTGTAGTTGGAAAATAACAGTAATTATTTTTAGCAAAAAAATTTATGGTATCCCCCATACACATTCAGCGCCACAAAAACATCTGAAGAGCCCCACCATATTTGAGTTAAGAATTCGAATATGCAATTATGGAAACTATATCGACCAGTATCCTATCACTTAGTTTCACCAGCATAAATGCAAAGGCATAAATTGTAGCAGCAAATTGCTTCTAGTTAACAAATCACCCATTGTACCATTCATTGCACACACACTCTCACACACACACACACACTATTATGAGACAAAGAATAAAAATGGCAACCCATTAACTAATTCATAACTGTGATTTATACCACTAAACTTATGCAAGCATAATTAACCAATAGGTTTCTGACTACCATTTGGAGCTTGTTCTCTAATAATAATCCACACAGTTGTCAAAGCTCTAGAATTTGTTTCTTTTCCTCTTTCCTCGCAGAGGAAAGATAACTTTATTTTAACTGTATTTTAAAGTTAAAAACTACCAAAATCTGTACCTAAGAACAAACTGATCAGCTCTGACCTATGTATTTATCCACTGGCTCTTACTGAAAATATCTCACTGAACTAGCACAAGTATTTAAGTACAGTATTTGCATTCATCTAAAACTCCAGAGATTGTTAACTATTCCTGAAAATGGGCTGTCTTAATGATAATAGCACTTCTGTGCACTCATGGGCATGTACAGTAATATCTCGGATAACGACTCCCCCGGATAACGAATAATTCGGATAACGACTTGTAATTTTTACCCCCCCACACACACACACAGCCCACAGCCCCAGCCTCCCTCCACATTTGTCTTTAACTGACCTGCGGGGGGAGGCAACATGCAGAGGTGGGGCCTTGGGGGGGGGGAGAACTGGCACACGCTGCCCGGCTCTCGCACCGCCCAAATGCCCAGTGGTGGTGGTGGTGGTGGAGGAGGAGGAGGAGAGGTGGGTGTCAGGGGGTGGGGGAAGGGCCAGCCGCCGTGCGGCTTTCCCGCCACCTGAATGCCTACCAGCGGCGGTGGCGGCGGTGGAGGAGGAGGAGAGGTAGGTGTCGGGGGTGGGGGGTAAGCCCCGTGTGCGCCCGTTTGAAGAGTGGCAGCGAGGCTGGGAGATCGGGCCGGGAGGGGAGGGAGTGGGGGGAAGGCTGCGCAAGTGGCGCAGGGCTTCCCCCGGCTTGCCCGCCTCCTGGGTGCTTTGCACCGGCGGCACCGGCAAAGGAAGAGAGGCGGAGGCGGGCAGAGGAAGCTCCAGAGGCACACGGCTTTGGTCGGGTGTGCCCGCCGCCCGGGTGCCCAGCAGCAGCGGTGGCAAAGGAGGAAAGGTGGGGGCCCTGGGGACGATGGGGGTGGGCAAGGAGGGGGTGGGAGTGCACTTTGAAAGAGGCCTCAGGGGGGAAAAGGCCTTTTTTGGCCTTTTTTCCGGACCTCTGGAATGGATTAAAATGGTTTCCCATTCATTTCAATGGGAAACCATGCTTCAGATAACGATTTTTTTGGATGAGTAACCTCGGAGAAAGAATTACCATCGTTATCCAAAGTACCACTGTAATGGTATTTTTTTTAAAAAAAACCACAACCAATATTACTTCTTCTGCTTAACCTGTCACCAAAATATAAAAGCAAGCCCAACAATATTTTTGTGGCACTGTGTAAAAGGGAGTTCTCATACTCCTGTATTCCACACGAGATTCCTCTTTATGTCCCTTAAAATGCAATGGAAAATTAGCCTTCCAATAACATATCAAATACAAAACAACAGAGTGGCATTCAGTCTCACTTACAGACCTGCTGGTATAAATGGGACTTGTTAGTCATGCATAACTTAGGTTTTATTAATATCTATGGGACTAATATAAAGAAATCCAGATCCAAAACACTGTTGCTAACACGTCTCAAACTACTAAAGCAAATATGCATTATACATACCTTGGAAATCTGTTGCTAAACTGGCACTGGTCACAGAAGTGATTTTCTACCCTACTTGCATCCCATCTCAGATCATCATCACTAGGTGACAAATTCGTTTTTGCTTCTGTCGGGCCTCCACACTTGCTGCATGAAAGATTATTTACCCACTCAAAAAAATCACATTTAAACCAGTTCAGGAGTTCTAGCAACAAAATGTCCTCTTCATTCACAAGGGAGCCTAAAAAATTTAAAATGTAGCAAGTGAAACAGAAACACCAAAAATCAACTTAAGCTGAACTAGAACATCTACTTAAGGTAGGGATGGAGAAACTGCAGCTACCCTCCCCCAAGGTTTAGGATTTGTTTGTTTGTTTGCAGCCCTCAGCCTTCCGCCAGCCTTCTCCTTCCCAGAAAAATAAGGTTAATTGCTGCTCCCCAAAGCGTCCAAAAAGGTGGTTTTCATTTTAAATGGACCACAGGGGCTGCTAGCAGCATCAACCACATCAAAATACTGCACTCCTTCTGCAGATATGGAAGTGCTCATTCAGCCACTTCTGATTTCAGTGTCTGCATTTAGGCAGTCTGTACAGGCCTTCTGCAAATGGTTCCCAGTGTCTTCATATTAAGGGTATAGTAGGCTTGGGGGGGGGGATTTAATTAAAAAAAAACACTGTAAAGGAGAGATGGATTAAAGCAGTCATGGCTCATCTTTAAGACGTGAAAGTTACTGGCTCAGAGGTCTAATTTCTTGCTACCATGTCATGACCACACCATACCATTTGTAGTCTTGAGCTTTATCCTCAGAAGGTAACCTGTCCTTTCCTGAAGATGCTGTTGCTGCATGGCCTATGCCAGGAGATCAGATGTCATGTATGTGATTGTGAGGCCACTGTTAGGACCTTGTCATCACACTGGAACCACCCAGAAGATGAGAAATTGAATTTACAGTAGTAGATCGCATACAGATCTTTGCCTTCCAAATTATGGAGAAGAACTGAGCTAGCATTGTCGTGTTCCTTCTTGTGTTTCTAACAGCAGGGTGCATCTGAGTGCCCAAACCAAGCTTCTTTAATCAGGTTTCTTAATTTGTTGAAAGATTAATCTAAAGCAGCACCATGACAGCTAACCTGAATGTAGTGCCAATGAAAAAGGCAGACAGCTGATCTACTGTGTTTAAGTGATATCTCAGTAAAAATACTCTCTTGGACAACAATTCCCAGAATCTCTCAACTACCAAAAAGCAACCATTTCTGAGACTTGCATACGTCACATTACACTAAATTAACCTAAACATTTAGATCAACAAAACCACATCAGCAACAGCTGAATCAACCATCATAACAATCTATACCTTTGGCACAAATAAACCAAACTATAATTCTGAGACCTATGTGACTTGGCTTTGTTTTACATTTTTTAGCTTTCCTTTTTAAAAACAGCTAATGAAGAAATGTTCACAGCTTTCAAATCAATTCTGAATTGTGAACAGAAATATTTGCTTATGCATATGCTCTTCTTAATATATTCCCATTTCTAAATTGTATTAAAATATTACCTTTGTCCATTTTGTTGGCTTGTATTAGTTTTTCTTTAGCCTTCTTTCTCAGTTCTTGGATTGGAATACAATCTAGTGCTTTCTTTTGCAAAACAGGGTTCTCATATATCAAAACATGTAGAAATTTTGACTGAAGTGCATTCAGGAAAACAGTCTCTGTTGTCTAAAATGATGATAAATGAAGTAAATTAATAGATAAAGTATATCCTGTTTCAGTTGCAATAATAATATGTTTTATAACTTCTTTCTACAACACCTTCCCCTCACCTAGCACTTTCCAGATATGTTGGATTTGAACTGCCATCATCCACACACAACATGGCTATGCTAGCAGGAAAAAAAAACATGGAAGTTGTAATCCAATGCATGTAGGGTGGGGTTCCAGGAAAGAGGAAGCTATTTTCAAGAGACGTCCACACAAATATGAAAAGTACTAATTAATGAGAATGTCTTCTGCATAAATATCAGTAAAACTACTAAAGACTAGGTATATAAAAAGATCATGATATTCTGCTGGGAGCATATGTGGACTTAGTATAATACTCCTCTTGATCATTGCTTAAATTTATATTTGCTTATTTAATTTATTTAACAATGTATAAATCATAGTGTCATCGAAAAGCAGATTCTCAAGTTGGTGGTATAAAGACATCTGGTGTGAGTATGCTAACTCATGCAGAGATGACGTCAAAATACTAAGATGGTATCTTGACAAAGATGAAATTGCAAGGATAGATCTGAATCAAATAAAACATTTCCTGTGTGTTTCAAGGTGTCAGAACAGTCAGTTATGGTAAAATACAAAGGCAATTGAGGGATGTACCCAAGTAGGTTTCCCAGTGAGAGGCCCTGTGCTCATCAGAATTTCTGAGGAACTACTGGCCTTCCAATGTCTGGAAGAGAATAAACTGCAGCTTCCTGATATAAATCAAGACCTATTCTAATTCAAAGTGAAAGTGAAACAGTCACTCCCTCTGATTCCAGAGCAAACACAGTGACAAACTGTCTGAAACTGGATTTCAGAGCATCTCTTGAGGGAAAAACAATGAAGTGACTCATCCTTAGCCTCCTTCAACACCAACTAGGCCTCTTATAAAGCATAACTTTTCAAACAATCTCTCTTCTTTTATTTTTCAACTTTTGATAAGTGAGCAGAGGATATCTTGAAAGGAAATCCTATGGAAGGAGATACTGGTGAAGAGAGTTCTGGAGCTTTCTGCAATCAGGTTCACGGAACACTTTAGGAAGACCTTGGTGGACATTCAGTTGCAGGAATTCAGCCAGGAAATCATATTTTAAGGCATCTTCCCTGCCATCATCTCGTAATAGTATTTTCTTGTAAATCTCCCGGATTTTATAATTTTCAAAAAATCCTCTAATTGGCATGGATGGTGGTGGCCATATTAGGGGTTGCTGCTTGGGCGCTGCCATGCTGGGGGCAGCTATTGAGCATGCTCGAAGCATCAAGCATGCCCAATAGGTGGTAGGGGCAGGGATACTGTGACCATGTGACAAATGGCAGCAGACATGTTAGGGATTGCTGCATGGGTGCCGCTATGTTGGGGGTAGCTATTGAGCATTCTTGAAGCATCGAGCATGCTCAATAGGTGGCATCATTCATCATTGGCATCCTTCAGTCTCGAAAGACTATGGTATCATGCCTGGAGTAGAGATCCTAAAAACAACACCTAGTGTGACTAAATAGACCAATTCGGGAATGGCAGTCTCTACTGCACTGGGGGCAGATGTATTCTGTTTCTTGCCCGGTCCTCGAGTTTCGTTCTTTCCGTGCCTGCCTCCTTTCCTCTGCCTGTTGGACAAATGCCTCTTCAAATTTATGTAGACCATGCTGTATCTCTTGCCTCCAGACAGTGCGATCGGAGGTCAGGGTTTCCCAACTGTTGAGGTCCATTCCCAAGGCCTTCAGGTCCCTCTTACAGATATCCTTATACCGCAGCTGTGGTCTCCCTCTGGGGCGCTTTCCCTGCATTAGTTCTCCATATAGAAGATCTTTTGGGATCCGACCATCATCCATTCTCACGTGTCCAAGCCAGCGTAGGCGTCGCTGTTTCAATAAAGTGTACGTGCTAGGGATTCCAGCTCGATTCAGGACTACGCTATTTGGAACTTTGTCCTGCCAGGTAATGTTGAATATTTGCCTAAGACAGCGCATATGGAAGGTATTAAGCTTTCATTCCTGTCAGGCATGGATGGTCCAAGACTCGCTGCAATACAAAAGTGTGCTCAGTATGCAAGTTTTATAGACCTGTATCTTTGTATGTTCTGTCAGCTTCTTATTGAGCCATACTCTCTTTGTTAGTCTGGAAAACATAGTTGCTGCTTTACCTATACGTTTATTCAGCTCAGACTCTAGTGAGAGTGTATCTGAGATAGTTGAGCCAAGATACACAAAGTCATGGACAACTTCCAGTTCTTTTGCAGAAATTGTAATGCGAGGAGGAGAGTCCACATTCTGGCCCATTATTTGTGTTTTTTTCAGGCTGATTTCTAGCCCAGACTTTGCAAGCTTTACTAAAATGGTCCATGAGTTGTTGGAGATCTTTGGCAGAGTGAGCAGTAATGGCGGCATCATCAGCGAAGAGGAGATCCCACAAACACTTCACCTGTACCTTAGACTTTGCTCTCAATCTAGAGAGGTTGAAGAGTTTTCCATCTGATCTGGTCCGGAGATAAATACCCTCTGTTGAAGTTCCAAAAGCATACTTCAGCATGGTAGCAAAGAAGATCCCAAAAAAGGTTGGCGCAAGGACACAGCCCTGCTTCACTCTGCTTCGGATGTTGAAGGGATCTGACACCAGGCCATCAAAAACTACATTGCCCTTCATATCCTCATGAAAAGACCTAATGATGTTAAGGAGCTTGGGTGGGCATCCAACCCGGAGGAGTATTTTAAAGAGTCCGTCCCTACTAACCATATCAAATGCCTTCGTACTGAAGGCTACAAAAAGTGGCTGTCCTTGTTCCCTGGATTTCTCCTGCAATTGCCTGAAGGAAAATACCATATCAGTAGTGGACCTGTTGGTTCGAAAGCCACACTGTGATTCTGGGTAGACTCTCTCTGCAAGTATCTGGATCCTCTTCAGTATAACAAGCTTCCCAACAACACTAAGAAGATCCCTTATTTTCGTATCCAAAACTTGCCTTTGTGTGTGTGTGTGTGTGTGTGTGTGTGTGTGTGTGTGTGTGTGTGT
>JAHTLZ010003542.1:46224670-46241894 GCA_023846285.1 Phrynocephalus versicolor | reverse complement strand
TGTGTGTGTGTGTGTGTGTGTGTGTGTGTGTGTGTGTGTGTGTGTGTTTGCATGCACACAGTAATGCACGTGTGCACATTACACCTCCCCCCTCCTGTCCTAGCTGGGGCCAGACAAAATTTGAAACCTATGTATGAGATGGAAAAGCTGGGGATTCTCCGTGCAGAGAACAATACCAGCATAGATACACTTTAAACATGTGGCCAAGAACCAGGACTGTACTTCAGTACTGAACCTTAGCAGAACTGGACGCCCCCTCCCCTTCTTGATCCATTCCTTCATGATGCGAACACATCTGGATTTCCCGGCCTTCCATAACATAATCTGAGATGAATAGCAGGGGAGTTGCGGGAAGGAAAAAGGCTGCAGATTCTGCCGGAACTAGCAAGATCCAGCAGAAATACAAAATTCTGGCTCCATTCTGGCTGCATGTTTCTGTCTATGAAACCTGGATACATGTGTTGCTACTTCTACTTGCACATTCTAGACACGTTCACTTTGAAGATCAGATGCTGACACAATATAACTTTCTATATATTACCATAAGATTTAGTATGCAGATAAAAATCTCACTGTTATCCTATGGTTTTGATCTTTCATTTCCACTTCAGCTTTCAAGTTATTACCCACTCAGTGTAAAAGGAGTTCTGAGGCAGTTACCATGACAGCAGACTGAGGAGCTGGGTCTACGCTGGAGTCAACAGTTCTTGATGGTTGAGGTGCCATAGGCTGTGCATTTTCTACCTTCTGAGCGGATCCTGACATTTCAGTTTGATTTGATCCATTTAAGCGGCTATTTCTTTCTCTAGCAATTAAATCTCTAATTCTGCGTAGCTGTTCAATTGATACATCCTTAGGAAAAACAAGATGAGTTTCTCCCTGAAATTATAGTTTAAAAAAGAAAGTAGTTTTCTGGATTAAGATACGAACATTCAATCTCTTTAACAAAAATTGCTATTGTTTGTGCACTGGAAATGAATTAACTAGGCCCTAAGGAAGAAACGTGATTTATGCAATAGTGAAAGGAACCAGTCACCCTTTACGTTTAGAAGGTCAGGAGGACAGCATAAACAAGCCAATTTGTTTTATCATAAAACCTCTGTAGATTCTAGCAAGGGTTGGCAAATAAGTTGTGACTCACCCAAGTATAATCCCATGAGTTTTCTAGGTGATAAGGCAATGTTATAATGCTACAGATATTCACTCACAAATTAAGCTCCAAGGTGCTTAACTGTTCTGACTGGCAGATCTAAGAGAGAAAAAATCACCCACTCAACAGAGGTCTCTTTTGCTATAGACACCAATAGATCTAAGTATTCTTGAAGGTTTTCACAGCTGGGATCTGATAGTTGTTGTGATTTTTGGGGGCTGTTTGGCCATGTTCTGGAAATTTTTCTTCCTGGCGTTTCGCCAACTCTGTGGCTGGCATCTTCAGAGGGCAAGGAGCTCAGGGAACTAAGAGAGTGCAGAGAGAACTCCTATTACCCTGAGCTCCTTGCCCTCTGAAGATGTCAGCCACAGAGTCTGGCGAAACATCAGGAAGAAAAATTTCCAGAACACGACCAAACAGCCCGAAAAACTCACAACAACTACCAATAGATCTCATTAGATCAACAAGATAGAATTGCACTACTTAATCTAGTGCAAGACTACTAGAGCACCGCAACCAGGGTTTTATCCCAGACTACAAAATTTAAAGGACTTGCCTCTTCCCCAGCTACCTAGGATGAAAACATCCCTAAAAAGACTTCAGAGCTTGCCCTGGTGACTTGGCATACTAAAATATGAAAGGACAGGGGTATACCAAGCCTCCAGGGCAGACCTGCCACCTGGAAGAATGGGTGGTGAATGGCAGATGATCAGTATACCAGGCCTCCTGAGGTAGTGGAGGCCATATCTAGCCAAGGCTCCAAGGCTTCTGCCAGTAGGTGGTCAACAGTGGGAGGCTTCCCAGCTACTGACAGCATTGGAGTCAGGGATCAACATGTGGCACAAACAAAGGCAGTACAGCTGCTCATCAGGCAAGAGCAGTGATTTTGCCCAGCCACTGCCAGGGAGGCTTCCTAGTCACTTGACACTGGCTAGCTACTGGTGGTGTTTTTGCTGAGGGGCATCTCCAGTGGCTCCTTTTCTCTGCAGGGCAAAGAGGGGGAACTCAACACGGATCCCAATGCTGTCAGTAGCACAGGAAAGCCTTCCAGAATTGGCTGGCTTCCTGCAGGCTACCGGAAATGTTTAATTCCAGCCATATGAGAGAGGAACATAGCCTACCTGAGGCTGAGCTGACCAAGCCTTCCCTGTTGGAAGCAAGTCTACCCATCCCTCAATCAATCAGCCTTCTGAACTGGACAGAACAGAAAACTGAGCACTCTCTCTGTGTATACAAATATTTACATGCTTCCGATTTGCTTTTGTGCATCTAACAGTTTGACTGATCCTCTGTGAAAGAGGGAGAGTACTGTAATTACATATTGTAATTACATATACTGTTTAGTATTGTAATTTCATATTGTATTATTTTCAAATCATGGATTATGAAGTTGATTTGGAGTGCAATTTGTGCTGCTTGCCCAGGTACCAAAATTAGTAGATACAGCTGTGCCCCAAGAGACATCTACTCGTGTGTCATTTTGAAGCTTTATCCAGACAACAACAACACAGCACAAACATGGAATAGTTATATCTTCCTAGTTAACTTCTCCTATCTGGAAATGTACCATGTTTGTGCCATTTCCAGAACTTGTTAAACTATGGAAGAAATTCTCCTCCTTGATTCAAAGCTAATTAAAACAGAAGCAACATTCACTTTCTTCCTGTACTTAACTTTATATTATTGCTCTTATTATCAAATATGAGTACTGTACATTACTTTGTATATTTATTATGTTTACAGATCAGTCCTGCCAGTCACAAATTTCACTGTGTTTAGTAGAAGCAATGCCAAGATAAACAAACATGGAACCACCATGTGAAAAATATTAATGCACTGTATTAATTTGTACAAGCAATGTAGGGATTGTGGGAGGGAAGAGCTGCAAACTTGCTCTGTCTGTATGTACATATATTTTATATTCATCATTCATGAAGCAGAGTAAACTAAAAATAGAAAATTAAAGACGACAAATCTGACAGTGAATGAAAGAAAGTGTATTACTTAAACAGAAACAGTAGGAAACTATCGAACTTCAATTCTATGATAAGGGTAAATACAAGTCAATAATATAAACTGGATCTATAAGAGCATTTTATAATGAAAGACCCATTTTAGTATACTCACTTCCTCAAACCCCATTTCAAAAAGACATTCAAGAGCTCCTCTGACAGGTAACAATCTGGTGGAAAATGCTTGATTTCCAATACTAATAGACTTATATTTTTCTTCATTTGGATATCTGATAAACATAATTTAAAAAAACAGAACATTACTTATTTATTTTTTGTCATATTAACACCTCACCTTTCCTCTAATAAGCTCAAATCAGGGTAGATGGCTGTTGCCCTCTACTTTACCATCAAAACAAGGAGATAGGTTAGGTTGAGACTGAGTGATGATGGAAATTCACTCACCAAATTTTCTCACTCCACCATTCTAATCACTGACCATGCCATGGGAATTTTATAAATTTAGAGTTCTAGATTGAACATTGCTTTTGCATTTCAATTAGGGTAATGTCTTACCTTAGAGCTTCCTGTCTATCCTGCTATGACTTCCTGGAGCCCACTGGGACATTCTAAAGATACAATGGGACAGGATTCCTACTTTGACAAATTTCTAACCTATGGAGTCCACATTAGTCTTCTCCCTTCTTGGAGTTGTTTATTGAAGGGCTCAGAAAAAAAACCCAAGACCAGCTGCCTGTTGAATTATTGTTTTTGTCCCAAAGAAGAGGTACTTAACATTTTCTTGGGATAGGGAAGTTCATCATCCGTATCCCTAAACGAGAGACGACCCCCACACACACACATAAAAAAAATAACTTTTGTTGGCTAAAAGATTTTTTCGTTTACATTTGTCAGCATGATACACTTGGCATAAATCCTGTTGGTAAATTGCCACAAATTGAGAAATTCCTGTAGGCGCCTGCCCGCCCGCGCCACCGCCAACCACTCTCGCCGCTGCGAACAGCAAGCTTTTCTACGCCCAAGAGGCGAACCGTGTCCCAACTGCCTCCGCGCCGAGGCAGGCGCAAAACGTCTCCACCCCCCTGCCGTTGTTTGCTGGGCCCGCCCGTCTCTCTCCCACGCTCTCTCTCGATCTCTCTCCTACCTGATGATATTATCCGCATAGGTAAGCAGCAAGCGGGAGGCCTCTAAAAATGTTTCCCGGGGATTCTGGCAGAGCTCGCTGACGGCTCGCGACTGCGCCGGGCCTGCCATCCTTCTGCGGTGGCCTTCGTTCGACCCGCCGGGCTGCCCTTCCTTGCCAGGAAGGAAGAAACTTCTACCTCACCAGGGGCCCGCCCGCACTCAATTCTGGGGAAAGCGGACTCAGGCACGGACGCCGAGAGGGCCGGTGGGCGGAGTCCACACCCCGGGCCCGCCCCTTTCAGACACTTCTAGGGTGGCTCAGGAAAGGACGGCGCGGCGTTCTCGTCACAGGGAGGTGGAATGTTTGTGTGCGGGGCTGGCGGCGCATGCGCCGTAGTGGGGGAAAAAGGGCTGTCTAGTCTCAGCAGCCCCCAACGTTGAGTGACGGACCATTCTGCATTTTTCATAGTTATATTTTTAAAAGCGCTACTGCGGCAAAGTGAATAAAAGTGCCGGTCATGGGTTGGGATGGGATAGGGGAACGGCGCTGTCAAACCCACTCCTAAAATATCTCACAGAAAAAGATGGTTTTCATTGTGATAGTTATCTACTACACGTCACCCCAAAATCGTAGAGGCAGTAGCTGTGACATGCCCTCAAGTTGCCCCCTCCCGTGTGTGGCAAAATTGTGAAAGAGGGGTCTCTAAAATGGCCTGGCCTCAATAGCTCTGCTCAAAACTCAAGGCCCTGGTTTCCTTTAGGGCAGTGGTTGTCAACCTGTGGGTCCCCAGATGTTCCTGGACTGCAACTCCCAGAAACACCTTCCAGCATAGCGAGTGGTTGAGAACCACTGCTTTAGGGAGTCAGTCCCCCTCATATTGGGTCTTCCCCATTTCCTCCTGCCTTCCACCTTTCCCAGTTGTCTTTTCCCATGAATCTTGCCTTCTCATGATGTGCTCAAGTTGGACAGCCTCAGTGTCATCCTTTTTGCTTCCAGGGGTAATTCAGGCTTGATTCTGCATAGGATCTACTTGTTTGTCTTTTTGGCAGTCAAGGGTATCCACAAAGCTGTCCTCCAGTACCATATTTCTAATGACTCAGGTTTTCCCTGCCAGCTTCCTTTACTGTGCAGCTTTCACACCCATACATACTGATCAAAAATACAAGAGTGTGAATGACCTTGGTCTTTGTCACCGGCGACACATCCTTACAGTCGATTATCTTTTTTTAATCCCTTTATTGCTGCCCTTCCAAGTTTTATTGCTGATTTCTTGGCCGCAGTCTCCATTTGGATTGATGATGGAACCAAGGTATACAAATCTCTAATTTCCCCCCATTCATACTGCCATTTCAAAATTCAAAAGGCATAACACGCTACCATATCTAACATTACCAACAGTGATGACAAAGAGTACATTTCTGTGTACTTGCCTTAAACTCAACTTGGTGCTGGTTACATGTTTTGTTGCATCTTCTGTTGCTCTCAACTAGAGTCGTGTTGCCTGGATTAGTTTTGAATTGTAGTTTATAACTTGAGGAAAGTAAAAAGTGTGCTAAGAGTAAAAAGTGTACTACATTGGGGGAGATCCTGCCCTAGAGGAAATATTGAATTATTTCTAAGTGAACATAAATGGATTCTGGCTATAATACCCCAACAATACTAGTACAGTGGCACCTTGTATAAAGGAATTAATTTGTTCCCAATGAAATTCTGTTAAGCAAATTTTCCTTTATAAAAATGTCCCATAGGAATGCATTGAAAACAGAGTAATCTCTAATTGCAACCATTTTTATTGTGTACGGATTTGCCCCATAGGTGATTCTGTTAAGCAAATTTCCCCTATCTCTGTTGTACAGATTTTATGTTATACAAACCGTTTGTTATACAAGGGTCCACTGTATACAGTACTATCATGTTTGTTCAGAATTACAGCCTCAGGATCAAACCGATGTTAAGCAATAAGCCAATGTATTTTAATCGTCTTTTAAAAACTGTATTGTAAGATGCCGTATCTCCTAGTTTGGGGAGAAAGGGGGCATATAAATTAAATCTATACTCAGATTTTTCTATATTGCTTAGACCAGTGGATCTCAACCTTCCTAATGCCGTGACCCTTTAATACAGTCCCTCATGTTGTGGTGACCCCTTGACCTGCTTGGGAGAGGCCACAAGCCCCCTTTGGCAGGCCACTGCCGCAGGTGGCATAGAGAACTTCCCTCTACAGGCATACTCAGCCAATCGCAGCCTCTGGTTCTACTGATGGACACCCCCTCCAACCTATCAAGCTGTAACTCATTCTCCCCCCTTCCCCCCCACCTCCAGACCTAAGCCATTTGTGCCTTTTTCTTCACTGGTTCATGGTGACCCCTGTGAAATGGTAGTTTGACCCCCAAAGGGGTCCCGACCCCCAGGTTGGGAACCACTGGCTTAGACCAACTGAATTTACATATTGTGCTGGTTGCTGTGTTTTAATAGCTTTCTTCCAACCAAGGATAGCCTTTCCTACAAGAGCAGAATATGATGACTTCTGGTTAGGCAGGAAGGAGTCATGTCAAATTTAAGTCCCGTGAAAATCTTCAATCAGAATTCTAGTGTTTTATATAAAAAAAAACCCTCATATTTGAACCTTGTCTCAAGCGGATAAAATATTTTAAACAAAAATATAAATAAATAAAACAGGGCATGCATCTCATTTTTATGTTCCAGATAATGATCCCAGATGAACAGGGATTCTGTCACAATACAATCTAAATCCATCCAAGACAAGCCATGCAAAATGGTCTCATGCTCAGCAAGGCTGTGTGGAACACATTCAAGGCGCGGCCCATTCTGTATGGTACAGAAATAACCTTTCAGTATAAATGCTACACAGGCTACTTTTTGTGTGTATTTTATCTAGATGGCTTAGGCATGGATTTGTTCTGGTGAAATTAGATTACAACAAGGGCATAGGTGAAAGTTTAATAATAATATTCTGTGTTTCAGATTACTGAAGTCATGCTTTTCCATTACTCCAGAGACTTGTTAAGAATGGCATGCCTTCATCACCACAGTTCTCAAATGTGTCGCTGTTTGAAGATCATTAAACATTGTATGAGCACTAGTGCAGTTTCATCCAGCCGAAGAAGGGTAGTTGTCACAGGTATAGGTTTAGTGTCCCCTCTTGGTGTGGGAGCCCAGTGGGTGTGGAATAGCCTTCTTCAGGGAAATTGCGGGGTCGTTGCTCTCGAAGATGAAGAATATTCTTCTGTTCCTTGTAAAGTGGCTGCTTGTGTGCCAAAGGGAGATGGAGAAGGCCAGTTCCATAAGGACATGTATGTGTCAAAATCAGAAAGCAAGGCTATGTCTTCTGCTACCGTCATGGCCATTGCTGCTGCTGATCTCGCCCTGAAAGACTCTGGCTGGTATCCACAATCTGATCTGGATTGTTCAAGGACTGGTGTGGCAGTAGGGATGGGAATGGTTCCCCTGGAAGAAATTTTCAATGAAGCCTTCACGTTTCAAACAAAGGGTTACAAGAAAATCAGCCCGTTCTTTGTTCCAAAGATCTTGATCAACATGGCAGCAGGCCACATTAGTATCAAGTACCAACTAAAAGGACCCAACCATGCTGTGTCAACTGCTTGCACCACAGGAGCACATGCCATTGGAGATGCCTGCCGCTTCATAGCACACGGTGATGCTGAGGTGATGCTGGCTGGAGGAACAGAGGCTTGCATTAGTCCATTATCTCTAGCTGGGTTCTCTAAAGCTCGGGCTTTGAGTACGAGCTTCAACTCCAGCCCCAAACTGGCTTGCCGGCCATTCCATTCATTGAGAGAAGGATTTGTCATGGGCGAAGGAGCTGCGGTTGTGCTTTTAGAAGAATATGAGCACGCTGTACAGAGAGGAGCAAAACTATATGCAGA
Source organism: Phrynocephalus versicolor (assembly GCA_023846285.1). Classification (NCBI taxonomy): domain Eukaryota; kingdom Metazoa; phylum Chordata; class Lepidosauria; order Squamata; family Agamidae; genus Phrynocephalus; species Phrynocephalus versicolor. The sequence continues at coordinate 46,233,737 of JAHTLZ010003542.1, read as the reverse complement.
AGTTTTAGGCTACGGACTCTCAGGAGATGCTTGCCACATTACAGCACCTAATCCAGACGGGGATGGTGCCTTCAGGTAAAAAAAACAACAACTATGAATGTGTTAATGATTATCAAGCTATGTAATATAGAGATAACATGTATTTAATGCTGTGATAATTCTCTAATTTAGCATGCTTGTTACGGAATTTGGCTACCCTCACATTCTTGTCTTTCAGTCACCAGTTAAAAGCTTCTGGGGAATGAGCAAGTGTTTAGTTTTACTGCTGCTTACTTTTTTGTGTGTTTTAGTAGAACTAAATTTTTCTTTTTCTTTTAGATATTTATCTCTGAATTCTGCTGTGTAATGTTGTATAAATTGCTATCAGATCTCAACTCTTATAAGGAAAGGTAGGGAATAAATCAGGCTGACTAGGATGATAGTAATCGTCATAATTAAAAGAGCAATAATGGTGATGCTGATGGTAATAAGAACTCTGATGATGTTATGATTAATATATAAGGATTCAGTCCCAATAGTAAGGATGCTGTGGCCAAGGTCATTGCCTGTTTGTTTCAACAAATTGTTCATCCTGTATCTTTGGCTATTGTTCCTGCAAAGTGTATAAGCTTTTAGGCATGTATGCATGTTATTTACAAAATACACTGTAAATATTTCTTGTATCTATATGGTACATGCATATTTTAAGTGGTCAATATAATGCAGTTTTAACAATGATATATGTGTTGAAGGAGATCCAGAATATTTGCCTGATTAGCTGTCATGAAACAGAGATGAGCACTGCCCCTAGAGTTGGACACGACTACCATGCATGTGTGGAGGGACCTTTACCTTTTACTTTTTATTTTAATGCTACTCTTGCTGATGGCACCAAATTATTAGTAACTACAGAGAGAGAGAAAAGAATTGTCAAGGGCTCTAATATGATCTTTCCACACTGGATGAATTTTTAATACAATAGCAAGTGCAGCAAAGTATAAGTAAGAATAAAGTGATGCACAATTATTTAGCAATGGAATCCAACAAAAAGAAGAACATCTTGACACAGCAGGTAGGTAAACCTACGTATTTCATTCTATGCAATGGTTACCACTTACCAGCATAAAGATGGACTTAAAACAAGTACATTTATGGATGATGAGACTGTCAGTATATATATTCCAACAGCTGAGAGAAACGAAGTCTTCCAGCTTCTTTAAGAGAAATTGATTTGTTTTAGCATGAGCTTTCATTGATTAAAATCCAGTTCTTCAGGCACATGGAGTACACTATCCACAATACAGTACTGGTTTGTAAACAAAGTGATTGTGAGAATGAGATCAGAATGCAGTGAAATACAGAAAAATGACAGTTGTAGTATTAGCACTGGTAATAATTTTCCAAAGTGTTTCTAAAGTAAGTAAGCAAGCAAGTAAGTAAATAATGAAGATTAGAATTATGAAGAAGTTTGAGTCTGTGAAATATTACATAAATTATTAATTATACAACTGGAAATAGTTATATGAGTCTTATCCATTTTTAGTAATTATGTTTGTTTATCTTTATGAAAAGGATTATGTTTACCTATAGTTATTAGATATGCTTGTCCAGTTTCAAAAAGAGACAGCTTCTATGGAGAGCACGAGTGTGTGCAGAAATATCTCCTCAGTTTGAAGACAAGTACAGTAACATGGCAGAACATTTGGGATAATTAATGTCTCCAGCTCATTAGGGCTGAATTTTCCTGCTTGGCAGTAGAATCTTTCAAACATTCAATTAACATAACTAACATGCAAGACGAATGCATTTATTCCTGCTTTAAAGATGTAACTCAAGGACTTGGGTCTAATTAATTTGCAAATTGTGAGGCTGTATTCAGTATCTAGATTCTAGAATGTATCTGTGATCCTCACATTCTGGCTGTATTGCCTTTAGGGATGGGCATGAAATGAAAAAAAAATGTTTCATTTCATTTTGATTCGCACTCCCACATTTTTATCATTTCGTTTCATATGAAGTTTTTCAAAAAAAATTCGTACAAAGCAAACCACTAACGAATTGGTTTGCCCCCCCCCCCCGAAAAGTGGCAGAGGGGAAAAGGTTTTGTTAAAAACTCCTGGGCTTTTAAAAAAAATCTTTTTCCCTCCCCCCCAAGCTCTGCCTGCCTGCTCATGAGTGCTGGGGTAGGGAAAATTTTCCCCACTCAAGCGCCAATCAGCTGGCAGGCAGGGTTTGTAGGGAGGGGGAAAAGTGTTTTTTTAAAAGCCTTTTTAAAAAAACTTTTTCCCTCCCCCCAAGCCCCGCCTGCTAGCTGATGGGTGCTGGGGTGGGGGGGAGTTGTTCTCCCCACCCCACGCCGATCACCTGGTAGGTGGGGCTTGGGGGATGGAGAAAATGTTTTTTTTTAAAGCCCCAGGCTTTTTTAAAAAAACCTTTTCCCTCCCCCCAAACCCTGCCTGCCACCTGATGGGTCAGAAAGTCTTTTTTAAAAACCCAGGTTTTTTTTAAAAAAAACATTTTCCCCACCCCACCCCAGCACCGCCTGCCAGCTGATTGGTGCTGGGTTGGGGGGGGGAACCCTTTTCCCCACCCTAGCGCTGATCAGCTTGCACACAGGTCTTGGGGAAGGGGGAAAAGTTTTTTTAAAAGCCCAGACCTTTTTTAAAAAACTTTTTCCCTCCCCCAAGTGACTTACAGACGGAACAAAATGGTTTGTTTCAACAACAAAAAACCATTTTGTTTCATCTTTAACGAAATGCTGCTTCCTTGTGTCATTTCATTTCGTTTCATTTTGTTACATAACGACACAAAGCAGCATTTCATTTTTCATTTTGTGCCCTTCCTTAATTGCCTTTCATTGATGAAGTACAGACCTAAGTAGGCTTTGTAAAGAAAGAGAACTTTAGTTTTCTTTCTTTTCTTCCTTAGATGTATGGCAGCGGCAATAAAAGATGCTAGAATTTCTTCTGAAGATATAATGTACATCAATGCTCATGCCACCTCCACTCCTCTAGGAGATGCTGCAGAGAATCAAGCGATAAAAGAGTTATTTAAAGACCATGCCTATTCTCTTGCTGTTTCCTCAACGAAAGGAGCAACAGGTCATCTGTTGGGGGCTGCAGGAGCTCTTGAGGCAGCTTTCACTGTTTTGGCTTGTTACCATGGAATTTTGCCACCTACTCTCAATCTGGATCAGACCGAACCACCATTTGATCTCAACTACGTTCCGCTTGTACCCCAAGAATGGAGAAGTGAAAAACGGCGTATTGCTCTCACTAATTCTTTTGGCTTTGGTGGAACAAATGCAACATTGTGTTTCGCTAATATGTAGCATTACAATCACTGTATGCATATCCATACGCTGTATACATAAATATATAAACAGCTGTGTCTAGATTCTCCCATGCATTCTTCTTTGTGGTCCTGATTTGAGCAATTGTTTGCTTTTAGTTTTGCTCAATATGCTGAATTTCCACTGGATGAATATTTTAGTCAACAAACAAAATTCTGGAGTCTGATTTACAAAATTACAGCTGTAGTGGGGAGAACTCTGACCATGGCAGGCATGAGGGCACACATGTCTCACCCCCAGTGACACCCCCCCACTGTATGCCAGTCAAACCTTTGTGGGTGAAGGGCTTAAAAAGGCATATGCAAGCATATTGAACAACCACATCTCCACCCCCTTGTACTCTGCATGCAGGAACGTGATTGATATGGGGCATGTGGGTGGGTGTTTAGATCAGGCATGCCCAAACTTTGGTCCTCCTGATGTTTTGGACCACAACTCCCAGAATTCTAAGCTTAGATTGCCCATGACAAAGGACTGTGGCAGTTGTGGTCCAAAACATCTGGATGGCCGAAGTTTGGGCATGCCTGGTTTAGATGTATCCCTATATCCAGAACACCATTAGAATCCTCGTTTACTTTCGAGCTACAGTGCCTAAATTAAGTTCATGTGATGCAAATAATGGTCTGTAACAGAGTGACATACATTTTTGTGCGTTGGAAAAACACCCAACCTGCATTGGGAAATGATCCCCTTAAACCTATTGCATCTGCAGAGTCGTTGAGCTGTACCGTTCATGTGAATGGCAGTATTCCTGCTCTTTGAACTGATATAGCCCCAAAAACCGTCACAGGGAGGAGCGAGGTCCAAGAAAACAACAGCAACAGCAGTTTATATTAATCTCTTAATCCTTATTTATTATTTATTTATTTGTTAATCATATACCCCGCCCATCTTCCCAGTGGGAACTCTGGGCGGCTTAGAATAAAAATAATAATACAAAAAAGCAGAGAACAAGGAAGCACAAAACACAAGGGAAAGGAGCAAGATGGCGGGCCAAAAAACAAAAAAGAAGAAGAAGAAGGCAGGCAGGCAGGCAGGCAGGCAGACAGTTGTAGGCTGTGCAGGAATTCTTCCTGTCTCGCCTCCTCTTCAGATTGGCTGGTTTGCCTGAGGAGGCAAGGAAAGGTAGCCCAAACTCTTTCCCGAATTGGCAGACCAAGGGCGAAAGAGGACCCTGGTGGTGCTCTAACAAAGATGAGTGGGCCTCCTAGCTGGAAGGGAGGGGGTAAATTAAGCATAACGCCTGTGGTGCCATGCTACAGGTTCGGCGCGAGGCACGGCAAAGTGCTTCGTGCCCTCCTCTACTTAAAATAGTAGACAGAGTGCAATGCGCTGCTTATTTAAACACAAACCTTTGGAAATAAGGGCAGTCCTAACTGTGCCCTTCTGCTCACAGAAGGAACTCTCCCATGAGCAGAAGGTCCAGCATGATCCTATGAATAATTATGGTTTTATCTATCTTATACCTTGCCTTTGATTATTCTGAAAACTCAACTAAATGCCTACCTAGAAGTACAGGTATATAATTGCTCTACCATCTTTCCTTCAGCTATATTGTATCAATGTAGGCATACACATGATAGTCCAAATTGAGCCGTATCAGGTAGCAGTGTAAGTATCGCTTCCAGTTTTGCTTCCCTGACTCCATGCATTTATATTTTAAAAGGTTCTGCTTCAATAGTTACATGTTCAGTAATTAATTAACTTCTGCCATGTAACCACTCCTTTTCTATAACATAGAAACTCTACAATAATTTCATTTACTGTAATGGCCCTGCTCTAAAGATGCAACAAGTCAAGTAACTTTATAAAAAGTTTCGGCCCCCCCCCCAAAGTGCAAGTATGCTCAGAGGAAAAACTTCCTAATTAAATTGAGAAAATAACATAGCTGATGCTGGGAAATTGTATGAAAACGGTTACATAATTCAAACCAAGCGTGTAATAGTTTCTGGCAAGCAAGGCGAGAGACATCATCCCAACATTTCTAAAAACAGCAAATAATTGTATTTTAGAAGCTTATTTTCTACTAGCAATCAGTGAATGGGGAACAAATGCACCAGTATCTGTTGCCTAGCAGGAAACCATTTAATAATGATGACTAATACACAGACAGCAAGATCCAATGAGCATGTGGAGAAAACCATTCCACTCACCCTCTCATTGTCCAGTCATTGTTTCACGTCCTGCTGAATCGCACAGAGGAGTGTGATAAATAAAGTAGATAAATTTCAGGAGCAGGTTCCCTATGTATCTCTTGGTAGAAGGCTTCCCATGCAGATGCTGTGCTATGAACACCAATTGGAAAGGAATGTTTTTGATTTGTTTGTTTTTTGTAAGAAAAAAGCCAGAAATAGTTGTGAGGAAACAGGGAGGGATAATGAATTAAAGATAATATCACTTATGTTCTCCTTTAAATGCACATTGGAATGCTTCCAGAATAAAAGCCTGATTTGGAAGTACTGTAGGCCCCCTGGTATCCACTGGGGATTGGTTCCAGGCCTCCCCATGGATAATGAAAACTGTGGATAAGAGAGAATGCCACCCCCCGCAAAAAAAATCATGCTGATTTGTGGCAATAGCTTGCTTTACGGCTGCTGTTTGTGACAGTAGCTTGCTTTGCAGCTGCTGAATTCTTTCTTTCTTTCTTTTTTCTGCCAACCATGGATAACTGAATCACTGGTTAATGAATCAGTGGATATGGGGGCCTTATTGTATCCTTTTGTTCAATCATAAGATGTTCAGTTGTTTTATAATGGTCACTTTTGAAATGCAGTTTCTTGCAGTCATAATGACAGTCCCCATAGAAATGCCCCAAAGCTGGCTTGCGGGCCGGGTCGGTGATTTTTTTCTTTTCTTTTCTTTTCTTTCTTTTTTTGCCAGCACTGACCAGCTGGCCCACGGGCCGGGTCAGCACTCCCCCCCCTTTCCCCCTAGCACCGACCAGCTAGCCTGCGGCAGGTTTCACGGGGCCAGCTGGTAGGCACTTATTTTTATTGTTTATTTTGACAAGTGCCAAGATTGCTGCTTGTCAAAATAAATAATAAATGAAAACAAAATGAAACGAAATGAAAATTTCTGTTTCATTTAATTTTGTCTTTTTTAAGGGCACTTCGTTTTTCATTTTGTTCTGTAATGAAATAAAAAAGGAAAACAAAACAAAAAATCATTTCGTGCCCATCTCTAATTACAGCTACACTCAGGGAAAACGGGGTGGGCATGGAGTGTCAGGTGTGTAGGGGCAGATGATGCCTCCTGTCTCTTTACACTGAGTTCCCTGTCCTTACCCCTCTTTTGTGAGTCAGGTCTGTATGTGGCATGTAGTTTGTTCTGCACCTACCAAACTAGCCTCAGGTGTGGTGAGGCTCCTTACGCAGTTGCCACCATTCAAGGAAGATTCTGTCTGGTCAGATTTTGCACTCAGAAGGAAGGGAAGCGTCATCTTGTCCTTTACTTGCCAATACCAAACCCTTTGTCTTGTATTCCTCTTGTGCATTTCTATTCCCTGTGGATCACCCAAAACTCCCCCTGAACTTAGTGTGCTTGTGGCATGGAAGGGATTCTTCAGGTAAAGACAATGCCGTCCCTTGATTTCTTAAAATACATCCTCTGTGCCACATTTAACTCCTTTTGGGCATCAGTTTTGAAAAGGGTAACAACATGAAGAAGAGGACTGGGCTCACATACTTACTGTACATGCAACAGATGCTTGGAATAGGAGATTTCAAGAAGTGCTGCTTTTAATACAAGCCACACCTGCTTAAATTGCTTTTTCTGCGTAAACCATTAGTTGTATATAAATTCTGCCTCTTTTTCATGTTTACCCTAACTTGACTCATAAGTTAGATGTTGTTGTGTGGCAGACAATGCAAATCACTGTCTACCTCTACTGTTTTCAAACAGAGTTTGATGCCTTGCAATCTGATAGTCAATGTAATCATGTTATACATCAGGGTGGTTGGTTTTTTGTTACACGTTCCAGGATGCTGGTCATGCTGCTGAGGCATGCTGCTGAGGCAACAGTAGTGCAAAAAAAAAGTAACTTTCACTGTATTTGACAAAATCAAAATGACCACATGATGGCACCAAAAGCACAGCAGTATGGGACTTCGGTGTGGCGTAGCTAGAATGAGGTCTTTTCTTACCTAAATGTAAATATACTTAGTTTCTATATAGCAAGTTAATTATGCAGCTAATTAAAGAGAAGGAGAAGTGGTGGGCGGACAACAAATAAGAGTCTCCTTTTTTTAAAAAAAACATGTTCATATTATTTGGCTGCATAATTGCCAGTCGGTCAGCCATATGTGTAAGAAACATAAAAGATGGATTTCTAACAAAAGACTATCAAATATCTCATTTCATCTTCAAACTGCCCTTGAGATATGGTATGAAATTAAAGCTTGAAATGTAATGCTAGAGGCTGAGGGACTGCACACTCCAGGATGATCAAATATGTTTGAATTTACATGCTAGGGCCTTGAACTGTCTCCCAAGGGCTAGCCAACTCATTTCCAGATCATCCCACTTCCCTATGTCATCAAAAAAGGCCAATTTCCTCTGCATACAAATTTCCATTGTGATCTCAGAGCAGAATTGTATATGAAATCTACTGGAGTTTTTACAACCATGCATGCTGCCTGGAGAAAGTGTGGCTACCATAACCAATTGTTCCCTTTTGCCTCCACTTCTCTGCTCAGTTATTCTATTGAAGTCTATTGCCGAAAACAGTCATGTTTGTCAATTTGCTGTTTCATCTGTTTGATTCATTATTTTGCCTACAGATGTCTCATAGTAAGTTATTGAATCGCTAAGTGCCGGTTAATGAGAAATACGGTTTGACTACTTTTCGAAACTTGAAGCTATTCTGCTCTGTGAATTCATGCAGTTCTGTTGCTAGAGGAATTTAACCAAATTCCAAAACTCTGCAACAAAACTAAGAAAGAGCAGTATTTAAAAAAACATTGAAGACAATAGTCGCCGCCTCTGCAATTTTACATGCCACCCCCTTGTTGTGCAGTTATTCAGTCGTGTCCGACTCTTCCTGACCCCATGGACCAGAGCATGCCAGGTCCTTCAATATTCCACTGCCTCCCAGAGTTTGGTCAAATCCATGTTGACTGCATTGATAACACCATCCAACCATCTCATTCTCTGCCGTCCCCTTTTCCTTTTGCATCCAGTCTTTCCCAACATCAGGGACTTTTCCAAGGACTCCTTTCTCCTCAAGAGATGGCCTTGCTATATCAATATTTAAGCAAGCACTGTATGCTGTTATGTTCCTCTCTCTTGATCTGTAGCTTTAAACTGGTGTTATGGTCTGACCTAAAATAACAACCAGAAGTAGCAAACATGTCAGACATGCTTTGAAGGGAAGAGACAGTTTTTCAGCTATAGCATACCAACCTCTTAAACAACTCTGCCACAGGACTGAGCAATGGAAACATACATCACTTATGACCCACTTTTGCTTTGAATTAAGCTAGTCACAGATAGTCATGTGTGGTTATTATCAGATATAGAATGGGCCTAATAAACATCTCTGATTGTTAACATTGCTGCTAGATTGTGTTGCATTTTATCATTTATATGAAATATTTTATCGTTGTGTATGTTATATACATATATATTGCTTTTGTGTAATATGTGCCATTTCTTTGTCTAGATAGATAGATAGATAGATAGATAGATAGATAGATAGATAGATAGATAGATAGATAGATAGATAGATAGATAGATAGA
>JAHTLZ010003542.1:46208610-46224660 GCA_023846285.1 Phrynocephalus versicolor | reverse complement strand
AGATAGATAGATAGATAGATAGATAGATAGATAGATAGATAGATAGACTTAGTGGCCACATTTGTCCTGGTGTTCTGTGACTGCAGCATTATGGGCCTGCAGTGTAAAAATAAGGACTCCCATAGAGCATGTTGGTCCCTGAGGTGAAAGTAAAGGGGAGGATGGCATCCCTCTCTCATCCATGGCAAATGAACCTTACAAGTCTGGCAATAACAACCTCTCTGGCTCCAAGAACAGTATGCCACAGAAATACCTAAAGAGCACCCAATTATGTAATGGTTTCGATAGTTTAGCAAACACATCAGGCAAAACCCAATGGGAAAGAAAATAAAAACAATAAAAAAGAAAAAAAGTTAATAAACAGCCCAGTGGCACCTTAACCTTTAGCAAACACAGTTATGTTTAATATCAGAATTTGAAAATATTACTTTTTAGTTTTTTGAACTATAATTTGAGGCTTCCAGTTTTTTTTAAAGGAACACTTCAAAGCTCTGGTTAATAAGCTATAAAAACTTGAGACGTATGATGAATATCTAATAAATAATTCAATGTTACTCCAGTGGTGTTTTTTCTTAATACCGAAAAAGAACTTTATAGATACATAAATATTTGACCACATGTTTATGACAGCTTACCATAACTGTTGCTGTTGTGACAGTCCATGAAATGGTATGTACTCGAATTGTGCCACCTAGTCTATTCTTCTTATTTTATCTTTCTTCTCTATTTCCTGTGTTTTAGTATGAAGACCTAATTTACAGTTTAAACTGTGGAGAAATCCTGTGTTGCATTTCAGTGTCTACTTCTTAATTGACTGTGGTTCATTTCTACTCTCCCTGCCTCCCTTCCTTCCTTGAGACCTGTTCTCCCTGTTTCTTCCAACGGGTTTTCATTCCTTCTAAAGTTTCTAGAAGGCCTTTGTGCAGATCCTGGCCTTTGTGAGGTGGGGTGTCAAAAGGATACAAGAACAATAGGTTGTGTGAAAAGAATGGTGCTGGGCTAAAATCAGGTTACACAGTATTCCCAATATTATAAAATCAGCACACTTGTTTATTTGTGGTTATTCTCATTAGGGATGAGCCCAAAATGAAAAATTAGTGTTTCATTTTGTTTCATTTCATTTCCATCCCTATTTCACTTCATTTTGTTAGTAACAAAATTTTAAAGTAGTTTTGTTAGTAATGAAATGAAACAATAATGAAAATGAATCACTATGCTTTAGGACCCAGGGGAGCAAGAAATTTTAGCTCAGCACCCCCCCCCCAATTTGAAAAGATATGGGGGTAAGGGTGTTGGGTTATTAAGCTCTAAATGGGATACCCCTAGGAGTATTTTTTCCAAGTAGAAAAAAAGGCTCTGAGGGGCCCCCATTTATAGCTTAATAACTCAGCCCCCTTATTCCCAAATATTTTCAAATTTCAGAGGGTTCCCTAAAATCACTTCCAGAAGGTACTCCTGCTATTTTGGTGCTCCAAGGTAAGTAATTTTTGCGTGCAATTTGGAGGCAATTAGAGAGTTTACTCTATGTTATTAGGGAATTTACTCTACGGTATTAGGGAGTTTACGCTATGGTATTAACTCCCTAATTGCCTCCACGCTCCCAGCACACTTTGCCAGTTAACTACCCCCAGCCCCTTTAGAGCTTCATAGCTAAGTCCCCTTGCCCCCAAATCTTTCCAGAGTCTAATGCCCTGAAAGGGGTATAGCATAGAGTACAAGGGCTTAATTTGGCCACCAATGTTGGTTGATCTTTTATACTTAAATAGTTGGACATTATGGACTAGACTGTAAGCTGTAACATTGTTGTGTTAAGAGTGGCCCAAGATATTTTGCTGTCTGTGAAAAAGGAGTAAATGGCACCCCACCCATCCAAATAAAGATAGGCATATACTTCTAAAGCAGGGTATTCTAGAATTAATTAAAATGCAATTTAATAATTTCCTTTCATTGACAAACATAATTTGCTGCCTGAGACAAGTGCCTCACTTTCCCTAATGATAGGGCTGTCTCCAGTTTGTAGCTCCCACATACCATCACTGACCTTCCCTTTACCCTGAACAGACCTAATTTGTACTGCTCATTCTTTGAATAGTTTGCATTGCATTCATACAGAACATGAATCTTTACATTATGCAATCAGTTTAAATTTAGTGTTTTGCTGGGAATCACAGATCTCAAATAAGACCATGTGTCTTCTTACCTGTCAGACTAACATTGATAACTCCTACTTATGAAGGCATTACAAATGGCTTGTTTTAAAAAAGAAACATAATAACTTCTCCATGATGTCTGATTTTCTGAGAGACAATGAGACAGATATAGAGTAAATCTTTCCCCAACTTGTTCAGCTCTTTCCAGCTCAAGCAGAGGATTGGGTCAAGTTTGTTGTTCAGACAGTTGCCTTCTGTGTCATGTGTCAGTGTACAAATGTTTTGTTATTCTTATTTGGCCTTTGCTAGTTCTTTATTAGATCTATATCCTGCCTTTTCCAGTGACCTCTAGGTAACAACTATGGCTCTTATTCTCCTCAATTGATCCTCACAACAGTTCTCACAACCTACAAGCAGGGGTGGTGCGTCCATTAAGGCGAACTAGGCAGTTGCCTAGGGCGCCGAATTGGAGAGGGGGTGCTGGCCAGCCTGCTGCCCCCTGCCACCATCCCCCCGCCGCTGGCCACCGCTGCCCGTCCCCCCGCCGCCCGCCGCTGCCCGCACCCATTGCCGCTCCCGTGCCCGTTGCCATTCCCCTCCGTCCGCTGCCCTGCCCCCGCCCCACCCCCTGCCCCTGCCGCTGCCCACCCCTCACCTAGGGCGCAAAAAACCCTAGCGCCGGCCCTGCCTACAAGGCAACTGTTGCTAGCAGAGAGAAAATGTCTGGCCCATGGTCAACCAGTGGTTTCAGATTTCAGGGCTCAGGGAAAACTTGAACCTGAACTTTTTGATTACAGGCCAGGACTGTAACCAGTAGTCCAGGAGTTCCCAATCTTGGATAATTAACCCAGGAGTTCTTGGAATGTAACTCCCAGAAACCCTGGCCAGTAGAGCTGGTGGTGAAGGCTTCTGGGAATTGCAGTCCAAGAACACTTGCATTGCCGAAACTTGGGAGCCACTGCACTAGCCACTGGCTTTGTCACAATAGTCCTATGAGAGAAAACAGGCTGACTAACAGTTGCATACATTTCCCCTTTAAATACATCCCCAAAGGGATGCTATGATCAGATTCCACATCAGGATAGAATTATTCTCTCAGTAATAAGAAGAACCATTAATTATCATTAATGGAGATTTCGTGCTGCATTATCAGAAAGGGATTAGTTTGGTGCTGGAGGGTGAAACATTTGAAGTTATATAGATTTTTAACTCTTCATTTGCAAGCTGCTGCTTAACATGAACCAGTCAATTCATTCCCTAACATTTGTTGTGTATATGGCTTAGATTATTAATTCTTTCATCAACATAACTGGCATCTTGATAGCCCTAGCTCCATAAAGCTGCAATTCCATAATTCTATATCTGGGAGGAAACCCCACAAAACATAATTTAGAGTAGACATGTAAACGGTTTTTGCTGAAAAGAGTGATGCAGTGAATTTCTCTCTAGCTTATGGAACCTCTTGCTTCCAAATTGCTTCTGGTAAGCAGGCAATCCCACCAGCTCTATGGAAACATACATTATGCACAATATGGATTTATTCAAATGCTTTGCATCAAACCTGTTTCCAGGAAAGTGTACCAATTATGCAGATGTAGTGTGCTTAGGGCTGCTTATTAAACTGGTTTCTGTGCATTTCCAAAAATTTGTGCTTTGATACTGGATGATCATGTCACAGAAAACTATATATAGAAAGCAGTGTTGCGCATATTCCATGGTTTAAAGGATTTATATATATTTTGCAGGGAAAAACATATTTATATCTAAAGGTATGAATCTACAGATTTTGCTCATAGAAAGATTGTTTATTTCGCAGTCAGATATCCCTTCTCATGAAAGGACTGCTGGATAGCTTATTCATTCATGTATTTATTTATTAGATTTCTATACTGCACCATCTAGCAACAGTGGCCACTCTGGGCGGTTTACAAAATTAACAAATATAAAATACAAAACAATATACAACATATATGTATTCAATGTAATATAGTAAACACAAGCACATCCGATCTCTCCTGATTTCGGAAGCTAAGCAGGGTCGGCCCTGGTTAGTACTTGGATGGGAGACCACCAGGGAATACCAGGTGTTGTAGGCACCTGGAGTAGGAGCTGGCAAGCCACGCCAGTATTCCTGCCAAGAAAACTCCATGGACATGGAGTAACGAAGAGTCAGTCATGACTGTAACAACACAACACACACACACACAAGTAAAATCAAAACAATGGAAGATACAAGAGCATTAGGACTAAAGGCAGAACAAAAAAGGGTGAATGAACAAGTTATAACAAATAAACTAATAGCCAGGGAAAGCCTTTCTATATAGCCACATTTTTAGATGTTTCTTAAAAGTGGACAGCATAGGGGTCAAACAAATCTCAGGCGGAGTTGATTCCAGAGTCGAGGAACCACCACCGAGAAAGCTCAGTTCCTTGTTAGGGATTTACGAGCCTCCTTCAGTGATGGCACCCTCAGATGCCCCGCCTGGGATAATCGGGTACAACAGGCAGTAATTTTTGATAGGAGCTGCTCTGACACATAACAAGGTCCCAAACTGTTTAGGGCTTTGTATGTCATCATTAAAACCATAACGACAATGTGGTAATGGATCGGCAGCCAGTGCAGTGCAGCCAGCATGGGGGTAATATGTTGGTATTTACTTAACCCCGTGACTAATCTAGCCACCAAATTTACTTAACCCCGTGACTAATCTAGCCACCAAATTCCGCACATTAACGTCAAGGGTAACCCCACGTAAAGAGCAGTGCAGTAGTCTAATCTTGAGACTATGAGTGCATGGATCAATGTGGCAAGAGCACCAGGGTCCAGGAAGGTGTGGAGCTGAGCAATCCACCTAAGGTGGAAATGGGTGGACTGGACCACTGATGCCACCTGGGCTTCCAGAGAAAGTGCCACATCCAGTACTATGTAATTTTAAATTACCATATGCGGGCAGATTTCCTTTCATAATTCAAGTTTTTCATTGTTCAAGGCTTTAGTGATTCAAGGCATCATTGTATATTACTAATATATATATATGATTAATTTCCATGAATAGAAAAAAATTACATTTTTTTCAGTGTTTTGTTTTTATTACCACTGTCCTGTAACTTTTTGTTGTTTCTGGGCCTTGAAAATGTGGATATTCCTCTTTTCTGGGTGCCAAATGCTTCATAAGTCTCAAACTGTTTCCATGGAACTGTTATGCCATCCTTTTAATTGTTCTCAAATAATTTATGTGAATTGAAGGATTTACTGTATTTACCAAACTCTATGGCATACCATCTTCCAGAATGCCTGTTAGTTGTCAGGACTGGGCACAACCTAGAAGTGACACGCATGGTTTGCATTTAATTTAAATGGGCATGATTTAAAATGCACATGACATCCACTATGCATGTCTGGTTAATTTTAAAGACTGCACTGTACATACTGGTTGAACTTGATGTCAGTTAGAGACTTCAAGGTAAGTGAAAATAGCTGCTTCTGAAGAGTGATTTTCATCATGACTGCAGCAAGGGAAGGAAGAGTTCAATGCTACTTCCCTGCTTGCTGTGGTTCTTTTGGTCACATCTCCCCTCAGATATTTGATGTTAATAATACTGTATACATACACAGTGGTACCTCGACTTACAAATTTAATCCGCTCGGACCGCATGCTCTTAAGTTGAACTACTCTTAAGTCGGGGTACATATCTTAAAAATTGAAAAAAATAAGTTAAAATTTTTTTAAAATGAAAAAGTATTTGTTAGTCAAGCAGACCATATCTAAAATTTGTAAGGCAGCAGTTAAAACACCAATAGTTTTCCGCTCTCAACTTGCTGTTAAGTCGAGCTGCTCTTAAGTCGGGGTACCACTGTATCTTAATTGCAATGATGTGTTTAATGCCCCATGGCCCTTCCTTTTCAGTTATTTGTTGAAATACTTCTGAAACCTATTGTTTGAACAGATACTCCAGTCTGCAGAGTTCATGGATATGCCAGTCATATTAAATGTTTTGAATGTTGAGTCCTTTTCTTCCTCCCCGTGAGGAGAACTGAAAACATTAGTGACTTATTATCAAGAATGAATTAAATAAAATTCTCACATGAGTACAACAGGCATACTTCTCACACAAGTACAACAGGCATACTTTGAAAAGGGCCATATTGTTTTTGTCAGCCACATGGTTCTATACTGTTTGGGGAAAAAATGTTAGTAGCCCTAATTCAACTCCATAAAGATGACTGAATGCACAAGGCTTAAAGCTCAGATTTTTTAAAAAAATAGTTGAGCACTCAAAACAATCCACTTGGCGTATGACACTGCATGTTTTACTATCTACCTGTGTTAAGAGGACAATGGTGTGAGCTATGCCATTGGTTTGCCATTGCAGCCCAGCCCAAGGCATGACACACCTACTGGGCACCCAGTAGAATCCACAGAAAAGCTGAGAGCTCCAGAGGGTTGAATGGTGGACCTGGAAAGAGTGGAGCAGCTCCACTCCCAGGACAATGGGTCCCAAACCAAGGCTTTGCCCATGGAGGTAGTAGTGTAGTCTGCTGAGGAAAAATGACCCTGTGTTGGATGGGGAGAAGCTGATTGCTTGTCCCTGGTGTGAAGGGGATATGAAAGCCATGGGAAGACCTAGAAACCCCAGCAGAGACAACCGGGAAAGAGACAGGCTACCAGACTAAGAAAGTCCGAGAAGTGAATCCTGGCTCTCCCACCAGAGAATAGGAGGACTTTCAGGAAGGGGTTAAGGAGGAACTTTCTGAGACCTCTTAGGATGTTAAGTCCATGGAGGAAGAGCTGGAGCCTTCAAAGGAATGGGATTGCACCTTTAAGGAATACTCTTGGAAAGCAGTTTTGGTGCATAAGAGCACCTAAAGGGGAAGGAGGAAAGCAGCTAACATGCCATCCACCATACCAGCCCGAATTCCAGGGGGAAAGGGAAAGTAATCCATCACCCTGAGAAGCAGAGGAGGACAGATGGTAAATCTGGGGTGCCAATGGCCACCTAGATCTGATTCTGGCATAGAAAACATCAATGGGAACACCCATGCCAGAATGAAAGGGAAAAGAACATGCCTCTGAGCTGGGAGAACTGAAGACCTCAGTGTGGTAGTGGGGAGACCTCTCACCTACTGTCCTCATTGCGGGCATAGCAGCCTTCATGCCTAACTGCAGCTCACTGCAGATAGCATGCTAGGGCCAGCTTAAGGACTGAAAAACAACCAGCTTCCTTGGTGACAAGAACGGGGATCATTAAGAATCACATGAAGGGAACCAAGAAGTCAGAGACACTTGAGCTGGACACAAGCCCAGTGGACCTATATAGGCCAAAGACTCTAAATGGATTACCAATGTTGACTGTTATCCTTCTCCCAGTTTTGACAAACACTTTATGTTTGAACTTTCTATTCTGGAATTTATGGATCAGAGCATGGAAGAAGTAGGGCGGGCAGGGCCCATAGCCACATTTCAATGTTTCCATCCACTTAATATAGAAGTTCAGAAGTTTGGATGTCATTTGAAAAAAGGAACAAAATTCTCACCCACTGCTATTTCAGACTTCACTGAATTTTTAAAATTGGAAATGTTACTTTTCTGGACAGAACTACAGCATCTAGGAGTTGCCCCCAACTAGCAGTGGCCACGTTGGCCTGAGCGTCCCGGGAGTTGTAGTGTAAGAAAGTAACTTTCCCGGATCTGATTGCATCCACCTATCAGTCAATATGTAGAGCAAGTGTTTCTCTCACAGTGATGTTCCCACTGGTAATGATGCTAAAAGCCTTGCATCAGCACACAAGGTTGGTTATTTGACCTCCAACTTGAGATTTTAGAAGGGGGATAATTATTGCCAGAGAAACATTCCTTACTGAAAACCTCTTTTCTGAAAGATGTTTTCATATACAAGTTATGTCCAAAACTGCAAACCTCAGCGCTTTTGATATAATTGAGGATGCAAATATTCATCTTGCGATTATGCAGGTGATTTCTACTGTGTGATTCATAGTTACTTGAAGGACTTGTCAAAGACATGAGCCCCTGCTTCCAATTGTGACAGCAGTCGTTCAACTGTAGGATGACACAGTATTCTTTCAACTGAATGCCATATAAAGACTGAGTTGTGGTAGAAACTGAAAGCAGTCCTACACCCTCATCTCACAGAGATGACGGGTGTACCAAAGCAAATGTCAATGAGTATGCAGTCAAGCACAGACAAAGAAAACTATCTTTTTGGACTACAGGTCCCAGAATAATCCAGTCAATGTGGCCAGTGGCCATCTTGCCTGCTTCCCATCTTTGACTGTACGTATGACTGAGTCTGGATCCAATGCATTGTTTTCTGCCAAGATTTGTTGTGGAAAAGGAAGTGTGATAATTTTGTCTGATTACTTGTGCTTGTAGCACAGCCCTTTCTAAGATGTTCAGAAACAGTTTGTGGGGTTTGCTGTGTGTATAGTGTGTACTTCTGAAGGAAATGCAGTACTTCCCTCCTCTTCCTATTTCCAGAAAACAGCACAGATACAAGTTTATCAGCTATGTCAGAACTAAGTAGATAGCCATCTTACTGAAGGTCAGAGTATGTAATCATCTCAATTTCTGGCTGTGATAGGTCTCTAAGATCTCAGATAATCCTGCTACTACAGTGGTGGAAAATATCTCCCCTTCCAGATGTGTGGGTCTGCAGCTCTGGCCAGTCCAGACAATATCTGGAAGGTTACATGTTCTGTATTTCTGTGCTGCAAGGCCTTTTTAGCTCAAGATGCTGCAGAACTTTAAAATGTTGTTTCTTGCACTGGATCTACTAGAAACCCCAGCTAACATGGCCTGTAGGGAGGACACATTTCTGTGGCAGAATACATGTTTTGAATGGAGGTCTCAGGTACAGTCCACAGCATCTCCAGGGAGGGGTAGAAGAAAGTGTTGTCTGAAATGTAGAAAGAATCTGTGCCAGTGAATGTTCATCATACTGTGTTAGATGGATAATGAATTTGACTCAGTAGCCTTCATGCTGTTGTGCAGCTCCAGGATTTGGATTATTTGCAGCATATTGCCACCGATTAAAGACTGCATTTTCCAATTTCCAGGTGTACACAACTTCCTCTCAATGAGGTACAGTATTATGCAATCCAAATTTGAAAAAGGAAGTCTTTAGTCCACTGCAGATGGACTAAATAGCTATTCTTGTTTTGCAGGCAGACATTTTGGCCAATGAAGGGCACCTGGCTATATCCCCATGTTCATAGTTGCCGGGGATTTATAGCTAACTGCAGTCCAAAAACCAAAATATGACCCTGGGTAGACTGGAAAGTTCAGCATCCTGTTTCCCATAATAGCCAATCATACACTTAAGGAAGCTGACAAAGGGCGCTTTTACACAACCTCTAAAATCCGGTGGCAACTTAAATTCGGACCAGAGATCGTGGGGGTTTGTCACTCTTCCTGTGTTCCCACCCCTCCGCACTCCATTGTTCCTGTCTGCGTGAGGGGAGGGAGGAAAAAAGGGAGAAAAAAAATGCAGGCTCACCTCCGTCTGCCGGTCGAAGGAGCCCCGAGCTGCCCCGTAGTGATTCCTGTCTCTTAAAGGGGCGGCAGGGACAAAAAAGCAAACAGAAGGCGAGGGAGCCTGGCATTCACAGCTTTACAATTCGCATCGGAAGATTTGTTATCTCCTTGAGGCCAGGTACTTGAAAAGTGTGCTGGGACGCGCTTAGGTGGGCGTGGTCGTACTTAATTTTTTTTAAAACTCCGGAGCTGGTGGGAAAACATTTTTAAGCTCCGGATCTGGGAGCCCTTTTCCTCAGATTTTAGGGGTCGTGTAAAAGCGCCCAAACAGGCAATGAGAGTAAGAGCTACCTTCTACTGTTGTTCCTCAGCAATGTGACACATCTGATTTGACCTCTTTTTTGCACATAAAGCATATGTTCCACTAGAAAGCTGTGGTGTTAACCATCTGTTAACTGTCTTGATATTGGTTACATAGAACTGAAGTGGATTTTACTGCCATTTCCCACTTGCTACATTTAACATTGGGCTATGTATGTTTTCACTTCTTGATGCTAGTATTTTGCTTTGTTATACTACAGGCACCCAGCCGGATGTACCTGGATTCACTTATAAGAACAGCGCTGTGAGGTGGCTCAAGCATCCAAAATCAATTATTCAAATGTGATGCTCACTACCTATCAATGGCTCTGGTACTCCACTGTTAAAATCTGTGAGCTCACAAAAATATTGTACCAGATCATGCAGGGGGACACTTCACTGGGCCATGCTTAGAGTTGGGACCACATTTAGAAGGGGTTGCTTTCAAACAATAAGGAAATTTTGGATGTTACATTCTAGAGATGGGAACTACCAGAAAAAATTATGTTTCGAGTTGTCGTTTTTCGGGACGGGTCCATTTCGGGTTGTTTCCGTTTGTCACGAAATTTTTCAAAAATTTGTCATTTCGTTTTTCGTTTTTTCGTTTGTCGTTTCTACCCGCTTTTTGCACAATTTTAAAGCATTTCCGGGGGCTGCCAGAGCTTTTTATGCCCTCTGTGGCTGCTAGACCTGCCCAGTCTGCAACCTGGGCATGCTATTGGTTTTCCAAGAATTTACATGATCCCATCACATGGCTTGCCTCCATGTTGTGGCTGGAGTGGCTGGCGACATCCATTTTGTCATCCTTATCGCGATGGGAGAAGACAAAACCAAACGTTTTAAGGACCCCAACCCCCTGGTAGGTAATAATTTCAAATAATTCTCGCATTATTGCTGCATTTTAATGGATGTCCAGGGCGTTGTAATACCCAAGAAATCAATATTAGGCATCTGGGAGCCATTTTGGGTCAATGTCCCCAACTCCCCTTAAAGGAAAAAAAAATACAGCGATCTGAGAAAAGACATAAATGCACATTTTAAGGACCCCCCACCCCCCTGGTAGGTATTATCAGACAGTATAAATAATTATCGCTGCATTTTTATGGATGTCCAGGGCGGTTTTTAACATTTAAAAAACAGCTCATTTCATTGTGCGCCGCCAGTAACAGAAACGAAACTAACGACCACAATTTTCATGGGTCGTTTCGTTTCGTTCAATTTCCAGCTCAATTTTCGTTTGTCGTTTCGTTACGTAACGGAAACGACAAACAAAAACGGAAACGAAAATTTTGCCGAGTCGTGCCCATGTCTATTACATTCTGAGGTTCTTCAGCATTTCTGTCTAAAATAAATATCTAGACTAGAGATACAGAATATTCCTATGCCAATAACTCTGTTGGTGCAAAATATTTGAACAATCTCAACCTTTTTTTTTTGTTTTTATTTGTGGTCAAAATAAAGTTGACTTTTCTAACTGCCTATAAAGTTGAGCAAAACTTTCCTTTATTAAAATAGGCTTTTTTAAAAAAAAAGTTGCAGCCGATGATGATATGTCATACTAAACTTTCTTGATGTCACGGTGGAAATTTTATTTTTAAGGGCATCAATAAATCATACTTTTAAGAAATATATTCTTTTAGATCTTTTACTTGCTTTCAGTATTACTAGTCTTAACAAAATGTTGAATAATTTGCAATTGTGGTTTTGATCCAAACATCATGTAATAATGCTAACCAATATTTAAATACCTTTCTAAATGAAGACCTAGTGAGCTCTTTAAATTTCATAGGGTTGTGGGGTCCAAAGCAACTGATATCTAATAAAGGAGGATCCACTTTTGGGAGTATGGACTGAATTTCCATCCTGATGCACTTGATGTCCAAGAGTCTGGTCAGTTCAGACTGGACAAAATAGGAAGAGGGTGCAGTTTTTCTGGATTTTTTACATGGTAGATTGTCATTTTTAAAAAATTTCCTGCCCATCTCCTCTCTCTCTCTCTCTCTCTCTCTGTGTGTGTGTGTGTGTATGTCATATAATATTGATGGAGAGATAATTGAAATATGGATACAAAGATGCAGTTCAATGCTGCCAAAGGTAAGTGTCGCAATGTATGAAGAGCATGGCAGGATTCTCCTCTTCAAATTGGGAAATAACTTTCTATTATCTCACAAAACTATGGCATATCTATAGAACATTTATTATTGTTGTTGTTGCTGTTGTTGTTGTTGTTGTTGTTGTTGAAGTTGCATTCAGCCAGTTTTCAGATGTTTCATCCTGTTCTTGATGAAATTATACTTGTCTCTTGTTGTTTCCTATAGGTCTGGCTCTGCACCCAACACCTGAATGGCATGTTCCACTCATTTTGGTTAGTGGCATCGCAGTTTTGTTCCCTCATGGTAAAAGGTGGTTCTTTGGGCCATGCTAATGTCTAGGTTTAGCTAGTGCCATACATTTCGCACAAGACTGTCTTAGGAGAGCATTCAGGAACCTTCACCAGGATCTCTTTTAGCCGCCTTTAACCAAGACATAAGCTGCCTAGATGCCCTAAGCATATCCGATCTCACCTGATTTCGGAAGCTAAGCAGGGTCGGCCCTGGTTAGTACTTGGATTGGAGACCACCAGGGAATACCAGGTGCTGTAGGCACCTGGAGTATGAACTGGCAAACCACTCCAGTATTCCTGCCAAGAAAATTCCATGGACACGAAGAGTCAGTCACGACTGTAATGACGCAACACACACACACAACTAAGACATGCTTAGGGGGCTGCTTAACAAAATGTACAATCTATTGTAGCTGGCCTTGAAGATATGTAAACTCAACCTGGAAGGCCTCCTGGAGAGTATGTGAAATACCTTGGACAAGAGCAGAATGTCCTCCCTGTGAGCTATGGAGGCACCCATGCTCCAGAAGGTATGGTGATTGTGCCCCATGACTAGTTGTCCTGCACACTCTCCATTTTGATTCACCTTACCTCCAGTGGATATAATTGTAGCAGTTACTTTTCCTTTAGAGTTTGGAAATGAGTAGACAGATAATACTAGGTGGTTTATTACAGAGTGATTTCCAAGCTATATGGGTAGATTCCTTGAACAGCCATATTGAGTTTCTTAAATCTAGTGAAATGAGTATTGATTTCTTACCCGAAGAGGTGTAATTGAATCTGATAACTTGGTGCAGATATATCTAGAAACCTCTTCTATGGATTTTATTATCACCCACAGGTGAGGAAGACGGAACAGCTCAGATTATCAAGAACACGGCTAGATCAGGAGATAGGATGTTTGCTTGTACATTTCTGTCCCCGAGACAAAACAAACACATTGGGTTAATAAATGAAGTTGAAACAAATTTGTTCAGGATAAATCTGTATGACCAGTTTCCCTGGGATTCATTTGAGGCAATATAATCGCTGATGTTTATCTAGAGCATCAAATATAAACAGATTAACAAGTGTGGGTGAAATGGTTATGTTTGTGGATAATGGTATGGCAATATAGTAATCTCTGCAGTAGCAGAGATTCTGATTCAGCAGGCTGTTTTGTGCAGAAATGTCATCATGGTATCCTAGCATTGCTTCCAAATTGGTAAAGGGTTGAGAATATGTACCCCTGAAAAATGTGAGATAAGAGGTGACCCCACATCTGGGGCTTTGCCATTTCTTTGTCACCAAGTGGGAATAATGCAGATTGGAGGATTCTGAGAGTTATAGATCCAAACTGTGCAACATATAATAGCACATAATTAGAGGCATAAATCATGCTAGTGTTCCAAAAATGTGCTTCTGAGAGGCACACGTGTGTGGGCAACCTTTTTACAAATGAAGCCCATGCTTACCTCCTGATGGCCAATCAGAAACCAAAGAAAGCTAAGGTTCTAAGTACTGTACTGAAAATGTGAAAAGCTCCTTCTGTGACAATCTGACTTTCTTTCCGCACTTGAGGAATTTCCTCTTCCAGTGAGGTGCTATATGTAACATACAGTATACTATAGTATGATTCATAATTAAAATACCCAAACTCTGACTCTCCTCCTTTTCTCCATCTGCAGCCACAGCCACTACTTCTTTTGGCAGTCTTCCAGAAGGCACCATTCCCCCCCTCTGCTCTTATTGTCTCTCCATTTCCTTTACAGTTCTCTCCAGAATGTAGCACGTTTGAATGACAAAGCAAACTGATTATCCTGATTCTTCCATCTGTTGATATGGTCTTTAAAGGTGTCTGCATTGGAAGGACAGCAATCCTGTAGTTTTGTGGCTTCTTGTGGACAATGGAGATGGTAACCTCCTTCCTTTGTTTCAATGTCTTAAAACAAATGTCCTTCCTTTAAATCAGCGGATTGATCCTCACTGGTCTGTCGATTCCTGCTAGACTCTTCAGTTCCTTTCCTGTCTAGGAGATCAATCCCCTGTTCTCTGGACAGATTCAACCGAAATGGATGTGAGCTGTAGTGAGAGGATGAAAGCATCTATTAAGTTCAGTGAGGCTTCCTTCTGAAGAGATCCCTGTGTTCTGTGCCCTAGTTTCTTACCAACTGTGAATCCTATATAATAAATCCCAAGAACTTCAGATCTTTCTGTATGTTATTGTTGTTTAATTTGTTCTTTTCCACAACATCGCTTGGTTTAATTGATAAGATGTAATGAATGAGGGGGGGGGGATAAATCCTAGACTAGTGGCTTAATGTCTGTGACACCATGGTGAAGAGTTCCACTGGAGTCTGATTTGCTTTAGTAACCCTCTCCATTACTACTTTGAATAAGGATTTGTTAATCACCATTTCTGAATGCCCTGAAGCACTTGCCCATAAGACAGCAGCAGCACAAAATGAAAGCAATGCGTATGCTTTTTAAATATTGCTTTTGTCCAGGTTTTCTTTTATTCTTATCAACCACTGCAGAAGCTAGGGACAGGAAAATTCAGCCGAGTTTTTATTTTAAGCTGCCTAACTAACGGGCATGTGGAGCTCCAATTTTATACTCTGACACTGCCCTTTCCAGTGTGTTGAAAGAGCTGCTTATTATTACAAAGGGCTGGCTCTTAATTGATTTAGTGGCTCTGTTGCCATTTGAGCCATGGCTAAAACACAGCCAAGGATAAGAATAGGATTATAAATCACTGTGAAGGGATTAACATTTTATGAATTTTACAGATGCCTTCACTGCAACTTGAAAATCTAATTTTTCTGGCCAAGAGGCCACCCTGGGCACCTCTTTTGCCTAAGCTGTTTATCTTGGCAAAGTAACATTGGAGGAACATCAGCTCTCAGTAATACCAAACTCTGGCTGCTAAGCGGTGACAGAACTGTAGCCCAAAGGAAGGGGCTGGTGATAAAAATTAAATAACTAGACGACCCTGTTAGACGATACTGTCTTTAGAAGTGGTGCTTTCTGGAGGGCTAGATGTTTGATTATTCCCCTATGACAGTGATGGTGAACCTTTTAGTGGCCAAACTGCAATTCAAAACCCACTAATTTTTCACAAAGTGCCAATACAGCAATTTAACCTGAATGCAGGTGGCTGTGAAGGGGTGATGTCGGGTGCCCACAGAAAGGGCTCCGAGTACCACTTTTGGCACCCATGCCATAGGTTTGCCAACACTGCCCTATGAGCTAGCCTCCCTTGGCATTTTGCAAATCAGCTTGCTTTTCTTTTATCAGTAGTGAGTGGGATGTAACCATGGGCTCCATTTGCAAGTTTGATTGCGCTCTGAAATGGCTAGCGGCTGGCAGAGGGTGGTGAGGTGGCATTTTAATACCAAGTAAAATGCATCACCCATGCAGCATTATTGGACCATGAGAAACAAGATAGAGGGCCTGGCATGTCTGAGGGAATTGCAAGAATTGTAAAAATTAGGGGCTTGAAATGATAGGGTTCTAGCAACTAAGGAAACAACTCCAGTACCTTATAAAAACAGCCCTATGAAGTCTTAACATGTTCATTGGACACAGAATGTTGCATTCCCTTTCCCTTTGGGAAAGTCAGCGCAATTAATAAATGCAATAAATAAATAAATAAATAAATAAATAAATAAATAAATAAATAAAT
>JAHTLZ010003542.1:46174390-46208600 GCA_023846285.1 Phrynocephalus versicolor | reverse complement strand
AAATAAATAAATAAATAAATAAATAAATAAATAAATAAATAAATAAAAGAGAGGTGTAATGGAGAAATCTGGGAAGAGATATGGTTGGAAAACAGGATCAGATTACTGCAGTGTTTGGATGGAAGGCCTACATTTTGTTAACAGAAACTCTTGTGAAAATCTATAGAGGCACAGTGGTATCACCATTATTACTTGGTTGGTAATACAACATTCAGAATCATATAATACTGAATCATTGGCTTGGGTCATAGAGAAAACAAACTACGCCATAGCAGTTCAGGCTATAGTGCAGTAGTAGAATGTCATGTTCTCCTTCTGATTGTTGTTGTGATTCTTTAAACACCTTTTTTTCCCTAAGAAAGTCTCAAAGTCCTTTACAGTACAGTAACCCATAGAAACAAAAGCAACAGACACAATATACAACACAAAACAATACATACCCCAAATAAGAACAAATTATATAGATACAAAATTGACATAAAGCTGACATTCAGAATCTGGCCACATAGTTCTTGATAAGGGGGTCCAGATTCAGTTATCCAGGTCTCCACATGAAAGGACTGCAAGCAGCACAGGTGGGAAGACTCTCTGAAGAGAACTACCATATTTTCCCGCCTATAAGACACCCCTATGTATTAGACAACATCCACTTTTCCAATCCAAAATTACAGTTTTGGAACAATGCGATTCTCTCCCCAGCTTACTTCCATGGATAAGACAACTCTCAATTTTTAGTCTAACAATTTTAGGCAGAAATATAGTATTATACACAGAAAAATACTGTACTTGCCAGTCAGGCAACATTGAACTGGCCAATGGCCTGAATCAGTACAAAACAGCTTTCTCTTGCATTGCAGTCTAGAGTTTGTGGGCTTGAATGGTTAAAGTTGAAGGATACCACTTACACTCTTACAATCTGCTAAAGGATTCCTGCATGATGGAGTTGCGCCATTACTATGTGTTTGTTCTTGTTATTATAATTAGTTTTCAAGTAGACATAATGGTTTGGAGTTTAATCGCTTTGTTTATTTTAACATACCGTAGCTACAGATATTCAAAAGATTTAGAAAAAGGGGTATTTCTCACAAAGTGAAGTATTTCTCTTGGCTTGAACTATTGTTGCAATTTCCTCTCCTTTTTGCTTTGTATTGATCTTGTTAATTGGTTCCTGCTCCTCTCAGTATACACTGTAGTTGAAATAGAGCATAATAATAGCCTTTTTCTGCCATGAGTAGTTAGCTGTCTTTTCATTTGCATAGCCTCTATTATCATATTTTTGGCGGGTGAAGGGGGATTATGAGCCTGCTCTGAGGAAGTAGTCTTGATAGAAGGAAATTGTCACGCCTAAGCTAAAAAGAAAATTTCCCTTATTGTCATTTGCAACAGATTAAACACATTAACATTATTCCTTGATTAACTCTCTGTAAAAAATGTATAAATGAGAATAAGCAGAAAAAGGATGAATTTGGACAGGCTGGGAGTTGTGTTAAGATTGGGAAGGGGGAAGGGGAGGTCTACACTGCTTGAACGTTATACTCTTGAAATGCTACTGTTGGCTTTAGAATCTTAGTTGTGGGCTATAACAGTGGTTCTCAACCTGTGGGTCCCCAGATGTTCCTAGCCTCCACCACTCGCTGTGCTCTAAGGGGTTTCTGGGAGTTGCAATCCAGGAACATATGGGGAACCACAGGTTGAAAACCACTGGGCTAGAGCTATAACCCTATACTCCTTTTCCTGGAAGTAAGCCCCACTGAAATCAGGGGGGATTTCCTTCAGAGTAGACGTATAGGATTTTTCATAATTTTAGGTGAATATAGTCCTCTGTCGAAATCAGCATAATTACTCTCTTGAAACAACTTATTGATGTCAGTGGGATTCAATCCCTGATTTTCAGTGAACTCTAGTCATGTTTAAAAAGAAATAAGCTCCACAGAGAGCCCAGTGAAATAGATATATGGCCGTAGAACCAGAGGCTGGGAGTTTAATATCCCAATGTCCTTCCAGGGAAACAAGCAGACCTGTGTGGCCCTGGGCAAGCTGCACAGCTAAAAGGGAATGGCAGGCCAGGTTGGAGCATTGTGTACTGAGAAATGGCTGTAAAAAGTTGTCATTCATTGAAATTGACTAGATGGCACATTATTATTGTTTTCTTCTTCTTCTTGGTACATCTTACTTCTAGGAAAATATCAGTAGGACTAAGAACTCAGAGGCTCTGTTTTCATTTTGGTTCCACAAACTTGAAAACATAAATGAAAATGGGAAATGGGAAATAGAGTTTATAATATGCACACAAGTTAGATTAAAACCACCTAGCAACTCAATAAATCATACTTCAAATGCATTCTGCCAAACTGTTTCACTGAAGTGGGTTCTTTTACTATAACAAGGGACACTCTCGCCACTCCTAAGGAAACATCATTATTATTTGGATGGTGATTAAAGACAGACAAACATTATTGGCAATGAAAGCTTAATCACTTCAGCCAAGCCTCATTAAAAGGGGAATAAAGACTTCCTGTCAGCATGTACAAATGATATATTTCATACCAATAATTAACTACACCCAGACTACAGAAGTTTAGAGTGAGCTATCAAATTAGAGTTTTGGTTTTAAATGAGTAGCAGTTTAGGAACAGAACACTGATTAAGATAACTCCTCTTTTTACAGCCAAAAGTGGATGGATGACATTGACATCCTTGAAACAATTCAGCAGGGTATCATCTTTGATATAGTGCTGCTTGTGGCCTGCAGCAGATAAACAGCCCAGTGCCCTCCAGAATACACATTCCATTGGCACAAGTATTGCACTGAGTTGTACATTATACAGCAATATGTTAAGAACTGGGTTGTGAAGGAGCCTCATGGCACAATGGCTTTCTGGCAGGTGCACAGTATATAAACTGAATGAATAAATATAATAAATAGTGGTTTAACTGCTGTACTGCAGAAAAAACTGTGCTCACGACCCATGGTACAATCTCTGGTAGCCAACTCAAGGTTCACTCATCCATCCTTCCGAAGTTGATAAAATGAGTACTAAGCCACAGGGAGCCTGCATAATAAATTTAAGTACCAGGAGCAGCACATGTTACTTTGAAGATCAGCACTACTTCTGCAAGACAACAATCTATATGGTTGCAGTGGATGGATTTATAATGTCTGAAGACTCATGGAAATACCAGTAAGGGCTGAGCCAAAATGAAATACTGTATCTGTACCTCTAATGCAGTGGTTCCCAATTTTTAGTCCTCAGATGTTCTTGGACTACAACTCTCAGAAATCTTGGTCAGTACAACTGGGCTGAAGACTTTCTGGAGTTTTAGTCCAAGAACATCATGGGATCCAAGGTTGGAATCTACCACTGTAAGGGAATGTTCCATGAAAACTTGCATGATTCCTCATAATTAATTTTGATATTTAGATCATATTGTGAAATAGAGAGAGACCCTTCCCAGTCAGAGGAGGTTACTAGTAGCTAGCCCTGCTTTGGGGCCAAATAGGAGGAGTCACACCAATTAAGGCTCTGTTGCCTGCTGAGATATATTACAGTAATTTGTTAGGAGGAGGCTACTTGACTAGGTAAGGACAACTAAAATTGGACCAGAATATTACAAAATGTGGTGCTAGTTTCAGCCATGTTCCTTATGACTTAAACTGGAAGAAATGTGGTTTTACATGGGCTTATTTTACATGCCCAAATGTACATTTGATTATCTCAGAGTCTGCAGAGGTGTTTCAAGGTCTGATTGTAATATAAACACTGGGGTTTGGAGACACAAACCAGAGGTGCAAACACTAGATTCTAGGCATCTTCTGACTGCCACTAGAGTTCCTTTTGAAGTGAGTAATTTTTAAAAATGTTTTTGATGGTACAGATCCCAGAAAGAAGAAGGAACAGGTATACCCAATACAAGAAATTACTATATAGCCAATCAACTCAGTTCTTTGGGGGAAATTCTTTTTAAACCACAGAAGCTAATATGGTGGGAGCAAGAGTCTTCGGACATAAAGAGGGAAATAAATAATTTTTTATTTACGGAAGTCAAAAACAAAGTAAAGATCGACAACCCCCTTTTGAATAGTCTAATTGCTACATGGTGAACATATAGAAAAATCTTGTCTCCGAAGGGATCCCCACTGGCTTTAGTTACTGACTTGGAAAACTTCCCTGTTAACTTGAAGCATTATTTGGAGTTATTTAAAATTAAGAAAATAGCCAGATTAAAGGATTGGATGCTCAAGATTAAAACAATTCATGATATAAAAATATTTTGCAATCCAGTGATTTAACATGGTTAAATTATATTCAATTAGGGAAATGGACAAAGGACTGGGGAAAAAGAAATAATCAAACCAGAGAGTGCACAAAATTTGAGCACTTCCTATTATCGCTCGAGTCTGAACATGAAAATTCAGAGAAAGGAACAATACGTAAAATATATAAAATATTAGGGGAATCATTGGAAATGAAGGAGTTAAATACCTTGAGAGAGGTCTGGAACCAAGATCTCAATGTAGAGATAAAGAAAGAAGACTGGATGAAAATTCGGAATATGAGAATTTTGAGATCACTATCGGTCAGGATAAAAGAAAACTATTTTAAATTGGTTTCTAGATGGTATTCAACCCCAATTAGACTGAATAGAATGAATTCTGGTTACTCTAAGATATGCTGGAAATGTGAAAAAAAGCTTGGCACATATTTGCATCTTTGGTGGGAATGCGAAATAGTCCAAAAGTTCTGGAAAAAAGTGTTTTTAGAGCTAAGTAATATGATTAAGATAGACATAGATTGTAATCATTGTTAATAAGAAAAGATTATGATGTTACAACAAAGGAACTAATAGCAAATCTTATGACAGCTGCTAGATTAATCATAGCAAAAAACTGGAAGTCAAAACTAGAATTTAAGATGGAAGACTGGTATAATGAACTTTGGGATATAGCTATAAATGATAAATTGTCTTGCAGTTTAAAGGTCAAACGAGGAGAAATGAAAAAAGACATTTTCTACGATATCTGGGGTAAATTTATAGATTATGTATTAGTCGAAGGAAAAGGGAAAGAGTCCACGAATATCTCTCGACAATTCTGGAGAAGAGGACTTTAAGAAGATTACTAGAATAATAGAAGACGGAGTAACGAAGAAGAATGCATGGATGGTCCCGTGGGATGGGGGTACACATATATTGTTTATTGTAGTTTTTTATTTCCTTATGTTGTTTGTATGTAGCTTAAAATTTAATAAAAAAATTAACAAAAAATGTTTTTGAGATACGTCTACAATTCTTGGAGATCCTTCAACTGTGTTCATCCTATTCTCTTTGCTTCTTAGAGTGTGACCCCGATAAATAAAAAGGGTTGAATATTTCATTATTTATGAGACCCTTGACCCCCCCTTTTAAATAGCCCAAAGACTTAAAAAAAGACAGCCATTGTTTTGTCAGTTCATGGGTGAAGGATTCGTCGTTTATGGTTTGTCAGCCTTGATGAACAATGAAGCACAATGAACCTTGACCTTGGCAGTTCATCCCCACCTCTGTTCTTGGCCTCTTTTCTTTTTTCTTTTTTTTTACATTTGGTTCTAACTACTGCTCATAGCTCAACTTGGGGTACTGCCCATGATGCTATCCCAACACTTGTAAAGGAGATGGATGTGATGGATAGGTTGAAACATATACTGGTTGAAGTGTTGAACTGAAACTTAGGGAACTTGGGTTCTAATCTCTATTGGGTCATAGAACTCACTGGGTGATCTTGGGCTACTCATATTCCCTTTGCTTGATTTACAGTACTGTGAAAAAAATCTTAGCTCACCGCGTGCTTTGTGTTTTTAATGACCATACCTATTTAAATAAAATCAACACAAAAACAGATTCAAACCAACAAAGCATAACACTCTCACTGACAGCCAATCACTAAGGGAAAGACTGTCTAAAGGGAAAGGTCTTCATCTGCTTGCAGAGATTGGGCCAGCCTGACCTTCCATGGGAGGGATTTCCAGAGTCTGAGTTCAGTGACACAGAAGGCCCTTCTCCTGTGTCCCCACCAAGCGCACCTTAGGGCATTTAAGGTCCATTGGTTAGGGCTCTATTGGTTAAAGCCATCACTTTGAATTGTACTTGGAGGTGAATTGACAGCCAATGGAACTATTCATCATTTATATATTAGTATCATTTACACATTAATATCAGTCTCTACTAGTTTTATTTAATTAGTAAAAAATAGACTGGTCTCTGCCTCCAAGAATCCTTCAGTTTGAAAGACTTGGAGTCTTACATTAGGTTCAGTATAAATGTTTTTAATTTTATTAATATATGAAGCAATTATCATTAAGGCAGGAGAATTATGGCAAGGGCTCAGAGTGCTCACACAGATTAGCTCAGTATTGGAATATGCATACCTTTCTGTTAGAATCCCCAAATCTATCAAAAGTCATCTACTTAAACATTTTACAAAATTTAGGAACTGGGAAATTATGAGCCCAGATATTTCTTTAGACAAGCACCACTGACTGTAGGTCCCAGTTATTACACTCCTCTGAAAGTACATTCCTGGTTATCCTAAGCTTGGATCAGCTCCAAATGTGGTGCGGTTATAGCAGACAATCTGCTCTTTCTCTGTGCCAGATTTGGGTAAGTTTGGGTAAAAGGTCTTCAAATTATAATTGTTATTTAAAAACAAAACTGTTTTTCCCATGCAGAAATTAATGACTTTAACCATCCATAGATTTAAAACAGATAAATAAAGTGGAGGGGAAAAACAGTGTTGCTTACCTTGAAAAAAAAAAGGTAACAAGGTAAACAAGGGTGGATAACACAGATCAACTCTGTATCTCGCTGTGAAGAATTTACACAACATTCTGCAGGCAAAATTGAACAGATCCAGGCTATCTTGGATGCTGCTATTGATCCAGAGCCTGTAAATAAAACACTTGTCCTGTATTAATAGATGACTTTCAGCTCCTACAGTCAAATGATGTGGTCAGGACCCTTGGGGAGTTGAGGGCCATCAAATGTGTGTTGGATCCTTGGCCCTCATGGATCATAAAAGCTGCCAGAGAAGGTATGGCAGACTTGTTAGGAAGAGTAGTGAATGTCTCCTTACAACAGGGCAGGATTCCAGCATGCTTAAAGGAGGCAATAATAAAACCATTGTTTAAAAAGCCCTCCTTAGACCCAATGATACCAAACAATTACTGACCACCAGTATTGAATATCATATTCTTGGGTAAAATCCTAGAGTGGGTTGTGGCCTCGCAGCTCCAGAGATTTCTGGATGAGATAAACTACCTGGATCCATTTCAATCTGGCTTCAAGCCTGGCTATGGGACCGAGACAGCACTGGTTGCATTGGTAGATGACTTACGCAGGGAAATGGATAGGGGGATCTGTGTCCCTTTGATTTTGCTAGACCTCTCAGCTGCTTTTGACACTATAGACCATGGCATCTTTTTGACTCGTCTCTCTGAAATGGGAATTGGGGGTACTGCATTAAAGTGGCTCCGGTCCTTCCTGCAGGATAGAATGCAGAAAATGGTGTTAGGTGATTCATGTTTGGCACCACGGCGCTTACCTGTGGAGTTCCCCAGGGTTCTGTTCTGTCTCTTATGTTATTTAACATCTATATGAAACCACTGGGGAAACCTCCGGACTGTAAGGGAGCTACTATCTCAACTTTACATGAGTGTTTAGCTGCAGTAATGAACTAGATGAGGATGAACAAAATGTAACTAAACCAAGACCAGGCAGAGGTGCTCCTGGTCAGTCGAAAAGGAGAACAAGTGATAGGGATGCAACCTATACTGGATGGGGTCATCCTCCAATTGAAAAAACAACGACACAGCTTGGGAGTGCTCTTGGACTCATCCTTGAGCTTGGATGCCCAGGTCACGACTGTGGCCAGGAGCGCATTTGTACAATTAAGGCTAGTACGCAAGTTACGTCTGTTTCTTGAGAAACCAGCTCTGGCCACGGTGACACATGCCCTAGTGATGTCCCATCTAGACTATTGTAATGCACTTTCTGTGGCGCTACCGATGAAAAGTCCAAAAATAGGTCCAAAATGCAGCAGACAGGTTACTGACTGGGGTAGGTTACAGAGATCATATTACACCCCTATTAAAGCAGCTTCAATGGCTGCCAATCAGCTATCGGGCACAATTCAAGGTGCTGACCTTGACCTACAAAGCATTGTACGACCTCGGACCTAGCTACCTCAAAGATCAAATCTCACAGTATGAGGTGACTCAGGTGTTAAGGTCATCAGGAGAGGCCCTTCTCTCCATCCCACCACCCTCACAGGTTCCTCTTGTGGGAACCCATGAAAGGGCCTTCTTGGCTGATGTGCCCGGACTCCCTCCCACTAGAGGCCAGGACTTCCCCATCTCTCTTGTCTTTCCGGAAACAAGCAAAGACCTTTTTCTTCAGGCAAGCTTTCCCTGAATGATGGACTACCTATGTGTATTTTATATGAATCTATATGATCACATAGACTTTGTGTTTATAACTACTTATTACCTTATGTGATTACATTGATACTATATTTTGAATGTTAGTTTCCATCACTCATAACCTTACATGAAACTTTACTCTCCTTTTAACTGCTCATGTTCTCTCGTGGCTTTAATGCAATGTTGTCTTTTAATGCTGTAAGATGTCCCTCAGTTCCCTGTTCTCAGTACTTGAACATGTCCTAATTGTACTGGACTGTATATTATCCCTTATTACTGTAAGCCGCCTTGGGTCCTTTTTCAAGGTGAAGTGTGTGGTAAAAATACTCTAAAATAAATAAATAAATAAATAAATAAATAAATAAATAAATAAATAAATAAATAAATAAATAAATAAATAAATAGGTAACTAAGAAAAAAACCTTCGAAGATGCTAAAAGTCAAAGTTACTTCTGGTGTGGTGCCTATACGAGTTACTGATTTCCAAAAATGTCCTATCACTAAGAGCTTTGCTCAGATATTGCAAACCAACAACATCACATGTCAGGTTCTTCTGTCTTCCTACTGCTAGCCCCATTGTCTTCTCCAGTAAGTTCTGCTCAGGTCTTGCAAACTAACAACTGTGGCTTCCTCTCTTGATTTAACCTGTCTCATGTTCGGACTTATGTTTTTCCTACTGGCCCAATTCATTTCCACCAGAAATAATAGTTTTTTTTCTGCTCAGTTCTGTGTTTTCATTATATCTGCATGGTAGAGTAGCCTCTAAGAAGTATGACCTTCTGCTTCCACGACAGACCAAATGGAGAAGTTGTCAGCACTACTATACAAAATCCCTATGCCCTTTATTGAAAAACAAACAGCAGCTTTAGGAGCAGAAGTGCCACCAAGGATTTCAAGGCACATGGTGATCCTTGGAAATACTAGTTTGAAAGTCAGGGGAGACAATTTGAAGCAGAAAATTGTCAGCAGGAAGGATAGTAAGCACTCTGTTCTTTCTTCTTTTAAAACTGTCAAGGGGTTTCACGCACCAGTGTGATTAAAAGGCCTTCCGTTTCACTTTTTTAAAAAATAATCCTGCCTATCTGCCTGTTTTCAGTGTTGGCTAAAGGCTACAGTACTCTTCTTCGAAATTGTAGTATGTGTATCTCTCTTGATAACACCTTCCTTCTGCCCATTCAGAAGCCACAAAGGCAAACTTAAGTATGATTATTCCCAAATGAGTTTTTTTAAAAAAAAAACAAAACAAACATCTTTCGTTATGGTAAAAAATATAGGGTTGAAGCTCCTTAAGAACAAGGACATTCACAACTAGATCACTCCAGCCCCATGCAAAACATGGACACTTGAATGCACCCTGCTTATTCCTTAACATCCATCACAAGTAAACAAAAGAGGCATCTCAGGGAATTGGCATGTTCCACAGCGTCTCCAGACGGGAAGACCAATAACTGGGCGAGCAGGATGAGAAAGTGCTAGTGCCTATAAGTAAATAACAACATCTTGCCAGGCATAGGTCTTTCTGATTATATCCTCATGAGATGATGGTTGCTTTTGCAATCAGTTTTGCTGCTGGTAAAAAAACCTTCAGTCTAGAGCAGTGATGACAAACCTTTTAGAGACCGAGTGCCCAAACTGCTATTCAGAACCCACTAAATTTTTGCAAAGTGCCAATACAGCAATTAAACTTGAATACAGGTGGTTGTGAAGAGGCGATGTTGGGTGCCCACAGAAAGGGCTCTGAGTGCCACCTTTGGCACCCGTGCCATAGGTTCGCCAACACAGGTGATGCACTGTTATCTGACTGAAGGAGTGGGAGGTGGAGGAGAATGTGTACAAGTTCAAGAAATCATGCAAATAACAAGGTGTGATTTCCTTCAGGTCAATGGATTAAATATTTTAATATAAATAGAAAACTGCTTATATTTCTTTGCTTTATTTTTGCATATATTATCAGTTAAATATGATATTATGGTTGAAGTTTTGTTCTCAAGACCAAGGAAATTCACTGTCTCAGGTAAAATATTTATACCTAGAAAAATCATGAAATAGCGACCATAAGTCAAAACCAAATTGGTGGCACATAATTATGGTGTTTGTATGTGTTGCAGAGTCACTTCTGAATTAACACAATTACAAATGGGCACAAACTACTGGTAAGTACTGTATATACACATACAGTATATATTCTGAGGATAAGAGGATAAAGAACGTGATGAGACTATGTATACATACCCTTCCTAAATTCCCACTAGCTGCTGTGTTGTTTTATTGTGTTTATTGTTTTACTGCTATGAGCTGTTCTGTAGCAAGAAATAAGAATCAACATAACTTTTGAAAGTTTAACTTTTGGAATATAGCATCTACAGTCCCACACTCAAAAATTGTTACTGACATTGTGCTTGGGGATTCTGGGAGTTCTTTGTCCAAATATATATGTTTGTCATTTTCTGCATTTTAGTAAGTAGAGGTATATTAATCTTCTTTAGCCCTTTAAAGCAAAGCAAAGTCTTCTGCTTATATACCACCCACTCTGGAAGGTTTAAAATTTAATTATGCAGGCTATACAATGCAAGTTGGGTACTGTACTCATTTTATCAACCTCATAAGGATAGAAAACTTAGTTATCCTTGAGCCAGCTACCTGGGACTGACTTGCAGGTCATAAGCATAGCTCTCGCTGCAGCACAATAGTTTAAACACTATACCACGAGACTCCCTTACTGGGGTGTACAATCAGTTTCACCTTGTAGGATGCATATTTGAGTAAGTAGTTCAAAGAGCCACACAAAAGCCCAGAGAGTGTTTTAAATAAACAAACAAAGAAATAAATAAATAAATACTGTATATACTCGAATATAACCCTAGTTTTTCAGCCCTAATTTTCGGTTGAAAAAAGGGGTCCTCGGCTTATATTCGGGTCAATACTTTTAGCCACTGACGCAAGTTTGGGTTGGTGGCTAAAAGTCATTTTAAACATTGTGCGCCACTTCTCCTGCCCCCCATGCTTAAAATGACTTTTTAAAAAGTCATTTTAAAACAATGTTTAAAGTGACTTTTAGCCACCAACTCAAGCACTTGCCTTGGTGGCTAAAAGTCATTTTAAACATCACACACACACCCAGCTCACAAAGGAGGAGTTGCCAGGCCCTGCTGCATTTCCCACCCTAGGCTTATACTTGAGTCAATAAATTTTCCCAGTTTTTTGGGTTTAAATTAGGACCCCCGACTTATACTCGAGTCGATTTATACTCGAGTATATCTGGTAATTCAAAATGGAGATTATAATTTCCTTATTATTATTTGAAACCTCTTCCCAGAAATGCATGATTCACAGCCACCACTGCCACCACCACCACATGAGATGATGATGATGTTGGTAAATTTGCAAACTCTACTTATTTTTAAGGCTTGACTCCTAACGTTTAGGCTCGATCCTTTGGTATTCCCCTATGTAACAGCAATGATGGCAACAGCAGAAGCAAGTGCAACAAAAACAGCAGCAATAATAGCCAGACATGTCTGGAAAGATATAAATTGTCCCTTTCCCCCACTCTTGTTGTTTCCTTAAGGTAGCATGTGTCTAAGTTCCCGGCTAAGGTCCCAAAACCCATGGAATATAAAAATGTAACTTGATTTTTATGAAAGGCTAGTAAGATGCACTGGGTGTGGTGGCTCAGCAGGCTAGAGTGTTGAAACTGTTGTCTGCAAAGTTGGCAGTTCTGTAGTTCAAATCCCAGGTTCCACGCAGTGGAGTGAGCTCCCGTTGTTCACTCCAGCTCCTGCCAACCTTGAAAGCATGTAAATGAAAATAGAGAAATAGGTACCACCATAAAAAGGGGGAAGGTAAACAGTATTCCGTGTGCAGAAATGCGATCAGCCATGCTGGCCACATGGCCACGGACTTCCACAACGCAGCTTCCATAACCTCCCAGTTAACATTCATTCTTCAGGCTTCATTGCTTCTTATATATTGTTTGCGGACAAGTAATCAAATAGTTTTCAGTTGCTTGCAAATGAGCTAGGACAAGGATATCCCGCAAGTACAACATTTGTCCATGACAGGATGAGTGTCCAGGTTATACATCTATGACAGATAGGAGATTTACCCTCTTGCTCATCCCATGAAAAAGGCTTGTTTTTTCACAAAACAATTGGCCAATAGAGCGACTGAATGTTTCGCCTTGTGAACTCTGGGCAGTATAAAGGCTAGAGGGTTTTTTAAAAGTGAAATCTTAGAATTCAAGATAGCTGCTGGTCAGGTGGCACATCTAAAGGGTGGGTTAAACCTAGCCAATTGGTAAAATGTATCAATTAATTAATTACCATTCACTTCTTTTGTGGATAATTTGGGACTGCACAGCTTTCCCAAGGCTATGCAAGCTGACTCATTTCCTGGGAGCACAGTAGGGCACATTAAGAAGAACTTCATTAGGAAGAACTTCATTAGGAAGAACATTAGGCACATTAGAAAGAACATTAGAATGAACTTCATGACAGCTAGAGCTGTTCGGCAGTGGGATATGCTGCCACGGAAGGTGGTGGAGTCTCCTTCTTCGGAGGATTTAAAGCAGAGGCTGGATGGCCATCTGTCAGGGGTACTTTGATGGGAGTTCCTGCATGGCAGGGGGTTGGACTGGATAGCCATTGAGGTCTCTTCCAACTCTATGATTCTATGAATCAAACTCCCAAACTTTGGCTCCACAACCAGACACCTAAATGACTGAACTATCCATTAAGGAGAAAATATGTCAGCTCTGACTGTTATATGTAACAAGGTTTCTTTCCCCCAAAACATGAATAACCTCGACTGGACTGGTATATATTATGTAATAACATACTGGACTGCATTTCAGGTTTGCTGATGCTAGATGTTGGCAATGTGAAAGCCAGTCTTTTGTTTCAGGCCTTCTGCTAGCCTTTCACTAGACTGAAAAAGGTGACTTGTAGAATTAGGCAAGAGGAATGATGCCTGCTTCTTTTCTTAACATCTTCAGGTATGAAAAACATGTTAAAGAGCTAGCATATAAACAAACAAAGCAAACAGTCAACAGCAACATAACACTGCAGCCAGCCCATTTCCACACCCCCAAGCCCAGCCCATGGAAGGAGATGCTCAGAGCTTCTAGAAGGATTGAATTAAAATCAGTCTTTTGCAAAGGTCAATCTGGAAAACTTTGATAGCACTACAGTAAAGAAGTGTAAATATGGGTTCAGTAAAAAGCTTTAATCCCTGATGTTATTTTTTGGGGGAGGGGATAATGTGTAATATCGCTCCAGGAAGTTAGAAAAGCAGTCAGGCATCCTCTTGGCAAGCGCTCAGACCCAACAGCTTAAAAGTGCTGTGAGTCAGGCAGGCAGAAACAAAACTGATATTCTTGGCATACAGCAGGATAACCTGATGCAAAAACCAGTTAATGCTAGCAGTGGGATATTGCAGCTGATCTGGAGGTTTCATATGAGAAAACAGTGTAAGATTATCCCTCTGTGATGCTACACCACCAGGCCAAAAGGACTGGGAGTTATGGTCAAAGAAACACTGGCTAAATCTTCTCTTCTCCAGCCATACTCCCACCCCCCGGCAAGAGCTTGGAAGTAAAACTGCCTTCATAGCATGATATTTATTTTGGTTACAAAAACATAATTATTTTTGTGAATCAACACACATCAATATAATTTTATCCCAGTTTAATGGATTATATTGCACTTCTAAAGGGCTGTTGGGTGAGTTGTGGTACACAGGATTTCTGGCCATTTTCATTGTCTAAACTTTTATAGATTGAAAAAAATTGGAGAAAGGACTGCTTCAGAAATTCATTTCTAGTGTCTTGTTAACAAATAATTTGCTACTCTCCCAAAAACAATGGCTAGCAGAAATGTGCTCCTTCAAAACAGCATTTCAAGCCAGTGCCTACAGATCTATTCCTCTTCATTGTTTGTTTAAAAATAGCTCTCTAAAAGGTTTGTCATCACTGGTTTATATGTCCGATTTGCCCTCCAAAAGCCCGTACCTGTTTATATCTTTACAGAACCATCCTTACCCTTTAAGAGCTGTGGCACACCCTTTTGGCCCAGCAGTAGGGCATGCATTCTTTTTGGTGTGCTCTGGTTAGCTGGGATATAGCTGTTTCTAGTAGCCTCAGTATTTTGGCTGTCAGTTACAAGCCAGATTGTGGGGAGGAAAAAAGCGGAAAGAGGGAAGGGAGAGGAAGAGACAGCTTTTGCTTTGTCTGACATTCCACAGACAATCAGGAGAAGTGTAACTGACAACTTAATTGGGCTATAAGGGCTTGATATACCCCATACTCAAAATGTCCGGTCAATGGAGGCCCTATGTAAGAACATGAACAGCAAAAATGCTCAAGTTTTCCCTTCCTTTTCCCTGTCAAAGATGGAGAGAAGATTTCCTGGTTACTTGAGTCACTGGTTCTCATGATATCAGAAAGAGAGAAGATGCAGATTCTATTTTTTAAAAAAGCTTTTCTTAGAAAATAGTAAAGTAATACTATATACGAAACAAGACAAAACTGTGAATAAAAGCAAAAGTGGCAAAATTTAAAAGCATAAGAACAGTGTGGAAAAACATGCTGCAATGCATTTGTTATACATGGAAAGGTTGCCAAGAATTTCAAAAAATCATATTTGCATCGGATTGCAAAGTAGCTAACCAGAGCATGCCAGAGGGAGTGGCCTTGTTACCAGATGAGCAGTAAACCAATAAATAAATAAATAAATAAATAAATAAATAAATAAATAGGAGCCAGATGCATTTTCCACAATGGTAATGCTATAAACCCCATCTTCACTTTTGAGATTGCATTTCAGTTGAATGATGAACAAAGCTAATTTTATTCCTTTTCCATCTGCCATTACAATGGTGTAATAGAATATAGAAAAGTAATGTTTGGGCCACAGTTAACAGAATCTCCCCACTGGTCATGTTGGCGGAGGTGTTACTTTAGTATTTAACAGAGGAACCTTTCTCAGCTCTAATAATAAATATATACACAGATGTACTGCAGCCCTTGCTGGAATTAATGTTTGATAATGTTCATCATTTCTCTAATTTGTGAAGAAGATACATGCCGAATTATATAGGAGATCAACAGTCATTTCAAAGCAACTTAAATCACAGTCCTAAAATTATGTATTCAGATATAGTGCCCGTACTTGATTAGAATGACCTCTAATTATGCTGTTTGAGGGCTACAATCATTCTCTCCAACATGCGAACCCATCCCTTTCAGCCAGACCTGCTTTGCATATCAAAGGATGGGAGTCCTGCTACTTTAGAACTGCCAGGACTCCCATCCGTCAGGTTTTTCAAAGGCACCACATCGTCTTTTATGCAGTTCCCTGGAGGAAGAGATAAGTTAACGTGTGCAGTTTCCAGCAAGTTTGCTGTATTATATAAGGTAACATTGATATACTCTCATTAAAGTGACAACCCACCTTTTAAAGAAATGATACAACATCCAAAGGGCACAGTGTATCTCATGCTGGGAAATTTGCCTCACAAATATGGTAACAATTTTCCATTATTCTGTACTTGTACCACTATTCCTCCAAATCAAGTATTTATTGACCAGAATCTAGATCATACCAGTGTACTGTGAAATTATGTTGGCATAAATGTGTTGGGCTTTACACCCAGCAACCTGTGTGCCGTTGAATTGCACAATAAATTGTGTATATCAGGCCTGCCCAACAGGTAGACCGGGGGCTACCAGTAGCCCGTGAAGGGTACAAATGTAGCCCTCCAGCCATCAATAAAAATGTGAGGGAATAAGTTCTCCACCTCTATCTTCCCCACCCCAAGGACCACCACTGCCCCAGCAAAGCTCTGGGTCTGCCAGCCCATTGTCTCAGCCAAACCGAGCAGTTCAAGGGCCATAGCACAGTCCCCTGCTCTCCCTACAGGCCAGATGCCACTGTCAGTTAGTCAGTGGACTAACGATCTGAAAACTGTTGGATGCAAAGTCGGAAGCTCAGTGCCACGCAGCGGAACAAGCTCCTGCTGATAACCCCAGCTCCTGCCAACCTAGCAGTTAGAAAGCATGTAAATGCAAATAAATAAATAGGTTCCACCATAAAAAGCAGGAAGGTAAAACAGTGTTTCCTTGCAGCCATGCTGGCCACATGGCCATGGACTTGCACAACACTGGCTCTCCAGCTTGAACACAGAGATGAACACTGCCCCTAAACTCGGACATGATTAACATGCATGCGCGGGGGGAATCTTTACCTTTACCTTTACCTCCTGGACCTTGGGTTCAAATCCTCACTTTGCCATGTAAGCTCCAACTCTCCTGGATCTGCCTAGATGCCCTAAGCACCTCCAATCTCGCCTGATTTTGGAAGCTAAGCAGGGTTGGGCCTGGCTAGTACTTGGATGGGTGACCACCAGGGAATACCAGGTGCTGTAGGCGCCTGGAGTAGGAACTGGCAAACCACTCAAGTATTCTTGCCAATAAAACTCCATGGACATGGGGTCATGAAGAGTCGATCACGACTGTAACGACACAACACACACACACTCCTGGATCTTAGTCCCTCCCTCTGTCCACTGTAGCACACTGGTTCACATAATCATGTCCCTTAATAAGTAATCTTACTTAAGTGTTTATAGCATTTGGGCCTTAGGGACAAAACTGGAACCATTAGATGATACATCATTGCATTTTAGGTCCACTCCAGATCTCTTAAAAATGTACTAATGCAAATAGCACCTGTGAATTATTGGGACTGCTTTAGACAGGGCAGGGTGTTGTTGTTTTGTTTGTTTGTTTTGCCTATGTGACAATTGTCAGGAAACCTGATGGTATTTGCTTAGGGTAAAAAAAATCATCCTCTGGCTTCTATTAGATAAAGTCAGCAGGTAGGAAAAGATGGAAATACTTCTGAGATTTAATCACATATGGCTTGAAATACAGGAATAGGCAGAGACTAGAGATGGGGAAAATGAAAACATGAATTGGCAATATCAAAGAGTATTGCTGATTCATCAAATATTAGTCCCTCTGGACGTGATGAATATGAAGGGACAAATATTGCCTTATTTTACTTGTCCCTTTGTCATTTTTATTTAAAAAGGTACTTTATGTGCATTACTATTCTTTTTGGTGACACACATATGGAACACAATGCTGAACTTGTGTACCAAATCAGAAACAATGGCTCATTAGGGAATTAATCTGGTACTAAAGGAACAAGTCCCTTCTGCAGCTATAATGTGCTGGTATTTTTTGCTCCCCTTTTACCTTATTCCAGAATGTGATTCCCCTACTTCAATGTAAAATGGTGATATCTCTATCAAAAATATGATGCATGAAATCTCATACAGTGGTCCCCCGCCCATTCGCGGTTCATATACTGTGGTCCCGCTATATTGCGGGACCACAGTATATGAAAAAAGACCCCCTGGGGTAAAGGGGGAAAGGCCTGGGGTAAGGGGGGAGGGCCTGTCGGAGGTCTCAGAAATGACTTTCGGTTCGCAGGGAGGCCCTTTTGGGTTGGGGCCTCCAAAATACCTGGAAAGGCCCTTGCAGGCCTGTTCGGGGCAGTGCCAGGCTTGGGGTAAGTATCAGAGCCCCCAGCTAGGCGCCACAGGCCCAACCCGACCTGCATCTGCATATCACAGATTTTCAACTATCCTAGGTCAGGTTGGGTCCCTAACCCCCACGATAGGCAGGGGGTCACTGTACTTAACCCATCAATCTTTGGTGATGTTACCTGCAGTTAAATTACACCCTGTTCTATGCTGGGGCAAAGGAGACTGGGTGAAAAGAAACGTGAAGTGTATGTTGCAGCTTAGCAATTGCATCTGGTGCCTCCAATGTTAGTGGGGTAATAAATCTACTTTGGGTTTTAGTTTGGATTTGACAGGAGCTATGAAAGGTGGCGGATTCCATTTCTACTCAAAAGATTGTAACATGTTGGATAGAGCCTTTGAATTTCATATTAAAACCTGGAATAACATGGGAGGTGCCAGCT
The DNA here is from genome assembly GCA_023846285.1 of Phrynocephalus versicolor. Taxonomy (NCBI): domain Eukaryota; kingdom Metazoa; phylum Chordata; class Lepidosauria; order Squamata; family Agamidae; genus Phrynocephalus; species Phrynocephalus versicolor. Next base: position 46,190,158 of record JAHTLZ010003542.1, on the reverse strand, counting down.
TTCATTCTAGGTAACCCAACACTACAAGAGGGAATTCCTTAAATGCTAATTATTATGTGACTGGCACTGCCGGATTTTTTCTCACCCCCTACAGTTAGCAACCTATTTCACTATGTTACATGATCGGCCTTCTGATTCTGAATACAAGAGGTTCCTTTGCAAGTCTGATTTATCAGACATGGAAGACTCTCCCAGGTACATTTCTTGAACACCGGTGTGATTCTAGATGTAATGATGGGTTATCTGTCACACACAGTTTAGCTTTAAGAATTGTGATGGTTGAACAACCAAGGCAGTGTACAGACCACCATGTATCTGTATAAAATAATGTATGAGAGGGAGAGGGAGCGAGAGAAAGGCAGCTATAAAACTGAGAATCCAGGAGGTGAACCATGGAAGGGAAAGAGAGCAGAAAAATCTCACATAGGATACAAGGGATACAGTACCTACTCTTGACAGGATGGAGGAAGCTAGCAGATGGACTGCGAGATGATGGCAGAGCAGAGGAAATTGATAAATTTCCCATATTGATGTGACCTGGCAAGCCATGTAACTTGCTATTTTCTTTTCTTGCAAACACATTTTTACATTCAAATTAGGAATTGACCTGTGCATTTATTGGGCTTATTCTTTGCTTGAGGTCACTGTTCTTCTTCTTTTGTCTTTTTGGCAAAACATTTATGGCTTGAAATGCCAGACTCCTCCGCTCCCCATGGCCTTTTCTGTGCTGATGATTTTTCAATTAACCATGATTTATAGTATGACCATAGCTGCGACAAGGCTTGCTTGCCAGTTCCACCCAGTTGCAATTTTCTTCAGAGCTCCAACAACCATAAAGATAGGGAGCGGGAAAGAATGATAGCCTGATTATTGCAATATGATCCCTTTCCTCCACAAAGCCTTATATCTTAAATTTGTCATTGTCACTTGGACTGTACTTAGACTCAAGATGGCATTGTGCCTAAAACAGAGCGCCAGCTATAATTTATGCTGTAATTTGTTTCAGTTTATTTGTGAAACTCTCAATTGAAAGATGCTTCTATACAAAGAGCAAATATTGTGAGGATAATTACCAAGGCTCCTGATTCTTGCAGTTTTAAACCCCTGTCTGTGTTCTTCCTCTGAGCTTTTAACAAGCAGCCTTTACAGCAGCATTAAAGTAAAAGCATCACCTGCTGTCTGTTAAAGAAATAATTGCTAAATGCATTTCATTGCTGGTTAATTACTTCTAATGCGCTCTGGGTGAGGCCAAGCAGATTGATGGGTAATATGTTACAAAGATGTTAATGGCACTGGAGTTGGTGGCAATGGTGAACTTTATGGGAGGTGGAAAGTGCATATCTCAGTTAGAACATATTCCGCCCCTACTGAATAGACTACTTTCGCTGTGTCCTAACTTCCCTTCCTGGGCCACTTTCAAGTGTTTCTGTTGAACAAAAGAGGCACCAGTTGTCTATGCCAGTGGTTCTCAACTGTGGGTCCCCAGCTGTTCCTGAACTGCAACTCCCAGAAATCCCTTCCAGCACAGCAAGTGGTGGAGGATTCTGGGAGTTGCAGTCCAGGAACAGCTGGGGACCCTCAGGTTAAGAACCACTGGTCTATGCCTTCCCTTAAAAAGAGAGTACCTGCTTATGTATGCCTTATTCTTTTTGATCACCTACCTAGGACAAGAGCTCAGAAATGTTGGTCTTTAATTTGGATCACAGTTTCAAAATTCCCATGGCCACAAAACAATCATACTGTCAAAAGTTGCATAGAACTGTAGTCCAAAAAGTGACTTTTCCAAGCTCTGGCTCAGACCTAGTGGACACTATGTCCATGGCTTCATACAAGTAAGGTAAGAACATAAGACTTCTGCTACAGATAGTCCACGATTATGTTGCCATGCTAGTCAGCCAGCTGCCTATGGAGATAAATGAAGGCACAGAGGTATGGTTTTCTCCTGTAGCACTCAATCTATTTCCAAGGGAAGTCCTCATTCGGATAGTTGTTTCAACCTGTAAAGCATCCTTCCCCAATCAAATGCTTCAGGTGTTAACTGCCAGAAAAGGTACAGATTTTGAACTTAATTATTCACATAACATAAAGTAGATCTCCCTCTATTTTTGAGAAATATTTGAGCCTTTTACTATATCACTTAGCAATTTCCTTGGCTTAATGTTATTCAGACTGAGCATGTAAATGTTTTATCTTCGGGTTTTTTTAGCATTGCGCTTACTAACATTTATAGCTTAGAAACTTGGGATTAATGTTCACTAGGTGGTAGATAAGATGCAAAATAAATAATGCAAAATACTTCCTATATGATGGATAAATTTTAAACGAACAAAGAAAAGGAGGCACAATACATTTGAGTTATTGCTGTATTGTTCTATTGCATAACTAGTGTAGTTGGCTTGGTTGGATTTATTGAGGCAATCTACATGGCCATCTATATTTTTCAACACAAGATGGCCCTTTCTATTTTCCCATTTAGTTCCAAGCTTGGAAGCAACAATTTTGCCTTGTGTATCACTCTTCTGACACCTGTTCCTGTGATAAGATGTTTATTTTGGAGTGAGTAGGCATCTAAGAAATTTTCCCAGCCGTGAAATAAGTAGAAATCTAATGCATGGATTTATTTATTTATTTATTAGAGTTTTATACCGCCCATATGGAAACAGGGCCAATCCATGAACATGTCTATGCTCCATGGCTCATCTGGATAACAAAAAATAGGAGAGTTCTATTATAACTTTAATTGAAACAAGAGTGTTTTAACAAGAGAGATAACTGGAAGTGAGGGTATATGTCAAAAGATGTAAGCAAGAGATGCAAGGTAGGATAATGTACTTCATCACTGAGCTGTGACCTCACTCCCCTTCCAAATTAAGCATGGATGAGCAGGAGGTGGTATAGGACATCTTAATGCAGAGGTCAGAGGTGACCTCATTTTCAAGATGATTTCCAGGAGCTATATAGGTATATCCCAGCTGCTTTAGAATATACTTTTGGAAAAGATTTCTAAAGTGGGCTGATTTGCAGGATTCTCAATGTTGCCAGACTACATAGATTTCAGCATGGGTGGCTCGGTCTCTAAAATTAATAAACATTTCAAAATCACAACTGAAGTATGTCACACTAGGCTGGTTACTTCTCATGAAAGCTTGCCCCCTAGAATGTTGGACTAGATTGGTCTTGGAACTGCTTCAGCAGTTCTTTCTTGGGCTTCAGGTCTGGGCTGAAGCTTCAAATGCATGCCCCTATTTCCCCACTCGCCTTTCAGGGATTAAAATAATCATAGAAAACAAAACAACTGAAAAGCCCACATTGAAAATATGTTCCTTCCCACTTTTCCTAAATAGGGAGAAAATAAGAAAATTGTTGTGTGTCCTACACTCTGGGATAATTGAGAAGAGCTCCTGCCCCTCCTTTATAGGACAGCCCTTCAAATACTTGAAAAGTGCTATCATATCACCCCCCCAGTCTTCTTTTCTGTAGGCTAAACATGTCCAGATCTTTCAATCTTTCCTCATAGGGCTTGGTTTCCAGTCCCCTGATCATCCTTGTCACCCTCCTCTGAACTTGTCAATCTCTCTCTCTATGTCTCTGTGTATGTGTGTCTGTGGGTGGTGCTGCCCTGACATAGGTAGTTGGGTTGCAATGCTTAAGGATGGCATCCCGCAAGTATCCCAGAATTGTTTAATTTGTTTAAAATAAATTAATTTAGCACCAAGCCATTGCATTGGTATATTTATTTAGCACTAGATCATGCTGGCATAGAAAAAAAATCAGCCCACAGTCCCATACCCCTAAAACATAGGTTCCTCCTCTTCCCCAGAGCCCCTTATATTTTTCAAAAGTTTATTATTTATTTATTTATTTATTTATTTATTTATACTGTACAACTTATATGCCACCCCCTACTTGAAAGTCTCTGGGCAGCTTACAATCTTCCACTTTCTCTGATGCAGAAAGGGAAAACCAACTGATCACATGTATACACACACACACATACACACACACACAAAGCTTCCTGCCTCTCAAGATGAGTACAAGGAGAATGTTTGCCTGCACACACCAGCGCTAACCCCTTTTGTGCAAATCCTCTCTGCCAAGGCACTTTTAAAAAGCAGCTTTCCTAGGCTGAATTCCTGTTTATTCCCCCCCCCCCAGCTTGATTAGCTATTAGCATGCACAGACACACCACTTTAACTTCAAAAGGGAAGAATGACAAAAGTTCAATGAAAGACAAGGGTTTCCTAAAAACTATATTTAGCACAATTTTGGGGAACGGTGAGAGGACAGGAAAAGAAAATATTAGTGTCTCTGCCTTGAGCTCTGGGTGTAATGTCTCAAGGGGCTTTGAAAACCACTGAGGTTATGTTTCATTTTCCCAGGATAATTTGTTTAAAATAAATTAATTTAGCACCAAGCCATTGCATTGGTATATTTATTTAACACTAGATCATGCTGGCATAGAAAAAAAAATCAGCCCACAGTCCCATACCCCTAAAACATAGGTTCCTCCTCTTCCCCAGAGCCCCTTATATTTTTCAAAAGTTTATTTGTCATTGTAAACACAGGTAACAAGCACAGAAGGTTACAAACTACCCACCTGAGACCACAAGTGAGCAAAAGCCCATGAATCAATACTGTCACCCTGGTTTGCTTGCTTTATTACTTTCATTATTGTGTTCTTCTGCAATCACACCCATAATATTTTTTCTTCTAAAAGTGACAAATGATTCAATGTTTCAGTAAAACCTCATTGAGTGTTCATAGCCTGTTATCTTTGCAGAATTTATCTTTGGAATCCACATATGAAGATATGACAATGAAGAGACTGCCTCTGAGCATGTACAGAATAACTACCATACTACTATTTAATCTAATAACATAGATTAAAGGAAAGGCTTTTATTCAGTGATTCAGAGGGTAGCACTAAATGGACATTTCTCCAAGTGGAGGGAAGTAAAGAGTGGGGTTCCCCAAGGTTCAGTACTGGCACCACTGCTTTTCAACCTCTTCATAAATGATCTAGAAGTCTGAGTAAATAGCAAGGTAGCCAAATTTGCCGACAACACTAAATTATACAGGGGAGTAAAAACTGAGAGAGATTGCAAAGAACTCCAGAGGGATCTCTTGACACTGGGAGAGTGGGCAAACCAGTGACAAATGAGGTTCAACATTAGTAAGTGCAGAGTGATGCACATTGGGGCAAAACAAACAAACAAACACCAATTACATTTATAAATTGATGGGGTCAGAACTCTCTGTAACAAACCAGGAAAGGGATCTTTGTGTCCTGCTGCACAGCTCAGTGAAGGTGTCAGCCCAGTGTGCCACAGCAGTGAAAAAAGCAAACTCAATGTGAGGAAGGGTATAGAAAATTAGAAAATCATTAGAAAGCATGTAGAAAATAAGTCAGCAAGTGTCATTTTGCCTCTTTATAAATTTATGGTGAGGCCCCATCTGGCGTACTGCATTCAAGAAAAATTTGGAAAACCACCTGGCAGATATTCTTTGATATGTATTCCTACATGGAGCAGGGGGTTGGACTTGGCCTAATAGGCTCCTTCCACCTTAATTATACTATTCCTGCAGGAAAGAACACAGAAAGTAGTGTTAGGTAATTCATGTTTGACGCCACAGATGCTGACTTTGTAGGCCCCTTCCAACTTCACTATTCCATGATTCTGTGAAGTCTCCCTATGGCTGGACAAAAAGTGGATGAAGAGAAAAACCTTCGGCTGCTAATGTTACCTCAAACTGAGGTTACCTCATCTGCCAATGTTACCTCAAACTGAGGTAACATTAGCCCAAACTGAGCTTAACTCAGTTTGAGTTGTTACCGCAAACTGAGGTAACAACTCAAGCAGGGGTTGATGCCTGGGGGAAGAAACAACTGGTTTCCATGTGAGGAAAGTCCCAATACCAAAAGGGAAAGCAGTAGTGTGCCGTCCCCTCCCTCAGTCCAGAGTGCTGAGTGTGAAACTATATATATATATATTGCTGGGAATAGAGAAAATGATTATACAGTACATGAGGCAGCTGAGGGGGGCAAAGGAGTGACTGACAGTGAGACTGTTAAGGCGGGAAAGAAGGAACCGATAATTAAGGGTAATGGAGGAGGGGACAGAATGTTGGGAAGAGAATGTAAGGGAGGAAAAGGCTGGACTGAGGGAGAGTGGGGTACATGTCCAGCTAGGAGAACCAGAGCCGGAGGAATGGACAGTTTATGTGTACCCAAAAGGGAAGATGCCCACCAAGTGGGGACCAATGAAGGAGACAGAGGTGATGACATTGAGGATTAACAAGTCACCGGGCCCAGATGGCATCCACCCAAGGGTTATTAGGGAACTGAGAAATGAAATTGCAGATCTCTTAACGGTTATATGCAACTTGTCTCTTAAAACGGCCACAGTGCCGGGGGACTGGAGGATAGCAGATGTCACACCAAATTTTTAAAAAAGGAAGGAGGGGGGACCCGGGAAACTACAGGCCGGTTAGCCTTACATCTGTCCCAGGGAAGATGGTGGAAAGCCTCATCCAAGAGAAAATCTTAAAACACATAAAAGAACAAACCTTGCTGAGAGAAAATCAGCATGGCTTCTGTAAGGGTAAATCTTGTCTGACAAACCTCTTAGAATTTTTTGAAAAGGTCAACAGGCACGTGGATTTGGGTGAACCGGTTGATATAGTCTATCTGGATTTTCAAAAAGCTTTTGACACAGTCCCTCACCAAAGGCTGCTGAGAAAATTGCACAGTCAGGGGATAAGAGGGCAGGTCCTCTTATGGATTGAGAACTGGTTGAAATCCCGGAAACAAAGAGTAGGTGTCAATGGGAAATTTTCGCAATGGAGAGAAGTGAAAAGCGGTGTGCCCCAGGGCTCTGTCCTGGGACCGGTGCTTTTCAATCTGTTCATAAATGACCTGGAGACAGGGATAAACAGTGAGGTGGCCAAGTTTGCAGATGACACAAAACTTTTTCGTGTGGTAAATACCAGAGAAGATTGTGAAGAGCTCCAGAAGGATCTCTCCAAACTTGGGGAGTGGGCTGAGAAATGGCAAATGCGTTTTAATGTAACCAAATGTAAAGTAATGCATATTGGGGCAAAAAACCCAAACTTCGTTTATCAACTCATGGGCTCTGAGTTATCCGTGACGGATCAGGAAAGAGATCTTGGTGTGTTGGTGGACAGCTCCATGAAGGTGTCTCCCCAATGTGTGGCAGCCGTGAAGAAGGCCAATTCCATGCTAGGGATTATCAAAAAGGGGATTGAAAATAAAACAGCCAACATTATAATGCCATTATACAAAACAATAGTAAGGCCCCACCTGGAGTATTGTGTACAATTCTGGTCACCGCATCTCAAGAAAGACATAGTGGAACTGGAAAAGGTGCAGAAGAGAGCGACTAAAATGATTACCGGGCTGGAGCACCTCCCTTATGAAGAAAGGCTAAAACATTTGGGCCTCTTTAGTCTGGAAAAAAGGCGCTTGAGGGGGGATATGATTGAGACGTACAAAATAATGCAGGGTATGAGTAAAGTGGATAGAGGGAAGCTCTTCTCTCTCTCCCAAAATACCAGAACTAGGGGGCATACACTCAAATTGAGGGCTGGGAGAGTAAGAACAGACAAAAGAAAATATTTTTTCACCCAGCGCGTTGTAAGTCTATGGAACTCCCTGCCACAGGATGTGGTGATGGCATCTGGCCTGGATGCCTTCAAAAGGGGATTGGACAGATTCCTGGAGGAAAAGTCCATCACAGGTTACAAACCATGATGGAGATGTGGAGTCTCCAGGCTTTAAACCGGGTTACTTCAAGGGCCAGATGCAGGGGAGTGGTATCAGGAGACAGATATCTAGTCTCATGCACTCCCAAACGCACCTGGTGGGGCCGCTGTGAGATACAGGAAGCTGGACTAGATGGGCCTTTGGCCTGATCCAGCATGGCTCTTCTTATGTTCTTATGTTCTTATGTTCTTATGACATACAAGACACTTTAATGGGCACAACATGGATTTCTACAAGAAATAAGAAACAAGAAATAATGTTATTTGACTTGATCAGAAAAGCCAGTTACTATGGTGTCAAATTCAACAACACAATTTTTGCCTCCAATAGACGAATGGGTTAATGAAAGTGTTTCATTAATCTCCTTTCTTCTGCTGGCTCTCTGGGTATACAAAACACAGTGGGTCTATGCTGCTTTTCATATGTCTTCAAAAGTGCATCTTTCCAAAACAGATTGCTCAGCCTGGCATTTATCATCTAAAAAGGTTCATCAAAAGCACTTCAAAATGCTGCGTAAAAGCAACAACTGTATTCTGGTGGTGTTTTACATTCTGTTGCCTAGTTCAAGAACAAAGGAAAGTAAACTTTATTCAAACAGGTATGCCCAGGAGAGGAGTTCAGTTTGTTTTCTTTTTTGTTTTAGAAGTGATTGATCTGTGGCAACATGAATGCAAATGTCACTATTTATACTTTATTAGATGAATGAATGCTATTTTCTGTTGTGTTAGATTGGATTCCAAAACTGCAACAGGCTGCTGATCATTATGTTTCAAAGCTTCAATATGTTTCTAAGTGTTAACATGGACAATTTATCTGGCTGTTTATGTTGCAGGCAAGGAGTGTTGAACACACATATACCAGCCCATCCGTTGGGTGTCTAGCACATGCCCACACTGCTTGGATTGCAAAACGGATGCAGACTATTCAGAAGTCAACTTTAGTGCTTCACCAATTGTGAAGTACTGAAAAATGTGATCTTTAAAACGATGAAATGTATGGCTTAGTAATATGCTTAGTTGGAAACCATTGCTTCCACTCCCGATGCTCCAGTGCTGCCTGGACAGTGTCAGGATGAGACACAAAAGGAAAACACCTAGAGCTCACTATTAAAAGACATATTTTATATGAATAAAGCCATATATTCTAGACTGAGGGCGGGAAACATCCTGGTGGCAATTTCAGCATGTTGTATTTTAAAGTATTTTAATTGTATTGTATTAAATTATACTGGATTTTAATATTTTAAATTGCTTTTAATTGTCCATTGTAATTTTGAATTGTAACCCACCCAGAGACCTTCTGGTAGGGGACGGCATATAAGTTGTATAAATAAATGAATAAATGAATAAATGAATAAATAAATAAATATTGAGGCAGAGGACCATAGGCCCCCACCCCACACCCACAAATCTCTGTTGGCTGTGTGATATCAGAAGATCTGATTCTGGAGACTTTGATGATGTTTTTCCAAGTTGACATCTGTTCCAGCACCTCAAGTTTTATAATCTCATGCCCTTTCAGCAGGCTCTACCTTTCAACTTTAGAATTTTATCCCCACTGAGCAATCCCTTCCCATCAAATGGAACATCTTGGCCACCTCTACGTTGTGCAGAGCTTTTTCTTTTAATGCTTTGGCTAGAAATTTGGCTCCATCCCTCCTCTCCCTTCAGTGTGGAGGACGCAATTGGTTGGTTCTTAAACACATACGGCTTCTCTTCCCCTTGCTGCATTTGCTGTCCTTGTCCAAGACGGAACTGTTCCAATTGATCTTCTTCAGTTCTTAAGATTAAACTATGAGAACAAAGAAAGGGGGGGAAACACAAATTCTCTCTCTATAAAATGAGGTGCAGGGGAAAATGTTTTGTCTTTAGCAAGGAAGGCTAAGAGCCAGACTAGGCAGTACATTCACCACAGTTTTTTTTCTTGCAGAAGTGCTCTCCCAAATGAAGAAAGGTGTTTGTTTATCAAAGCCGGTGATTTTCTTCACTTGGCATCATGCCTTATTTGTGGTTGGTCATTGGAGAATAAATACGGACTTAATTTGCAAGACTGATTGAGGAAGAGCACATCTGTGAGCAAATCCTGTTGTGGCTGAGGGAAATGGATTAATTGTAATGGATGTACATTCCTTTTAATATGTAGTTTGACCCTGAAGTTCTTAGTACTCAGTCATCATAAAATACATTGAGTGCTTTGGACAAATCACTCTCTCAGCTTAACGGGCTTCAGAACTGTGATAGGGTGAAATGAGGCATGAATTATAAAGCACGTACACTGGTGTGCTGTACAAATTTATTTAATGATTCTACAAACATATACCTCTTTAAAAATACACAAAACAAAGCATTTGCAAACAATGAAAGAAAAAAAAATAAGCAAGTACATGATCTGTATCAAGCATAGACAACACAACATTATGGGGTATCTCTTTTCTTCTTCAAAAGCAACCTGTCTTTTACAGTAAAGGTTTCCCACTCAAAAGGACTGCGTGAGCAACATTTTGAAAATCCTGAGCTTATATAGTGTTCTTCTTCAGAGAGGCAAAAATGAAAACCCAGAACCTGAAAATTATAGTCATCTAGCCCTCTCTGACCTTAAATATAATCTTTAACTTTGACAGTCTTTATATATCTTCTGAGAAAGATCTACATCATGGGCTGAGACTCTTTCAGAAGCTGACATCTCTTAAAATCAGAATAATCCTTTGTTCTCTCCTGGAACCAATTAACTGGCCACAAGATGCAGTGCTTGGAAAAGGTCTCCCTGGATTCAGTGGACTTCCATTTGAAATAAAATGTAAGGTCTGCAATCTATGAGATGGAAAGGTCTAAAATGAGTTGTTAGGCCCAATGAAGGTAGGCCTTTGGAGTACTGGAACTTACATAAATGCTGATTTGACAAACCTCATCCACTCACACAACTATCTGCATAGTTTATTTTTTAAACTTTGTTTTTGTTATTTAAATAAAACCTAGGTGGGTTATTTGGTCTGTCATTTTTTACCCCTCTTTCCCGCAGTCTTATTATTTTCCCAGAAATGTCCCATTTTTAAAAAAAATCTGGTCCCCGCCAGGCAGGCCATTCACAGTTGGCAGACTAATTCTTTAGTTGTTGTAAAGATTATCTCCCAAAACCTGGAAAACAGCTTTAGAAATGTAGATGTCTGGCTGCCTCTACGGTGCTCCCTGGGGTGCTAAGTGTGGAACAAAGTGGTGTCACATTTAGTGCACACACGACGTGCGTGCCAGAGGCACTTCCTCTGGCAGCCAGAGCAAAGTTATAGTTACCTGTGAAAAGGAAGAGGGGCGGAGTTGAGGCCGGCTTTCTGCTTTGATGCAAACAATAGATCCAGCTGGTCTGTTTCCCCAAGGTGGCTGAATCTTCCACCTGCCCAGCACGTAAGATCCCTTTTTTTGGTGTTGCAGCCAGAGCTAAGTTATAGCTACATGTGAAAGAAAGATGGGCAGAGCTGAGGTCGGCCTTCTGGTTTGATGCAAGTAATAGGATGTCATTGGACCACAACATTGTTTGTGCTTTACTTTCATGTACACTCCTTCCAAAAAGGTGTTAAAGAATGCAAAGTCTGCAAAAGATTTGTATAATAAGTCATGAATGAATGCCAGAGAGCCACATGAGTGAATATGATAAATTAAAAGAAAATGTGTAATGAATAGAGGTGGGCATGAAACAGAAAACGGATGGTTCGGCTCATATGATTTTTTAAAACAAAATTTGTATGAACCCAAACCAAGCCAAACTGGTTAGGCTTACCGGGATGGCAGCGGCAGCGGCAATCCCAGCACTGGGGGTTTTATTTATTTTTATTTTTTCCTCTCCTGGCCCCGATGCAGGGCTTTGTCCCCCCCTCCTGGCCCACGGTGGCTGCCAGAGTTCCAGGTGAGCAGGCAGTGACAAGGTAGGAGATGGGGTGTGTGTGAAAACCAAAATGAAATGAAACAGAAATTTCCATTTTGTTTTGTTTCATTTTCCTTTGATTTGTTGGATTATTATTCATTTTGTTAGCTAATGAAACGAATAACAAATAACGAAATTAATTAAAAATTCATTTGGTGCCCATCTCTAGTAATGAAAATAAAATGTAAATGTTTAACTTAAAGACAAGCAATGTGAAATAAACAGTAAATATGTGATGTGTTGACTATTATATGAACTAAAAATGTAAAATTAATAAATGTGTTTCATATTTTGTGTTTTCATTTAGACTGTATTATAACATAAGAATGTTCATAGCATTTCAATGGCAACAAAGGTAGGCCTATCAGATTCTGATCACCTAACTGTAGTTAATAAGTGGTTTACAAGTGGTTATTTTAGATTTCTTGCCCACCTATCTTACATTTGAGAGATACTGGTGCTTGGTTGTGGTGTTGGGATGGCTCGCAGTGGGTATTGAAAAATTTACCTTATTTTCAAATCCAAAACTTGACAGTTGCTGAAATGGTCGGCTGTACGGTTGGCTGCAAAGTCGGCAGCTCAGTGGTTCAAATTCTGGATGCCACACAGCGGAGTGAGTTCCTGCTGTTAACCCCAGCTCCTGCCAACCTAGCAGTTTGAAAGCATGAAAAAATGCAAGTAGATAATAGGTAAATAGGTACCACTGTAAAAAGCGGGAAGGTATACAGTGTTCCATGCAGCCATGGTGGCCACATGGCCACAGACTTGCACAACACTGGCTCTTTGGCTTGAAAATGGAGATGAGCACTACCCCTAGAGTTGGACACAACTAGCATGCATGTGCGGGGGGAACCTTTACCATAGAATGATGTACTAATATTTAGGATACGTGATTTCAAATCCTGTTGAACCATGGAAACACATGTGGGTGTGGAACTGGTAAAATGCCACCTTAAATATTCCACTTTCTTTCAGAAGTAAGTTCTTTAGAGTCACAATAAGTGAGTTTCAACTTGAAAAAAGTTGACACAACACACAAACACACTTATTTTGGATGTGTTGCCAAATTGTATCAAGTCTAAAAGAAATAGATTACAGAGTTAAAAGAAGCATAGTAATAATGTATTAATTTGCTTTCAAAGGTATTTTGAGAATAAACTTTAAATCTTTCATGAACACACATTAAATACATTCTCATGCTATTGCTTTCCATCCCACTATACATAAATTTAAACAAGCTGACTAATGGTAACTTTTCCACATTTGGTATAATATACATTTATAAATTTGGATAGCTATTGATGAAACATTTAGTTAAGAAAAGTCACAAAAGTTTGCTGTATTTTTTTAAACAAAAACCTCTATTCTTTTCTAAATAACATATTAGTCACATGAAAATTGCCACAATTGATCAATCCAAGAAAACTGCCATCCACAATAATGAGATGTTTCCCTTTTCATTTTCATTATGTCATTCTGAATTAGAGTTAATAGCATATAATACAATGCAAGGCATAACCTAGAACAAAGGAGTAGCTGGGTTATCAAAACAATGACATATTTTTATCTTTCCTAAAAACCAATTGGAAATTCTTTTGTACCACCCCTTTCTACTGCTAAAACATTTCAGAGCATAAAATTCTTCAAATTCTGGAAACATTTTATTTTCTGACAAAAGGGCATTGCAAAGACAAAGATTTCTGAATGACTCCAGAGGACAGTAAACATAGTCAAAATTCTAAGCACTCTTTTGGATTTGGTTGCTTCTCTTAAATTGCTTGGCTGTTTGCCATATGGATAAATAGATAGATAATGTAGAGTTGTAAATATGCATTCAGAGCTTATCTATCATACATACTTTGAAGTGGGGAGAGGGGAAAATCATAACTAACAAGAGACAGGCCTGTAGGCTCACATTGATAGCAGAAAGTACACAGTGTTCTTTTTAGGTAAAGGTAGTATAAGAGAGGTTGCCAGCACTGGCATACAGACTCAGGTTTAAGTACATGGGGGGCCTCCAACTTTTCAGTACTGTATCTGTGACACTATAATACATAATATGAATGTATTTTGTTACCTAATACTGTGTTAGTTATAGATATCTTTTATTCTTTCTCCTTTGAGCTTAATCTAGCATACATAGCTCTTCTTCCCCATTTAACCTTCAGCCAGGTTAAATGAAAATGTTTCAAATCTGAAAGAGAATCTAACACCTCTCCTTTCAACACTCTAACCACTATACCCCACCACTTTGTAAAGAATGATCCTCTTCCATTATTTGTGGCGAAGGATAGCATTTTCACATATAAGGTTTGAACATATGGATATTTTCATGTTAGGAATGTGGCTTTTTGGAAGTGCACAAGGGAACGTAAAGTCTATGATGGGAAGGATTCGACAAAGATGAGTTTTCCCAAGTGCATTAATTAGACCATCCTTTTGGATCTTTTGGGATTTGTGGCCCGGATTTTCTCCTTCATATCCTTCAGGGAAGCTTTGATTTTGTGATGATATGTTGACGATTAGACCATCAAATAAAAAGATGCTTTCTTGCATGTTTGTCAAGGGAGTGTACAAGAAAAGAATTAGTGCAACAATTTAATCACATCTTATTGAGTAATAACCCATATGCTTGCAAATTGTTTAAGTGTACGGAATCAACCCTTATTTGAGACAGTCAAGAGAGGCAGATGTCTGGCTCATTGAAGATCTTAACATAGGACGGCTGAGAGTCTGTGAGAAGCCCTGACCTTCATGGAGCCTGAAAATAGCTGCCAGTGGTCCAGATCATGGGGTAAGATCTACACTGGAAGTTTTCAGGTATTAAAGTGCTCCCCACCCTTAAGCTTTCAAAAGCTTTCCTGGAACAAAGGGGATCCCTGGGGAGCCTTGGAACCTTGATTGGGGTGTGTGAGAGTAGGAAGTCTTCTTTGGCCCTCCTGATGTTTTGGACCACAACTCCCAGAATTCCAAGCCTTCATTTCCAATGGCAAAGGACTGTGGGAGTTGTGGTCCAAAAAAGCCTGGAGGGCCGAAGTTTGGACATGCCTGAATTAGAGGAAAAAAGCCAGTGGCTGGTGATATCATCAGCTTGCATGGGTGTAAATTTATGGAGCAGGATTTCAGCTGCTGATTGCATGTATGCCTCCATTAGGTGGCTTGAGAAATCTGTGCCTTGTCTGCATCCAAGGTGATTAATGCACTTAGTGCCGCCATATTGACAAGTCCTAAGACAAAACATCTAATACTGTAGTCTAACATCCCCTGAATGTTATAAAGGAAATGCACTAAAAGGAAATCAAAGAAAAATGTGCATCACAGAATTGTCTGATGAATGACTTAAATGGGCTTTGTAGACATGGAGGGTACCCCTCTTTCATTTGTCATGACTTCATTTTCAAAATACATCTCCTTCTTAGCATATATCACAGTAGATATACTGTAAGCTCCTTTTCTCCCTTTTAAAAAACTCATTGAGTAAATCCTGTTCAACAAAATTGAAAAAGCTGAATGAAACTAGTTGTTTAAATTCATACAGTCAATTGATTAAAAAGTTCAGCCAAGATCAGTATGATTCTTTAAAATGCCAAACATTTCACAAAGGGAAAACTATTCATCATGCTTCTCAGAAACACTAATAATCATGTACTCCATAAAGTATGTCTCCATTGAGAAGCTGTGGCTGGTATTGAGCATAATCATTTCCCCTCCTGCCATTGTAGCTCAAGGGTAGCTTTTCTTAAATTTAATTATGCTCCTTAGTGGTTTGCAGGGCCAAATTGCTGCTGCTGAATGGGATAGAGTTGGAGGAAAGAAATATGGTATTTAAGATACAGATGGATCCTTGGGAGATTAGTATTCCAAATTATGCTGACTTCCATTAAAGAAACTGAAATTATTCTTCAGTGAGAGGTCTCTGTGCTAGGAAGAATTACATTTTTCAGGGGGCCCCTCCTCTCTGCAAGATAAGTGAGCCTCTTGTAACATGATTGAAAAATGCATACAAACCCAGATCAGTGGTGGTAAAGTCAATCAGCACTTTTCTATTGCACATCTTAATAGCTGTTGTA
>JAHTLZ010003542.1:46154964-46174380 GCA_023846285.1 Phrynocephalus versicolor | reverse complement strand
ATCACAGGGACCCAAAAAAGTAATTGGCCTTTCCCATCCTGTCTCAGATGAACTAGGACTGCAGATTTCATGTTTTTGTGTGTGTGACATCAGTAGCTGTAGTCTGTGGTACAAGAGCACCTGCTTTCCTTCTGGAAAGAAAGGTCAGAGATAAGAATTCCACAACAAGCATGGCTCTGAATCCCTCAACAAGCCGCGTGATTCAGGAAGGCATAGTTCCAAATATATCCCCTCTCTGAGGGGAAGGAGGGGAGAAAGGGGCCCTGTGGCCAGATGCATATCTAGGGGAGCAGAAGGGTACATCTGCTATCTGCCCCGGGCGCAGAAATCTGCGGGCGCCTGGAGGGAGTACAGTACAGTACATATACTATGTCCATTAGTGAATTAATTTGTTCGTAAAGCTTCATAATATTTTTCCAAATGTGGTATCCCTAGTCCTCCTTTTTCACCTTGACCATACAATGCTATGAATCTTATCTTCTTTCCCTTTCCTGCAATAAACTTTTCTAGATGTCTTTGCCATAATTTAATTGTTTTGATTTCTGGATGTAGAGGTATATTTTGGAATAAAAATTTAAAAAATGGTAATTTGTGAGCCTTAATTAAGGCTATTCTCCCCAACATTGCTAAATTCAAATTGACCCAATTTGTCATTTTTCCTTTACATATTTAAATATTTTTTTTATAATTTCTAAAAGTTAATTGATTAAAATTCTTTGAAACCCATATCCCGAAATATTTAAAGCTTGAGTAATATAATTCTAAATGAGATATTCTTTTAATTTCATTTTGTTCTACCAGAGGCATATTTAAACATAATAACTTAGATTATCAAAAATTAATTTATAGCCCTGTATAATGACAATCATCATGTAGGATTTGTTTCAAAGATTTGATACTTTCTAATGGATCTTCCAAAAATAGAAGCATATCGCCCACAAAAAAGTTTATTTTGTGATGCTTGTCTTTAAGCATCAGTCCTTTAATAGTTTCTCTAATTTTGGCTGCAAGAGGTTCTATTGTTAATGAAAATAATATTGGGCACAGAGGATCACCTTGTCTTGTTCCTCTGAAAAGAGTGAACTTATTGGATTCTAACCCATTGATAGATACTGTGGCCACTGCCCTTATATATAATTCTTTTAACACCTTAATAAAATTTTTACTCATATTCATTTTTTCCAAGAGATCAAACATATAATGCCATTCCACCCGGTCAAAGGCCTTAAGTGCATCGAGTGAGAGTATTGCCATCTTACATTTTTCCTTATCAGCTGTATATGTAATATTCAGAACTCTGCGGACAGCATCCCGTATTTGTCTACCTGGCATAAAGCCACATTGATCCGGGTGAATATACTCAGTTATAAAACTACTTAATCGTTCTGCCAATATTGATGAGAAAAAATTTTGATCCTGATTTTGCAACGCTGTTGTCCTATAAGAAGAAGGAAGCATTGGATCTTTTTCTGGTTTTATTATGGTTATTGCCATGACCCTGCCTGTCACAGAACCTGACTCTGAGGGGTTAAATGGTGAAGAGCTGCTAGAGGAGCCCTGCAGCTCAACTCAGCAGGCATCTGGGTCTGATGACTCAGCTGAAAACATATCTCCTCCTCCTAGAAGGGCCATGAGCAGGATTCTGCAAAGACGTGCTACCAGGAGAGTTAGGGAAAGGGTCTTTGATGCTAGACGGGGAATCAGGACAGGAAGCCCTGAGTACTAGCAGAAGCCTTTCCAGAAGTAAGGGTGTGTTCCCTGTTTTAGGATAAAGCTGGCAAGCTTACCTTGAGCTCTCTGTGGGAGCAACGTGTCATTTGAACTTGCAACCACGTTCCTGTCTGTGACCTTGTCTCTGTTTCCTGACTTCGGACCGGCTTCCTGGACAACGGCTTTATCTGTTCCCTTGGGTTTGGCATCTGGTTTCCATAAGATATTCTGGTTTTGACTTGGACTGGTAATTGCTGGGAGTTGGATTCTGTTATTTATCTGGCTTTCCACTAAAGACCTTGGCAAAGAACTGAACTCTGTGTGTGTGTGTGTTCTGTGTGCAGGGCTTGACAGTTATTATCCTGGCTGTCCACCATGACTCGGGTATCTTTCGCCCTTTCATAATTGAATTAAGTATTCAACGAGATTATGTTCCCAAGTTTTATAAAAACCAGCTACAAATCCATTGGAGCCAGGAGATTTTCCTTTCTTAAGCTTTTTAATAACTGCTTTTATTTCAGCTATTGTTATTGGGGAGTTAAGCTGATCTTTATGCTTCTCTACGCTTTGATTAATTGGTAATGGATTTACAAATTTTCTAATGTTTATATCAGGTGTTATTTATGATTCATACAAATTCTTATAGTATTCTATAAATGTAGTAACTATTTGTTGTTGAGAATTTACTACTGTTCCTTCTTTTGATTTTAGTGAAACGATTCTTCTTTTTGCTGCCTTTTTAACTTTAGTAATTCAGTATTTTTATTCCCATTTTCATAATATTCTCTTTTTAAGTAATTCATAGCAGTGTGAACCTTAGCTACATCTAGTGCCTCTAACTCTGGCCCTAGCTTTTGATAATTCAGTGAGTACCTTATTAGATCCTGATCTTTTATGTTGCTCTGACAACATTTTTATTTTATTTTCCATTTGTTCTTGAAGCTTATTTTTTCTCTTTTTAATCTAGAAGCTTCCATAGTGAATTTTCCCCATATATAGGCCTTTAATGTGTCCCAAAGCAGTGCTGGTTTAATTCCTTCTTTATTGTTTATGTCATAAAATATTTTTATCTCTTTATTTTTTCAATAATATCTGTGTTTAAACATATATTGGAGCTCAGTCTCCAGATTCTAGGTTTGTGCTACTAATCTCATTAAGCCAGGAAAGTTTTATTGGTGTATGGTCGGAAGCTCTCATTGGTGCAATTTGTATTTCATCTAAAACTGGGGCCGGAGTATCTGAGATGAAAAAATGATGTATTCTTGAATAAGTAGTATATATTTTAGGAGAAAAAAATGTAAATTTTCTCATTCTGGGGTATAAGTATCTCCATCCATCCATTAAGCTGAATCTCTTTATTAGTTTCCCAATTTTAATACCCTCATTTGACACTTTTCTATTTTTTGCCATTGTATCTAGATGCAACAGATCCCAGATTTTTTAAAACTTCATCTTGATTAGTTCTCTACAAACAACAAAAGCAGAACCCTACATATAATATTTCAGAATTGGGCCACTTGCACCCCTTTGTAAGTAGTAATAGCCCTTCGTTTCATATTTGCTCCTGTCAGCAACTACCCTCAACAACGCTCTTATTTTTTATATTATTTTTAATTATTATATTAATAATCTTTTTATTATTTATTATGATGGAGACTCTCTGGGGTATGCCAATCACAAATAAAGAGCAGATGTACCACATGATTTTTTTCCCCTGGTGGATTAATAGCATTGACTGGTGACAGAAATAGGTCTTCATTTTCAAACGGTATGCACTTGCTAAGAACTCACCCCACCTCTTTGATGCCTAACAATCATGTAAACTTTTCAACAAAACAAAAGAAAGGGGTGTGTTTGGCACTGAATGCCGATGGGATCCAGGCCAGGCTTGTTCACGCAGATGGTGCTTGTCAGTTACAACAGCTGCACAGGGAAAATCTGAGAGACAAGAGGGATAATGGACAAAATATTTCGTTATGGCTGCCAGGCTTTAATGCCAAAATGATATCCCTTCTTCTGTAACGAGAAGGAAATGCTTTGTGTTTGGGCTTTGTAAGCAGCTGCTATGCTTCTAGTATGAAAAGTGGGGAGTGGAAGATTCTGTTTGGTGTATAAAAATTACACATGCAAACCACTATTATTGAAGGTGTGGGTGCTTTGCACCCAGCTTTGGCAGGATATAGAGTCTGACATCAGATATTTACAGATTGTGAAGGACTGCATTGACAACTGCTGTTCCATGAGTTATCTTTTTAGTTAGAAACAATGTACAAGGTACACTTTTTATTATGTTGGAGTCAGCTGTTATTACCTTGCATTACCCCGTGTCATTACTTGTGATGTGATATGTATCCTGTTATCTTGTTGAAGGAGTGCTACACAATAAATTTCACTGCTGCCGTGCACTTTTGATGGATGCCAAGCTTCCTTTGTGCAAAACCCAATTGTATGCTGAGCTTCTGACTTTTCTGTCAGTTTTGGCTTATCCGGTTCTGCTATTAAATCACACCTGGTTGGAGAAAAGAAAATAGGTAAACATGGAATGAAATTCATAATTTTGTCCACACAGCAACTTTGCTGAAAATGTTTCACCAGGTACGTTAGTCTCCAAAAATTATACTTCAAAATGTATCCCACCCTGATGCTTGCGAGTATTTATAAGGCTTTTAAATAAAATCTGGCAGTACCATCCTGCAAAAGTTTCCAGAATTCCTTGCCATTGTATTCAAATTAGTTAATAATCTAACATTATATGGATTTGGATTTGTTATTATATGTTTGATATATTTGTTTGGTGATACCAGAAGTAAACTCTATAGACTTCTGTGAGCTAAACTTCCACACAGTAAGTTATGCATAAATATTCTGTGTTTTAACAGACATTGAGGGTGGGTGAGGGTTGTGATAATTAGACTAGAGTTACTATGGTAACTGAAAGGGAAGTTAATTCTTCTTTCTTTGTCATTCTCTCAATTAGAATTGACCAGTAAATTGTTGTTGTTTTTTTGTTCCAAAATGCCTCTGTACATGTACAGCAGTGCATGATCAACATGATATTCAGGTAGGACTGCATTTTTATTGAGGGAAATGAGACAAAGGTTTAATGCCTTCTTCAATCCTGCTGGCCCGATCCAAATGGCTCTATATCCCATGCAGCTGTTGTTTCTCGTTGCTGTTACAGAGCACTGTGCATGTTAATTGAATCAATAAACAGAAACACAGTTTCAATCTCCATAGTACGTGAAGCCAAGGCTGAGGAGCACAGCAAGCTCTGAACAGAAGGAGCTGTTGGGAAATGAATTAAACAAATGTCACAAACAGGTCATTGGTCAAATTCTGGCCACGGTTCTGAACAGCTCCAGGGCAGCCCTCTTTCTTTTGTCAACACAATTCCATTTCTTGTGATTGATTCATTATTTTTCCCTGCCCTGGGCAAACATCTACTAGGATACTAGAGTCAAACTGGCAATATGTTAGTTTTGCAGGGTGCCGGTGCCCGGCCTAGAAACCGGCAACCTGGCATTTGCTTTGACATGCTGTTGTGGTAAAAGGCAACCTATGTCATATTTGCTTGTGAGGTGGAACTTCTTCTTGGAGGCTATATAATTTGTTTTGCCTTCTTATTGATCATTCTTCCTGACACCAGCTAAATTGTACACAATCTACTTCAAAATAATTTTGGTGCCAGAACCTAAGAATGAAATGTAATTAGGATAGTAGGGCAATTAATGTTCTTTTTTTCTTTGATTTCACAAAGATGACAAATATTTTTGAATTGTGGACCATTGATTTTTCAATAGCACTGAAGGCTTCATTAAATAACTGGTGAGTACTGAATGACCTATTTGTTCTCTTTTAAATTAATAGGCTCATCAAGTTGATGACTGATTTAATCACATAATGACATTTCCTGTGCACCAAAACCATTTGTTACACTTATGTTTTAAAAAATATGATTTCAAAGTATTTCTGAACAAATTGCAGCTTATTGCTATACTTGGAGATCGCATTACAGTGGACCCTCGTATAACAAACAGTTTGTATAACATAAAATCTGTACAACATAAAAAATTCCAGAAATACAGGAAATTTGCTTAACAGAATCATCTATGGGGTGAATCTGTGCAACATAAAAATGGTCGCGATTAAGGATTACTGTTTTCAATGCATTCCCATGGGAAATTTGCATAAAGGAAAACTTGCTTAACATAATTTCATTTGGAACAAATTAATTCCTTTATACAAGGTACCACTGTACTTTCTTGTGCATCAGAATGTGACCTCTGTGAGTGAACAAAGGATCTGGTCCATGTAGCTAGAAAGCAACCATGCCATATGGAAATGCTCATTGGCTGATTCTATTGTGACTTACTAATCAAAATTCTTCCAACTATAACAATGTTGTTGCCATTAGCTCGAAGTAATTTTTGCTGCTTATTATACACACCTTAAGTCCCACTGAACTCAACGTGGCTTACTTCTGAAGATATTTTAAGGATTACATGGCTAGTTTGCAATTCTATGACATTTGCCAAGGGCCAAGCTTCATGGAAAACAGTGAGACTTACTTCTGAATAAACATGCATAGGATTGCAATGCCAATTTTATTACCATTTTAAACATACAATTGTTAACCTAATTACTCTGACTTTGGAGAACAAGAACAAAGCAATATGAAACATATTAATATGGTTACCCACCATTAATGACCATGAGCATGCCTTCTGCAATTTACAGTAATTATAAATAGAATGGCAACAGAAAAATCTATTTTTTTCTCTTTGGTCTTTGGATGGCTAAGTATCCATTTTTTTCCATTTTTTGTCTGAGTTACCAAGTCAGTGAGAAAAATCAAAATAATAATATTGAATTAGTTAAATGGCACAGTTAGAAAAATTATGATTCTGAACACTTTTCAAAGCTGCTGTGACATACCTGCTATTGTAATTGTAGCCACAAAGAACAAAGAACAAAGACAAAGGTATGTAGGTATCTGCGGTGTTTACCTGTTATAATGAATAATGCATGAGAGGTGTCTGTGCTGGTTGGGGGGTTGTAGACCAATGAGAGAGTCTGGGGAGTGGCCTGAGAGGATGTAAGCCTCTGCTCAGCATTTTTTTAGTCAGATAGGGACCTACAGAAAGACCTACACTTGCACATAGAGAATCTGACAGAGGCCGTTACTTCACGAGGTGCCTCGCTTCGAACCGACCTTGCCTTCGTTGTGAATTCGGTGGCGGTCACGTGTTCTCCCTTCGATCCCACCCCTGTTTATCTGTCCTCACGCGCTGCATTTTTACCACCGAATCGATCACTACCTCACGTGCTCCATTCGCATTAGGACGCCGCTTTGCGACGTTCGCTTGTACCCATCCCTTTTTTTTAAAAAAAAAAACCTCGGCGTATCGATGCATCAGTACTTGGCTGTCATTTCCGACAGAGCTGGTTACGTGTCTAATCTGGTGGTGGAGAGAAGCGGGCTTGAACCCCCCCCCCCGTTACGTGGGGAGACTTGAAAGCCAGCGGGGTAAGGGACTCCTGCCCAACCTCTCCCCTTTGGACGCGTCTTTCCTCCCTCCCCATTCCCTTCTCGCTCCCGGAGGGTGTGCGGTATGATTTTCAAGTCCTCCCTCTTGAGCCGCGGGGCTGGAACGAAGCGGGATGCAGACCCGACCAGATCGCCCCGCAGCGGAACTCCCTGGGCGTCCCATGAGGGGACGGAGGTGATCGGGCTTGAGGGCGCGTTGCCGAGCCGGAGAGCGCGCGCGCGCGGTTGCTGCTTCTCGCCGTGCCGAGCATCTTCAGTTTGGAAGCCGAGGGTCGTTTGCAGAGTTTGGATATTTAAAAAAACAAAACAAAAAAAAAAACGAGTCCACACGTCACGTTGGGAGCGAAGCGAGATGCGAAGCGAAAAGATTCCCGGCAACTGGCAGGGGCACCACTCGCCCCGGTTGGAGCACGGTAAAGGGGGCGTGGTCGGGGTGGCATCGCAGCCAAAAAGGAGGGGCGTGCGGACTGAAACGATCGATTCGCACAGAAAGGAGGGGTTGTCGCGAAGCGAGCGGTTCGTGAAGTAACGGCCAGAGTCTGATAGAATCCGATAGGGTCTGGCACCGTTTAAGAGAAATACAGATATGGCTAAAGAAGAGATAAGATTTTAGAGTGTCTGAAGAAAACTGTTTAGAGTTTGTAAACTTAAGAACTGGGTGTGCATGTATTCAGCTTTATTAGTAATCAGACTTACGTGGGTTTGAACTATAGTCTTCTTTTTGTTTCTACTCCAACACATTAACATTAATTATTTGATTCAACTTTGTAATCAATAAACTTCTTTTATTTTTATTCAATTTAAATTATTTATTACTTTAGTTTAAAAACAGTCTGAAGGCTTTAATTTACTAGTGAAGCTAGTTGGCAGTGAAAGAGAAAAAATCAGAAGCAGTGTTTGTCTATAGCCTGTGAAAGGGCCAGGAGCAAGCACGCTAACACTACAGTATCTTCCTTCACGTTCCAATTCATCTCTCCCCATTGCCCAACCTGGCCCTATCCCAACTGGTTTCCAATGACAATATCAAGACATTTGATCACCTGGCCCCTGCTAGCTTGGGCTGGATGTGTAACTTGGATTGTGGACAGAAAGCTACTATGAGGATAAAACACAGAAAGACAAAATACTTTCCTATAGACAAGGGTGCATTTTATCTTATTATCTGTTCAGTTTGTATCCAGAACGTATCACACAGAAAACAGCATTGAAGCCAACTTTTCGTGAAAGTGAAGGAATAAAGTACCCAACCAGTACCCAACCAGGACTACAGTTGACTGTTAGGAAGACAGAAATCATGGCTACCGAAAAACTGACACTGAAGAAATTGAAATAGAGATTTTGTCTGCGTTGGTTCAGTCATCAATCCAAATGAACACTGCAGCCAGAGATCTGAGACTTGGAAGGGCAGCAATGAAGGGATTAGAGAAGATTATCAACTGTACATATGTGTCCCTGGAGACCAAGAGCAAGATCATTCACACTCTTGTATTCCCAATCACCATGTATGGATGTGGAAGACAGATCATTAGGAAAGCTAAAAGGATTTTTTAAAAAAAAAATCATTTCAAATGTGGTGCTGGATAAAAGCTTCGTGGATACCCTGGACTGCCAAAGTGATGAACAAGTGGGTCCTAGATCAAATCAATCCTGATACATCTCTGGAGTGAAAAATGCTGAAGCTGAGGGCACATAATGAGAAGGCAGGATTGTCTGGAAAATATTATAATGCTGGGGAAAGTGGAAGACAGTAGGGAAAGAGGAAGAAGACCCAATATCAGATGAGTTTCCTTTACCCTTAAAGGAAACCACAGACTTCAGTTTACAAGAGCAGGGCCGTTGAGGGCAGGCCATTTTGAAGATAGCTCAACCATAAGGTAGCTGTAAATCAGAGAGGGCTTGACAATACATGACAGGAACAACATGGATTGGATAGTTCCCTTGTTCTTGGAATCATCACAACTTTTTTTCATCACACACTAGCTAATTATATCTGCTAATTATGATTTTAAAGACTTGAGACCCTGGTGATTTTATATGTTACTCTTAATCTTCCATCTTACAGTTTCCAGAACTCAGGGCACCAAGTGGATTTTTCTGAGAAATGCTATGCTTCTCTTGGTTTCTAGGTTGGGAGACAAATTTGAGGATAACTAATACTAGAAGAGGAAATGGCTTGATGTCTGGCCACATAGATGTTTGTCCACAGATTAATGCTAATGTCTCCATGCTGCACATTTATATTGATGGCACAGTTCACAGAGAAATATTGTGCATTTCAAAAGGCAAATACCTGGCATTGCTCCTCTTCTTCCTCTCTCTTCTTTGTCATTACCCAGGTCTTTTGTTGACATTCAAATTCCACACATCTTTTTTAATGTTTAGCACTGAACTGTCAAGATACAGTAAGCTGTTGAATTATTGGTGTATTAGTTTAGTGTTGATAGTTTAGTTCAATTTGACTATAGTGCTAAAACACTATGCTTACTAATGAAATTTACCAAGTGTGCTGCAGATGTCCTTAACAGTGCGAACAGGAGAAAACAAGTAGCATTCACTCCTGTACCTCACCACACTCTGTGCATCATTGGTCATATGGACACACCGAACAATGGCCCTAAAGAACTTACACGGGCAAAAGCAAGCCAAAATAATGAGTGGTGGAAGTAGTACAACAATCAAGCAACAAAACATGAGCCTTGATAGTTGAACAAAAAACACAGTGAATTCATCCCAAAAGATTGGATCTGCTTGTGATTAGTGCTAAGTTGTGTATTCAATGGAACAAAAAAGCAAAAGGGACAGTGAGAAACACAGTGCATACTGCAGGACAAAGATCTGTTGAGTTCATCCCTGTTGCACTTGCCCTGGGGGAGTATCAGTGCAGGGCCCTGGCGGGATGTGTATGTGTGGCTTCTACGGGTTGAAGGGACTTTTCCACGTGTTCCAGCTTTGTGCCAGAGCTTGGAGAAATTCCTCATGTGTTACATAATCTGTAGTTTAAAAAAGCATGAATGTTGAGCCAGCGGCCTAGCAAGGTTTTGGGGTGCTTGTGGACAATGTTTCTTTTGCCCCATGGCCCTCCCCAACCCCATTGCATCTACCCAGCAAGGGGGGGGGCAATCCTGCAGGCGTGGGGCAGGTGGGCACACGGGTGGGCATGTGTGTGTGTGTGCGTGCGTGCGTGCACGTGTGTTAGCTCTCCCATGGTGGCAACGAAAAGTTGGAGGAGGAGGAGGAGGAGGAGGAGGAGGGCGCCACAGCCACCGCACTCGCACGCCTGCCTGCCTGCTTTTCTGCTGCTCACCTGGCATGCGACGGCAGGAGGACACAGGGCTTCCTCCTCCTGCTCCTCCTCTTCCCCTCCAGGTGCCCCCAGATTTCTGTGCCCAGGGCAGATGTACACTTCTGTCCCCCCCCCCCATACGCCCCTGGGTTGAGCCCCAGGAGCTGCTGTTACTTTTGCATATGTTTTGCTGCCTGGCCAGCTGCTGATCTTTTTTTGGGGGGGGGTTGGTGGATGAGTGGGGCGAGGCTGGCTCTGGGCTGCTCTATTAACACATGAGCTCATTTACACAGTTTCCTGTCATGCCCATTTCTACAATGAGCTGGTCCTAGAGCAGCAGTTCAGAAACCACATAGCACCTTTATGTGTCCCGCCTCTGTGATATCACAAGGCCTGCCCTTACTTTGATTGCTCGGGCCTTTCATTTTTAGTCTTGTACAATAACTTGGGTATGGACTTCAGAGGTTTCTGCATCAGCAGATGGACAGATGATGCAAACTGCCACAGAATATGCAAGCATCATATATCAATTGTTTTCAGAGGGAGCATAATGGAAGGAGTGGAAGACACCAAGGCTATTTTCTTCGCTTATGGCTGGCTGCCTTCGGTTGACCCCCAAAAGCCATGAAATTATATTGGCATGCTGCTACAGACAGTTTTGGAGCTGCAGGTTAAAGCAATTATGGCTGAACACAGAGCATACAAAATACAATTCCAATGCAATTTAAATGGCTGCAACTCTCATTCATCCTGTTTATGCCAGGAGTTGGATGATCTTTTATCCAATATGAGTCATAGTGCATGATGACAGGTACCCTTTTAATGGAGTCTAATTTATTTCTCTTTTAAAAAATGCCTCAACCTGCCAGGCAAAAGAAATTATATATATTTTAAAAATCCAGAGAGCCCTATGATTTCATTGTTGCATAACTGCACGACTGATTAAATATATATTTTTAAATTCTTATCATTTGGTGTTTACAAAATGTAATCAATTCCTTGATGAATTCATTTGAGAATCTATATGATATTGTTTTATTTTGCCAGACCTTAATGTGTTATCCTTGTGGTTGATTTTATATTGTTCTTCTTGAAGGTTTATGCTCTAGTTTTATTTTATCTGATAGGACCAGTGGAAGTAGAAAGAATGACTGCTGTGTTCACAGCCTGGAAAAATATAGGATAAGTGTAAGTATTGTGGCAGAGTTTTATTAGGCCATTTGTTATTCTGCCCTGGGTGCAATAAACCATTAGATATGGAGTCAATTCATACTCTACTTGCTGTTTTTGAAGTTCGTTTTGTTTTCTTTCATGCAAGTGAACTCTCCCCATGTGTGGTAGATGAGCCAAGGACTCACACAGTGCAGAGGCAGTAACTTCTATCAATTCCAAGAATCCTGACTCCTGTACTACCTTACTCAAGCAAGAAGACATTGTTTGCAAGGAAGGAAGGAAGGAAGGAAGGAAGGAAGGAAGGAAGGAAGGAAGGAAGGAAGGAAGGAAGGAAGGAAGTGTCCAAAAAGGAAACATGTCTAACACTCATGGACATGAGGCAGAGGGTCTGTCTCTAACCTGGTTTCAGCTGATGGTCTTATTTATCTTTCTCATCCATGGGTTAATCCATCAGCTTCCCCTGGAGACACTTAGCTGGAACAAAATTGTTTCAGGATGATGTCTCAATCTTCTCATGCTTGTCTCTCTTGAGTTTTACTCCTTACACATGGCAGTTGTGTGCCCTGGTAGAGTTGCTCCACTTAAGAATTATAGGGGACAAAAAACAAGCATTGACTAGTAGTGCAGACAGTCATATGTCGAAAGTATGGGATAAAATAAAACATGAGATAAATACAAGAAGAATCTTTGTTTGGATTTGTCACCTGACCCATTTCCATTTCTATCACAACAAAATGATAGACATCCCTCTATCCACCTAATACACCTCTCCGGGTGGTTTCTCAGCCCTCCAGAACAAGTATTAAGACTATTTGGGGCTGTGTGGGCTGTGTGGGAGGATGAATTATGCATGTTCATTGATCCATCTTCTGTCAGCCCATGTGACATATTAGACATATTAGATTCTGGCGAATGTTTCTGTTGATCTGAACCTATCTTTAAAATCCCTGTTTTCCCAGAAATAAGCAGAATAGGCTTCTGGCCAAGCAGGAATTATCACTGTGATCTTATAGCAGAGCATTCATGACATAGTCTTTAATTTTGATGTTATTTTGAAAAGCAGTTGAACAAGCAACTAAAACATTTTATGCCTTCATTTCATGTGATCATGCCATGTAAAGTGTGATTTTTAAAAAAACGGAATGCACCCATCAAAAAGAACATCATTGGGGTAGATTGTGTTTGCTCAAGGACCAGTATGGTGTAGCTAGATTAGGACTCAGGAGATGTGGGTTCACGTTTCTGTCTAGTCATGGAAATTCACTGCCATATGTATGGCAAAACCAGTCCTTAAATATCTCATGTACATTGAAAACCTTATGAGGGTAACTATAAGTTAGACATGTCTGTGAAGAGTCTGTGTCATCCAGGTGAGGTTATCTGGAAGTTGGGTCATGGTAGTCCATATAAGTTAGACATGACTTGAGACCTCATAAGAACAATATCAACAACAGTTACAAGTTTTACAGAATTTCTCCTTCTGGAGTCCTTTAAAATGTCATGCAGTTCACAAATATGTTGGGTGTTCCCTTTGTCCTTACAAGAAAATATGACAGCCTTTTATAAATGGTTATGTAAGCACTCAAAAGTGTTTTGCTTCCTAGTCATTGGAGAACAATGAAATGAATGTCAGATAGTAAAACTGAATATGTTATTAGATATCTCCCGATCTCACCACCACTGCCACCACCAGCATAAGAATCAGCAGCATAATTAGGCATGTGGGTGGGTGTGGGGAGGAGAGAGTGACACAAAGTGGAATCTGGAAGATGGACTACCAGAAGATTATTGAACATGCTAGCTGTGATGTGAAAAACTGATCTTTTGAAGTGTTGAATCTATACGCCTGCTCTGTTAGGAACCATACAATAGGACAGTGTCATTGCAGTTCTAAAAGCAGTGGTTGTTAGAAAGAAATTGAAAATAATATTACACAATTGACTACACTTAGGCAATGTTGGTAGGAGAGCAGAAAATTATAGAAAACAGTCCGGTAGAAGTGGCTCACATTATACAAGATCAATTGCAATAGTTTTCCCGAACATGAATGAGATTTTGAAATCGAAGTCCTCCAAAAGCATTGGATGAGACAAAGCATATTTGTCAGATGTGCCTCTTCCCTATGCATTTTTGATAGGATAGATCAGTGTTGGCGAACCTATGGCATGGATGCCAAAGATGGCACACGGAGCCCTTTCTGTGGGCACCCAACATCACCCCTTCACAGCCACCTGTATTCAGGTTAAATTGCTGTATTGGCACTTTGCGAAAAAAATTGTGGGTTTTGAATCGCAGTTTGGGCACTCGGTCTCTAAAAGGTTTGCCATCACTGGGCTAGATCCTAAAAGCTCATACTCATCCATTAACACCTCTGTACTAGTGCTAGTCCTCCAGAAGCAAAGGCTATCTGTCTTTTTGAATGCCCTCCCCGAAATAGGAGCTGGAGCATCACATGATTTTCTCAATGTAAAGGTAAAAACTTCAGACAGTAACAAAATGCAAAATAAGAACATGAGGACATATATTACAGCATGAAAAGAACACAGAGAGAGACACAGTCCACTTATTAATTATACACACTGGCTTAAGCCAAATGGCATGAACTGCTGAGGTGAAGTGCCGCTAATACAGAGGTCAACTTGCACACCAATAACTAGCAGCAGTTTGCTGCAATAGCTTGTGCTGTTTGACTAGCCCCAACGAGTGTGGGTAATTAAATTCTTGCCAATGTTTTGTCCTAACATCTCACTGAATTTGTCTAGAGCCATAGGAAGCATTCTAATAGGTCTCTATAACCCACCGTGTTCTCAACTATCCTAGCTGACAATTCAATTTTACTGGCACTAAATACCATCCCCATATTATTTTATGACAATGTTCTTTTATTTTCCTTTATCTTTACACGCATATTCTTTCAACCCCTTTTATTCCATATATTCTTCCATACCCCTCTCCACTTATTAATATTATATTGTTTTTATTAAGTAGAAACAAGCTTCTCACTGCTATTGAAAATGTGTCCCTGTTCAACTGACAACACTCCAGTTTTCTAATATAATTAAAATCAATTTATTGGATGAAGCAGGTGAGGGGACATAACATGATGACAAAAGCCAGGAAATGCCATGCATATACATGTCCTTATTTCACGTTTGAATGGTGGTTTCAAGTGTTTAATGTGATCCTGACATCTTACCTGGTTTTAGTACCTTGTAATAACACACCACTATTAAAGAAGGATATTGAATATTGTGCCACAGTTTGGGAAGGATATGGAGGAGCTGGAATATGTTCAGAGGAAAACAAGATGTATGATGAATAGTGGGACTGATTGCATATGTTTAGCAGGAGAAGAGTGAGAGGTGATATAACTATTATAAAATATTTGAAGGACTTTCACACAGAATATGAGGCAAACTTGTTTTTAGCTGTGCCACAGTGCCGCCGCCTCTTCCCCTCCTCCTCTTCCTCAGCAGGAGGTCCTCTCTTTCCAAGAGGAAGAAGAAAATGCTAGTGGAAGAGAAATGTGAGATGTTTTGCTCATACTGTGTAATGACAGATGGGATGAAAAAAGCAGAGGTTGGCAATGAATGAATATTTATCTCATGTCAACCCAGGTCTGCTCTCTCAGTGTTGATTTAAAAAAGAAGTCACACTCTGAAACCTAAGGTACCAATGGTGGTTTCTACCTGCCAGCACAAGAGAGAAGGAAAAGATTCAATCTTCCTCAGATAGGTAAAGCAGGGGCAAAGCTATTTCCATTCAGATCTTCTTCAGAAGCATGGTCAACAACACCCCACTTCCTGTACAAGGTGAACTCTAGCTTTGGTTTGGCTGTGTCAAACCAAAATAAGCCCTCCTGTCCTCCAGGACAACATTAGGTCAACACAGGCCCTTCCATGATCCTGTCAAATGTGCAGGTGAATCTAAGATGAAGCTTTCTTGGATATGGGTGGGTGAATCCTGCCGGGTCTTTCCATGCTTGCCAGAGGAGCACGTGGAAGCTACATGCTACTAGGAGACGTGCCAGGTGGTGGCACTGGATGAGGCACACAACTGACAGGATGCTAGTAGTTCATCCATTAGTAGCTGTAGCTTCTGTGATTCCTCTTGTGCATGCCTGCAATCCTGAAAGGATTCAATCTTTAATAATGTTTGAAGATTCAAAGACAGACTAGCAAAGTGCACAGGAGCTTCAAAGATAACTATATTTTGCAAGGTCTCTTGTATCAATAACCAGCTACCAACTACTACTCCGCCTTTGGAATTCTCTTCCTTCATACACCTGCCCTTCTCACTAGGAATATTTAAATAGATATTTAAAACCTGGATATTTAATCAGGCCTTCTCAGAGTTAGGGACATAGGTCCCAGAAGTATACCTTACACTCTGGTCTTTCCCGCTGCCTCTTCTACTCATTTTTTAAATTATATTATTGATTTTTGTCTGTATTTGTCTGTATTTATTTATGCCAGGGGTCCTCAAACATTTTAAACAGGAAGCTGGTTCACTGTCTGTCAGACACGTTTGGGGGATGGACCCTGCAGCTCCCCAGGATGGCTCTGGGGGGGGGGAGAGGGAGGGACCTGCTTCGCCCCCCCCTGCAGCCCAACACCACTCTCCTTGCCTGCTGGCCTTCGCAGTAGTCTCACATCTCCCGCGGCTCCAAGGAGGGTATGAGAGGGCTTGTCATGCCTTTTTTAGGTCTGGCTGTGGAGCCTGAGGTTATTAGTTTGATTCCCCACTGTGCGTCCGGGGAGAAGATCAATGCGGAAGATGAACTGTCCCAGAATGGCCCCATAAGAAGGGACCGATAAACCACTTCTTTATATTCCATACCTAGAAAATCCTGGAAAGTGTTGCCATATATCAGAATCACCTTGATGGCATGGCACACAAGTATTACTATGAAATGAAAGATCCAGTTTGTTGAACATTGTGATTGACAGTTCAGAGACAGTTCAGAGAGTCTGATTGCCCACTATGAACACCATTGTAAATTTCATTGTATGTGTATATTGTGTACATACACACAATGACAATAAATTATTATTATTATGGATACAGCCCAATCCAAACCAAAATAATGTACACCTCTCTGATATTAAAATGAGATCATTGTCTATGATATTATCGCTGCTTGATATATGATTTTCATGATACTGTACTTTCTTAGTCATGATGTTGTTATGAAACACTTGATATTTCTTCAATGAGATTATACAATTATTATCTCTTTGATATTTGTAACTTTTACCTTCTCCTTTGGATGGGCTGTATCCCTTTCCAAAAGCTCTGTGGATACCATAGAGTGACTCTAGAAAGGAAACCTTGCCCAGGACTCTACATGAACGGAGCAGGGCAGTGAATAATCAACAGACTGAATTTCAAAACAATTGCCCTGATTTGGAAACAACTTAAGGGTCACCTTAAAACCTACCCCTGAATGGGAAAGGGAGTGTGATTGTCATGTGCCATCACATCCTTTCTGATAGATGACTTACAATGCAGAGCCTGACAAAGTTCCCTTTTTAGACTGTAGCTCCCACTGTTCCCCTAGCCTGCATATCCAGCATCTTCAGGTCACACATGCCACACATCTCAGGCAATGCCGTGTCCTAAAATGACCTGTTTCTGTTTGGAAATCTTGCACCCTCGTTTCCTTCTTCTGCTTTCTTCCTGTGCCTTCAGTGACAGGGGCTTCGACTTGTCCCACTTCTTGCAAGGTTCTTCCATGCTGGTTTGCTTCAGGCTCATCTCTTAACTTAAAGGCTGTGTGTTGTCCATCCAACTATAGGCAGCAGAATAATGTGCCAATGTCAGAGTTGATTGATGGTAGAGTACTTTTTTGGGGTAGTGGCTTTTCAACAGGTTTGGAAAAAATAACTTTAGCAGTGAAATCCTGCCCTGGCAGGAGGTAAAGGACTGGCTTTACAAATCTGCCACATGTTTAAGCTTCCTTCACTGCGTGTGCATTGCAACTTGCTGAAAAGGTCTTGAGACACATTGACACAATGGGGAATTGAACTGGATTCCAAGAATATCTTCCTACAGGGCCTTGTTGCCTCATTCAGGTGAAGGTCAATTCTTTATCACCCCACCATCCGAAGCATAGGAAGCAGCATCCCTTGCTCCAGTGCTTCAACAGCTACCGTCACTCCTGTGGAGATCCAGTTGACTCCACTTCTGATATCATTTAGATGCTAACTGAAAACATTTTTATTCTCTCCTGTGACCTCCTCATGAATATTTAGTTTTCAGTATCCATATGGTGACTTGTCTCTTCTGCATATTCTGTGCTTGTTAATATTATTGAGTGTTTCCATAAGAAAAGGCAGAAATGTAGGTTGTAAATTTGGAAATGTATCACTAAATCTAATTATTAATCCCTGCTAGGGTTGGCCCATTGAACTAAATTGAACTTGTTCACTGTTACGTAATTCCCACTGTTTCAGTGCATCTATTATAGCTAGGACTAAGAGTAGAATGCAGTAGTATTTCTTATTTTGTATTTATTATATTTATTCCCCGTCCGTCTGGCCATCTGGCCACTCTGGGTGGCTTACATCAGAAGAACAATACAATATAATATAACAAAGTAAATATAACAAAACCCAATTAATACAATATATCAATGGTTTACAGGCATAATCCATTCTGGAAGAATGTTCATAAACCAAAATAATTGTATATCAAAGCAAATTTCCCATAGGAAATAACAGATACTCAAATGATTCATTCTGGCGACCTAGGTTCCATTATTCCCTATGGAGACGTTTGCTTTGGTATATAGGAGCTGGCAGTCACAGCAGCCAGGACCTGGCAGCTGGGACCCCCATTGAGGGCTGGAGGCCAGAGGCTGCCACCAAGCACTGCTGGGACCACAGGGCCAGAGGCTGCTCCCATCCAGTGCCATGCCTATGATGAGGGCCAGCGCAGACTCATCACATGGCCTGGAGGCCACTTCTGGGCATAACCAGGCCAGCACCAAGCCCTGGATGTCACTTCTGTTCAGTCGCCAGGCCCAACACCAGCCCACCATGCTGTCTGGAGGCCCATTCCAGGCATCACTGGGCTCATGCCAAACCCTGGAGGCCACTTCTGGTCAGGAGGAGGTAGAGGTGAGCCAAGTTGTCATTGAAAAATGAGCACCTACCGTGTTGGTTTTGCAATGTTATTAAAAAAAATTGCTCCACTTTGTGAGCAGTTTATTCAGTAAACATTTTGTTCATCTTGCGAAACACTTGCAAAACAAGGTACTCGTAACTCGAGGTACCACTGTATAGTCTATTTTTTTAAAAAATCAGACAGACCTTGTTTCCACTTGGTGGCAGAAAGGATTAGAGCAGGCAGAAAGTGTACAGGCAGGCAGAAAGTGTACAGAAAGTAGCCCTTCCTTTCTGCAGTTTCTAGCACTCTATTCTGGATGGCCACCCAACACACTAGACCAGGTTTTCAAGAGGTACAGATAGCTGTGGAAAGAAATCAGGAAGTGCCAGCAACCTGTTTATTGCACTTATGACATCCTTCCAATGGATCAAAAGTCTTCTCTGGATAGAAGGCATATTTTCATTCTAGGGAAAGGACATCTGGTACCAAACCTATATGTACATCTTCCTATTGTCATCAATATGTTCATCCCCTCCCCCACAGAAACACACACACACACACACACACACACACACACACACACACACACACA
>JAHTLZ010003542.1:46115548-46154954 GCA_023846285.1 Phrynocephalus versicolor | reverse complement strand
ACACACACACACACACACACACACACACACACACACACACACACACACAAAGAGAGTGAGTGAGTTGTATGTTGTGTTCTGTCAATCCACATCTGATATACAATGACCCAAATAAGGTCCCAAGGTGTATGATATTAAGGGATGGTTTTTATTAGTACAGGTTCCCCAACCCGTGGGTTACCATGCTTAAGTAGGGCTATGAACCAATGACTCTATCCATTACAGCATATTAGATATGATACAAGTTTTCTAAGTAATTATGAAAGAACAGTTGCAATTCCAAACTGTTACTGTGCTATCAGTCAACTTAGGCCCTTTCCTAGGCTGCATTTATTTTTTTATTTTTTATTTTTGGCAAGGGAGTGGAGCTTGAAATCTCTACCATAACACATCATTCCTATGTTTACTGATAATAAGCACTCTTTTGCCCCTGGGCAATCAGATATATCTTTTCTGTTGTCATCAGATATGGTTATAATATAAATTCTGTATTATGGCTTTAATCAATGAAGTGCCTCCCCAATTATTTCCTTTCAGTGGAAAAGTAGTGTGGGAGGTAAGTTGCCTTTTGTCTTTGATTTCCAGTCTTAAAAGCAAGATGGAAGGGGCACATAACAGATCTCATCATTGCCATGGTCACAAAATCACTTTCAAGTGGTGTTTTATGTAAGTAAATGGAATTGTTTGAAGTAGACTGCTGATACTTTAAAAAGAGAGACAGAGAGAAAGAGACAAAAGGAAGATGTGAAAAGCAACAATCCACTTCTAGTTTGTTTGACGTTTATGGCAGAACTGAGTCCGCTGAGCTTTGGATTTGACACAGCTGCCAGTGAGGCTGTTTTTAAAAAGTCTAATACTTGTTAAAGAAGCAGGAATAAACCACACATGTTTATAAGTGTGAGTTCAGTTATGTAGCTTCTGTGGATCTAAAGCCAAAAGAAATGCCTGCCTGCCATGATAACATTAAATGTAACCCCATAGTCATACAGAGCCTTATTAAGCTAGGAAGAAATACACTTTAGATTACCAAACAGTGTGTGCGTACAAAACTAGCAGTATGCAGGGCGAATGGCTTTCAAGAGGAAACTGGCCAGGCTCTGTGTGAACCGGATGTGAAATTAAACTGCCGCAGTTCAAAATGCACATTCTTATGTTCTTCTCATGTTTATAATTTGCAAAACGTAAGGTAGTGGATAGGGTAAACTGATGTTGATGATATATCATCCATTGCTCAATCGGAGCAATATCAGTATGGCCTCTGTTGAGAACTTACTTCCAGCAACAAGGTAAAATAAAAATGGACAGTATCATCTAGAACATTGGTTCTCAACCTGTGCGTCCCCAGATGTTCCTGGATTGCAACTCCTAGAAGTCTTCATCACTAGCTGAGCTGGCCAGGATTTCTGGGAGCTGCAGTCCAGGAATATCTGATCTAGAATGATTTTCAGCTAATAGTAGATCACACAGTCTGAGTGACAAAGAATTCACAGTCGTGGGGACTACCTCCTTGGTTACATCCTTTCTGGGCGATACTGTCTCCCTCCTTATTCTTTTGGCTTCAGTCCCACTGTCCATGGAGTGAACCAACTGAATGCTTACTGATTTAGAACGTTAATCATCCATGTTTCTAGATCATGTCACTGAGAAGCACAGGATCTAGGAGAAGATTCCCTACTACATATCTTCCCAGATATTGTAAGGAGATTGAAACAAGGAACATTGCAAACTTTCGTGTTTAAATAACTCTTCTTTAAAGGAAGTCCCAGAAGTTCAGACATGGTAAAAGATCGCATTACCAGGATGTAACTTTTAGATGTTCTTAAAATCCATGGCTACTGTAGATGGTGTTGCAGCCAGGGCAGAAGTTTTGTAAGAGGCAGGAAGGACAGTTATAAAACCTGCTTCTTAAGTCACACCCCCATTCTTCAAACCAAGGAATGTCTAACTACTGTACTGTATTCTGCCCATAACATGATCTAATACAGTGACTACAAAAACATCTGGAACAATCTGTGGCCTTACCACTGGTAGGGAAAGAGAAGGAATCATAGAATCATAGAGCTGGAAGAGACCTCAAGGGCCATCTATTCCAACCCCCTGCCATGCAGGAACCCCCATTACAAGCCTCCCGACAGATGGCCACCCAGCCCCTGCTTAAAAACCTCCAAAGAAGGAGACTCCATGGCAGCATTTCTTTTCCAGACTTATTTCAAATACCTGCAAGATACATCCTCCTGGTGCTGCAGGATGTAAGGAGTCAAAAGTATTTTTGCCCACTTAGGCAGCAAATTTGCAGCCACCCTTCAGCTAGAATAAGAAGAACTCCCAGTGGATTGAATGTGTTTCGAAGAAGTGGCCCAAGGCCATCCACTGGCTGATAGCCCAGTTTATCTAATGTAGATGCAAAGAGCCCCTGGATCTTGGCAATCTGTGTAGTAGCCCTGGAGCCACAGGTTCTACAACAGTTCTCCCGCCAGTGAGTGGAACAGATTTACTGTAACAAAAGGTTGCTGTCAACCCGAAGTACTGGCCTCCAGAAGGAGTTTTGCAATAAAATACTTTATTTTATAACAAACTCTGTTCCAAGGTTTATATAACAAGGCTTGGAAAAAACACAGTAAAGACAGTTGAATAGCAAGCCAACAAAATAGAAAAACGCTTGCATAATCGTGCTAAGATGATCTTTCTTTACTCATATCTGAGTATTGCACAATTTAAAACCATGGCCGTACATAAGCTATAGATGAAATTCAAAACAAATTAAAATGTTAAGGTTATTAGACTATTTGTACAAAGGAGGATCTAGCACATTTGCAGGCAATACTTCTGGAAGTGAAGGATCGGACAGCTGCTGGTTGTTGCCCAGGAGGGGAAGCCCAAGCAATGCATCAAGTGGCAGTCCAAATGTAGATTCATCATTTCCAGAAAATGACCAGGAACAAACCGAGACAATCAGAATAAATCAGTTTTTATTTTCAGTACTTGGATACTACTTTTTAAAGCAAAGCAAAGCAAAGCAAAGTGTTCTGCTTATATAATGCCCCATACCACTACAAGTAGTCTCTGGGCGGTTTACAATTTTAATTACAGTGTGCAGGCTACACATTGTCCCCCACCCCCCAACCAGCTGGGTACTCATTTTACCGACCTTGGAAGGATGGGAGGCTGAGTGAACCTTGAGCCTGCTACCAGGGATTGAACCCAGGTCATGAGCACAGTTTTACCTGCAGTACAGGCATTTAACCACTGCGCCACGAGGCTCATAAACCTGGATTATAGAAGTGTTTCCCAATAACATCATGTTTCCTTTTCCTTTCCATTGTTAATTATAAGTTCATAACCCAAAATGGGCAAATGGAGTAATTCATGGAAAACAAGACCTAGGAGGAAAAGAACAGGTGCTAATCCTCCTCTGAAGAATAGGAGTGGAGACCAGCTATAGGAATAATTTGTAGAGGTGTTCATTTGCTTGGCTAAAGTAGTTTCACCTGCTCTGCATGTGGAGAAAAAATCCATTCTCCATGGCTGTCAACACGACATTCCTCACTAGTGCTACAGTTTGATATATATAAAAAAGTAAATCCTATTAGAATACACAGTAAGTGATTAAAATTTGCCATGAAATGGGAGAAGAATGCAAACTGACAATGAAATAGTCTCTCCACGCAAGCCAAATGAAACCTTTGTCCTTTCCTCTCAAAATATTGGTCTAGTACCAATGCCTAATACTCACTCTTGTATTTAAAATGAAATTGAAAGACCATAGGTCCAGTAAAGTAAATCTGTAATAATTATATTCTGAGACTCTCTTTCTCTCTCTGTCTTCTATTTTAGTTACTCGGTTTTAAATGTACTTTTCTTGGGCCATAAGTGCCTCTAAATTTCTCTTGGCTTTTGATTTAGTTGAGGGATATAATTGGTTCCCTTCATTCCTGAGAGCAATGATAATGCACATCCTGTCTTGTGTAGAAGATATGCGACCAAATTACTCAGGCTTATGAGGTGAAGCCAACGTGAAGCTTAGTTTCACTAACTGAACTCCTTTTTCGTACCTTTCCCCCTGCCATTGTATTTTCATGTCAGGGGATTGACATCTCACATATTTTAACTCTCTTCTTAATCACCTGTGAATGACAAAGGATTCACTTTTTTGGCTTTTTTTGGGGGGGTGGGGGGAAGGATGGTTCAAAGGCATTTGGCACTACAGTTTATGGATCATTATCAGCCGGACTTGGGTTACACAGTTATCCCTCCCTCCCTCCGCCAGTGCTCTGAATTTTGGATGTGGGGAGAGATTCATTTCAGTGCATTTTTTAAACAAGATTTCCCCCCCAATTGACAAATCTCATCCTCTTCAGAAAGAAAAGGCACACATACACTGGTCCTTTTGCAGGGGGCTTGTGTAGCCGAATGGGACCTCTTGCATTTAGGTGGCAGGGTGATGTGCTATTTGGTGCTATCCGTGCATCCAACCAGCATATGGACCTCAAGGGACCCTGTATAGTCAGGCTCCTTTTGCTGTGGATTTCCAATATCCAGTGGCTTACTCCACCTGAAGCACCAGTCAGGAATCTGCCCACAGCCAAAAGCGTTTTGACCAGCACTTCAGGCAAAAGAATGTTCTTTTTTTTTTTTAAAGATACTCGATCAGCACTTGAGATAAAGCAAAGAAAATATATTTTTTAAAATTTAACCTAAGTGATGCCATGTCTGTGCAGTCTAGCAGATTTGTTTTGTTTTGTTTTAACTCAATTCTGTGGCTCTGCTGAGGAGCAGGGCAAGTATTCAATTTGGTAATATCCTGAAGTGGCTCCCTTATTAAACCACTTCACACTACTTGAAATTGACAGTGGAAGCTGTCTTGACAACTTGGGGCTCAGTTGTGGGTCTGTTGGAAAAGGAGCAGCCTAGAGCAAATCTAAGGTAAAGGTAAAGGTTTTCCCCACATTTGCGTGCTAGCCATGTCCAACTCTAGGGGCGGTACTCATCTCTGTTTCCAAGCCAAAGAGCCAGTGTTGTGCAAGTCTGTGCTGGCTGAACGCATTTCTGCACATGGAACACTGGTTACTTTTCTGTTTTTTACGGCGGTACCCATTTATCTACTTGCATTTCTACATGCTTTCGAAATGCTAGGTTGGCAGGAGGTGGGGTTAACAGCTGGAGCTCACTCCGCTGCGTGGCACCCGGGATTTGAACCATCGAGCTGCTGACTTTGCAGCCGGCATTTCAGTGCTCTAGCCTGCTGAGCCACCACACCCCTAGAGCAAATCTACCCACACCAAACAGGTAGACAGTCTCCTGACAGGGTTTCAGAAAGATGCTGGTAGGGGCACTGCAGGGATGGGTTGGTTCTCAGTAGCAATTACACTCTGATGCTGGGGCAAAAAAAGCCACTAACTCATCCACAAACAGCAGGTCAAAGTCTCATCCGATTGAGCCCAAAGAACCTCATATTAAAAAATAAAATAAAATAAAATCTTTTTTAATAATCAATCATGCCATAAACTACAAATGACAGTTTTCATCGTGCAGTTCCATGACTGCTGGGGCCACAGCAGAGAAGGCTCATCTCCTAGACCGTCAGATGAAATTCTCTTGTTGTCTGTACTGATAAAGGATCTCCAGTGGTGTCTATGTGGCATCACATAGAAAAGAGATGTGATCTGAGCATGGAAATGAGATTCCATTTGAAGATTAGGAAGAACTTCATGCCGGTTCAGGAGTAGAATATGCTGCCATGGAGAGTAGTGGAGTCTCCTTCTTTGGAGGTTTTTAAACAGAGGCTGGGTGGCCATCTGTTGGGAGTCCTGTGATGGGGATTCCTGTATGGCAGGTGGTTGGACTGGATGGCCCTTGAGGTCTCTTCCAACTGTATGATTCTATGATTCCCTATTTCTACAATGACTGTTATTAGCCTTTTGAACTCTAATATCGGAATGCTAAGATTGAACTAGAGGTGCTTTGCATGAAAAATATGTGCAGCAGCAGTGAGTTGGGGACATCCCCATTGCACAGCTCAGGGATGCTAGTATAGACGAAACTGTGGTGCTGAATCAGAGCTGGTGGGAGGATCATAACTTGAGAAATCCATTCCTAAAACAGGATCATGGCTGTCCACCTACTCTAGGATATTCTGTCCCATCTGTTATATGGGGAGATGCTACTGCATGTCTGGTTATAAGGATCTGGTCTGCAAAGTGTAATGTGTTCAGTATATTTAAAAAAAATAGGGCACACTTTTATTTTGTGCTATGGAAAGGGCTTATTTAACCAGAAACCTGCCACAATCAGTAGTTCTTCCCCTTTTCTTTCAAACATAGGAGATAGTGTTGCATTTCGGATACTCTGTGAGCTACACCAAGGCTGCAAAGTGAAGAATATGAGTTTTATGACAAAGCAGTTTCCAAACTTCGGCACCTTTTCATGCTGATCTCTTATAGTTCTTTCTCTTCTCAAGCCAGGTTTCTACCACTCCCGCTTCCCATTAAAAACAACTTGTGAGAATGGAAGCTGGCATCTTATCAGAAATCACAGCCAGGGCCTCTAGCAATCTGCAGAATAAAATGCTTGCTGCATTTTAAAAAAAAGCCAGCCTGAGTCTACAAACAAAGGAAAGTAATTTGAGTGGATTCCCTGACCTCTTAATCTCCAAACTGA
Organism: Phrynocephalus versicolor; assembly: GCA_023846285.1. Taxonomy (NCBI): domain Eukaryota; kingdom Metazoa; phylum Chordata; class Lepidosauria; order Squamata; family Agamidae; genus Phrynocephalus; species Phrynocephalus versicolor. Next base: position 46,148,297 of record JAHTLZ010003542.1, on the reverse strand, counting down.
GAACCCATTCTGAACATAAATGAATACCCAAATCGCTCTTGTCCTTCCTTCATGGGGACCAACAGGGCCAAGCCAAACCAGCAGGAGCTTCTTTGGTGTTTATTGTTAAACTTAAGAATGTATTATGCTGGGGAAAATAAAAACAGTCATTTCTAAGGTTGGGAAGGTAACACAAGTCCTACAGCAGGTTTGGATTAGTCATGGAAAGTGCTGCTAACCTTGACCTGGTTTTGTTTTAGACCTTCTGTTTGCTTAGCTATTTTTACAGCCTTCAAAAGGACTGAAGGTAGGGCTACTGCTGGTCACTTTTTTTACAGGAGCAGTGGAGAGGGAAAGAACTAAGAGTCACCAGGCACAGGCTGCTATGGAGGTGGTCACCGTGTAGCTGCAGAAGTTGATGAGCACTTAGTGCACTATAATGTGAGCTCCCATGTCATCCAGCGATGGCTGGACCTAATGTCCTGTTCTGAGGTCAGAACATCAACCCCTGGTTGGCAAACCTAGTTCTGAATGCTCTGCACGTAATATGGAATAGCCATGCTAGTAGAAAACTAGTACCCCAAGGGGAATGATTGAAATCCAGACCTCTAGAGATTTAGCACTTTCCTGACTGGAGAGCATACACACATGTACATTCAAAAGCATGAGCAACTATCTGAGCTTTGGAAGGTTTCCAAAATTTCTAGAATCCTCTGGTCATGCTCACTGAAGGCTTTGGGAAGCTGAGGCCAAAAGGTAATTTTGTCAAGTTCTGCTTCTTCATTAAAAAGGAGTTGCAGATCCAGAAGGACCCTGTCATCTAGATTAATCTGCAAACCTAATATTACAGGGAATCAGGGTGGTTTTACACAAACACTTGTTATACAGAAGACATTGCTGTGATATTTCCCCCAAACATCCTCTTGAAGAGCTATCTGTGACCAAGACAATTGTAAATACATTGGGTTGAAAGATATTTAGAAGGTACAAGGTTGATGCTGCACCTTTCTGAGGCTGGAAGTTTCTCAGTCCTTGTGTTCAATTTTTTTTTCTTACTCAGAAAGATTTAGATGATGATATCCTGATTAAAATCTCTATATGACCGTCTGCAAGTTCAAGTCTTGATCTTGATACTGTGTAGTTAATTTTCTCTTCCATTTTCTATCCTGGCTGCTTTACATGCCCTGTGTAAAATGTGTAGCAGTGATTGGTGAGTTATATTTTAAACCATTGGCAGAAATGTTTAATCCAAATAGGCGGTGACAACAGATGGCGATTCTACATTTTTATCCATATATATGCATGCATGTGAGATATGCAGATAAAACTTGATTTTGGCTGCCTTATGCTCTTGTTTAGAATCAAGTCAGTTGTTTGTATGAGAGAGATGGAGTGTAGCTGTCCAGATGATGCTGGACTATAAATCTTGCCATCCTGCTGGTAGGCTGTACTGTCTGGCACTGAGGGAGCTGATGGCCATCAACATCTGGAGGGCCACAGCTTCTCTCCTTCTGAGGTATGGAAAACTGCATAGACACACAACACTGCCCCCTATTAAAAAGGTCAATGCCATCAGTTCTTACATTAACAACAACTTGCTTCAGAAAAGAGCCAGGACTGGCGGAGCAGAGAGTTCTTGGAGGAGTGACGTCAGGTGGCAGATCCTGGAAGACAGCAGAAAATTGTTGGAGGAAAGACGTATGTGCCGAACAGCCTCCTTTTCACCCCATGTTAGTCTGATAGCTTCAGATCCAGGGGAGAATGTTGTCCCTTCATCAGAGTTGAAAATTAAATACCATGCCACTGAGACAATGGATCATCTTGTTCTTTGCCTTGAGCAACACTACCTCTTGGGCCAACCCTGTTGTGTGGGGCTGAACAGTATGACATTCATACAGTACTCTATTGGATGTAATGCAGGTATAAATATACGGTTGGATTCTGATCATATCTTTATATGATTATAACTGTGACAAATACATATTCATAGCATTGTAGAATCATTGAATAATTGAACCAGAAGGAGCCTCTAAGGCAGTGGAGTCCAACCCTTTCATAATGGAGGAATCCAAATCAAAACAGATCTGACAGATTGTTGTCCATTTTTCTCTTGATCACTTCCAGCAATGGAGCACTCGTCGCCTCCATAGGTAATTGTTTCCATTGTGTGTAGTGCTCTAACAGTTAAGAAATTCTTCCCAGTGTTCACTCTAATCAGCTTTCTTGTAACTTCAGCCAATTATTATATGTCCTGAACTCAGGGATGGCCGAGAATAGATCCTTCCCCCTTTATGAGTCTCTTAGAAGAATTTTAAAAGTGCATTCAAGTACTATTATAATAAAATGCTTTGGCTTTTGCCTTCATTAATGGTTCTGCATAAACACAGAACACAGGAGATAGGATGCTCCCTAGTAGCAGGATGATACACTGTAATTGAAGATGAGGCCTTGAAGCGCTAGGGTGTCCAGTATGTAAATACATAAGTTCACCTCCCCCCACCCCCCAATGTTCTTGGACCTTACAGTATTGCTACCTCAGTCACCAATAAATCTTACATATTGTGAATTAAAGCACCTAGCCAATGGTTATTCCAATTCCTGATCAAGGCTGTAGTCCTATGACTACTGAAGTATGCTATGGAAGCTGTTCTGCCTATATACAGTACATGCCATCCTAAAGGAGATTACACATGTTATTGGTGATACACTGTTTAATATAATAAGGATTCCAGCCTCTCCCTAAATTCAATGGATTCAGAAGGTTGTGATCTAGGATTGCTAGCTAGTGGTTTGAGGGCAACTGTCAGAAATAATATCTGCAGATTTGGAGGATGGTTGGAAGTCGTTGTAGAAGACTTGTTGACAGCTTTTATCCAGAAAGCTAACAATTGATAGGTTTCCCTATCTGTCCTGTTGTAGTGATGTGACGTTGGGTAGAAACCTACTAAAAATAGAATATATTGTACATTGCTGTTTTACTCATAAAATTGACTTGAAAAGATGACTGGTCTCTTGAAGTTCGAAACAATTATATATGGAGGATACTCTTGGTAAAGCAGATTTTTCTTGAGTTCATTGGTTCCCATTTGGTAAATTTCTTTAGTGTTGCTTAATGCCCTTGCATATTTGGGACTGCAGGATTCCATTCTAGGCCAACAAGGATATTAATGGGTTTGCTGTAAAGATCAGGAACCATGCTCTTACATTCAGGGATACAAAGGATACTGAAGAAAGAAAAACCTGTGTTTTCAGTGGTGCCATTAGATGCAAACAATTCTGGAAGAATAATGAAGATAAAATATTTATAATTTCCCAGGCTCTTCTTGCTTTTCATCAAGATCATAAAGATGTCATTGAGATGGCAGCATCAAATGAAAGGTTTGTCAGTGGCCTGTTTTGTAGTCTGTTTTTTTTTTAGCTTGCATGTGGACAGATTCACCTGGCTTGTCCATTGTTATACTCCGTAGCTGTAGGGAGTGCTCTGCAATGAATGCAAATATTACATGTGAAGACTAGCGTCTTTTGAGCTCATTGTAGGATATATGGCTGTGCTCCTCTCTTCTTTGTAGATCAGTCTGAAAGGAGGTGATTGGCTCAAGGTCATCCATTGTTGAATGGGGACTTCAATCTGAATTGCTCAAACTGCAGTCTAATATTCTAGTCCCAGTACTGCCTTGACTCTCCATGAAAAGGTCAGAAGATTTTGATTTTAGAAAATGCAATAGCATAGCATTGTATTGCATTCTCTACACCACTTGATGTTATCCATGGAAGACAGGATTGTCCAGAAAGTTAAAAAGGCCCAACATAAAAGCCAAACACATACACATACACACTTGCTCCTAGGTTGAAACTGCTTTTGTTACACAACTTAGATTGTATGGAATGCTTTCATGTCCGTTTGCATGTGTCATGTACCTGGTAGGATCCCCCTCCAAAGTGGAAGTCCAGAGTACACAGAAGAACTGGACACTTCCATTACCATTCCATGATGGGGGACCTCACTTCATGGTGGGAAGCTCTGTCCTGGGCCAAAAGGTGAGTCAGCCTCCCTTAATCCTGGAGATCAGCTGTGATTTAAAACCCAGACAAGTCTGACACCTTTAAGGATGCAAAGAAGGACTCCACAGTAGTAAGGACTTCTTCATGAGCAGGACTTCCCTTCTAAGGGAGATTATTCCACAGCTTGTTTGCCTCTGAAATTGAATGGAGCCTTTACAGCTCTGGCCTTTGTTCTGGTCAATGACGATTGTGAGAAACAGTACATACTACCGGTTGTAGTCTTGGACTCTCTTCTAATCGGTTCTCTGCGTGCTTGAACCTGGATTGTTCTGCCTATGAATTGCCCTTGCCTGTCTTATAAGCTATGTTGGGCTGCTGCTGGCCTTCTCTCTCAGACTGCCCTTGGTTGCATTGCTTTTCCTTTTATGCCCAGACGTGTACATTGAAACTTTGAAATTTTGGACCTTGGCACTGGAATGGCTTCCACACAGAACAGGATAACCTACTTGATTATGGGAGAGCCATGCTTAGTGCTGATGGACAAATGATACAAGCATCATATTTCAACCCACTTTGGGATAATATATTTGGGCCATTTAGAAACGAGAACAAGGGTGACTGTAGGATAGTATGAGCTATCTGCTGAATAAATGCCACTAGGCTACCCCACTGCCCTTGGGAAACTATTAGCAAATGCTTTTATATGAGCAATTTAGACTGTTTCCTTTTAATTCTTCCAGCATATATTTGGGTGAATAAGATTTATGAAGCAGAAATGAAGACATGCAAAGAATGACATTATAGGGTAGCAGAGACTATGTGTTTCATTTTTTCTTTCCTTTTCTTTTTTTAAAAAAGTCATTATATTTTACATTGTTCACATTTCCAAGCAACATTAAACAATAATTAAGAACAAAATATAAAAATAAAATAACAAACATAAATAAAGGTTGAGGAGAATAACCTTCTAAACATAAGATATACAGTACTTCTCTTATGGATGCATCACTGTACTGATGCTAATGAGTGATACGATCTCTATTTATAATAATTTCTGGTCCCAAATATAGAATATTCACTAGCTGTATTTAACATACTCTCTCGGTTTCTCACATAACGACTCGGAGGGCACTATCACACAAGGGGGAAGACGCGGGGAATGGGAAACTCTGGCTTTTGTTCTTACCCGATCACGTTAGTGAATATGGGGGTTCCGAGTTCCCACGTCCCTTGGATTCTGCTCTGCTTCTGTTATGTCCCCACGGCCCTAACCTGCTTCAAGCAGGCACAGAGGAAATTTAAAAAAAATAAAACAAAATGGCTGACTGGCCCACAGGCCAGCTGACTGGTGCTATGGGGGGTGGAGAAAAAAATAATTAAGAAAGCGCCCAACCAGCTAGGAACAGCTGTTCGATGCTATGAAAAACAAAAACAAAAACAAAAACAAAAAAAGAAAGAAAACAGGATCATATATGCACTCCCATGGACTTCTGGCTCCAAAAAATGTGGTTTTTTTAAGTGAGGCAAAAAATTCCCAACTTCTCCAGTAGGTATTGGAAAACTCGCTAAAGGGGGCGTTACCGGGGGGGTTGTTTTTGTTTTTTAAAAGCCCGGTGGCTGTGGAGACAAGATTTTTGGACACAGTTTATCTTGACATTTAATCTGGATTTAAAGGGATGCGTGATAGAGGCTTGAAAGACTAGCCATCTCTGCAGTATCTAGTATTTTCTTAATTAGCTCCTCTATTTTAGGAGCCTCCAGATCTTTCCATTTTTGAGCCCATATCAGCCTCGCAGCTGTACATATACGAATCAATATATATCTAACTTTTTTTAACCGATTCCTGGCATTATGTTCAATAGAAACATTTCTGGTTTGAGGATGACCTTCTGTTGTTTAATTTCTTGCACAATATCCCTTATCTGTATCCAAAAGATTTTGACTTTGTCGCATGTCCACCATATATGTTTTCTTTTTGAGGGATGGCCTCTCCCAGGAAGGTAATGAGATTCTGAGACAGACTGAATTAGCAGCCCAATGTCCCCAAACAGAGAAACACAAAATGGAGCACACACACACACACACACACTTGTTTGCACAGCCAGTAGGGGGAAAAGATGGCAGAATTTAATTGGCAGTGTGCCATAGTGTTCAGACCTATTACCATTATTATGATAGATATTTTACTGCCATGATGGTTTTCATTGTTATCTCTCAAACGCATTCATCTGTGATTTCAAATATCATTAAGGTTTCCATGGTAAATTAACTTCCAATTATATTTAGTCTGCTGGCAGCAATAAAGGCTGGTAGTCATGACAAACCCCTTGAACGAAAGCACTGGTTCCACAGTCATCCAGCGAGGCTTTATCTCCTGCACCAGGGATTTCGGTTTGCGTTGTATACTCTATGAGGAGCAGAAGGTTCATCTGATCTCACTTGAATGCCCTGGCAGGGCACTGAGTTCATAATTCCTCCCTCCTCAATCTTCCTGGAGCATCCACATAAATAAAATCTCCTCTCCAAGAATTGCAGTCTCCCTTATTCAAGCTGTAACTCTCAAGTGTACAGAGAGGGAAAGCTTGGGCAGATAGTGCTGACACCTCATTCTTCTGGTTTTAGACTACTACATGTCTCTCCACTACTTCTAGCAGTGCTTTTCTGCAGGACTGTTCCCAATGCAGTGTGATTAATAAAGTTGTAGCACCAGCCCTCATTCTCACCATCAGTAAAGCGCATACTAGTCACACACTACCCAGTTATCCATATATGGATAACTGGGTAGTGTGTGGCAGGGCATATAGAAAATACAAGCCATATGTTTAATGATGCAGAACTACCATTAGGTAGAGAGTGACCACTGCCACAGACAACAGAAGCTGAAAGCACTGGCAGCCCCCCCCGCCCCCATTTCTGAGATCATTACTCCGTTCTTTCTCTTCCTTTGAGGAACAGAATTATGCATGCATAGCTGCACTCAATGATCCGGCCCAACATGAGGCTACATCCTGTTTCCTGCTTAGAAAGAATGGTACCTCAGAAGATAACATATCATGTGTCTCTGTATATACAGCTAAAGAGGCAGAAGGATGTTTCTTATACAGTGACCCCCCGCCATTTCACAGTTCAGGTACCACGGCCCCGCTACACTGAGGGATCGCAGTACCTGCACCATGGGGGGGTGGGGGCGGCCGGGTTTCTCCACACCGCCCACCCCCCCGAGAAGTCTCAGGGTGGCGCGGGGGGCGGCGGGGGGCAATCGGGTCGCTCCGTGCTGCCCTCCTACACACCCCCGAGAAGCCTCAGGGCGGCCGGGAGGGGCGGCGCAGAGCGATCGGGTCGCTCCGCACGGCTCAACCAGGCTCCCCCGAGAAGCCTCGGGCCATGCGGGTGGGCAGCGGCGGGAGGTAAGATGCTTCCCCCGCGCTTCCACATATCGCAGATCTTCTTGCATAGCGGGTGGGGTGGGTCCCTAAACCCCAGGATCGGCAGGGGGTTACTGTATAATGTCAAGTCATTGTTGAATGACGATGAACTCAACAGGGTTTGCACAATATTTAAGGTATGTTTTTACCATTGCCACACTCCAGCAGTGAGCTTCCCATAACTAAATGGGACTTGCGCCCAGGTCTCCTCAGTCCTAATCAGATATGCTATCCACTAGACTTCATTGCCTTTCAGCTATAGAGTTATAAATGTATATTCAGAAATGGAAGTCAGCTGCTGTGTTAAGAAAAACCATTGTTTAGTGAGAGATAGTAAAACTCGCTCTCTCCCTCTCTCTCAGACACACACACACACACACACACAATGGCTGGATTCTTCAGGAAAGCAGTCTGTATAATTATTAAGAATTTATTCTTAGATTGCCCATCTGACCAAATGGTAAAAAAGGAAGGAAGGAAGGAAGGAAGAAAGGAAGAAAGAAAGAAAGAAAGAAAAGTATATTTTTACCAATAAAGGGCCATTTCACACGACCCCTAAGATCCACTGGCCTCTTAAATTCGGACCAGAGATCTTGGGGGTTTCTCGCTGTTCCTTTGTTCCCACCCCCTCCGCACTCCTGGCTGCTGTCTGCGTGAGGGGAGGGAGTATAAAAGGAAGAAAAGAATGCCGGCTCACCTCCGTTCATCTCGCTTTGCTCCTGGTAGCAAGTATCTCTTAAAGGGGCGGGGGTTAAAAAAAAAAACAGAAGCGAGGAGAGCCGGCACTCACTACCTTACATCCGCATCAGGAATTTTTCACCCCAAGAGAGCAGGTACTTGAAAAGTGCACTGGGACACGCTTAGGTGGGCATGGTCGCACTTATTTTTTTGTAAACTCCGGAGGTGGTGGGGAAACAATTTTAAGCTCCGGATCTGGGAGCCATTTGCCGCGGATTTTAGGGGTCGTGTGAAAAGGCCCAAAGGCTCTTTCAAAACCCCTCATAGCCTTTCATTGTATTAAATAGGAATCTGGATACATCATCATTTTGGAGGAAAGACTACAATTTAGCCTGGGAAAATCCGACAGCAAGAAATGATAACTGCATTACTTGGTAACGAGAGAAGGATCCCACTCTTCCTGCCAGTTCAGCTTGTTTCTACTCTGTGATTATGAGCAGCTCTCTATAGCAAATCAAAAACTGCTGGATTCCTCAATAGTTGAGGCACCTGAAAGTGCTGGTCTAGATGGACCAATGGCTGAACTCAATATAAGATAGCCAACTGTGTTCCTTGTGATTTTTTTAAAAAATACCTCCTTAATTACATTTGTATCATCAGACTTTGGAAGTAAGTAAGGCCAGCCAGGATACTACTGGGATGGGATACCAGACCACTTGTTTTCCAGTACTGTGGGCAATGGTGACAGGGACACAGGAGAGAAAAATGCCATTCCATAAGAAGCATTTTGAAAGCTTTTCCTTAATACATGTACTCTGAATATCAGTATTTCTGGAAAAAGATAGATCTCTGGCATGTGCACCCAGCAATCGAAATAGGATAGATCTGTTGAGGAATGAAGGAGGGGATGTGTGCTTGACCTATCAGTGGTGATTAACTTAGTTTGAGAATAAAGTCTATCACCATGGACAACATTTTCAAAATGTTAACTAAAACCTAGAAGGGATTCACTGCTCTTATGATATTGAAGCCACATCTAATTGAAATAAAGGCACAGGAGTAAACATTTTTAATCCCCCCTCCCCATAATACTTATGGCCTCTATTTTTTTTTCTAGGGGGAAAAGGGATGCCTATAATTGTTCTCATATGTAAGCGTCCCAGGCACATCAGGGATCAAAATGGGATGGATCTGTTGAGTAATGAAAGAGAAGATGTGTGTTGAGACCTGAGTCCTAAATCTTGGCTTCAAAGGCAGCTGGGAGGAACTGAAAAGAGATTGGGGAATAATGTGAATAATTAAACCATTAGTGTCACCAAGATTCTCCTCTACTGATCGAATGAGTTAACCTCTCTAGCCTATGTTCAATTTTCAATAGCTAAAATATTCCGGTTCTTGGCAAGAAACATTAAGGAGATATTGCTATGATCAAGAATTGGGTTAAATAAATCATATGCTGGCAAACATGTTCATTTCTCTATAAACCTATCAATGTAGGCAGTACAGTGGTACCTTGCATAAAGGAATGAATTCGTTCCAAATGAAATTATGTTAAGCAAATTTTCCTTTATACAAATTCCCATAGGAATGCATTGAAAACGGAGTAATCCCATTTTTATGTTGTACGAATTCTCCCCATAGGCGATTATGTTAAGCAAATTTCCCCTATCTCTGGAATTTTTTATGTTGTACAGATTTTATGTTATACAAGCTGTTTGTTATACAAGGTTCCACTGTATTTGTTTTATAACCAGCCATGCCAATATATTTTTCATTATTTCTTTTTATACAGGCAAGAATACAAAATGTTGATCCAGAAGAATGGTAGGTTTTCTTTAATAAACTCCAGATGCATATCCTTCATGTGACATTTTATAAATTCCTTTCCAAAGACTCCAACTTCTAGAATTTCCCAGTGAGCAAAGCCACCAGCTTACTACTTATATTCTCCAGACTTACTATCTCACATTCTCTGGATCACTTTTTCTCTCTCTAGCTTATTTGGATTGGTTATATTGTTGTTCCCCTCCAGGAAATAAATTATGCTACACACCCAATGTTGCACACAGTTTACATCAGCCTAGAGCCAAGACCAGATGAACCTTTATTGGAGGGACAGAACCCCACCATCAGCATCAGCACATTTAAAGGTCAAAGAAGACAATCAACCCAGACAACAGTCCTTCATAAAGATGATGGCCTTGCAGGATGAAACATATAGAAGAGCTGAAGAACATGTGTCTCAGAAGCTTCAGATTTAGTCTCCCCATAATCTCTCCCAAGATCTCAGAACTAAAGAAGGTGCAGTTAGTGTCTGGTGACATCTCTAAGTCATGTGAGGGAGGGGAGTTATGACCTTTAGGATCACATAGACACTCTCTCCGAGGTCTTGATTTTTAAAATCCCCATTGTTTAGTTTTTGTCAGTGCAACATCTGACCTCCTTGTAATTTTGTGTGCTGATTCTGCTTCCTTGCCAAGAAGATTCCTGGGTCATCAAGGCTGGCTCCATTGGCCTTTCTATGTCTCCCTAGAAGAGTCACAAAACACAGTTACCTGTTCCACCTTTGTATCCATCCCACAGATCTGATAGCTTTTCCTAAGATACTTGTCTCCTTTACAAAAATCTTCCATTTGGAACATGTTAAGCATAGCATACAGTACATCCTTTAGAGGCTGAACTCAAAGTTTAACAAGTCTACATTTGTATTCTCCTATGAAGTTCAAATAATATGTACTTTCATTGGAAAATACCAAGATGGCAGCACAAAGAGGTAACCAGGACTGCACAAATCATTCAAGCCATTGATAAGGTTGCTGCCAGGGGACAGTATGCATGTGTGCATGTGCTGCATTCATAGTTATTATTGGCACAAGCTAATCTGCAATAAAAACCATGGTCTCTCCATTGAAAAGACTCCATTTTTGATAGATGAGAAAGATTTTTTTGAACCAGTTGTGGGAAATTATCAATTTCCATGATATATATTTTTACAACCACACTAAAAAACAACAACAAAAAAGTTCAAAACACACAACAATGGGCTCAGGTTATGAGAACCTAGCTTTTGGCTGAATACTGTATCAGAAAAAAAACTTCCTAACTGTTAGAGCAGTATGACAGTGGAACCAGTTACCTGGGGACTGCTGCAACACTGGAGGCGTTCAAGAGAAATTTGGACAACCACTTCGCAGATATCCTTTGATTTATTTCTCTGCATCAAGCAGGGGAGCAGACTTGATGGCCTTGTAGACACCTTCCAACATCACTATTCTATGATTTGAGGATTCTATGAAAATGTTCCTTGCATATCCCACTTGTTAAAATAAATTAAGTGATGAGAGCTAGCATGAGTATTAGATTATGTCCATATATTTTCAATAATTTTCAAAATAAATCCTTACATAAATAAAACTAAGACTATATTTGAAACATGGCTGAGTGGGAATAAAAGAATACATTTCTCACAGCACCACTCCCAAGTTTGATACCCTTTAAATTTGGGGGGCTGCAAGTCCCCTGATGTTGTAATGAAAAATGCCCAGAAACTGTAACCTGTTTCATAACATGTTACATATACAATTATATGATCCAGTATTGTTGCAATTGTGGTCCAAAATTGTTGAGCTGTCCATACAGGTGTTTCCCCCCTCCTTCCTGCACTCGTGGACTGTCATCTTGAAAGCACTGCTGTTTGATAATCCAGATTTAAAATAAAAGATTAAAAAGATAAGACTGTGAAGGGTTTTCAGCATAGTGCTTAATTTTGCTGCAGTATCTATCATGCAGAAGGTCTCCAGTTTAAACAACTCTGCCCTAGCATGAACACTTTTCATGGGAAGGCCTAAGCCACCCTCCAGCCGACTCCAAAGTCAAGGATTTTGCAATGTCCTTAAATCTTGGCATAGGTTCCGTGTGCCTGGCTCTGCAACACAAGATATTCTAACTGAGTTTTAATCTCATAATCTGCTCTATGACTCCTGGTGTGTTGGACTTAAAGAAGGGCAGAGAAGGGCATGAGGCCTTCCAATGCCTCCTTTTTAAAGGAAATGTGCAACTGCAGGTGTTATCTTTAAATGTTTGGGTCGCAAACTGGAAGCATCGCTTTAAAATCTCCAAAATGTATTATTTTGGACCAATAAATTGAAATTTGCATTTTGAGAGCTCTGATAACTCATAGCAGTTTATTAAAACTGGGCAGGTCTCTCTGAAGAAAAGTCCAGCCTCCAAAGGATTGGTGAAAGAGGGTGATACTTCTCCATGATGCCCTCCATTTTCCAAATGGCTCAAAATGTTCCAGTAATAGCAAAAGTGAAAACACCGGCATGTGATGTGGAGAAATAGATATGTGCTTTTGGTCTTCTGTATGTGACAATACACCCCTTTTATCTAAGCGCTGTTCTTCTTGAAAGAGCATTGATCCAAGAGAAAGGGAATGGCAAAGTAATGTACAGATGATCCATCAGGATTCTCTAGAATACTGAAAGAGGGACTCTTCCATCTAATTTTGTGACAAGATGCATATATTGCCCAGGGAATGTACATTTCAGTCACTCTGTGGAGGGAGGCAAGGTAATTTTCAAAGGCTACATCCTTGAGGTGAAAAACAGCAACAGTGTACGTAGCAAATTCTCACCATCAGTCATGGGGAGAGGAGACGTCATAGGCAAATAATACAGGTGTTTTCATGCACTACTCTACCTTTTTTCTTAAATCTATACTTATCTTGCTGATTTTAAACTACCTTCCTTCCTATTTTTTCTTCTTATATTTTACTACCCACTTTATCTTCAACGCTCATCTCTAGGTACAGGGAGTAGCAGACAGTGAGTGCCAGTTGGGCAAAGATTGGATCCACTATTTTAAGTCCCCGTTCTCCATACAATCCACAGATGGATCTCCTCAGTGGTACCAATAAACAGTTTTTCTTTTCTTTTCAGCCTTATGACATGTCTCTCTAGAGTCCTTACTTCTTGTGCTGAGTCATAAGCTGAGCACAAGGCCACAATACTCTGCAAGATTTAGTGCTACATAATTCTGGGCTAGGAAACAAACCAAATGACCCAGGCCATTCAGGGGGATCAGAGAGTATTACCTGATCTGCTATATTCAACTGATGTTTCAAAGCTTCTTTTGAGCCAGATTCTGTTCTTTGCCCACAGTAAAGTGTACAGGCTGAATCTCTGCCTCATACTATTCATGACACCAGATTAAAGAAGGCCCACTGTGGGTGCATGTCCTGTCAAAGAGAAGCAAGGAACTAGAGCAAGTTCAGAGGAGGGCAACACAAATGATAAGGAGACTGGAAAACAAGCATTATGAGGAAACACTGAAAGATTTGCTTACATTTAATCTAGCCCTGAACACATCCAATCTCCTCTGATCTCAGAAGCTAAGCAGGGTTGGGCCTGGCTAGTACTGGGATGGGTGACCACCAGGGAATACCAGGTGCTGTAGGCGCCTGGAGTAGGAACTGGCAAGCCACTCCAGTATTCCTGCGAAGAAAATTCCATGGACATGGCGTCACAAAGAGTTGGTCTACCATGTCCCATGTCCCCAGTTTCCATCTTCACTTCTTATTGTCTCAATAATGTCTCAAGCCAACTCGAGCATGGATCAAGAGTTGCCACTGCCAGTTTGCAACACATTGATTTGTGCCCATCTCGAATTCTAACCACATGCTTGATTGTCCAAGTGCTCAGTTTGCTCAGCTGCAATGAAACTCTTCCTAATAATAATAATATGGACAGAGATGTCCAACGGTGTAATCGGGTAGTCTTGAGACATTCTTTTGATGCTCTCTCGGATTTTTAAAAATTAATTTAGAGCAGAATGATATGCATGAATAATAACAAGATGGTATGAGTGTTTCTTATTCCATGCTAGTAATTAGCTCGGCTTTGCTTGCTAATAGATATGTATGCTTCAGGATGAGTGTGAGCCTTTGGGGAATCATGTCACTATTGATACTGGAATCAAACTTTCTCTTTCTCCCCTCCTCCCCCACTCCTCTTGTCTGCACATGAAACAGGTTATTTTACTGCAGCTATTTTTATTAGCAATTTCCTCTCAAGAACCATCTGCTGCTCGCAATGTGTTGGGCGCTGTGGAACTTTTTCAGTCCAGCTTCTTCCTTCTCATCGTGTACCAGCCTTTTGTTGCTGAATTCATGGGGGATTTCTGTTCTTCCAGGGCATGGCCTGGAAATGCCCTTGGTGTAAGAGGCCTGACACAGAAGTGTTTCAAGATGTGGAACCAGGAGTCGGGGAGCTGGAAGTTGTCATGGCATCTGGACTTCTTTTCTTGAGAAATTGAAATGTTTCGCTACTCACCTGGATGTCTGATAATCTTCACAGACAGGAGCATGGAGGTCTGTGCATGGAATCAAGAAGTATTCTGGTTGGTCCCATGATGTAGCTTAAAAGCGATTCATTTTTGCAGTTTGTAAAGAATGAAAAGAGAGAGGGGAGAAAAGCAAAAGCCTCAACATGTTTTCTGGTCCCTAACTCCAAGGCAACTGTCAAACCTGCACTAAAACATCTTCCAGGGTTTTTCCACCAGCAAGTTGGCTGCCACGTGTCGATTCTTGATTCATGCTTGAGTAAGCTTGAGGTGAAGATAAAAAATGAGGGCATGGGATGTGGTAGCTTTCAGGAGACAGTATAATGGGGTTTAGCTTATGAAACTACATTTTTGCTTTTCTTTTAAAACAGAAAGCCCTCTGTGTTCCTCTTTTAAGATGTCAACAGACGAGCTGGTGTTCTGAATAGGTTCTTCCATACTTCTGTGCTTGAGGTTGTGTGACCTTTGCTGTCATTCAAATCTCCCTTTAGGAGTGCCTAAGTACTTTCAGTGACAAATGGCTCTACTGTTGAACTCAGTAACATTTGAAAGGCAGATTTGTAAAGAGTTCATTGGTGGGACTGCAGAGTCTCAGGGTGCCAGGTGAAGTCCCAGGGTGTTTTTGTAAATGGCTGCTTTCATAAAGGTAGGAGTGAGGGGAGGCTTCCATCCACTTGGGCCCATCATGCCATTCAGAACAAGACTAATGACCCTTCTTCTACTAGCAGCCTGGAGCAGGGTGGAGTGGGGCAGGGCAGGGGAAGCTTCAGAAGAACAGAACCTGAAGAAACTCCCCCATGTCGTGTTTATTGGGATCCGTGGTATGTAGACCCTTGAAAGAAGGGGAGCACTTAGTGCAGATGCTCAACTTATTTGGCTGACTGACCGCTGATGTGTTACCTGATTAGCAGGTATTTATGCTGGACTTCTTGGCCCATCCATTGTATCCTTTTCTAGAGTCACCTAGTTAGAAACAGGTCTCTCTGCCCTGCTGCATCACAAAGGCCAACCATATATCAACAGAAGGGTGTGACCCCTGATCTTAGGTTTTAGTCCTGATATCCCAAGAAATTGGGTGCTTCTGACTCAGAAACCTGATGCAATGGATGTAAGCAGGACAGCATATCTCCATGGTGTGTCACACTTTATTTTGTCCAGGTGAAAAGCTGTGGGTTCCCTAAACAATAGTTACTAACCTCACTTGCCTTATCTTCTCAGGAGAACAGGGCAGTCATGAAGATGTCAGCTCTGAGAGGTTAGCCCCTTGGATTTTAGAAAGCAGCATGCTTTTTCTACTGAGAGCTGTGCAAGCAGTTTAAATGCTTTATTTATAAATGATTGTCTTCCTTCATTGATGAAAATCTCTCTTCTTAGGGAGGAGATGCCTGTGTCATGATGCAAGACCAATGCTTTCCATGTAAGAAGCATCAGTACATTGTATATGTCGATTCTTATTCAAATCATGCCCTCACCCTGAGACAATTAAAAAGCCAAGGGGGGAAAATAACCAGTGGCAACTAGATGGAAACTGGGGGGGTTGGCTGTAGAAATAGATTTTATTAAATTATTAGGTTCACTCTTTGGGATGTAGTCAGTGTAAATACTTTAATCATATTCATACACCAGAGTCTCTCTTATCTGATTAATTTTTTATGAACATATTAAAAAGTAAAGGTGGCATATTAATATAACTCTGCATGGCTTCCCTAAGGAATAAGGCAGGGTGGATCAAAAGCCTGATTAGTGCTTAATGAGGAACTTCCCACTTTCGTATAAAATTAGGTGAATTTGAAAAGTGCCATCCTTGGATTACAATGCAACAGCTTCAAGAAGGCTGCCTCATAGCTTGCAAGCCAGAATATGAAGAACTAATTTAACATAAATTAAAATAGATGTGTGTTAAAATAGAAGTATGCTGAGAAGCGATCAGTCTTGAACTTTCTGGAGCAGTTCAGAATTGAGAGCTTCACAGTCACTTTTCCCTACTGCTGTATATACTGGGGTGGGGAAACCTTCACCCCTCTGATGTTCTGGACTTCAGTTCACACAGTCCTATCCACTGGCCACGCTAGCTGAGATTTGTGGGCATTTTCATTCCAAAGCATTTCGAGAGGCAATAATTCCTCACCTCAGTGCACCTATCCAAGTGATTTTCACTCATTACAGTGTCTGTTTCTTTACGGACCTGGAAAGTGTAATGCCATGTATGAAATTTAAATCCACGATAGTAAAGCTATCTATTTTGAATGCCAGCTGGTCTTTTATTTATCATCTCAAATGTTTCACAGGTTTCCTGAAATGCATTTAAAGGAGTTTCTTTCTTCTAAACTTTACTACATCCCTGGCCTATGAAAGATCAGAGACCTCTTTCATTTCATGTACGCCACTTTAGCTTTAATGCCCTGTCACAAATCTATCTTTTTGAAGTGTTCACGGTAGTGCATTAAATCAAGGCTGGAGTCCTTTAGTTTCTTGCTCTCTGTATTCTGAATGACATTTCCTTTTCAGTGGATGAAAGAGCAGCCTGGTAATTATTTTGTGTTGAATTTTCAGCCAATGAATCCACACTTAGGCCTCTGTGCAATTTTCAGGCATACTCTCCCTCTGTTTTTGCTGAATATCACCTTGGCCTTCATCCAAATCTCAAGCATATCTATAGATTGCCAAGAGTTGAGTAGACATTCCCTCTCCTGAAATAGCTCTGAGAATGATTGGATACAGTTACATAAGGGGAGCCATGATGTGCTTTATTTTCTTCTTCTGCATGTAAGCAGCCAATGAAAAAATGCCTGTTTTAATCCTTGGTTTTACAGTTTTGCTTTTTATTAGCCAGACCATTAGTTGGTGCATTACATAATCACAAAACCTATAGGAGGGAACTATATATTTTCAGAGGCCTAAACCCAGGGCCAGGCCAAATAAGAGTACCAAATAGTACCCTTCTCTACCTAAATTAAGATGTGTGCCCTAAGACAGCCAGGTCCTATGGGCACTATATGCCCCCCTCTCTCTTAGACAAAAACTTACAGTGATAACAAATTGAATAGCTATTTGCCACCCTTTCATGGCACTCTATATCTGCTGCTAGATATAGCTGCTCTGCTGGGCTGAATGCCGAGCCTGTCTTTATTAACCCAAGAGTGAGTTTGCAGATTGCTTCAGGGGCCATTTCAGAGAAATCCAACCTTTTATGCTGGATATTATTTTCTTAATGGTTGTCATGATAAAGCTGTTCTGCACAGCCACCCTGATTCAGTCCTCATATAGTCATTATACTCACTTGCCCTTTTCCACCTTGAGGTGGCCAGACCCAAGGAAGGTATGTGAGGTGAGAAAATCAGTTGAGTCCAATCTGGACTGTTTCTCCTCATGGCCTGGCAAACCATCCCTTTCTGTGGTTTTGCCTTTTACAGAGTATTATCCAATAGTACTCAATGCACCCAGATTAGCTATCACCATCCCTGCATCAATTTTTGCCTCAAAATCCCAGGTAGCATAACGAAGCCAAGACAGTAAAAACAGTGCCCAGATTTTCTCTACGCTCAAAACCCAACCAATACCTGGATATGTATTTCATTAGAAAGAAATGAAAAAAGTATAAAATGGTTAGAAAAGATAAAAAGGTGGAAATTCTCCAAAAGATCCTTGGTCAAATGGAACAGTTACAGGAAGCTACAAATCCAATATTAGATCATTTCAAAGGAGGTACACACCTAGGAAAACAAGAAAGTTCTAGCTAACCTAGTTCTAGTAGCTGTTGTGAGTTTTTCAGAGTGTTTGGCTGTGTTCTGGAAGTTTTTCTGGAAGAATACAAGGAAAACTTTTCTGGAAGTTTTCTTGAAGAACACAATGAAAAAAATCAGACAACTTCTAGACCCAACACCTACAGAAACCTAAAGCAGGACCCCACTAACAAAATCATAAAACAAACAAACATGCTGTTCAGGAGTTCCTCCCTCCACCCCAATGTCATTTCACAGAAGAAAAACTTCCAGAACATGACCAAACAGCTTGAAAAACTCAAAAACAGCTATCAGATCCTAGCCATGAAGGTTTTCAAGAATACATTAACCTAGCTGTCTTACTTTTTCCTAACCCCTGCTGTTACCTGAACTGGATCTCCCCAGGCACAACCAGGCCGGTTCTTGGGAAACAACATGGACTCCTTTGTGAGGATGGCCAATCTCATTTTCCTCTCAGATTTCTCAAGCTTGCTTTATACAGTACTGTTATTGATGTTACAGATGCCTTAATCACCCATCATTGCTGCTTATCCCTTTTGTATGTCCCCAGGCTAATGGAATGCTTCTTTAATGGAACTCCATCCCTTAGAACCAATTATCATACCCTCAGGCAGTAAGGAACTTTGCCATTGGATAAACAATTACCACTGGGCAATCATAGTGACAGAGGACACTTCAAATATTTGATTTTCTCCATCTGTTCTTCCTGTCATATACATGTTCCCAGGTTAATACATGTAGTTCTTTTTCCACAATTTCTCCACATAGTATCTCTAATTCTGTCATAATGGCTCTTTTCCTTTTGGAAATATTAGCCCTTCCATCTTGATAATCTTTCCATTGCCACCTTCTTTCATTTGGCATGGACTCTTTTCTTTTCTTTTCTTTTCTTTTCTTTTCTTTTCTTTTCTTTTCTTTTCTTTTCTTTTTGCCTTGTGCTCTTCCAAAGAGAAGAGTGAAAAAGAGGGGGATGGATAGGAAACGTTTAAGGAAGTGAAAGGAAGAGGAAAATGAATATGTGGAGGAAATCATTAACTTTGGAGTTTGGGGGGGGGACAGGTTACCTGTTTAGGGAAATGCATGCTTTATGCTCCTACTAGAGATGGGCACGACTCAGAAAAATTGTTTGTTTTCGTTTTTGTTTTCGTCTAGGGGTCCGTTTCGGCTCGTTTCCGTTTTCGTGAGCTAATTTTCAAAATTTTTCGTTTTCGTTTCGTTGTGTAACGAAAACGACAAACGAATACGAAAACGAAAACGAAAATTTTTTCGTTTCTTCCCATTTAGCTCCATTAAGTGCTTTTCCAGTAACGAAAAACGAAAATTGGCTCAAAATTAGTCGTTTCGTTTCCGTTTTCGTTCCAGTTTTGAGCCGTTTTTCGTTTTTCGTTTCGTTACGTAACGGAAACGAAAAACGAAAACGGAAACAAAAATTTCGCTAAGTCGTGCCCATCTCTAGCTTCTACGTTTTCCTTCTGAGCACAGCAATCCTTCAAACCTACACGTGCAAGAAACCACCAGATTCAAATAACGCTTGTGTTTGTCTCCTGATGGCAAAACACAAAACAATCAGAAAACAAAAGGAAGCTTATTTGCCAAATATTTATTCAAGCAAGTTGCTGCAGCATGTTTACTTCTCTCTAATGACATCCCAAACGGGTCCCTTGTGGTCTAGGGCATATTATGTGCCACTTTAGTTTAGAGGACGTTTATGTTCAGGATTGCTAGTTTTTTCTTACAGCAATGCTGACACAGATCATCTAGGTGGGACACCTCTGAACATAGACCAAGGCCCTGCTGGAGACCAGTTTGAAGGAACGTAACCTCACGTCCTCGTGGGGTCAATCCGAGTTCGAAGGAATGTAACCTCACGTCCATGTGGGGTCAATTCACGTTCAAAGGAATGGAACCTCATGTCCTTGTGGGGTCAATCCAAGTTCACCTGACCACACCCCCCTCAAGGAAGGACATGAAGTAACCACCCAAGTTTCTTTCCCTCAAAAGAAATCCTATCAAAGTGCTTAAAAGAGCCTTGGGCCTGTACAATATATCCTTGCTTCTCTTCATTGTTCACAGGCTGCTTGGTGAGCATTAGAAGATGGTGTCCATGTGATGCCTGATCAGGCAGCCATGGTTTTATAGCCTTCTTCCCTTGGGCGAGACAGCATGTTCTAAGTTGCAACAGTCATGTTGACTGCACATTGGCTTATTCACATTTGTTTAAGAGCATCTCCCATTGAGCTTAGTACAGTGTCCTTCTGAGCAAAGCTGCTTAAGGTTGCATTGCCCAATGGCACACACTACAGTAGAGTAATTATCTTCCCTGTATTTCACAACTTAACTTGCTTGCTTAAGTGGATTTGATAGAGAACTTAAAAGTGAAAGTTATGGCCAGGGTGGAGGAAGAGGTCAGGAATGATCACTGAGCAGGGACTGGAATAATATTTTTATTTCCATGACAGTGGTTTGCCAATTCCAAATTTTAATTAAGTGAAAAACTGAAATCAGTCCTATATCACAATCTCAATGAAAGAGAATAGTGAAGTGGTAGTTGTTAATTCAACAGATCAATATTTGTTTTCTTAATAGGAACTGATTTAAATGCCTAACATTCAGTGACCTTTCCTCAACATATTGTAGTTGCTGTTTGCTGTTGTTGGTTTTAAAACATTTCTAATTCAAAACAAATAAAAAATTGTTTGACAGACTCTTGAGTTCAAGTAATTTAGAGGGAGTAGAAAAGTATTTTGATGAATGCTATACAACAATTATATTCCCTGTATGTGTTTCTGTGCAAAACATTTCTGATTCTTTTCTACATTATTCAAAATGTTAGCACATTGTCAAAATGTTGCTTGTATTTAACCGGAATTTCATCAAGCTAACTAAAGAGAGGAAATGCAAAGTCTGTTTATGCTAAAGTTTTTGCTTTGCCATTCAGCTGCCATATTCATAATAACAGTGAGAACATAAAGGAAAACAGCCTAAAGGAAGACAAATCTGATGTTTAGTGCATCATTACAAAGGCAAGGAGGAGTTAGAGAAGATGATGAAGATTTGCTGGGGAAATTCTCCTTGAGATGATCTTGGATACCCAGCTGATTCTGAAGAATAGGTATGCAATGGAAGTGTACAATGCTGCCTCTTAAATGGATAAGACCTAGGGGATGTAGGGATTATGGGGACACAATATGGTGTGATTCACCATTATTATCTGCATACCAAATCTTGACGCATCCCCCAATCCCTTTCATTTATATACATCTTACCTCCTGCTTACTGTTGTCTTCCCAAGGAGAAGATGAGAGATTTAATTATCAGGGGAACTTTGTAAATATTCTTTAGAGAAAAAAGGAGGAGGAAGGGAGGGAGACAAAATGTAGAGACAATGTGTTGTAAGCTGGGAAAGTTTTCTCCTGAAAATGGTGCTATGACTGTTTTTCAAGCATGAGCTAATTAGTTTTTCCTTGCCTGAGTGACACCTTCCTGGCCATCTCAGTGCTTCCATCTTTTCTGCACAGGTGTTGGTGTTGAGGAAACCTTTGCTGAATGGGTAGCAGCAATCCCTGGCCTATCTTTTCTCTAACAAATACAAGGTCAACTATAAAGATCCTGGGGCACAAATATGTTTACCTGCTGCTAAAAAAAAGTAAAAGTAGCAGTTGAAGATGTTTGTAAAAGGTAGAAGCAATAAATCCCAGTGGCTGTGGAAATGCATGAGCAGTGGAATGTACTAAAATCATCTAGAAGAGTATTGCAAATGTTTTGCTCAGCTCTGGGAAATCAAAATCCTTTGACAGTGAGATTAAATCTACATAGTGAATGATAGAATTATATACGTTTTATTCTGATGAAAATGCCCTTCAAAATTGGGATTTGATTTATGTTGGAAGACTAATGTTCCAGAGTGTCTTTTTGGTACTGATGGCTTTTGGGTGTGGTGCCTTTGAATTAACACTTCTCCAGATTGGCTACCCATGGTCATCTGGTTGGCCACCAAGGGGGAAAAATCACATGTTAAACAATTTTCCTTTCAATATGATGTGGGAGCACTCTTTACATGAAGCCACACATAAGTAGAAATCTTCCTAAGAGATATGGCAGCTAGGATTTAGCTGAATATCCTGTCCTCATTCAAGGGATGAAAAAAGAGGATATATTTGGGGAAAATTCCAATGAATTTTCAGGAGAGAAATACACTTGTCCTGATGGGGTGGCAGATGGTTCCTCATCACTTTTTTTTGACACACTTAGCATTCCAGTGGCTTTTCCTTTTTCTTAGGATGCTGTACCCCATGGGAAGACAATCTTTATTTTATTTTATTTATTTATTTACAAGATTTTTTTTAGCTGCCCCACTACCAGGTGGTATCTGAAGTAACTTCATTCCCAGAGGCATATTTTGAGAAATAAATGACTGACACCATTGGCCAATGAGAATGGCCATAACTTCTTTCCTAGTGTACTCTTTCAAACACTACCAAACCATGATGTATTGCTATTCTCATGGGCAGTTGCATCTCACATTACAAAAAGGATATAATTGGGTTGCTGAGTACAACTGAGTGCTCGTATGCAACTGTCCTGAAACTCTCCCCTCCATTAAAAAATACTGTACCAACTTCTGGAGCTGCCTTCTCATCAAAGGGAAATTAGTGCCACTTCCAAGAAGTCTTCCATTCACCTTTAGATAAGGTTGCCTGATTTCAAGGTACTAGCTATAAAGTCTGGGAAGCCCCCTGGTGGGGAGATGAATCTGTAGATTAAACCAAAGGAATTAGACCAGTGGGTACCAATCTTGGGTCCCCATATGTTCTTGGTCTAAAAGTCCCAGAAGCCTTCAGCACCATCTGATCTGATTAGGGTTTCTGGGAGTTGTAGCTCAAGAACTTTTCCCAGCAGGTTTAAAGTTTGGTAACTGAAATCTTAGGGACAGAGATGGTTTGGACTGAAAAACTCAATATAAACCATTGCATTTCACTTCCTTTTAAGTCCAGTTATAATGGTAGATGCAAAAGTTCACATATTTTATGGCTTGAACAGCAGCAGTACATTCCTCACACCCACTCTTAACTTTCTCTCTGAAGGAACCAGCTGTTTTAGTAAAGCGATTTTAGGCGGCAGGTGCCTGTCTTTGTAAAGGGCCACATTTTGGCTGAATGTCTTTGCTCCATATAATTCTCCTTTGACATTGGGCTTCTACAGGGTTAATTAAGGCACATTTAAATTGGGTAAAATAGTGTCCCTAAATAAAGTCGTGTGTGTGTGTTGCGTCGTGACTGACTCTTTGTGACCCCATATCCATGGAATTTTCTTGGCAGGAATACTGGAGTGGTTTGCCAGTTCCTACTTGAGGCGCCTACAGCACCTAGTATTCCCTGGTGGTCCCCCATCCAAGTACTAACCAGGGCCAACCCTGCTTAGCTTCTGAAATCAGGTGACTATCTTAATCACATTTCAATTATTTCAATTATTTAACAAATAAGAAGTCATCAAGGGTTTCTTAAAAACAACCCATGCCAGACTAATTTGATCTCTTTCTTTGATAAAATTACAGGCCTGGTGGATCAGGGGAATGCTGTGGATATTGCTTATCTGGACTGCAGTAAGCCCTTTGATAAGGTTCCTCATGGTATTCTTGCTAAGAAGTTAGTAGAAAGTGGGATAGATACAATAGTGCTACTGTTAGGTGGATTTGTAATTGGTTGACTGATCGCACCCAAAGGGTGATCATAAATGGCCTCTCTTCAGCTTGGAGAGATGTGACCACTGGGGTGCTCCAGGGTTCTTTTCTGGGTCCAGTGCTGTTCAATATCTTTATTAATGGCTTGGAGGAAGGAATAGAGAGTATGCTAATTAAATTTGCAGATGATACCAAATTGGGAGGGGTTGCTTGCTGACTCCCTAGAGGATACGATAAATATCCAAAAGGACCTTGACAGATTAGAATGCTGGGCCCAAGCTAACGGAATGAGTTTCAACAGAGGGAAATGTAGGGTGCTGCATCTAGGTAAAAAAAAAAAGAATTGCACAAATATAGGGTGGGAGATACCTGGCTGGAAAATAGTACCTATGAAAGGGATCTGGGAGTCTTGGTGGACCAGAAATTGAACATGAGTCAGCAGTGTGACGCAGCGGCCAGGAAAGACAATTGGATTCTTGGTTGCATCCACAGAATCATAGTGTCTAGATCAAGGGAAGTGATAGTACCACTCTATTCTGCTCTGGTCAGACCCCACCTGGAGTACTGTGTCCAGTTCTGTGCACCTCAATGTAAAAAGGATGTGGACAACCTCCAGCTGGTACAGAGGAGGACGACCAGGATGGTTGAAGGTCTAGAAGTAATGTCATATGAGGAACGGCTTAGGGATCTGGGAATGTTTAGCCTTTCAAAAAGAAGGCTGAGGGGGAATATGACAGCTATGTTTAAATATTTGAAAAGATGTCATATTGAAGAGGGAACAGGTATGCTTTCCATGGCTTCAGAGACTAGGACTCAGGGCTAATGGTTTCAAACTACAGGAAAGAGATTCCATTTGAAAATTAGGAAGAACTTCATGACAGTTAGAGCTGTTCGATAGGGAAAATTCTGTAACGGGGGGGGGAGTGTCCTTCTTTGGAGGTTTTTAAGCAGAGGCTGGATGGCCATCTGTTGGAAATATTGTGATGGGGTTCCTGCATGGCAGGGGGGTGGACTGGATTGCCCTCGAGGTCTCTTCCAACTCTATGATTCTAGCTGCTTGTTAAAATTTAAATTCTTCAAGAAACAATGAGGAACCATGAAGCAGGACTATTCTTGAGGTAAATCAGAGAGACCTTTAAACGAATGGTAAATGTGCATTGTTATTATTACATTTGCTCTTCTTCCACATACCTGTTACTACCACCACCACCACCACCACCACCACCACTACTACTACTACTACTACTACTACTACTACTACTACTACTACTACTACTCTCTTTCCTGTAGTAGTAGTAGTAGTAGTAGTAGCAGTAATATTACTACTGATATTGCTATTAGTAGTCCTTTAGCATAATCAATGGACACTTTTGTTAGTCCCTTGTCCCAGGAAGCTTACAAACTGAGTAAATGAAGATGTAGGGTGTGTATGTTTATCTTATATATCACATTGGGCCCGATGTGTGTTTTAATTCACATGAGCCCCTTTCAGATACTTATGTATGATTTAGTTCTATAAAGAATAAATAGATGCTTGGAACTGAAATGCTGGGATAATTAAAATTAGGAAAAAATATGAAATTATTTGACAATGAGCAAGCTTTTGAGGTTATTGACATTTTTCAGTTTGGATGTTGGGTGTTCCATGAAATAAGCCCACCATGTTTAATGGGATTTACACTGAGTTAATATACTTCAAATTACATTGCTAGGCTATAGTCCAAAGTACACTCACATGGAAATGGTCAGCAGTGTATAGCATGCTTCTGAGTGAACATACAGGTTTTAAGAATGGGATTTTTTAATTTCTTGGACAATGATTTCTGTAACGACCCTTTCTGGGAGTTCTACCTGACAGACACTTCATTGTGGCTTTCCTGGGAGAAAGGCTTAAGCCAGAAGGCTGTGAGTCTTAGTTAGGCCAAAAGCCACTTGAGGTTCCTGTCCTTGTCCTAGGAAGCTTTTCTTCTGAACAGTGAGCTAGGTAGAGTGAGACTTAGCTAAGCCCCCAAAGCACACATTTAAAATCAGTGTCCAGCACTTATAAGGACTAGTAGATTTTTCATTACTACTTCTCTCATCCTTTAAAAGGGACCCATAGGCTGATTAGTGTCAGAGGCAGATTTAATCACAGTTAGCCTTTAAAACTGTCAAAAACCGCATCTCCTCCACTTCTTCATCACAGCATGCCTTGCTATAACTTGGGTCTCTGTACTGTAGAATCAGCAGAAGCCAGATTGGACTGCATTATTTATCTACTCTCCTTTAGGCAAACTCCAGCCATTGACTTTACCAGTTGAGAGATTTTGGGGATTGTCCTCCAAAAAAGTAACTCTTCTAGGGTATGGTAAAACCCATTGTCATAAACAGTGGTACAATTGTGGAGTGCAGATACTGAGCAGCTATTTTTTTCTGCCCAAAAGTCTCCAGAAATCAATCTCCTTTGTCTAGTTTTGAGCTCCCAGCTATATTGCAAATACAGCATATTTCCCTTGCAGAGCCCAAAATAGTAATCTTTTTTATTTCTTGTGTTGAACAAAACAGCAACAACAGCAATGGCAGCAACAGCAGCAGCAACAACAACAATAATAACATGCTGTTAAGTCAACCTTGACTTTTAGCAAGACTGTTTCCAGGGTTTTCTATTAATATTTTATGTTATTTATTTAAGATATTGATATGCATCCTTTCTTTTAAAGAATCCAAGGTGCTTTTCAGTAGTAAAAGCGATAAAGCTGAAAGCTAAATAATACATTATCATGTGCGTTCTATGGTGACATGTCAGAACTGACTTATAGTGATGCTTATCAGGCTTTCAAAGTAGATAAGTAGAGATGGGCATGAAATGGAAAAATACAGTTTTGTTTGGTTTCATTTTTTTGCTCATTGCATTTCATTTTTGATTCGCAATTAACATTTTTTTAAAAAATGTTAATTACAAAATGAAATGAGCAATGAAACACCGCCCACAATCCAGATGGTGGACAGACCAGGCTGTGGAGAGAGGGGGCTGCAGCCTTAGGAGTAATGCTGGCACCCCTCTGCACAGCCCCAGCTGTCAAAACCAGCTGGGTGGCAGCGGCTCAGAACTGGAGAGCGGCGGAGGCTTTTGAAATGGGCATGGCACCAGCAATGGTGCTGGTGCGGCCCAAAATTCAAAAGCCTCCCCTCCACTGCTCTCCAGTTTTCGGTTCTTCTGAGCCAGGTGAGGATCACCTGACACTCACCTGGCTCAGAAGAACCAGAAAGCTGAAGCCGCTGCTACTCCTCCTTCGCCTGGACGAAAGAGGGGAGGCGGCAGCTTCAATCAGACCCCTTCTGCTGCATCAGAATCCCAGGAATCCTCTTTGATTCCAAAACAGCAGATATCTCTTCTGCTGTATTGGAATCCAAGGGGGTTCCCTTTGATTCCAAAGCAGTAGAAGGGGTCGGAGAGCAGCACTTCAATCAGACCCCTTTCTGCTGTGTCAGGCTCACCCGGGTGAAAGAGTGTTGGTGGCAGCTTTGGCTTTCCAGTTCTTCTGAGCCAGGCGAGAGTCGCCCAACCCTCCCCGCCTTCGCCCTGATCTCTGCCTCTAAATGGCTTAGTACAGATATCATAGCCAGTTTGCTCTCTAAAAGCGTGCTGCCTGGAGAGTAAATGGGCTACAAGCAAGTCCACAAGGCACCACCACCCGCACCTTCACTGGATCTGTGTGCCAAGGCATTTAGATGCAGAGATTCAGGCAAAGGTGGGGGAGACAGTGCTTTGTGGGCTCGCTCATAGCCCATATACTCTCCAGGCACCATGCTTTTGGGATGCCCAGAGCGCCATGCCTGGAGAGTAAATGAGCTACGAGTGAGCCTGCAAGGCACCACAAGCCCCCACCTTCACCTGGATCTCTGCATCTAAACTGCTTGGCACACAGATCTGGTGAAGGCAGGGAGGGGTTATGGTGCCTTGCAAGCTCACTTGTAGCTCATTTACTCTCCAGGCATGGCACTCTGGGACTACAAGCTTGCTCACAAGGCACCACCACCCCACTCCCCACTTTCGCTGGATCTGTGTGCCAAGCCATTTAGATGCAGAAATCTGGGTGAAGGCAGGAGGGTCAGATGTCCCTCACCTGGCTCAGAAGTAGAGATGGGCATGAATAAAAAAAATGGCATTTCGTTTGTCGTTTGGAGGGTCCGTTTCGGTTCGTTTCTGTTTTTCGCAATTTTTTGCAAAAAATTCATTTTCATTTTCATTCATTTCGTTACCATTTCATTACAATTTATTTCATTTTTTGTGATTTTTTTAAAGGATTTTAAGCAATTCACTCATATTGCAGTAACGGAAACGAAACGCACGAGAAAATTTCCGGTGTTTCTGTTTGTTTCGTTTCATTTTAGAGGCAAAATTCGTTTGTCGTTTCATTATGTAACGAAATGAAAAAACGGAAATGAAAAATTGTTCGTTTCGTGCCCATCTCTACTCAGAAGAACTGGAAAGCTGAAGCGGGTGAAGGAGGGGTGGTGGTGGCTTTGAGCAGACCCCTTCTGCTGCATCAGAATCCCAGGGAATCTCCTTTGATTCCAAAGCAGCAGAGACCCCCTGCTCTACCAAGGGGTCTCTCTGCTGCTTTGGAATAAAGGTGATTCCCTGGGATTTTGATGCAGCAGCAGGGGTTTAAAAGCTGGGCACTGACATCGGCACCCACCCTCTCAGACCCCTGCTGTGAACCGGAGAGCGAAGGAGCGAGGCTTTTGTGGCATGACATTCAAAAACCTCCCTCCTCCACTCTCTGGTTCTGGCCACTGCCACCTAGCTGGTTTTTTGACAGCTCGAGCTCTCAAAACTAGCTGGGTGGTGGTGGCCAGAACTGAGCAGGGAAACAGCCACTGGATCTCGCTGCAGCCCCTTGCCTGAAGTGAGATCCGGCAGCGGCTCCTCAGATCAATTCCTGCAAATTCCTTCAATTACTCATTTCTGTTCGGGATGACACACTGTCTGGCATTTTGTTTCATTTCAAAACGTTTTGAAACCTTACAAAAAGACGAAACAGCATGTCATTTTTCGTATGGTGCCCATACGTTTAAGGAATGGTTTTGCCAGTTCTACTCTTCTAGGGAGTGTCCATGGCCAAGTCAGGATTAATTTCTCCAGAATTTTAGCCTGGCACAATTTCCATTACACCACACTGGAAATCTAACAAATTTGTTAAAAAGTCATTAAATATGTCATTTCCAAGTACAGTATATAATACTCAGCAGTGATTTACAGTGGATATTCTTCTGGGGATAATTTGTAGCTGTGCTTCTTTCTCTAGGAGGCACAGGATTCTCTCCAAAGAGACATAGTGGGGAATCAAATTCCATGCCTAACAAATTGAGTTGTTTAGGCTGTGTGTTCATCTGTCCTCTTGAAGAGGTAAAAGAACTAGAATTCCAGGAAGCAGTAGTTTTTCAGAACTTAATACAACTTTTTTCATTGTTATTGGTAACCGCCATAAAAGAAGGAAATTGCCCAAGACAATTTGCATTGCATCAAAATACACATTCTTATGCTGCACAGTGACTGCATAATTTTAGTCTTTGCTTGCTTGAAAGAACTTCTGGGACCAGAAATACAGATTGCTGTTCCCAGATCCCTCAAACAGGTGGAGGCTTTTAAAAAAAAATTTGAGTTTTAACAACATACATTGAGATGAATGTAGCGTTTTCCCTGTTCCTTTCCTTTCCTTTCCTTTCCTTTCCTCTTCTCCTTTTTGCTTTCTCACTGACAATTCTGATGACTGTAATTTGCTAACCATGCGTTGCTATAATACATTTTAAAATCAGAATCCTAGGTATACTGTGGCCATTCAGACACTGGTTTTCTTGTCCCTTTAATGGAAACAGATGACCACTGAAAGAAAGGAGTGTGAAACCCTTTTGAAAGAACTCAGCCTTGGGGTGTTTACAGTGATTGTGGTTAGAGGCTTTGGGAGTTAAAACAAATTGCTTTCTATTCAGATGGATGGTGCCAGAAGAAGAAACAACTTAATGCCATCATTTCTAACAAAGGATAGACACTTCATAAAAGTACTCTTTTTGGTGGTGGTGGTGGTGGTAGGATAGCAGATATCTCACTAGGAAGTTCATGCAACTTTCAGATGAATAGTGATAATTTCAGATGAACAGTGAACAGTTGATCAATGTGGTTTCCTCCATAATGTTGCTAGCTACACTGAGGCCAAATCCTAGGATATGTATATAGTATGGGGAGTTGGTTGGTTGAACTGCAGACTTCTCTTTCATAGTATGCTCAGAGTGAAAGAAAACTAAGCAACCAATGGAGAAAAGAAGATGAATGGATTCTAAGGGCACCTATATTACATATGACATTAATAGAATGTTAGAATGTAGATATTCATTGGGTAACCGTAGGCCAGTCAAACAATGTCCGCAACATTTTCATGATGGCCCTTCCTTGCTCCAGTGGATAGAATCAACACCCCTAAGTGCTTAGAAGTCAATACCTCTTCTAATCTATGACCCCGTATAGTCCAGGTCCTTAATTTGGGCTTTCTACTAAATGCCATAACTTAAATCTTTTGATAGTAGATATCCAGCTGTTTCGAGTCACAGTACAGATGGTACTGCTTTAATTGCCTTCTATGGCATAAACAGCAAAACCATATTGTCTGCATAGAGTAAAGCTGCTATATGCCAATTCTCTATGGCGGAGGGTGGGTTTTTATTGTACCAAATTTACCAGTCAGGCCATTAATATAAAATGTAAAGGGTTAAGGGGCCAAAATGCAGCCTTTCTTTATGCTTTTTGTTATTAAGATGGTGTTAAATGTCCTTGTTTATTACATCTAACTAGGGATGGGCAAATGGAAAATGAAATGGTGATTTCATGAACCATTAGAGGTTCATTATGTAAAAATGAAACAAAACAAAATGAACCAGGGAAGCAGCATTTTGTTAGTAATGAAAGAACCAGTGGTTTTTTTTAGTTTAAAATGAACTGTTTTGTTTCTCTGTAAAACAGCTCCCCTAGGTCCTAGAGGCACCAAACATGGTGCGAACCTTCCTTGGACTCTCCCCTTTAAGCCCTCCAGAGATTTGGGGCTCAGGGGGGCCAAATTATTCAACTTCAAATGGGGTGCTTCTGAAAAAAAAATTAGAATTTAAATGTTATGTACTTGAAAATAGTGATCCCAGGCAACTAGAAGCATGGATATTATAATGGAGCTTCCTCAGGCTCTCCCCCTGAAGCACCCCCAATTTGGAGAGGATTGGGATACAGGGAATGGAGTTATTGAGCCCCAAAAGGGCTTAGTTGGAGTGTGGATTGGCACGCTGAGGGGAATCTGTCAATGAACCCTATAATGGTAAGGTAAAGCATGACAAAGACACTGACTCCTTTGGATCTTAATATCTCTGTCCCCAGAAACCCTAACAGGAGACCCGTTTTATAGAGTAACGAATCAGTTTGTAACTGGTTCATTTGGTACAATTTTTTAAAAAAATATATCATTTTAAAGAAATAGAATGATTCACGACAGAACAAAACAAAATGAAACAAATTTCAATTTTTCTGTCTTGTGCCCATCCTTACATCTAACCTAGCAGTTGTATTAGTTTACAGTACAATGCTTGGATAAGGAAATATATTTTCATATCAATTGTTGTGGAACTTAACTTTTCCCACAGATTTTCCTTGGGGATAGAATCAAATGCCAGTTTTAAATCTACAAAGGCTGCATATAATGATTTGTTGTATATATTTATCTATTAAATGAAACAAAATAAAAACCTGTCCCATAGTAGATTGTCCTTCCCTGAGTCTTGCCTGTTCGTCTACTAGTAGTTTTTCCTTGTCCAGTTCTTATCTTCCATTAATAGTTCTGGGGCAGAAGAGAAAAATGTTGGGTGTACATATTTTATTGCAAGATCTCTGGAACCATAGATTATTTCTAATTGAGATATGTCTTGCCAGTTGTGTTATGTTCAACAGAATTGCTCATAGGTGTGCATTCGAATTCTTCTGTTTGAAATGTGCTGGTTACGTACTGAAATAAATTTTCAAATGTCAATGAAAAATAAGGGACACCAGTATTAAAATTCTCTGCATGTACTTGTATCTAGATTCTGATGGCTGGCATGCCAAGGTCTGTGTGTGCCAGAGCAGTACAGGTATGTTTGCTGCTCGGCTATCCATTCCGTTGTGTTTGCTTCCAGAGCATCCAGTTTTTGAATTGTCAAGTGCCATTAAAGCTGGATCTAGAGGGAAATTACGGTCTCCAGAATTCCCCAGCCATTATGACCTGAAAAGTGCCAGTTGGGAGGTTCAAGGAGCTGTAGCCCAGTAAAGCAACTTTGCCGAATTCCTATTTCAAATATGAGTGTATGGAACAGGAAAGCATGTGTTGGCATCCGGGACTATGAAAACAAATGAAGACCTTTTCCAGTACGCATGCCACCACCACTGACCCCTTCAAATGATGGCATCAACCCAAAGGGGTGCAAACACGAGAGTTTGCAAGAGAGCTCCCATCCCAAAAGGAATGGATCTACATCTGTATTCTCCATCCTTGTTGTGGGTGGAACCTCAAGAGCCGAATATGTGCTGTAGTTCAGTGTTGTGTTTTCTTTGCATGTTTAATACCTTGGCTTGCATCTCAAGTTTCGAGGATTTCAGAAAGCAAAGCCAGTGAAAAATATGCTGCCTGAGGTATGACCTGCTGAGATAAGTTGTGACATGACTTGGCTACAAAGATTGTTTTCCTAATTAATTACTACATAGGTTTCCTCGCTGAACTCCAAGGTGCAAATTACCTGGTATTGAAAATGTTTATTGTTCTTGCCTTATGAAAACTAGTAGCAGTCTGAGAAATTCTAATCTATCTATCTATCTATCTATCTATCTATCTATCTATCTATCTATC
>JAHTLZ010003542.1:46048195-46109785 GCA_023846285.1 Phrynocephalus versicolor | reverse complement strand
TTTTTTTTATTTGTCCTGTTAGATTATTCCTGTTTTTAAATTGTTTTATTTGTTGTTTGATTCTGTTTATATTCCTTTTGATGTAAACTGCACGGAGTTCCCCCAGGAAGACGGGCGGTATATAAGCTCAATAAATAAATAAATAAATAAATAAATAAATAAAATGTTTTGTTTGTTTGTTTGTCCACCTTTCTCCTATAAAGGACCCAAGGCAGCTTACATAATGAAATACACAAAATTATAAGCTAAAAGGGGGGTAAATTATTTATAAATGGAGATGCACCTTTTGAGGTAACTTGGACCAAAGCCATTTATAGGCTGTATCCCCAGCACTTTCAATGGTACTGGTGAATAGCCAGCTGAGAGCAGATGCGGCATGTCCATGAGATGATCTTGAGTGAACCAATTTCAGAGCATCCCTTTACACAGCAAGATTGGAAGGAATTGCTTGTAGCATATATAATGCCCTGCCTTTCAAGAAACGTCTCTCAGAGGATCCTCTAAAATGATCAGCAGGGATAAAAATTGAGTTCAGATTTAATAATCCAAGGAGAGGAGGAGAAAGGAAGTGCTTCATGTTGGCTTGAATCTTTTTCCGTTGTTCCCGCTTGGGAAAATGTATTAGCGTGTGCATTGGTTTGTCAAGAACTTTCAAAATCGTTTAGCGCAGGGAGAGAGAAACACGAATAAGGTAGGAAGCAACATGTAATTTTCCAGGAGAATTTCTGACACTCTGCTAATTTGCATTTTGATGAGATCTGATTACTTTAGTGTAAAAAAGATAACTAAAATGGAAAGATGTACTCCTATCCCACCTAGACCTTAGGTACCACAGTCACATTTTACAGTGGAAAGGGTCTCTTCAAGTAGTCTCTGGGTGGTTTACAGTTTAATTATGCAGGCTACAAATTCTCCCCCACCCCCCAGCAAGCTGGATACTCAATTTACCAACCTTGGAAGGCTGGAAGGATGTACCAACCATGAGCCGGCTACCGGGGACTAAACCCCAGGTCGTGAGCACAGTTTTACCTGCAGTACAGACATTTAACCACTGTGCCACAAGGCTCTTGTTACATACACTGCATGGACAAGGCTTTACAGGATTCCATTGCTGGAGTTTTATTACAATGGTACATGGTCTCTGTGGTGTATGTGACTGGGAGGGACTTTTCTGGGCTAAGGTGATTGTCTATCCATCCAGCAGTAACCAATTGTTCCTTCCAGCTTTTGAAAATCAAAGAGAGCCCCATCTTTTTGCTGAGTGTTCTATCCCTTTCTTTGGTCAGATAGTGGCATTTTTTTTGGTTTGCTGTTGATCTGTTTGTTGGTTGCTAGCTGGTGTGCAGAAAAAAATAGCAGTAACCACGAGTCTATAATTTCAAGCAATTGTACAGAAACACTTTTTATTCTTTCTCCTACACACATCTCAGAAAGAGTAACTGAGACTTTGGGCACTTTTACACAACCCCTAAGATCTGCTGGCAACTTAAATTCGGACTAGAGATCTTGGGGGTTTGCTCCTCTTGCTGTGTTCCCATCCCTCCGCACTCCCTTGCTCCTGTCTGCGTGAGGGGAGGGAGAAAAAAAGGGAAAAAAGAATGCAGGCTCACCTCCACTCTGCCATCGAAGCTGCCCCAAGAAGCATTCCAGTCTCTTAAAGGGGCGGGGGGCAAAAAAAAAAGGCGAGGAGAGCCCGGCACTCACTGCTTTGCAATCCGCATCAGAAATTTGTCACCTTTGGAGACCAGGTACTTGGAAAATGTGCTGGGATGCGCTTCGGTGGGCATGGTCATACTTAAGTTTTTTTAAAGTCCGGAGCTGGTGGGAAAACAATTTTAAGCTCCGCATCTGGGAGCCCTTTGCCTTGGATTTTAGGGGTCATGTAAAAGCACCCTTTATCTGCTAGTAAATGAGAAAGGGTTGGATTTTGGGGAAGCTATTTTCTGTGGATCTTTTTAGTTCTACTGTGTAGCAAAAAAGAGAAATTTACCAAAAATCCAAAACATCCTTTACCCTCCAGGAAAAGATTGATAGAATTAACAAAGGAGAATTGAGAAATCCTATTTCAGTGTTGAACAACAGGTGTTGTTATTATATCCCATCAAGTTGCTTCTGACGTGGAGCGATGTTATAAATGAATGATTTCCCAAATGTCCTGTTCTCAACTGTCCTGCTTAGCTCTTGTAAAGTCAAGCTTGTTGCTTCCTTTAGGGGTTCAGTGCATCTCACATTTGGCCTTCCTCTTTTCCTATGGCTTTCAATCTTTCCTTGCATTACTGCCTTTTCCATTGTCTCATGATGTGTGCAAAGGTAGTTTTAGTTTCATCATTTGTTTGCCACTAGACTTGATTTGATCTGACCCACTTGTTTGTCTTCTGTCAGTCCAGGATATCTGCAAATCTGTCCTCCAGCACTGGATTTCAAAGGAATCAATTTTTTTCCTCTGTCAGCAAATAGCTTAATAAAAATACAATAATTTTATATGTATAATTTTTATTTCCTTTCTTGTGTTCCTTGATATACACTCACTGTCTGTGGTTTAAAAGTGTGATGATTTTTTTTTCTTTAAATGAGACTGGCATTGCCGAAAGCTAAGCTGTATTTCAAGTTTTCCTTTCTCAGTGGGCTCCCTAGTTGTACATTTGCTAGGAAATTGTGAGGTGCTGGAGATTGTTCTGCGTACCATTTATTGGAGACTCTCTGAGACCCTGTTCACTAAAGTCATAACTCTCTCCCATGTCTTGATAGACAACATCCATCTTCTTCAACTAGTCTGGTTAGTGGAATGATGGGTGTTTTAGTCCAATCTTTCATATTATGGGCTCTATCTCACATCCCTTTAAATGCAGATTAAATTTGTAAATAAACTGTGTTCAAAAATGTCATCCCCATGGCCACTGGGCCTTTTGAAAACAAACAAACAAACCTGGCAATGCCTCCTTGAGCGAGGTTTCGAAGACTTACCGGAGAGGTAGGGATTTTTTTGCCTTGCTGAAAAAATCCACCTTTTAAAGAGGCAGACGTTGTGGGACTGCATAGGCCATAGATGATCCGGGTTTTCTTTTTCTTTTTCTTTCTCATAGCACTGACTGGCTGTTCCTGGGTCCGGTCGCGCTGTTTTTTTTAACTTCCCCCCACCCCTAGTGCCAGTCAGCTGGTCCTCCAGCTAGTCTGGTGCTTTTTTTAAAAAAAAATCCCCCCATCATCCTAGTGCCAGCCAGCTGGCTGATTGGCGCTTTTTAAAAACTTCCCCCACCCCTAGCGCCAGTCAGCTGGTCCTCTGGCTGGTCTGGTGCTTTCCCCCCCTTTTTATCCCCCCCCCAGCGCTGCTCAGCTAGCCTTTTTTTAAAAAAAATCCTTGGATGTGGGAACTGCTAGCCCACATCTTCAGTCATGTGATGGGAAGAAGAGGAAAAGCCGGACCTTCTGAAGATCAGGATCTTCCCCAGGTGAGATAGCAGCGTGGGCACTCCGTTGGGGAAGATTGATTCCTAGGTTCAGTTGATTCCTAGGTTCCTGTGATGCAGATAGTGAGGTTTATACAGAATCCACCAAGTGCTTCCTTCCCAAGCTGTAAAACACAACTAGTCCTTAAGGGAGTGAAGTGATTTATGGTGCCAGTCCAACAGGGAAGCTTGCTAATCCTGCACTCTCAGATAGGGGCTGGGAGTAAACTTCCCCGTCCTCTTCTGTTTTCCCTTGATACTGCTAGTATATGGCCTTGGGGAATGGAGTGTTTTCCTTCATTTGTAATCCTACAAGTGGTGTTTCAAAGGAATGATCTAATAGCAATGTTATTTCTATATAACAAAGTGGTGTGTCTATGTGTGTTTTGAATAAGCAAAATTATTAATGCATTTCTATGTTCATTGCATATGACACCAAACATCTCACAATTCACATGAGAATAGTTTTTTAAAAAATAAAACATCAACCACTGTCCCTATATAGAATACTATAATGCAACCAATTGTAATTAAAACTAAATGTCCATAAACATGTTTAGATTTCTTAATATTTTTAATTTCCACTCTGTACTTGAATGGAAAGCAAAAGGCTGAAGATGCTGTAGGCAAGCCGTCATGGAAGAGGAAGGACGTATATTGCAGGCTGAAATTCTGTAGCACAGCTCCTGGTGGACAACAATGATGAAATTATCAGTGGCATCAATGTGCTGCTTATTAAACGTTTCCTGAGCCAATTTCAGGGTGCATGTGACTTGGTTACACTGTCAGAGTCATCTGCAGCCTGAAATTCCCTTCCAACAGTGATTTGCCTTTAACGAGTGGCAATTTGCTGCTGATGATAACATCATCCCTATTACGTCTGCATAGCAGCACAACTGGATTTCAGCTATAACTTTCTTTTTTATAAATATGCATGGTAACACTGGCAAGAGAAATATTTGTTTTTCACGTACATTATATGCAGTAAACTGTAAAAAGTCTTAAGTATACAGTAGGTGAATTCCAAAGTGTTAATCATCATTAGGCTTTATGTAGTTAAATTTATTCCAGTTCTCTCCTAGTTCTGGGTGCTTGGACCCAAGAGGATCACAGTCTTCTGCACTGTGGTGAGTTATACTGTATTTCAACTTAAATTACAGAAAGTGTCATTGTAGTTGCATAAGTTAAATTAGCATGTGCTAACTTAATGCAAGAATGTCCCCATTTGTGGAGATGGATGACATACCATACTTATAAAGAGTATATGTTCCATGCTCAGAGGCAATAGTCATCAACAGAAGCATAGTTTCTAGAGAAAGGGAGGTGGTGTTACCACCCTATTCTGCTCTAGTCAGAATACTGTGGAGTACTGTGAACAGTTCTGTGCACCTCAATTTAAAAACGTTGTTGATAACCTTGAACAGGTCCAGAGAAGAGCGACCAGGATGGTTAAAGGTCTTGAAGAAATGTCTTATGAGGAGTGGCTTAGGGAACTGGGAATGTTTAGCTTTACAAAAAGAAGGCTGAGAGGGGATATGATAGCTATGTTTAAATATTTGAAAGGATGTCATATCAAAGAGGGGACTGGCTTGTTTTCCATGGCTTCAGAGACTAGGACTTGGAGCAATGGTTTTAAACTACAGGAGAAGAGATTCCATTTGGAAGAACTTCATGATGGTTATTGCTGTCAGGCAGTGGAATATGCTGCCATGGAGGGTGGTGGAGTCTCCTTCTTTGGAGGTTTTTAAGCAGAGACTGGATGGCCATCTCAGGAGTACTTTGATGTGGATTTTCTGCATGGCAGCAGGTTGAACTGGATGGCCCTTAAGATCTCTTCCAACTCTATGATTCTATGATTCTGTGATCCTTTGATTTAAAAGATTCATATACTGCTTTTAAACAACAACACATTTCTCTAAGCAATTTCTGAGGTGAGATAAAGCAACCATTAAAACTATTCTAAGCACGCTAATTCCAAAGCTTTAACAACAGCTCACGAGCCCTTTCCCTCAAATCACATTGACTTTGTTTTGTTCTGTTCCCGGCAGTGTTTCAAGCTATGATGGGAGTCCAACTAGGAACTCCAGTTCAAGATAAGGCAAGGATCTAGGGGTCAAAATCATAGCCTGGAGATTTCCTCATGAGACACATAAAATGATGCCAACATTGCTCCAGCCACAGTCAGTCCAGGATGAAGAAGGGTAGAGCTCATCATGTGTGGTTAGAGCTACTTCTGCTAATCCTGTGTGGTTAGAGCTACTTCTGCAGCCACTGGATACAACAAACTGTTCCTGAGACTGTGGCTCCCCCTATAGTCTGAGAACTAAAGCCCTTGCACTTGAAAGGATGCCCCATAAACATAGTGGAGGAGGCCTCCTGCTGGTAGGGTCTCCTAAGGCATCAAGTCCAAATGTCTTATGTTTTAGACTGCAAAGAGGTCAAGGGATTTTCCTTTCATTGATGAAAACTATCAGCTCCTGGCTTAAGTAAATATTACTACTGAGCACCAAAGGTAAAATTGTTTCTTGGTATTTTGAAAGAGAGAACTCTAAAGGTCAGATTTATTACAGAAAAACACCAGAGAGAGACACATGTGGTCCATTACACAATGAACATGTAGAATAGTTGAGGCCTTTATTTAGACCACTAAATATCAACAATTCAGCCCAGAAATCCATGAATAAATTCATAGTAAAGAAGAACTATAAATTAATGTCCGCCAAACTGTCTTGATAGAGTTCTGCTAAGTGTATTCCTTAGGCGAGCTCAGGGCTGGTTTCGGTATACAGGTATGTGTGTTTACATGCTTTGGTTGGAATTTTCCACTCAGCATCCAGGAATGGATACAGAATTGTCTCTTTCTTTCAACAGGCCTAATAACATAGGCACTGCCCTATAGTGAGTCCCACCATTTTTCCATGTAGCACAGTACTGTCAACTCTCATTGGCCCATCCTGCACAGTACTGTAAGCTCTCACCACAATGACCTTCTGGGCAAAGTTCCTGCCTTGAGATTCTGGGGACCAAAACTGGGACTTTCTTCATACAAAGCAAGCACTCAGCCACTGAAGTATCGCTGCTCCCATGTAGTCTCCCATCCAAGTATTAACCAGGCCTGACTTTGCTTTGCTTTTCCCCCCTGTGTCCTTTCTTTCTAACTAAAATGGATATTTCTTCTTGGTGCATCTTCTGGGCTCCATTCTCGATGGGCACAATGCTTCCAGGCATCTGAAGGTGCATCATTTCCTCCTCTCCTTGCTGTTGCCTCTGCATGAGGGATAGTATCCCGCAGAGGTCAGTAATAAAAGTTATATTTCCCCTGAGGTGGCATAAGACAAATTGCTGCAGATTACAGTAATTGAGAGTTTCTTTTAAAAATGAAGAAAAATGCTGTTCTTGTCAGTCATTGTAATGAAGGTCAAAGATAAATGCTGTGGGGTAAAGGGTAGCGATAAAAACTAAAATCTCAACCAAAAAAAATTGCTTTGTTGGTCCCACTGGTTTAAATGGTGAAGGAATAAGTACAATCAAAGTTATGCAACAGTTCTTTGTTATTTTAGGATAACAATGTGGCTTTAGGCATTCAAAGGTTTCGTCTTCAGTTGTTGTTGCTGTGTCATATGGTTGTGACCCCATGTCCATGAAGTTTTCTTGGCAGAAATACTGGAATGTCTTGCCAGTTCCTACTCCAGTAGTGATGCCGTGAAAGTTTGTTGTGATTTGGTCCAGTATACAAATTTGTCCAGATTGTAATGGTCTTTTCCATTGTCTCAAAGTTCCTATTTGGGTAGGATTACAATTTGGTTTTGAATAGAGATGGACATGAAATGGAAATACAGTGTTTCATTTCATTTCGTTTCAGTCTTAATTTCATTTTGTTTCATTAATAATGGATTTTTAAAAAGAATTTTCTTCACAAAACAAAATGAAAAAGGCTATAAATAATGGGGAACTTTCCTTTTTTTATTCATCAGGGAGCTCACTGCCCTAAATAAAAAACCCTCAAACCTTCCAATCAATTTGCTTTCAAGCAAAGCACCCTCTGTAAACAAGCTAGAAACCTATTGGCTAGGTGCTGCACAGAGAGATAGGAGAGATAAGCGCCACAGCTGATCAGTGGTGCAGTGAGGGTAGGAAAATATATTATTTAAAAACCTCCAAAGTCCTACTTAAACAGGAAAGGAAAACAATCAGAAATCAACTTGTAGACAGGTGTTTAGTTTCATTTCTTGATGACACACTGTTTGCTGTTTCATTTTTTTTCGTAAGGTTTTGTAAGCTTACAAAATGACAAAATAGTGTGTTGTTTTTCATAAGGTGCCCATCCCTAGTCTTCAGTTCTTCTCTTCCTAGTGCTGAAGTGTCACTGTCTAGGGATCCTGGACTACAGATCCTGGAAAATATAGTTTTCGCAAGGTACCTGAGTCCTTAATATATACAAAAGCTCCCTGTGCTAGAAATGATGTTCAGTGGGATGTTATCAAACAATGGGTTAACTGGGCTTAAGTTTGTTTTTTGGTTTCCTAAAAACCCTCTACTTTTTGATGTTTGTATGTGGAGAGAATCTTGCTTTTACTGAGTTGAGTTCCAAAATGAGGGGAAATGTTGCCAGCAGCAATTGTCATCTTGCCGTGGGTTTATAAAAATTTAATGCACTGTCTGTGGCCATGCAAACTAATGAAATATATATAGAGAGAAATATATATATATATATATAGTGAACAGAAAGATGAGATTTTTAATGAAATTCTTTAAAAGCTATCAAATATATTTAAGATTGTATTTTCAAAACATTTTTGAAGATCATAATAGACGAGACAATTACACTTCATATGGGACAGACAGCAATGGATAAGGATGGACAGTTACTAGCAAAGCTTATGGTGGTAACGAGAGACAGTTTAAAAGTATGATATTCTCTAGCCCTACCAGCAAACAACACAATCAGTATGTTTCATTTTTTTTTTAATTTTTTTTTATTATTATTATAAATTTAATTACATACAATCAACATAAGAAATGAGGATAAAAAAAAATGCAACAAACAATATAAGTGCACCCCCATCCCACGGGTCCATCCATGTGTTGTTCGTTGCTCCATCTTCTATTCTTCTAGTAGTCTTCTTAAAGTTCTCTTCTCCAGAATTGTTGTGAGATATTCGTGGACTCTTTCCCTTTTCCTTCAACTAATACATAATCTAAAAATTTACCCCAAATATCGTAGAAGATGTCTTTCTTCATTTCTCCTCGTTTCACCTTTAAACTGCAGGACAACTTATCATTTATAGCTATATCCCAA
The DNA here is from genome assembly GCA_023846285.1 of Phrynocephalus versicolor. Lineage (NCBI taxonomy): Eukaryota > Metazoa > Chordata > Lepidosauria > Squamata > Agamidae > Phrynocephalus > Phrynocephalus versicolor. The sequence goes on along the minus strand of JAHTLZ010003542.1, from coordinate 46,101,040 downwards.
AGTTCATTATACCAATCATCCATCTTAAATTCTAATTTTGACTTCCAATTTTTTGCTATGATTAATCTAGCAGCTGTCATAAAATTTGCTATTAATTCCTTTGTTGTAACATCATAGTCTTTGCTTGTTAACAATGATAGTAATGCTATCTCTGGATTACAATCTATATCTATCTTAATCGTATTACTTAGCTCTAAAAACACTTTTTTCCAGAACCTTTGGACTATTTCACATTCCCACCAAAGATGCATATAAGTACCAAGCTCTTTTTCACATTTCCAACATAATTTGGAATAACCAGAATTCATTCTATTTAGTCTGACTGGGGTTAAATACCATCTGGAGACCAATTTAAAGTAGTTTTCTTTTATCCTGACCGATAATGATCTCAAAATTCTCATGTTCCAAATTTTCTTCCAGTCTTCTTTCTCTATTGGTACATTAAGATCTTGGTTCCAGACTTCTCTCAAGGTATTTAACTCCTTCATTTCTAATGAGTCACCTAGTATTTTATATATTTTACGTGTTATTCCTTTCTCTAGATTTTCCTGATGAGACTCAAGCAGTAATAAGAAATGTTCAAATTTTGTGCACTCTCTAATTTGATTATTTCTTTTTCCCCAGTCCTTAGTCCATTTTCCTAGTTGAATATAATTTAACCATGTTAAGTCACTGGGTTGCAAAATATTTTTTATATCATGAGTTGTTTTAATCTTAAGCATCCAATCCTTTAGTCTAGCTATTTTCTTAATTTTAAATAACTCCAGATATTGCTTCAAATTGACTGGGAAACTTTCCAAATCAGTAACTAAAGCCAGTGGGGATCCCTTCGGAGACAAGATTTTTCTGTATGTTCTCCATGTAACAATTAGACTATTCAGTAGGGGGTTGTCAATCTTTGCTTTATTTTTAACTTCCGTGAATAAAAATGTGTTTATTTCCCCCTTTATATCCAAAGATTCTTGCTCCCACCATATTAGCTTTTGTGGTTTAAAAAGAATTTCCCCCAAAGAACTGAGTTGATTGGCTATGTAGTAATTTCTTATATTGGGTATGCCTATTCCTCCTTCTTTCTGAGATCTATACCATAGGCTTTTATTTATTCTTGATTTTTTCCCTGCATTACAAAACCTATTTATCATGTCTTGTAGAGTTCTAATTTCCTTTTCTAAAAATTGAACCGGTAGCATTTTAAAAATAAAATTAATTTTTGGAAGTATTTTCATTTTTATCAATGCAATTCTACCAAACCACGATAGTTTTAGTTTAGAGTAGGATGATAGTTTATTTTTCATCCCTTCTACTAATTTCGAAAAATTTCTTTCTTTAATTTTAGTAAATTCTTTATGGAGTTCTAATCCTAGATATTTAATGCTTTTTCCCGGCTTAAGTCCGGATTTTTCAATCATCTTTAAATCATGTTTTCCATAATTGAACAATAAACTCTCTGATTTTTGCCAGTTTACACATAATCCTGTTATTTCTCCAAATTCTTCTAAATGAGTTTTTATTCTTTGAATATTCTCTATTGGATTTACAATAGTCAAAAGAGCATCATCCGCGAATAAACTAATTTTAGTTGCCCCGTCTTTCCCTATACCTTTAATAGATTTATCGTCCCTTATAGCGTTAGCCAGGAGCTCTATAACAATGCAAAAGAGAACTGGAGAAAGAGGACATCCTTGTCTAGTTCCTCGGCCTAGGGTGATTTGTTCGGTTAATCCATCGTTAACTATTATTGAGGAAGTACCCTCTGAATATAATTGATTTATTACTCCCAAAAAGGCTTTCCCAAATCCCCATTTTTTAAACAAAATTTTTAGTGTGGGCCATTGAACACAATCAAAAGCTTTAAAAAGATCTAGAGATAGCATGCCGGCTTTAGTAGTACTCTTCCCCATTTCATAAAGAACATTCAAATTCCTTCTAATAATATTTGCCATTTGTCTACCTTTAATAAAACCACATTGATCCTCTTTAATATATTTAGCTATGAATTTATTCATTCTTTTAGCCAGAATTGCTGTGAAAATCTTGGCATCTTGGTTTAATAAGGATATTGGTCTATATGACCCAATATCCATTAAGTTTTTATTAGGTTTTGGAATTAAAATGGTTAAAGAATGGGTCCAGGATCTCGGAATTTGTTCTCCATCCAAAATTTCATTATATAGCTTCTTTAATTTAGGTAATAATACTGCTTTAAAGAGTTTGTAAAATTCAGGTCCCAGAGCGTCCACTCCGGGCGTTTTATTATTCTTTAATTTATCTATTACCTCGTTTATCTCTAGGTCTGTAATAGGCTTTTCCATTTCCAGCATATCTTCCTGTTCCAAGACCCCCTTTAGATTCTTGGTGATGTACCTTTCTATATCCTCCTTAGGTTTATTTTTTGCAGTATATAACGACTGATAAAACTCTTGTATAGCTTTTAACTTTTCCTTCATTTGAATGCATGTCTTGCCTGAGGAATCTTTTATAATCCCTATTGTATTTTTGTCTTGTCTTTTCTGTGCTAGCCTGGCTAAAAGTTTTGAGTTCTTATTGCTGTATTCAAAAAAATTTCTTCTTAGATACAAAAGATTTCTTTGTGTTTGTTGTAAATCTAGATCTTCTAACTCCTTTTTTCTTGCCTCAATCAATCTCAGTATCTTGTTATCCTTAGTAAGAAAGAATTGGGATTCTAAATCTGCTATTAATTTTTCTAAATTTCTTTTGTTGAGTTCTTCCTGTTTTTTGGTTTTGATATTTTCTTTTATAATAAGACCTCTAGCTACCGCTTTCAGGGTGTCCCATATAATTGGCGTTTGGCTACCTGCCCTTTCGTTTATATCCCAAGTTTCCAACCAGTCTTTTTTAACCTTTTCCAATACTTCTGGATGTTGAAATATTTTTAAATTCATTCTGCACCTTTTAGCTTCTCTATAGTTTTTATTTGTAGCTAAATCAATCGACATTAAAGTATGATCAGATGTTTTTATGATCTCAATCTCGGTATTATTTATCTTAGGTATTAAGCTTTGTGCAACAAACACAAAATCTATCCTAGAATAGGTTTTGTGTACTGGTGAGTAAAAGGTGTATTTTGCTTCATCTCCTTTCAGTTCTCTCCAGACATCTTTCAAACCTGTTGTGTTTATAAACTTTGCTAGAGTTGTGTGTCTTGTCCTCCACTCTTCCTTTTTACAGACCGATTTATCTTTAATTTTATCTAAGACCATATTAAAATCCCCTGCCATTATTAAATATCCCTTTTTAACCAATTCAATCTGATCCCAAAGGAGATTGTAAAAGCGACCTTGATTAACATTTGGTGCGTACAAATTTACCAAGGTATAATAATCCTTCCCCATTAGAACTTGCAATATTATATATCTACCTTCTGAATCTTTTACCACATTTTCAACAACACATTCACAATTCCTTGAGATTATAATGGCAACCCCTCTTGCTTTAGATGTGCCGAAGCTTTTTTCATATATATCAACATTTGGAATTTTTAATTCATTAATACCATCTCTTGTTTGGTGAGTCTCTTGCAAGAAGGCAATATCTATTTTGTGCCTTTTAATCATCGCTTCGATTCTGTTTCTCTTCGAAAATGACCCCAGACCTTTTACATTTAACGTTGCTAATTTTATAAACTTTCCCATAACCTAGTTCTTTTAGATACAATATTCTGGAATGGTCCCGTTGTGCACGCAAAAATAAAAACACCAATAATTAATAAAAAGTAAACTGAAATAAATCTAATCCTCCACCCTAAAAAACTATTCTTTTCTCCCACCCCACCAGCTATCATACTATTTAGCATGTGCATCAAGGGGATGGGAGGGAGAAGGTCCGTCCACAGACATTAGTCAGCCAAGATCTCATAAGCCCTTAAGTAGCATGTTACTGTAAATTCCATAAATTTATTGGTCTAAAGGGGGGGGGGTAGGACAATCAGTATGTTTCAATGGAGATCAAATTTGCATACTGCAATGTTTTTCTATTCCTAAAGCCCAGGGGCAGGATATAAAGTTGTTTTAAACATTTGTCAGTATATATCCATTTGCAGTCAGAATCATAGTCCTTCCACTTCTTTCTTTAAGGGAATTTTTGTGGGGGGTGATCAAGTCTTTTGGATTTGTCCCCATTGTGATTATTTTGTGAATATGGTACCCTTTGACCAGGCCTTCTACAGCCGACTTTGCACACATGTCTTTTCTGATAATATAACTAACCTAAAAGTACTATTTATTTGCATGCTTACCTAGATTTTTCCATTTACATTGTTACAAGAGAAAAAAAATTGTGCTCCATTTGAACTGCATTAAGCTTTGGTGTAACTGCATGAGAATTTCCCCTTAACAACTAAGTTGTGATTTTTTGAATTTTTAGTTTTTATTTTTACATCTAGGCATAAATGCAGTGGCTATTTCTGCATAGAACTGAATCAACTGCTTAATGGTGTGCCAACAATCATATGTGAGTCTTACCAGTGCACTGGATTTCCTGCAGTTGGGACTAGCGATTGGATTCAGGCCATAGTAACAATTGTTGTGGTTTATGTCCCATAGTGGCCTTGAAAGAATGGAAAGTGCAAGGTGGAGCACCCAGTGCTTCCCAGTCCCCTCCTCCTACTGCACCACCTCCCATTCAGTTTTGGTGAGTCTGCAAACCCTGGTTGCGTCTGGAGACAGCATAGGCAATATTGCACAGTCTCAGGATTCCAGCTGAAGACTCAGGGAACTGTTATGCTTTTCCAGTTGTCTAGACAGGGAGACAATTCTTACAGCAAGGAGCACTAGAGGATGAAATGCTTCTATTTTTGTACATGAGGCACTCATCTTTACCTATTTTCAGCTGTCAGGGCTCAAAGGCTTATCCTGGAGATGTTTATGTATGTTACTTCAAATGACACAATAGTCCCAAGTACCTAAATGATCTGCTTACTCCATATTCTCTTTGCTTCTGGCTTCTTGGTGCACCTGTCCTGGACCTCTCGTGCCACTTGGAGCAAGGCAGTACATGGAGCATCAGCGTTATGACTCACAAAACTTCTTGTGGCAAATGTCTGGCAGCACTTGGAAAACATATCTTTGGTTCCAGTGGTGATCTGCTTTACATCTGCAATATCATGGGTTTCAGTCCTAAAATTATATGTAAATAGGATGCTGTTTGACCTGACAAACTTGGGGAACTTCTGTTATTTTTTATTTATTTATTTATTTATTATTGAATTTATACCCCGCCCATCTTCCCGGGGGAACTCTGGGCGGCTTACAAGCTGAGAATTCAACAGCTATTAAAACAAAACAGAGATACATAAAATTGACAGACAATAAACATATTTATAAAATCATATAGCACCCTTAGGGACCTTGTCTCCTTCACGGTCCTCCAGTGTTAAAATAACCACAGGAGATGGCGGGGGGGGGGAGAGGGAAGAAGGGGGGAAAAACTATTTGGATAGGTCACCGAAGGCCTCTCGGAATAGGATGGTCTTTACCGCTCTTCGAAAGGCCAGCAGGGACTCTGCAGAGTGCACTTCACTGGGGAGGCTGTTCCATAGGGAGGGAGCAGCCACCGAAAAGGCCCGAGTGCGAGTTGATGTTCGCTTGGCCTCTCGGGGGGTGGCAACCCGAAGTGAGTGCGCTCGCGACTGCCGAACTGGTCGGGCCGAGGTTGATCGCTGGGCGATCCGCTCTGCGAGGTAATCCGGGCCCAAGCCATGGAGGGTTTTATAAACTAAAACCAGGACCTTGAATCTGATCCGGGATGCAGTCTACTCAGTCTTCTAAACTTGTACTGGCCTCATACATTTCAATGAAAGTTTGCTGTAGAATTTTTTTCTACAGCTGACCCCAACAACACACAAGTATTTTCTCAAACATTTACAGAAAATGACGGTAGAAGTGTTGCCAGTGATGAGGACTGAAATGATAAAGGTGCGATCCTGAAACCTATTCAGATGCTTTCCTCAAACGAGATAGTTTGGAACATTATCTTCTAAGTCAATTGGAATACTCCAGAGGTAAGTGGTCTAAGAGAACAGAATATTCTGTTAGAGAAAAGTAGTGTAATTCTGAGGTTGACATCCAGCAATAAGCCACAACTAGAGAAAGCAATGGAACTTGTGTTAACTCACGAAATTTCCACTGATCTACCCAACTTGTGACTGCCTGCTGGATTCTGGTCATTATATGTTTGTTACTTAGACATGGCATAACCAACTCCTAGATAAATGGGTTTGGGGTTGCAATCTCATTAATGAATTGCTGAAACATTTGCATTTTATATTACAGATTGTAAGATTATATTGGCAAACATGGGGTTTTTCTCCTGTTTTCAAGTGTGCGACTTCCTTTGGAATAGGAAGAATGTGGGGGTACTTTTATTTGACTTCCTCATTTAAAATGTTTGTAGGTCCTTTAGGAGTATAATTTTGTTAATTGAAAAGTAGCAAATGCAGAATGCATTAAGTGAGCAGCAGGGACTGTTTCAGCATCTCGTCTACCACTCTGCGCTAAATGGCATTCTGCATATCACAGTGTGTGGCAGTGATAATAATAGCAGGCATTTTACATGGTCCTTTAAACCAATCGTAGGGATAAGTTACATCAGCTTATAACATGCTTGTATTCCTTGCACATTCAAAGGAATAAATTCAGCTGATGCTGCTTCTTTGACATTAGGAATCAGACTCCAAACATGGATTACTATATGCCTGGAACGTTGTGAAACATGGATTGAATGCAAAGGGCAGACTTTAATATATTTTGGTTCCTTAATGAGTTCTTGCATAGTCTTCAAGGAGAATATTTTGCAGCACATCTCCTATACTCCTGGTAGCATTATAGGTCTCTGCTAAACCCTGGACATTTGAGACATCGTTTGATATTTGTCTAGGAGAGAAAAGGCAAACAGATGAGAATCAGCTTTGGTTTCTATTTAAAGCTTCTAGGTAGCATATAAATTTCTATTATTTCTTCTTTGGAATCAGTATGCTCTATCAGTTTTTGTTTCAAGGGTACAGCTCAACCTCTCCATCACACTGACATGTCTTTACATCAGTGTGTGTGTGTTGCGTTGTTACAGTCGTGACTGACTCTTTTTGACCCCATGTCCATGGAGTTTTCTTGGCAGGAATACTGGAGTGGTTTGCCAGTTCCTACTCCAGGCGCCCACAGCACCTGGTATTCCCTGGTGGTCTCCCATCCAAGTACTAACCAGGGCCAACCCTGCTTAGCTTCCGAAATCAGGCGAGATCGGATGTGCTTACGGCATCTAGGCAGCTCTATTTATACTTAAAAGTATATATACAAGTGATAACTTGTAAAATCAAATGGCTGGTCAAGAAATATAGAGATGCTGACCTTGACTGACAGAGATGCTGCTTATACCTTGGAGTTGGCTTGGCGGCTCCATGTGGTATGACACAACAACCCATCCACACAGCCAGACATCTGTTAGCACACTTAGTCTCAGACTATCTTCATTGATTAAACTCAAGATATGTACCGTTTCATACAAGCATCTCCTTTTTTGTTGTACTGCAATTAACTTTACCAGTCTTCATTCAGCGATAATGAAGATAGCATGCCAAGTCAATTCTGTCTTATGGAGATGCTTTCCAGGGCTCTACGTATAGAGTGCTCAGAAGTAATTATCCCTTCCCTTCTTCTGCAGTGCCTTGAAATGGTGTAATTTATCCAGCACCACAGAGCTTGTCTTTTCTCCTATGAAGCATAGTGGAGAATCAAATTCTCAACTCCTGATTTGAAGCAGGCTAAAGTCTTGAACTTGTCATAGGGCTCTGAAATAGTTTCTGATGCAAGTGAAAGAAGAAAGGGAAAGAGCAGGACTGCAGTTGAACATTAAGAAGACAAAAGGTTAACATTGTACATTGTTAACAATGAAGAAGTTGGGATTGTTAACCATTTTGTGTATCCCTTGGCTCAGTCACTCCCAATGAAGACTGCAGCTAATGAATTAGAAGAAGGGTAGCAATGAAAGAACTTGAACAATCATCAGGTGTAAGGACATGTCAGTGGTGACCAAGGCCAAGATCATCCACGCTATCACTATAGTATGTACAGATGTGAACTTTGAAAGAAAACTGAGGCAGTCCTACTTGGAGCACACCATGTGATGGAAAGATTCACTGGAAAAAAACAGTAACACCTGGAAATCGAATACAGTAGGAAATGAGGAAGACCAAATATGAGATATATCCTTAAGCAAGTGGTTGTGCTTTTGCTGAGGCCTCTATGGTACAACCAGTCATGGAACTGATACCTCAACAAATTATACAACTGGTTGTGAAATGTCAGTGGTGCACATGGAAATCTCCATGTATTTCAAAGTTATCTGTTGTGAGTTTTTTGGGCTGTTTGGCCATGTTCTGGAAGTTTTTCTTCCTGATGTTTCGCCAGTCTCTGTGGCTAGCATCTTCAGAGGGCAAGGAGCTCAGGGAACTAGGAGTTCTCTCTGTGCTCTGGGGTTATTTCAAAGTTATTTTTAAGATCCCATTTCCCTCTAAAGCAGGCATGTCCAAACTTCAGCCCTCCAGATGTTTAGGACCACAACTCCCACAGTCCTTTGCCATTGGGAATACAGGCTTGGAATTCTGGGAGCTGTGGTCCAAAAAATCAGGAGGGCCGAAGTTTGGTCATTCCTGCTCTAAAGCTTTTATATGACTTAATGAGAAAACGTTGCTAACTGAAGATTCCCTGGCTACTTATAGCACACGGTAAACCAGAGATGTGACAAGAAGTCAAATTATTTTTGTTAGGATTTTGTTCGGAAGAATCGCTGCCACCTCTGATTTCAATGAAACTTCTTAATCTCTCTATAAAAATGCAATAACACCTATTATCCTACATACAGCAAGTTTCCTCTTTCCCACCACTTTAAAACCTCACAATCTCACTCACTCTATACTCCAGAGCACAGAGAGAACTCCTGGTTCCCTGAGCAACTTGCCCTCTGAAGATGCCGGCCACAGAGTCTGGCAAAATGTCAGGAAGAAAAACTTCCAGAACATGACCAAACATCCCAAAAAAACTCACAACAGCTGTCAGATCCTGGCTGTGAAAGCCTCCAAGAATATATATTTTTGTTCTGTTCTTTTTTTGAGTCCCACCATACCAAACTCCGGTGATATTTTCCCCCTGCATCAGCTACCACTGAAAAAGAAACTCTGGACATGCTTTCACCTGTTCTTCTGTGCATGAAACTGCCAGATCATGCACAATGGGATCTTCTTTCTCCCTGAATCCTGCATAGAAACTACCATTCTGCTCAGGAACTGACATAATCCTATGCAGCTGGGAATTGTTTCCAGGAAAAAAATGACTGTGAAACCTCTTGCAAGATTTTCCAGAGGAATACTTGGGGAAAACAAAGAAATTTGTACAGAGAAACTTCAGGGGTGGGAGTGAAGGAGCAGAATAATTTTACACTCTCCAAAAGTGAGAGGTTGCAAGCTTCACACCCCTCCTGAAAAATAAAGAAGAAAGGTGTGGCTGGAAAATAGGGAGCACACACCAAAGACTTGCACATGCCTTATTTGTTTACTTGTTTACTGTTTATTTATTTAAAACATTTTCCCCCTGCCTTTCTCCTCAAAATGACTCAATTGGCTGCAATATTAACTGATATTAGGAACTGAACACCAAAAAACAACAACAACAACAAAAAACTAGTGGATAAAAACAATTTGAAATTATTCTAAAGCACATTTTAATTTTTTTTAGTTTGTTAACTGAAGCAGCCTTTCCTGTTTATTTGGACATTCCAAAAGCTTGGCACAATAACTTATTTCACCCTCTTTCTAGTTCATATAATAGAACCAGCTCCCATTGTGTGTGTTGTTTTTACATAGCAAATGCTTCCCTAAATTCCTTTATTTCCTTGTCTAGAAAAATCAGTTTTCTGGAAAACTGATATTACCTAAAACATTGCAGACCCTTGACGAAGTAGATTTCGAATCAAAGTAAATTCACCAATATTACCCACTACAGCCTGTTATTTTTAAAGTTTACTATTCATTCATTTGGAAATCACTGACTTCCAAATTGAACTATTACTTTGAATTCTCCATAGTTTGTAAGTTTTACTTAATAGTGAAGGCTAATAGTATATTGCAAGAATGCTCATACTTTGCTAAGTTCCTGTCCTTCTTGACAGTAGTGCATTTACTGTTTTCTGAGCATCAAGATAGCATTATACCTATGACATTTTTATGTGAGCTATTTGTCATCTTTTGATATGTTAAAAAATAATGTACACCTCACTAAATCAAGAGCCACAGAGTGCCTCTCAGGCAGAGTTTGCTCTGAATTGATGGACTGTCTTAGTATTAAAGCGAGCCAAGTGTGGTCCCTCAGAGGACTGTAACTCCTTATTAGCCCTTGCCAGCATCACTCATGTGAAAAATGCTGGGCCTTGTGGTACAATGCAGTCCAGAAGCCAACTTTCACCCATCCCGGCCTTGTCTGTAATGTGCCCACAGGGTGTCAGTGAGTGAATGCTAGAGGCCTCTTATTACTGAATTTTAACAAGTTCAGTCAAGATTGGCAGGAGAGGGAGAATACTTTAAATGGTATTACTAAGAGAGATGGGCACGAAATGATTTTTTTTCTGCTTTGTTATTCATTATTCATTTCATTACAGAATGGAACGAATAACAAACAGACCCATAAAGAAATGAAATGAAATGAAATGGAAATTTCTGTGTTGTTCGCTTCTTTTTCCACGCCCAGGTGGGGAAACCGTGGGCTCCCCCCCCGCAAAAGCCATCGCCAATCAGCTGTAGCGTGGGGCTTTGGTGGGAAAAAAAGTTTTAAAAGCCTGCCCTTTCCCCCACACGATGGGGTGCCATAGAGTGGGGGAAATAAAATAAAATAACATGCTTACCCGGCCTGCAGGCCAGCTGGTCAGCGCGCAAAGGGAAAAAATTAAAAGAAAAATCCTGCCGACTTGGCCCGCGGTTGGCGTGAGAAGGAAAAAATTAAAAATTAAAAAAAATGTGCCAACCCAGCCCGTGGGCCAGCTAGTCGGCATGAGAATATATTAATAATTAAAAATGAAACAAATGAAACAAATGAAAAATGAAATGTTTTTTTTAAAAAAATCATTTCGTTTTAAACAAAATGACACAATAAAACCAAAATGAAAAATGAAACAAAATGCCATTTTGGCATTTTGTGCCCATCTCTAATTACTAATCTTTGGTTTTAAAGAAGTACTTTTAGACCATCACTCCTTTAGTAATTAAATTGTGACTCTTCGTTTTAATTGAGAAGAGTTTTCAGTGACAGCTTATATATACACGGAAACCATTTATAATTTTCTTATTACCAATTCATGTCTCAGCTAAAGGCATTTTGCCATTATGCTGCCCAGGAGTTGTGTGAGTAAAGGTGACTTTAAGCCTGTTTTGAAACTTCTGATTTTTTTTTAAAAAAATGCAAGATGCCTTCGGTATATGAAATCTTCTTAAGACTCCCTTTGTCAAATCCCTTGGAGATCAAGGTATGATACTTGGGGATGGGGACAATATATACTTCAGCGGATATGACATGCATCCTTCAAATGAACTCAAGCATCAGGGAATCATTTTACAAGATCCGAGAATGACCCCTAAATGACCCCTAGAGCCAAAATCAAAGCAGCTTAAGATGCATATGTTGAAGGAGCTGCATGACACTTCTTGATTTACAAATGCTTCATGATTGATGCTGGCATATGGATCAAAGAACAAAAAAGGTAATATAGTTGGCTAATTGTTTTGCAGAAGAGCACTGGATCATTTTGTAAGCATCTCTAGACAGCTCTTTTGTCTGAAGACATCGATAGTAAAGGTGACTGCTTGCTTACTGAAACTACAGCTGATTTACTATATGTTAAATATATTTTAACCCCACCTTTGCTGTAATGAAACTGCAGTGTGACTTGCATTTGTTTGTTTGTACCTTGTCTTTGGTCTTTAAAAAGGATCCAAGGCAGCTTACATCATTAGAAGACAATATTTAAAAGCTAAAAAGTATACAAATATTAAGAATCAAACCAATACCATACTAAAAATGTGTGTATGTCTGAGGGGAAAATCAACACCAAAAACAGGTCCAAAGCAACAAGGTGTAATGCTCCATTTAAAATGCCTTCCCAGACAATCGTTCAGTGGGGGAAAGCTTTCCTGGAGAGAAAGGTCTTTGTCTACTTGTGGAAGGACAACAATGATGGGGCTAGACTGGCCTGTGTGTGTGTGTGGAGGGGTAGTTCCAGACTCTGTATGCAGCAGCAGAAAAGGCCCTTTCCCAATATCCTCATCTAATGTACCTGTGAAGGAAGGGGTACTGAAAGGGAGGGATACCGAAAGGAAGGCCTCCTTGACACCCTTAATACCTAGGCAGTCTGATAAGGGGAGGCACAGTCCTAGAGATAGCTTGGACCTAAGGCGATGAAAGCTTTATAGGTTAAAATCAGCACTTTGAATTTCACCCGGAACCAGATCAGTAGCCAATGGAGCTGGTGTAATGGGGATGATTGATGTGATCCCTGTAGCCACCACTTTGTAATGTTTCAAGTCCCAACTCCATCTGTACAATACTGTGTTCATAACTCCAGTAATCAGACTCACAATGGAATTGTTTTTCCTGGGAATAGCAGATGATCCCCTTCTAGGTTACTTATGTACCGCAAGTTGTTATGGATTCCTGCCTTTTTGAAGAAACAGATCCCATGTTGGCCATGTATTTTGTAATATTAAAGGTCTGACTTTTAGGGTTTCTCAGATGATTCAAGGATTGTTTTGCTGGAGTTCCCCTTCTGCTTAGATTTCTGCTTCAGGATGTCTGGTGATGTGCTGCCGGCTTCATCTTATAGTCACCTTCCAGCAGCATTTGGCCATAGAGGCTTCCTTCCTAATATAGTGCATGCTCCTCTCCCCAGCTACCAATTCTGGTCTCCAAGCTGAAAACCACCTGAACCCTGTTGGATATATGGCAACCTTGCATGCAATAGTTCTAAGGAACGGAAAGGTGAAACAAATAATGAAGATGTTCAGGCTCTCAGTGACATGTACTGCTCCTCTCTGATCTCTTAACTTCTCCATCTTAAGCTGTTCTCCCAGCAGAGAGTTACATTTGTGAGCTTTCAGAGGTCGTTTCTTCTGCAAAGATTCCAGTAAATTAACTATTTGAACTAGAATTGAACCTTCTCTCTCTCTCTCCCTCTCTCTCTCTCTCTGTCTGTCTCTTGTGTTTCCATTAATTTATATGTTGCTCCGTTGCAGTAGAGGCACTATTCTGGATGGTTTACAACAACTAGAATGTATATTCAAAAACACAAATAAGTACAAAATTAAAAAAAAACAAGCAGAAGGTGCCCTTCTACCTATGCATTCCTTCTTTCTGGGGAAACATCCCTGCCTTCCAGAGGAGAGTCTCTGAATGCTTGCCAACCAAGGATCACACTGTGGGAGAGGCATTGAATGCTACTGCCTCTTAGCTGCTTGCACACTCTCCCAGTGGGACTCAGGCCAGTGGTCCTCCTGCACATGCCCATCTCTTAGCAGGACTAGGGCCTCATTGTAAGTCAGTTGCTTCCACCTTCCTCTTCCATTGAATCTGCCATGGGGATGAGGGGAAAAGAGCCTTTAAAATGGCCTCTTTAGGGGAGATGCGAAGGTCAGCTTTTCTGCTGCATTGTGCTTTATATAGATAAGGCCACTGTCTGCTGTAGGAAAGAGGCATCTTTCAAATTGGGAGGGTGTTGATGGGGAGGAAGGCGCAGCCACTGAAACTATACTGGATAAAAGCAGGTACAGAGAGAGGAGGAAAGACTTCCTGATGCTTGAATGCATTTGAAGGACTATATCATTAGAGGAGTTGGAGAAGGAAGAGGATCCTGATTACTCCCAAACTGTCTCCCAATCCAGTTGTGGTGAACCTTTGGCATTCTAGATGCTTTGGACCACAACTCCCAGGATTCCAAGCCTGTATTGCCAATGACAAAGGACTGTGGGAGTTGTGGTCCAAAACATCTGGAGTGCTGAAGGTTCACCACCACTGTCCTAGATAGTCTTGGCAGTGGTCCCTTGGCATCAAAAGTGCCGCTGGTAAATGTCAGGTCAGTGAAAGGGGAAACATCAGCGAACTAGGACTTGGTCAGAGGATGCTGAGGACGTTTGTCTTTCTACCTGGGAACTCTTGGCAGCAACAAACTAGATATGGAGGTTAAATTGCTGGAGTATATAATGACTCTATCCCTCTCACCAAGTGCAATGCACAGTTTGCATATCTCCCTCCATCCTTCCCCCCTCTCTTTTTTGCCCAAAGAATTATGGCTAGAATGTTCTGTTGAACAACAGGAAAATATTCAAACTCCTTGTCACAGGCATCACGTAGCAGATATATTTTCCTTTGGGTTCACAACAGTGGATGCCCCCTAAATTTTTTATTTGTATCACTAGCAACTAAAATCAAAATATGTAAATATGTATATTGTGCTTTCAACAATACCTAGATAAATCAAAAAGCCTTCACCACCAAGGCCATAGCTAACAACCCATACTTTATAGGTTTCAGCACCTTAAGCCATTGTTCACCTTAAGGCTATGGATAATATTGTCTACCTAAGGAGCCTATTCAGGACATTGTTCATCTTAAGAGCCTATCTCAGACCAGGGTGACAAGAGGTCAAAGCTGACTATAAGATGTAGGACTCGCAGTAGCTGTATTCAGACTGATAAAGCTGTTTGGATGAGCAGTGAAATGTTTCTGTCTCTCAAGAAAGAGAAGTCTAGTAGCCATGACTCAACCTCCAGATAAACTCACCTGGATGACTGAGAATCTTCACAGACAAAAGAAAATAAACAGTCTCATCAATTTTACATAACAAAAACTAGGGTGATAATGTTAGACCATATAAATAATGCCTTGCTTCTTTTCTCAATGAAAACAAAGCATTTGTTTAATTCTCACCAGGCGTAATAAAACAAACACTGGCACAATTGAGAAGAGACGCTGCAGAACAAATTGTAGGCATGCAGACAATGTCTAGAATTAATTCAACAAGCAACTGCTATGCCAGAACAGAGGTAAGCATATATATTTCTCCAGGAGAGTAATCTATGTCACAAGAAACTCAGTGAAACAGTTTCTCATTTACATTTTATTTCATTTGTTAGCAAATATACGGCAAAGACTAATTGTTAGTCTGGCTGCCACTGAGATGATTCTACTGTGAAGGAGATGCCATTCACGCACATTCCTCACCTGCCTGATAAGTAAGGCAGGCTCAAGAAATCATGGATCCTACCCATGACAGTTTCTCTGAGATTTTCTTCTCCTTTGGTATTCTTTCTGAGATGAATTGTTATTCTGCAGAACTGAACAAGAATGGTTGTCAGAAAACAAGTGGAAAACATTTTGGCACAGCACTACATTTAATTGCCACACCAACAAGAATATGCTCAGTTAAGCAGGGTGAGCCTGGTTCATGCTGGCTGAGAGGGGACCAGAGAATACCAGCTGCTTTGCATCGCAGGTGGATATGAGTATAGCTCAGCTTTAGAGCACAAGCATTGTCTGCAGTTTCATGTTCTGGGCATCTCCAAGTACGGCTGGGAAAGAATCTTGTCTGAATCTCTAGAGAGCCATGGCTCCCATTTAGAACAGACAATATTGGGTAAACCTGCCATCAGTTTGATCCACTGCAAGCCAACCTCCTATAGCATTGAGTTCTAATCTCTGAGTTTATTTACAAATATAGAGACATATCTGCACATAATTTAACTCTCCCAGCAAATTTGTCACTCTGAATCTCAGCAATATGGATTAATTCATCAGTTGGCACACCTATACGTAAGCAGGGGCCTCTCCTCTTTGGTCACATTGATCTCCATGCAGCAAAGACAGAGAGGGGAGCAGCTAGGCACTCCCCTTTAGACGTGTGAGAAAGAGGTAAGTAATAATGAACATGTAGTCACCAGTATGGGGACGGAGGAATCATAGAATTCAATCCCAAGATGCCTTGGATCCTTTTAAGGAGAAAGGGGAGGTATCAACCAACCAACCAACCAACCAACAGATCTAGAATAATGCTAATAGAGTCAAAATCCCTGGTAATACAGCTGTATTGTTTTTGCAGTTTTGCATACACACAGTAGTTTAAGCAGTTGAGGAAGAGATTGTGCAACTACTTGTGCATTCTGGCTGGGTTTCTGCCTGGAGGAGCAATAGGGTATAACTGCTTGCTCACCTAGTTGTGCCTCTAGTTGCACAGCCTTTTGTGTGTTGGTTGCACAGCTGTGTTGCCCAGACTGTATTGGATATGATCCTTGAGCTAACTCTTAAAGTACTCCATTGTTAGTGGAATGGATTTGACACTCCTGCAAACTTACTAATGACAAACTACAAGCCAGAAGTTATTTTTCTGCCCAATTAATGTGCGTCCTGGCTAGCAAGGTTTAACTTGGAGTGGGCCAGAATCCTCCTTGTTTCAAACTATTCCATGAACAAAGAAAATTGCTAACCCATGATTAAGGGAAAGAGTTCTTTCCTTTCCCTTCTGAGGACCTGACTCCTCTGCCTGTAGCAGCCCACCCTGGCTGGAAGGGCAAAGGAAACCAGCCTTCTGTTCTGCAGCCCAGAAACAAATAGTGTTTTTCTTTTCTCCTTACTCCTCGCTAGATTGTGTGGAGGTGGTATGACAAGCAGTTCATGCTATCTGATCCCCAAAAGGGAGCAAGTAGACAAGGTCCCAGCAATTGTGTGTCAAATAACCCGTGACAGGGACACCTTTTTATTTCACTGAAAGGATTTTTTAAAAGAAGAAAAAAGGATTTGCTTTCACCTACAAAAGATCAGCTCTATGAAGAAAAGGTAGCCAAACTCAAGCACTTATGGAAATACATGTGATGACACACTGTTGCCTTTTGCTCTCTTTCCATGCTAAATGAGTGAAGAGATCCTCTTCCTTAAAGGCAGCTGGTGCTGCTGCCTGTTACTACTGTTCGCAGCCTAACGTCTTTGCAGCCTCCTTCAAGGCCTTGAACCATGCTTTGATGGTGCCAAGGAAAGTTCATTTGGCCTGCAGCTGTACCTGTCTTAGCCCTGTTGTAAGTATAAGCTGAGGAACTCAGGTTCACACTGAAGAAAGAGTGTGTAAAGTTCATAATGATAGTGGCTCAAAAACCTAGTACAGTGGTACCTTGTATAAAGGAATTAATTTGTTCCAAATGAAATTATGTTAAGCAAATTTTCCTTTATACAAATTCCCATAGGAATGCATTGAAAATGGAGTGATCCCATTTTTATGTTGTATGGATTCGCCCCATAGACGATTATGTTAAGCAAATTTCCCCTATCTCCGGAATTTTTTTATGTTGTACAGATTTTATGTTATACAAGCTGTTTGTTATACAAGGGTCCACTGTATTGGATGCTGCCTAACAAGTGGCTAACTTCTTTACTCTGTGTTTGTTTTAGGGTGGTTTAGCTGAGTTTGGTTTGTGGACAACTGCATACTGTATGTGATTGATTAAAAATTACAAACTTCCTCTTATTATTTAGCAAACAAAATCTTTCAATCAGGAATCTACAGAACAGATTGAACTTCAGTCTCCTTTAGTAGATCATCCCTTGTTTATTAGTTTACCTCAAGCGGCACTGCTTTCTTTCAATACATTGACTTGGAGAGTTTCAGTTTACTCATAAAATGTTTCAGTTTACTCATAGTTTTTCTCATGCAAAAGCAAACATATTGTGTGGACAAAGTGTTAACTTGTTACATCCCTGAGCTTGACTGGTTAATTAGCTTCATTATTAACTAACTGACTGATTACATAGCTAACTGACAGAACATTTCATTTTAACTGTTCACATCTGACTCCATAACTTTGACAGAACACTAACAGAACTGACTATTACTTACTTACTTACTTACTTACTTACTTACTTACTTACTTACTTACTTACTTACTTACTTACTTACTTACTTACTTACTGCACCATCTTGCAACATGGCCACTCTGGGTGGTTTACATGATTTAAGCAAATATCAAAATATCAAGAACAAGATTATACAATAAACAAACAGTACAGCATAACAAAACATAGTAGGCATGAAAATTCAATCAAAATCAAAACAAAGAGCAAGATAGGCTTAAGACAGGCCTAGACAAGTTGAGTAACAGCAAGTAATGACAAAGTAAGCTAATACCCAAGGAACGCCTTTCTGTAAACCCATGTCTTCAGATGTTTCTTGAAGACTGGGAACGAAGGGGCCAGACAAATCTCGGGGGGAGTTGGTTCCAAAGTCGAGGGGCAACCACCAAGAAAGCTTTACTCCTCATCAATCATTTATCGGCCTCCTTCAGTTACTCCCAAGTGCCCTGCCTGAGATGATTGAGTGCTACAGGTGGTACTTTGCAGTAGGAGCCGTTTTGACAGATAGCAAGGTCCCAAACTGTTTAGGGCTGGTAAAAGGAAGCCAGGGGTGGGTGGGTGGCATCTGAGGTAGAGGAGAACTATTGGCTGTTACTGCAACATCAGTGCAGAAAAGGTGCTTCCCAGCCAAAAACTCCTTAACAGTGTCATATGAGAATGCAATATATCCACCAGTTACTTCCCTAACTTGCTTTTCTGTTACATGATTTAGAAATCAAACAAGCAATCCAATGAAAGCCTTTTAAAATTGTCGCCAATTTTAACCAGTTGCAAGTCAGGAATAGCTAATACCCTGGAAGACAGAAACAAAATTCAAAATGATCTACATAGGTTTTAGCAGTGGGCTGAAAACAACAGAATGAAATTCATCTGGGATAAATGCAAAGTACTGTACCTTGGAAAAAGAAACCCAATGCACAGATTACACTATGGGGGATACCTGACCCAGTAATACTGCAAGTGAGAAGGATATTGGAATCATTGTAGGTTACTCAAGCTGAAGAGTGAACAGTGCAATGTGCATGCAAAAAAGGCCAGTGCTATTATAGGATGAATTAATAAATCATAGTCTCCAAATCCTGCAAGGCACTAGTTGAGCTGGTACCGAGAGGTTGCTAGGATGATATTTTCTTGGGAGACCATTCTGGACAGCATAAGCGAGACTGCATGGATCTAAGATGCCTAATCTAATAAAGCAAATCACCCAGCACTCCAAAAATGTCTTCAGTGAATGTGCAGGTCCACATTGGAGAAGGAGAGCCTTAAGGGTAGGTGCCAAGAGAAACTGTTGTATGAAAAACAGATTAAAGGAGGCTCCATTATCACAGCACACTTTGGAGAATTTTGAAAGCGTCGACAAATGAAAAGTTCAGTATCATTTGTTTTCCCTGACAGACATTTTTCTTGCTTTTTCCTTTACCATTTTTCCTCCTGGAGTGTTTAATCCTTCAGTATAATTTATGGCAAAGCGATTACGTAATGTGCAATAAAAGAAAAATGATGCCGACCGAGCCATTTTCATCCTGGTTTAAAGGGATGGCGCGAGGGAGAAGAAACGACATTCATTCTGTAGCTCACACAATGCATTTGCCAGGGAAGGGGATTTTACTTTGCAAAACAGCCCCGTGCTTGTTGGATGGAACGTGTTAAGCCACGCTGTGATTGACAGTGCGGGGAAATGGAATGTCTGCCAGCTCCTTTGGAGAATCTATTTAAGACACATCTGGGCTGGGGAAAGGATCTGTCATTGTCAGTAGCAGCAGCGGTGCTTGATCAGGGCTGTGGTCAGCCTTGTTGCTAAAGAGGAAGCCACGTGCCTGGAGAGGACAGGGAAGACGGAGAGGCTGTGCCGCAGATGAGTATTCCTCTTCGCCGTTTGCACAGGCATGCCTTTTAGCCATCCCTTTTGGCCATTGCCTTAGACCAGTGGTTCTCAACCTGTGGGTCCCCAGATGTTCCTGGACTGCAACTCCCAGAAATCCTGGCCAGCTTAGCTGGTGATGAAGACTTCTGGGAGTTGCAGTCCAGGAACATCTGTGGACCCACAGGTTGAGAACCACATCCTTAGACCATCAAACAAGGCAAGCATTTGATGTACCTTTTAATTTATTACAGGCAAAAATCAAAGAAAAACAAAACAAAACAAAAGACACAACACATGTGGCACCTTAAAGACTAACTTTCATATTTTAATGTACAGTAACGTTTTGTGGACATGCCATGTCTCCAGACATATAGCAGCAGAAAGAGATGTGCATGTATATAATTTTAATTTATGTATCAGGTGCTAAGGGAGACAGGTGCCTCGAGGGAGGGCCGAGCCTGGAAGGAGAACGGCAGAAGCCCACCTCACTTGCCACCTTCAGCTCTTCATGAACAAATAACCTCACATAGATAACATGAGGTCTGAGCATTTCTCAGGAGGGACACCTTTGAAGGCTTGCAGTAGACAAAGGTGGCACATCAGAGCTTGGAGGAGCAGTGCGCGTGTAGGTTTCCAGACCCTCAAACTGCTATGGCCAGCTAGCATGACCTCCACTACATCTCCCTGGACACACCTGCTCTCCTTGGATTTTGGAGATGAAGCAGAGTCAGACCTGGTGAGTACTTGTATGGGAGGGTCCCAGGTTCCTGCCTGAAGAGCCAGTGCCAGCTAGAGCTGATCCCACTGGAGTAAATAGATCAGAGGTCTGGACTCAGGAGAGGGTGGCTGGCCTTTAAAAATGGTAATAAAGGCAAGCTTTTATGTGGTATTTGTGGCACATCATTGGGACTGGAATTGCAACCCTTAGCTCCATGCTCTGCTGCCCCATCTATTAAGTTACTAGAGCTACACAATGAAATGTGCATTGAGGCAGGGAAGGATTTCCGCTCCATCTCACTTCCAGACTCATTACCAGGAGCTGTTATAGTAGCTTGTGCTGAAGATGGGAGTTTCCCAGGGTAACAATAGTTTTCCTGGCTCTATCCTCTGTTTCCACTCCCCAGGTCTCTGATTTCTGGCTGCCTATGGTTCAGTCCTAATTCTGATACAAGATCTTGGATGCTCTCAACTCCTATTGTTTTATTTAACATGTCGTTTTTCCATAATGTTAAAAACTATGTTGTGATCCTTCCTCACCAATGTTTGAACCTTGTGGATCACATTCACCCCAAGTAAAGGTAAAAAAGATGTCTAGTACAGTATCAGACATTATAATGTAACAATCTGACAATGTAGTTTAAAGCAGGGCGAGGGTCAGCAAATTTCTCTCTCTGCGTGTGAGTGTGTTGTGTTGTTAGTCATGACAGACTGTAAGCGACCCCATGTCCATGGAGTTTTCTTGGCAGGAATACTGGAGTGGTTTGCTAGTTCCTACTCCAGACGTCTATAGCACCTGTTATTCCCTGGTGGTCTCCCGTCCAAGTACTAACCAGGGCCGACCCTGCTTAGCTTCTGAAATCAGGCCAGATCGGATGTACTTAGGGCATCTAGGTAGTTGTAAATTATTGGTGCACAAAGAAATCCTCAAAATATCATTTGTTGCTTTTTAGAGATATAAATCCAGTGAACATAATTGCAGAAGTAAACTTCATTGGTTCACCAATGAAGTAAACCTATACATGTCTACTCTGGAGTAAGTCCCATTAACTTGAAAGGAACTTTCTGCCAGGTAAATATGCAAAAGAATGCAACTTGATTCCTTCCATCCATCTCAGCCTAATTCAATCATCCTATTTTAAGAATTCTTTATTTGATCTTGCTACAGAATTTATCTAGGTCTCCTGAAAGAGTTTTTTTCCATTGAGGGTAGAGGAAAAGTGCATTTGAGGCACAGCAGCAGAAGAATTCCCAGCAAATAGTAGCAGTATGACAACTGGTATAAAAAGAAATGATTCAACATTAATACATTCTAATCTCTCTAGTTCAATTGTTATATAGTAACCCCCCGCCTATCGCAGGGCTTAGGGACCCACCCAACCCATGATGACTGAAAATCTGCGATATGTGGATGCAGGTTGGGTGGGGCCTGCGGGGGGCTGCTGGAATACTTTTTTAAAAGCCTTCCAGCAGACCATGCAAGGGTGGTGGATGATCTGACCCACTGCACTTGCTGAAGGTGCCAATTCTCCCCCAGCCAGCGTTCCCTGCAATCTCCATTGAAATGCATTGGCTCAATGCATTCCAATGGGGAAAAATTTCTCCATTGAAATGATTGAGCCAATGCATTTCACTGGAGATGGCCCATGACTGGAAGGTATTTATAAAGGGGCGCAGTCCAACTGATTGGTGCTGGGGTGGGGAAATAAAGGTTTTTCTCCCTCACCCCAGAGCTAATCAACTAGAGCCCCAGCATGTACTGCGGACCTGCGATATAGCAGGACCGCAGTACATGAACCGTGAAATGGCGGGGGGTTACTTTACAGTATAAGTTAATGAACATTAAATAGACATGTGCAAAGTAAAACATGTTTTGTGAAAAATATAAGCCAGGTGTTCCAGGGTGTTGCCTTTCATATGTGTTGGGCCAAAATTCCCATCATCTCCTGTCTAAGATAAGCATGTTGAGGATTGAAATCTAACACATCTGGGGGATGCCAGTTGGGGAGATATATGTAAGAGGGTCTTGGACTAAGACTCTCAGAAGTATTCACCACTAGCTGTGCTGGCCAGGATTTCTGGGAGTTGTTGTCCAAAAACTTCTGGGTGTGAGCCATCCAGATGTAGATATGCACAGCTCTATTTCAGAGCTGTGTTGATATCTAAAATGCAGTTATTAGAATTTGGATTCCCTGACAGTGCATGTCTAAATGTGTAGACTGTTTGCCAGAGAAGTCTGATGAATTAAGCTGTCATTTGGGAATATAGAAAAAGTAATTGCAAAAGTTTATCCTTCAAAGCTTCAGTTCAGTTCTGCTCTTGGGGAATCTGCTTTAACAGTCTGCTTCAAAGGGCAGGGCAAAAGCTGTAGGGCTGCGACCATAACATTGTGCTGCCAAAAATGAGGTGTTTAATTAAGAACGTAAGAAGGCTAATTACTAGGACACCCTTTTCTGTATTTACAATGCACAAGAATGTAAATAGTTTAACCTTGGATTCATAAGGACAACGTCAAAGGATCAACAGATCACTCATCCTTAATATAGAGCCTTTGATGGCTTGCTAGTGACAGTAATGTATTCATTCATTCATTCTCATAATGATCTTATGAAATCTCTTTAATATTCCCATTTTTCAGACTGAGCTTGGAAAATAGATTTGCTAAAAGAGCATGTTCATGGCTGAGCAAGGATTTGAACTTCATTATCTTACTCTACTATATGTCATATGAGGATGGCTGGGTACACTCCAGCTAAAGAAGGAAAGCATTTCTGCTGGTAGGAAACCGAAATAAAAGACCTGTAAATCATCTAAACTGGGCACATGGCACAAATTTTGCACAATTTCCCACCCTGAATGTTGAGGAGGAAAAAGCAGGGTAGAAATCAAATGAGGCGAAATTAGTTTCTTATCTTACTTACTAGCTCTGCCTTTAAAATAATTTTGTATCAATTATTCACACAACTGTCAGTCAAGGGGACCACACCAGCCCAAGCTCAGAAATTTTATTTGTCCTTGTGTCTGAGATATTAATCCGGCTTTCAAAACAGATTTAAGAGAATCTCTTCAGCAAAATCCTTTTGCTTTAAATGCAATATTTTGCAATAGTTTCCTGTGGTCTATGAAAAACTGTGGAACTCACACACTTCTGATAAGAAGTGGCCAATGTTCAGTCAATATTAACAGGGCTCTTTTAAAAATGGGAGTCATTGTCCCAATTCACCTCTTCCTCTTTTAAAGGACCAGGAATTCACAATACTGTGATGGCATATGAAGACATCCCTGTCTTTAGGCATTTGCTTTGAAAGGACAGTTCCTTTTTGTTGGTTTACGTTGATGAGTGAAGCTTCACTTGGACACACTTGGACAGTGGGACACTCCTCTACTTGCCCCACCCATCTATCTTTCCAAATAGACAGGATCAAAAGGTCACCTGGGATTACAATGGAACGTGCACAGAGGACAGCAATGGCATAGTCAGACTTCGGCAAGGCTATCTTATGCAAGTGGAAGATCTTTTCTGCTTGCACAAGTCATCTTCAGAATCAAGTGGATGTAAATGATCCATTCACCAAGTTGTGCTTATTGTTCTTCGTTGTCATTAGTTATAGCCTGAATCCAAGTCCCGCTGAATAAATGAGATTTACATATGTTTTGATTCAGTCTTTCAGCAATTGATTCTAAGGGGTTCGCTGTAATCCCTTAACTAGATTTAGAGTTAGATTTAGGTCTCCTTTCCCTCCAGTGATCTCAGAATGTCGTATATCACTCTTTTTGGCCCTCAGAGTAGGAAGTCGGTGAGGTATGTGTGTGAGAGAGTGAGTTTTGTGATTCTGAGGAGGCTGCAATCTCCCACTGCAAAACTTTGCACACAAAATCACACTGGCCATGCAAATCATTGCCCTCTAGTTAAAACAATCCAAATACAGAAGTGATAATGGAATGAGCTTAAGGTACCCTTGGCAGCAATCAAGTCAAGTTTCCTCAATAAGACACATCATTGACATGTTCAGGAATTACAGGACATTTTCTGGCTTGCTGCAGTTGAGTGCCAAAACATCTGTTCATTGTGGTGCCACAATTACGTGGAGTCGTCTTAGTGATATTTTCAAAGGAGCATCTTTCATTAACCGGAACAAAAATAACAAATTGTCCTCAGCCTTAATTATTCCAGTCCAGATCTCAAAATTGAGTTTTACAGATGCAGGAGAAGTTTTTAAAGCCTCTCTGATCAGCTGAGTTGCCTGCTTAATTTGGCCATCATGCAGCTCCCATCTTCCTTGATAGTCAAATGATATAATCAGAAACTACATGGCATGTTTGTTTTTCTTTAATGTTTCATCACTCTGAGCTGTTCTTTCATCTAGAAAGAAGTGCTTGTCCTTATATGCAAATATAGCTATTTACTCATTAGCCTGTCAAAATGTCCATAAATATTAAATTGTTTTGAGGAGGGAAAGCTTAATTTGCAGAATGGAAATATACTATTGGTGCAATCTGACATATGAACTGCGATATCTGCATTTTTAAAAAAACCTCCCCCATAGTCTTGTCATGTTGTGATAATTTGTCATGTTGGTGATTCTAAAGTGGAAAGCACTCCACCCAGATTATGCTTTCAGCATCATGTCAGGCCTCCTGTCTGGAAGCACTTCCTGGAGTGCCTGTGTTACATGATCATGTGAGCATTTCAGGAGCTGCTACCATCTGAAAACTTGTCTCTGAAGGTTCAGGTAAAACAGCCACATCACTTGGCTCCCTTAAGAAGGTAAATGGGACATCTGCCATTCCCAGTGCTCTGAGAAATTTACTTGAAATTCTCTGAATTCCTTAGGGATGGAATGTCCAACTAATCTTGATTGACATTAGGGATGGGCAGGAAACAAAAAACAAAATGCTGTTTCATCATTTCTTTACATAATGAAACGAAATGAAATGAAATGAAATGAAATGAGGAAGCAGCATTTCGTTATAGACTAAACGAAATGGTCGTTTTCCCATTCAAACGAACTGTTTTGTTCCATCATTTTTGGGTTCCTGCCGAGCTGTCAATGGCTGGATCCCTTTAAACCTGGCTCAGTCAGTACCAGGGGATCCTCCTGGTGCTGTTTGGGCCAGTTTTAAAGGGGCCCAGCCAATAACAGCTCAGCAGGAGCCCTTTAAAATGGCTCCTGGAGTCCCAGGAACCAAATTTGGTGCATCTAGGGAGCCATTTTGGTTTGTTTCGTATCATTTTGTACAAAATTTTAAAAAAGTTTTCATAAGAAATGAAATGAAACAAAACGGGGGTGAGCACAAAATGAAATGAAACGAAACATTTTTTTCCATTTCATGCCCATCCCTAATTGACATTCTTTTGCATGTCAGTTCAGTTAAAGGTGTAGCAATGTGGCTAAAATGAGGAATAAACTTCATGTAGTATGCAACAAGTCCCAAAAAATGATTGAACTTGCTTTTTGTTCCCTGGAACAGGCCAGTTTTTGACACTTTCCTCTAAATGTATCCCCTGTCAAATCAAATCAAATTAGTTTTTATTATAGCCAATGGCCATTATATCTATATACATATACAAATTCAATAAAAGCAGTATAGCAATCAGTCAATATCCAGCTATCCATATTCAAGGGCAACACGTAATTATAAAGGATTACAGTAGAAGCCGACTATATTTATACCTTATTGCTTAACAATATAAAAGTTAAAATTCAAGTTAAAAGTGTATACAAATATGTTAAAATTCTCTAAAATGGTATCACCATATTCATAATATAAGAAAAACTGTCTGTAAATAACTTAATACCTTGTATTTCTTCAAACACTCCCTGCTCCCTCTTGATTGCTTATCCAGCTAATCCTTAGCTTTATAGCCATCTTTCCAAAACTGGCCACTTTTTAAAGTAATCTCTTTACTCTTGTTTTCCAAAAGCTTCTGTAAACACTCTTCCCTATTTCTACCCTCCAAGGAAGATATCACCGATTTGATAAATCATTCCTTGATATGATTATATATTTTGTACTCCAGGAGCACATGGCTCAGCATTTCAATGGTTCCCTCACCACAAACACACAATCAACTCTTATACGGAATATTATTATATCTTCCCAGTAGTACTGCAGAGGGCAATAGGTCCATGAGTAATAACATAAAGGCTCTTCTAGATTCTAAATTTTCTAAGTCATTTAAGTATGGCATGGATAGGACTCTATTCAAAGGATTTGATCATATAATTCCTTTAGCTTTATTTAAGTCATGCTGTCTTTCTATGCCTAATATCCTTTGCTCTATAAAAGATTTGGCCTGGGTCATATCCATTGACAACAGATAATGTTGCGAAAATCCATAGTACCCTAAGGTGTGTTCCAGTATCTTCCGCCAGGGGGACATAGGTATCTTGCAATGTCAAATGCACAAGACCTGTGGTGTTATAATTCATCTTTAACCAATATGTGACAGCTGCTATCCATATTCTTCAACTGTTACCAGCCCTGTTTTTAATCTTATGGCTGCATTTGATGCACTTGTAGGAAGCTGCAATATAGCTCTTACGAATTTGGATTGCTGTTTTTCCAAGGCGGCCAGGTTGGCTGGAATAGAGTATGGGGCTCTATAAGTCATCTGAGCTAAGACCTTCACTGAATAGAGCTGATTTGCAGCTATCACATTTCTTCTACCTTGTGTCCAGAAAAAAATTAAATATAGCTCCCATACTTTTCTGGGCATTATTTACCATGTGTTTAGTATGCGTGTTTTGCTTTCAGTTAGCTTGTATTATCAGTCCCAAATATTTATAATTATGTACTTGCTCAATACATACCTCATTTCGTTCCCAATTGTAGTCTTTAGGGCTTACTGCAAACACCATTACCTTGGTTTTATCATAGTTAATTTCTAAGTGATTCTGTTGACAAAAGTCAGCAAGGGCCCGCAACATTCTTTTAAATCCATTTGGGGTTCTTGAGAGAATTACTGCATCGTCAGCATACAGTAAAATAGAAACATGCTTATCTGCCAACTTTGGAGGGTAAAAGTTCAAATAGTTTAGGATAGAGACTAGATCATTTATATAATAATTAAATAACAAGGGCACCAATGTGCAGCCCTGCTTAACCCCTTTTTCAATTTTAACTGGTGCAGTAAGGTGACCTTGAGGATTAGTTCTAATTCTCACTACTACAGTATTATTGTGTAATGCTCTAATCAGGAATAATAAGTGTTTATCTATATTAGCATTCCTTTAATTTTCTCCATAGTATATTTCTTGAAATAAAATCGAAGGCCACTTTAAAATTAATAAAAGCTGCATATAAGGACACTAGATTTTTAGAAATGTATTTTGATATTAAGTGATCTAAGATCATGCATATAGGTGCCTAGCATATAGTTTACTTATCACATTAAGTAAACTAACTGGCCTATAATTTGAAGGTAGATCTTTGTTACCTCTTTTATAAATAGGGATGATGATTGCTGTCCCCCAGTCTTTTGGAATTTTCCCTGTTTTATCAATAGCTATGAATAAAGCTGCAATTACCGGGACCCACCACTCTAAATGATTTTTAATTAATTCAGGTGTAATCATATCAATGCCGAGTGCTTTACTTAACTTCAGGGTTTGGATCAGATGTTTTACCTCTGTGGTACTAACTGAGGCCACAGAGCTAGCTCTCCTATCCCTGTCTTACTTTCTTCCTCTCTGTCTAGGTTGGCATATTTAGTTAAAAGCAATTTCCCCATGTTTCAGGTAGAATATATGAATTCCCTGCCAGATGGGAGCTTTGGGGGCAATCAGCGACAAGTCTCCAGAACAAGGAGGAATTTTTTTGCCTAACTGCTTCACTTAAGTGTCTCCAAGCTCTGTCTAATGCTTCTTTTTCCTTTTTCTGTAAGAGAGACTTATACTGTGCCTTTTGTTGTTTCAGGTCAATAAGTGTAATTTCCTCAGGCTTGGTTCTATAAATGTGATAGCTTCTCCTCAAATCTCTTTTGGCTTCTCTACAGTCCCTGTCAAACCAGCCGGTTTCTAGTTGACTATTGATTCTAGTGACAATAGAGTTCTCTTCATTGATTACCCTAGAGATGTCCTGAGTTAAAATTTCATAACCCTCAAGACATCTATCCACATTATCTTGGTCCAAGGCTTTTGTTATTTTGTTCTTGCCTTACTGCAAACAGACTCCTAAATCCCTGATCATACATTTCATCCATCCACCTATTGTCATCTAGATAGGTATTTATTGTCATATTATTTCCTGGTCTCCCTCCCCTATGTTTTACCTGTCTAATTCTATTTCTATTCCCAATTATAACAGGAGGATCGGGAAACCCTCCTGAATATCCTTATTTCTTTGTTGCATGTTACAAACCATGGTATGTGACACATAAACTGAGAGTAGATTAAGGGCACTCTTCTCATGAGGGCCACCTATTCTCCTAGAGGCTAACTTTCCCATCTGTGGGGCAGTTTCCCTTGATTCTTGTTTTGAAACAACTTGCATATCTATTCTATCTTGGTTAAATCCCTTTATAACCGCTCCTCTCTGGGTTTTGGATATTTCCTTTTTATGATGGAGATTTCTCATGTTTTCATTCATACTTACCTGGCAGAGGAGATATCATGATCACGTATCCACTGTATATAAGAAACCAATAAAATTCATTTAAAAAAAAGATATTCTCTGAATTCCAACACTCTCCCCCACCCCACCACCTGGACCTCCCAATTTCTTATTCCCCGTGACTAAAAATAAATTGATGAAAAAAAATTCAGCACACCTTTAATTCCAGGATGCATTCCTTGAAACAGCTCAGCAAGAATTCACCCAAAGGTCCACCCTTATCTATTGGGGCCTGAATACAGACATTTTTTTAACGTTGTATAGATTAATCAGCTCAAAGATCCTAAAATGTCTGTGGTACCACTCAAATATTATGCTAAGGGTATAACTCCCATACTGTAACTGCCCTTGATGGCTAGGGAATTCTGGGACATTAATATCATTATTTGTACTTGGTGCAGTTTATTTCTCTCTGATGCTATGCTTTAGGATTCCTCATCACCTCTTCAAGCATTGTATATATAAAAATCTGAGAACAGAGAAAATGCCTCATGCATTGGACACAGCAGACATTGTTCTTTAGGCTGCTATGAAGAACCAGAGGAAACTGCAGTCCAGGCTTCACAAACCCCCGTCCCCTTGCTTGCTGAAAAGGTAGCTTGTATGAGAATAAAAGCACCGTAAATATTTCAGCTCTCCATGTAAGCTGGATGCAGACTCAATAATGCTGAGATGCAAACTACTGGAACACATGTCTAACAACTCATACTTTATGGGTGTTGAGAAGTGCAAAGGTGGGCCATTGTCTACCTAAAGAGCCAATTAATACTATTGTTCACCTAATGAGCCTATTCAGGCCATTGTTCATCTTAGGAGCCTATTTCAGACCAAGGTGACAAGAGGTCATAGTGAACTGTAATATGGAGGGCTCGCAACTAGCTTTCCTCAGACTGATGAAGCTGCTTGGATGAGCAGCAAAACGTTTCAGTCTCTCAAGAAAAGAAGTCCAGTTGCCATGACTCAACTTCCCAATAAACTCACGTGGATGACTGAGAATCTTCACAGACATACTGGAATACTGTGTAATATACTGTATATCAATTCAATTGATTGAAAGGCAGTGTGGTGTATTGCAGGGCCCACAGGCTGGAGGCCACAACCAGGCTGCAGCCTGTTACAAACCAGTCAGCCTCAGCGGCCAGAACTGTTAAAGTGTGTCCCAAGTGAGTGCACACGTTCCTTCCCCCTTGGCACATGTTCCCACCCTGTGGACCTGTTAGGACTGAAATAGTCACAATGGTACCTTACGTGTGGGGTGGGGTGCTTTGCACACTTGTGTGAACCTTAGGTATGGAGGGTGTTATGTGCATGCAGTCCCCTGTCGCATGCACTTTGTATGCATGCACAACAGAACCCAAGACAGGCCCCTGAGATACAAAATAGTGGGGTAGTGGACATTTTATCAGACCTGGACTCAGAAGGAATAGCAATGGTGAACAACTCTTTAAACATGTCACCCACCTCAAAAAACTGACTTCAGTCATGTGGCACAAAGCAACAACACAGATACTGTATTTGACTATGCTCCGGTTCCAGTCCTTAGTTTTGATATTTTGCATTTATTTATTTTTATAGAAATAATAACTTTGCTGTCCCCTTAACCCTTTGCTCCAAGGCGTTCTGTAGTAAAAGGCATTAAGCTTATCAGAAATAGCAATTTCTTTAAACTTCAGCCTGCAGAAATATTGGAGACTTACTCAATGTGTGTGGAAAAGAGGAACCAATGGTAAGGGCAACACTACCATCTGTCAGAGATAGAAACATATTACTGGTGCTTGTGTGTGATAAATAGTTAAGGAGGAGTTCAGTTTGCCAGCAGGGAAGAGATATTTTTGTGTCACCCTCTAATGTAATTGTTGAAGTGAGCCAAATTTAGGATGAGTCTTTTGTTTTTCAGAACAAGCCAAGCCAATCTGTTTTGATCGTGCTTGCAATGATATGGAAAAAGACGGATTCAGAGCTTTGGATCTTATATTATTTTGAAGGCCTCGAAAATATCCTTGCATAACCCTTATTTTTAGCATTACATACAGTGGAATCATCTACAGGTTAGTGAAGCTATGCTTTTTGCTATCGTAGCTATACAGATGGATGAAATCCACAAACTCCGAAATTAAAAATAAAATGTAGAGGCACCTTCGAGAAGTAAATATCTGTCTTGGTGTGTGAATAGTTGTTTCTAGTCTGTGGCCTCTTTCAAACCTGCCAGCCCCGCTCTCCCCCTCCCCCCACCAGAAGCCCTAGGACCACTGCTGAAAATGGCTGGTCAAAGTCAGACGGGGCTAAATGGAGTAGGGGCTGTCTCTACTGGGGGAAGGGGGGCTCACGCCCAGTGTTGCTGTACCAGAAATTTTAAGTCATGTGCTATGTCCCTGCAACCCAGGGATCATTGAGTCTATGGCTCATATGATTTTATATTGCCCTTTATACAGGGACATCCATGCTTCCCATTTAGAGCCATTTCTTGTTAGATTTCCTGGCCGCCCGGAGGAGGTGGTTTTGCATAATCTTCTGCTAGGCCTAGATAAAGCCCTCACCAGGCAGATTGTCATGTTTATCATCTCATTAACTCAACAACACAGGTTACAGTCCCTTAAAGGGCCTTCTGCTCCACACTCTCAGATTTAGTTGCTCATTCCAGATGGTTTGCTGTCAATGACGGACGGATAAATACATTGCTTTTCTCTTCTTCCGTTTAGTGTGTGTGACACTAGTATGGATACACATTCTACAACTGTCTATTTATAGTTCATTGTTTATTATTTATTTTATGTATGCCAATAAAGGTATTGATTGGTTGATTAAGTTGTGTGAATGTATGCCTTGTTTTAAAGTAGAAGCACACTTGTAGGAGCCTCCTCTGTTTTTTAAAAGATGATAACCCCATGCTCCACTAATGCATTGTTTGCAAAGACAGCTGTGGCCATCTTTTGCTGCAGCTTAGCTGCCAAAATATGGCAACACAGCACAAAGGCTTTCTTGTCTGGCCTGGCGGGAATGTGATTCCACCATGTGGCCACCTTCATGATATGACATATGACAACTGGCAAAGGACCGAAAGTGTTCAGCTGAGTGAAAATGAAGACAGGTTCTTTCCCTTCTGCTATTCTTCAGTATTTTTTTCTTTCATTTTTAAATGTTGTTTTGACCAGATTGGGGGAAGTAGTGTTATTTATTGTTTGTTTACATTCCTGGGCAACCCTAAAAACAGTTGTAGGAAGACATGTGGCTTGAGTATGGAAGCTGCTGGTGTTACAAAGAGCAGTAGGATATTATGAGGAACAGCAGCTGAGCTGCATAACCACATTGTTGAGCTGAGCAGCATTCAGAACTGGGGCCATTAATTTTTAGGAGCGTAAACTGACATCTGGTTGCTTGGCTCAGTATGAACAACATATAACGATGAGATTTTCCCCCTGCCTGTCACGCTGGGATGTTTTTAGAGGTTCTTGCGACATTCTTGTGTGCAGAAGTCAAAACCATGAGATGTGCAAAATGAGCACATGAGCGCCAATGCTCATTTAATGTTGCCCTTAAATTCCCAGTAAGCAGAGCACCACAGACATTTAAGGTTTCCTGTGGTTTCATGACACAATGTGATGCCGACTGTTGTGGATGAAAGCTCATTTTGGCTCCTTCCAGGTCTCCAGATGTCCATGAACTGCTACAGCCGAGAGATGTGAAAAGCTATTTTTTCCTCTTACTATTTTCAGAATTCATATATTAGAATATTTTGTAGTCCCACTAGAAAACACATAGACATGCATGTCTTCAGACGTCCAGGTGAAGTTCTCCAGAATGTGAGTCATGGTGACTGGTTTTCTCTTTGTTAGGTCAAAACATTTAGCTACTCATCCAAGTACCATATATACTCACATATAAGCTGAGTTTTTAGACCTAATTTTGGGCTTTAAAAAGGGCCTTTGGCTTATACACAGGTCAATAAAAAATTGGGGGATGGAAGAGGCAACACTAGTACTAAACAGCAATAAAGAGACTTTACTGGTTTACCTCAGCAAGCCAGCCTCAGAGGCTGAATTACTTAGGGTTGCCAACTTGCTTTGCATGTGAAAAGGGCAAAAGCAAATTAACCAAGATACAGCTAAGAGCAGATATTTCCCGATAAGGCTTCTAGACTAGTGTACATTGAGTTTAGGATGAGCAATTTTCCTCTGCCTTTCAAGCAGTTGATCCGAGTGTATAAAAGTCTTCTGACTGATACTGCTTGATAAAATTTATCTAAATTAGCTAAACAAATCAGCATAGTATCAAAATACTAGTGCTCATGGAATCATGGGAGGTCTCCCATATGCAGATTATGTAGGCAGGAATGGTAGCTCTTGCAGCCTTTTGAACCAGCTCACAGTCAATACGTGAAGGAAGACTGATGTTTTGGACTACGACTCCCACAGTCCTTTGCCACTGGCAATACAGGCTTGGGATTCTGGGAGCTGTGGTCAAAACACCACGACACACCCTCCTGCAGCGTCCCTCTGCTCTTCCGACACAGCTAAAATCATCAGGACTCAAGGCGAGGTAGAGATTCTGTATCTCTTTTAAACAAGCTTCCTGTATTTTCTTTGGTCTGTTTTCACTCTCCCAACTCTCAGTTTGAGTGGATGTCCCCTAGTTCTGGTATTTTGTGAGAGGGAGAAGAGCGTCCCTCTATCCACTTTACTCATGCCCTCCATTATTTTGTACGTCTCAATCATATCCCCCCCTCAGGTGCCTTTTTTCCAGACTAAAGAGCCCCAAATGTATTAGCCTTGCTTCATAAGGGAGGTCCCCCAGGCCAGTAATCATTTTAGTCCCTCTCTTTTGCACCTTATTCTAGTTCCACTATGTCTAAGTAAAGACTTGATCTAAGATTCACTTGTTCATATTTCTGTCAGTCCATGGTACCCACAAAGCTCCCCTCCAGCAGTACATTTCAAACAAACAAATTCCACCACCACCCCAAATCAGGTTTCTTAGTGGCTAGTTTGCTGTTTTTCTTTGAAATAAATATTCAAAAATGTTTAACCTACTGATGCCTCAATTAATGTAATTTTCTTGGTATCTATTTTCATTTTTGAAATTTACTGTAGCAGCTGCATTTCCCACCTTCGGCTTATACTCGGGTCAATACATTTTTCCAGTTTGGGGGGGGGGGTAAAATTAGGGGTCTCAGTTTATATGCGGGTCGACTTATACTCGAGTATATATGGTAGCTTCTTCAGTCTGTGGGAGATTGGTAGGAGATCTCCAATTTATCCTCATGTTGGTTTTACTTCACCCTGGTCTGAATAGGGTTGTTAGATGGACAAAGGCCAGGTTTGTGTGAAAGCCACACACCTGCAGCCCTTCCAATAACCATTAACAGGCTTACTTGAGTAACTCTGTTCAGGCCAGTCCTCAACATCTTAGTGCCTTCAAACAGGTGCTCTCCAATTACGATGGACTACTGTGAAGACACTGTGAAAGTCAACAATATGGCCCAATTGATCTCCATACTGAGAAAAGCAAGCTGCTTTTTACCCCGTTTAAACATACCAAGCCGTTCCCGAGTTATTGGGCAAAAGGCGGCCTACCCCCTTACGCGGCCAGAAAAAGGCTTTGGGAAGCGCTGTGGGCTGAGAAAATCTTCCTTGGACTTTACACGACACGTTAACCCTTCCCTCTCCCCCTTTTTCTGTCCATTTCTTCCTGGGGTTTCATGGTACAGCAACCCTCCCCCCTTTTCTGCCCACTCGCTCTGGGGTTTTTCACAATAAATTAACCCCTACCTGTCCAGTCACTCCCTGTCTCACTACTCCAAACCCGGAGCTTTTCTCCCTGCTCCTGTCATCTCCTTTGACACCCAAAGAACCCTGCCATAGCCCCTAGCCTGGGCAAAGTAAGTCCTAGAATAGTTCATATCTCCTTCACCCAGACTAAAGGAAGAAGAGGCTACCAATCATACTGGTCACCTTGCCTTAAAAACATTGGTCTCCTTGCCTACCCCTGGCACCAACCAAAAATACAACAAGCTCTCTCTTCCTCCCATCCTTCTATTCTCTTTCTCTGTCTAACCTCCCCTCATTCCACCGTCCTAAGATACCCTCTCCCTTGACCCCCACATCTCATCAACTGGGGCTAAGGAAAAGCAGAGCCTGGAGAAGATGACTATTCGAAGATGGCGGGTCTCACAAGGCTGGCAAGCCTCCATCATCGCCTGGATTTCTGTCACGTATCTACAACAGCTGCCTCCAGGGATCAACACCTCAGATTTACATGCCTTCAGATTGTTATCAATGCCCAAGGACACTTATCGTTGTCTCATTCACACCCGAAGGGAACTTGTATTCTCATGTTTGCATTCTCTGTAACTACAAAAACCACTCTTATGTAAATTTACAAGAATTTTGCATCCTTGTGCCTTTACACCTTTGTATCTCCCTCAACGCCTGAATGTAATCACATAATGTCTTGCACCTCTGTACACCCAAACCATTGTTCTTCCCAAAACCCTATGTGTGAGCTCCCAACAAACCTTCCTGCCCCCCACTGGTTCTGATAATTGTCTCCTCTTGCCTGTTATTGACTTATTGATATCCTTCAGTTTGCTTGCATCCAAAGACAATACCTTGCTCCCCGGTCCTATTGTGCTACCTTACCTGAACCCATTAGCATTTGCATGGGCTCTGGCCCAGCTGCCAGGGACCACCCAGAACTGCCCCCAACCAACCCCCAACCCCTTCTGATTGGGTCATTTGAACTGCCCCTGACCAATCTCTGGGATTGGCGCCGCCCAGGGAAAGGGAGGAGGCAAAGTCAATAAAAATAGGAATTCTCCATGTGCTCAGGGTCGAGCATCTTAGCCCGGTTGGAAGGCGGATGTTCACCTACTGCTTTTTATTGATATCAATAAATTCAGTACTCTTCGGATTTCTCGCGTTGAATCTTTTATTGGCATCTTGAGGGATTCAGCGAGTCTCAGAGGGACTAGCCCATCTGAATATAATTTTAAAACCCTATTTTGGGACTTGACACTACATTTCCCCATGGCTGTGCTAGACCAAAGTGAATTGCAGTCCGACACATCAAGAGGTGCCAGGTTGGGGGAGTGTGGTTTCTGATTTTCAATCCTGCTCCTCACTATTCCCAGAGAACCGCTGGAGGGATTCTTCACTTTGAGCTAGTAGAGGAATATTGGAGAGGCTTATTTGGTGTTTCAGAAAAT
The DNA here is from genome assembly GCA_023846285.1 of Phrynocephalus versicolor. Taxonomy (NCBI): domain Eukaryota; kingdom Metazoa; phylum Chordata; class Lepidosauria; order Squamata; family Agamidae; genus Phrynocephalus; species Phrynocephalus versicolor. Next base: position 46,064,700 of record JAHTLZ010003542.1, on the reverse strand, counting down.
ATAACTGGACACCCTGCCAAATGTGGAAGGCTTGCCCAAGCATTTTAGGCAGTGAAGATCATTTGTCCCTGTGTCCACAGTAATAACGTGATGTGGTGGGGATAATGGAAGGATTTTGACCAACACATGATAGTTATCATCTTCATTCCATCCATTCTCTGTTGTGCAGTAAGGCTTGGTGTTTGATTTCCTGATATTTTTAGTGTAAACAGCACAGGTCAGACATGCCCCATGGATAAATAGAATACCCTCAATCATTCCGGAACTCAGGTGTAGGTGGGGGGTTGGGGAGAATGGAGTGCACTGCTTACTTCCATTAACTCAAAGACAGGCTATCAAAAGACTTTTCATATTTTTCAAGACACTTAGATAATCAGTCAGTTTTAATGATGAAAAGGAAAGGTATCTTCTAAGCTATCTTTCACCTCTGTTCCTTCTGTTTCTTCTTCTGCTGCTCATTTGATGTGCATAAGGTGAGAGACAATTCTAACAGGACACCTGTTGAGGGTAAAAGAAGCGCTTTGAGTAATAGTCATTTTGGTGAACTATTTATTGTGCTGTACAAGCTCAAAGCCTGTATAAATTGTTTAGAACAAAGTTGGCTGATATTTGCTATTCTCTTAAGTACTGACATAGGATGGAGGCTCACAGGGCCAATTAGTAAACCCCTCAGTAGAGTGGAAGCAAATAATGAGCAGGAAATGGCATGTCACAAAAATAAGAGAAGGAAATGTACGCATTTTATAACTCCTGAATATTAAAGCATCGCCTGAATAGCAAGAACAGAATTTGAACACCCCTCTCAAAGAGAAGAAGATGAAATGACATCAGGATAAAGAGTCCAAGGGGAACAGACAAGATAACAAGTTGTTATGCTTTCACTTCCCTTCTCCTAACTTGGGTGCAATGTTCACTGGTGAAATACTACAGCAGGGGTTTCTTACGTACATGGGGGATACATCATGTGTGCAGAAAAGCATAAGCAGGAGAATTAAAACAGAAATAGATACTACTAACAGCCCTTCTGAGTTTCCAGACTTGGTGAGTGGCTGTGACATGCAGAATGTTGAGAAAAAAGCAGTTACAAAAGACTAGAAATTCAGATGGACGAGCAAATGAGTAAGGGCTGGTGAAGGTGTTCTCTGAAACATTTATTGCCCACAAATAGTATGCAAGCAATGTACAACAGATCACAGGAAGAAGGGAACAGCTGTACTGTCAGTCAGATCACCTCTAGGTTCAAGCAAAACTGGTTCAAGGCATAAAATGTTTTCTATGTGCAGATTGAATGTGCCTGGTTGTCTGTGCTGTCTAGTTTGTTGCACTCACTTTTTTTTTGACAAATATGATGTTTTGAGGTTGAACGATACCTGTGTATGAACTGCAAAGAAGGTAGGATGAAAAACAGATGTTGGCAGAAGGACTAAGTGCTCTGTGTATTGGTGCCCTGAGGAATCTCAGGTCTCACCACCTCTTTGTGACTCATTGCAAGATTAACAGCCTAGCTGCACGGCAAGCTGCTCATTAGCAGACGCCCAAGCCTTCTTTTCTTTTGCAAGCCATGGGCACAATAAAATCTCAGCCCATGAATTGTACACTAGGATGATTTTAGGCACACTGGGGGAAGCTTACCTCCCAGCTCACCTCACAGACAGCATCAGGGTTTATTATACAGACATAAACTGACAGCAGCACTGGGCTTTTGGGGGAATCTCTCTTGGTTTATGGCTGTTAATGCAGCTGTCTTACAATTTAGGTTTTCTCTCATTCTCAACACAAGGGAAAACATCCAAGGGCTGACATTTCTGTTCCAGAGTTCCACTAACACTTTTTTTTTTTTTTTTTTGCTTTCATACGTCTCTTCTCAAAGTCTTGGGTTTTCTTTCTGTTTTCTGAGCTGCTTTAAATTGACTTGGTTCTTTTCTCAAAGACCAGCTCTCTGTTCCCGTCTCTGCTGATGTGCTTCCAGTATGTGCCCCCATTCCTTGTAGCAAAAGCTGCAGGATATTTCGCAGCAAAACAAAGGCAACGTGACAGTAACTCAGACAGGTAAGAACTAGGAAGGAATGTGAAGGAAAGAAAACAAACCTTACTAAAATAAAGCTAGTTAGATCCCTTAGTAGCCAAGAAACATATCTCAAGAAAAACACAAGAACTCAAGCAATCCAGTGCAATCACGCAGACCCACTGCCTCGAGACGTCTGAAAGCTTTAGATTTTAGTTCACCTGAAACTCCATTATTAATCACTGATGAAGCACCTGCGCTAAAATCTAGACAAAATGGAGAGAAACATGATTGCAAGTAAATATATACAGCCAATCATTTGACACCCCATCCGCTCTCACAAGCATAGAAATTGGGAAATGCTGGTGAACTTCTTTCATGAGATTAGGAGGAGAAATTATCAACTGAGGAGCCCTAAATTCGTCCTTCCTTCCATCCATCCATAACCTTTTTCCTTGTATGGTCATTTGTAAAGACATTGAACTTTTTGGTTTCTTTCTCCCTTTCCTTGTTTTACTCAGTTGTTTTTAAAAGCCTAAATGCTGAAGCAGTTTGGATCTGGACAGCTCTGGGCTTCTATTTGTGTGGTCTCAGAGATCTGCCACATGAACTGCTCTGCTAGCTCATGATCTGCCAGCAGAAAAGCTAAAAAAGGACCAAAATAAGTGGAGAGAAGCAAGAACTCATGACAGAGTCAACCTTCCTAAGGACTCGGTCACTATGGCCAACACATAGGGCAAGATTTCCAACATTCCTAGGCTGGAAACTATTCAAGAGAGTACAGTAGGGCCCTGGTATCCGCTGGGGATTGGTTTGAAACCTTCCCGTGGATAATGAAAACTGGATAAGAGAGAACACCTGCCCGCCCACCCCCAAACTGCTGTCTCCTGACAGTAGCTTGCTTTATGCCTGCTGTTTGTGACAGTAGCTTGTTTTACAGAGCTATTTGTGACAATAGCTTGCTTTACAGCTGCTGTTTGTGACAACAGCTTGCTTTACAGCCTGCTTTGTGGCTGCTGAATTATTTAATTTTTTCCTCTGCCAACCGTGGATAACTGTATCAGTGGATATGGGGGTCCTACTGTATCAACTAGCCCTTGATTATTTTGACCAATTAGGATTGTCTTCAGGGCACAGAATCACACTTACAAACATACCAGCTGTTATCACAGAAGATGAGCACAATGATAGTCTAAATATGCATGCCTCTGACATGCCTGATATGGTTCAAAGATCAGAAATGTGGTCTGAATATTTTAATGTGGTTTTTCCTTGCTTTTTGCCTGTTGTCTTCTTAAAATAATGAAAACCTTGCCTTGCCAGTTGAGTCCCATGTATTTTGACTGGTGGCTTTTATTACGAAGCATAAACGCCTGCAGTTTGTCAGGTTCACTGCAAATTCTTCATAAGTGAAGGGTGATTTGGAGGAAAACAATCTGGGCTGTAAGTCTGCAACCATTCCTTTGAGGCACCGTGCATAGCATGCTCCTGTTTGGTCTGGACTTTCTGGGTCTGCCGTTGTTGATTGCTTCTTTTTGCTTTCCGTGGTGTGAATTAATTAGTGTGGGTTTTCTTGAGTTCTTTGTTTATGCCTGTTGCATTTAATGAAAGCACAAAGAGGCTTAGACCTCTCTCTTACACAATCACACATGCACACATTCACTTTGATAAACAAAGGGTGTTCTTTCTGGGGTTTGGGTGAATGTTTTTCCCTTGTTATACAACTGCAGGGCTATGGATCCAGATAATTGAGCAAGCTACTTGAATCCCTGTGTGTGTGTGTGTGTGTGTGTGTGTGTGTGTGTGTGTGTGTGTGTGTGTGTGAGAGAGAGAGAGAGAGAGAGAGAGAGAGAGAGAAACAGAGAGAGAGAGATCATATTCAGGCAGCAAGTGCTCTTCAAGCAAAACATGTCTATCCTTTTTTCCCACCCACAAGTCAGGATGGACTTGTGGGCAGTTTTATATTATATATTATATATATAATATATTTTAGATTCTATATTCTAAATTTTATTTATTTTTATTACTATTTACTATACTGTATTCTATTGCTGGTCACTGACTGTAATAAAGTTTTGATTGATTGAATTGTAATTCCCAGAATTCTAAGCCTATTATTGCCACAATGATAAAGGACTGTGGGAATTGTGGTCCAAAGCATCTGGAGGGCTGAAGGTTCCCTACCCCTACCTTGGTGCATGGAAAAATATAGGATGTAATTTTCCCAAATAAATAAATAAATAAATTTAAATAAACAAATAAATAAATAAATAAATAAATAAATAAATAAATAAATAAATAAATAAATAAAGGCTCTTTCCTTTGGCCCTTTCTGGTCATGGAGATCTGTTGGTAGCCTTGCCATGAGAAAGGGAAATAGACAGCACTGCTCTTCTGCCAGGACACTCTCCAGACCTTAACAGTACAAAGCCTAACTCCTGACAAGCATATCCTGTCTTGTAATTCTCAACACTATTTGTGTTCAAACAAGGATTCCAGGCCTGCTTGTGATGGATAATTTTATTAGGTACTAATATTATAGGAAGGTTGCTGGCAGGGGGAAAATATACAAGGCAAAGAGGAGAAGACAGGAAAAAGAGAAAGGGCCTCTAAAGGGCAGGACGTACACTGGGAAGAAATAGCTGACAAAACAACATACCTGATGACTGCTGTTAAAACACATTGGGGGCTAGGAAGCCCACTATGCAATAGTCTTAATATCAATGGCAAAGAAAAGAAAGCCAAGGTGGAAACTAGTGGTTTTGAGATGCGCACAGCCAAGAATCACTTTTAACCCCAGCCCTACATAAATACTAATTTAAAAGAACAGGTTCAAGGAGAGTATAACAATACCCATCTCTGCTGTACAGAGGTTTCTTCGATCTCATGAGCTGCCTAGTGAACTGGTGGAAAAATTTCTCAGGAAGATTCGAAGAACAATAGGGGGAGTGTTGCTTTGGGATTGTACTGCCCAGGGACTGCCAGTGGAATCCCCTCTGCCCAACCCTGATGCCTTGTTTGACATACTAGTACAGTGGTACCCGACCTACGAGATTAATCCATTCCGAGCGAACGCTCGTAAGTCGGTTATCACGTATGTCAGGGAGCGATTTCCCATAGGAATGCATTGAAAGTCAATTAATCCATTCCGGATGAATGGATTTCAATGCATTCCTAATCAGAAACCACTTTAAACAACCTGCGGCTCCCCCCCCACACACCGGGCGTGTTGGGGAGAGAAGCGGTGGGTGGTTTAAAAGGTCTTAAGGCACTAAGGCAAGCGGTTGCCTTGGTGGCTAAAGACCCTTTAAACCACCCGCTGCTTCTCCCACCCCCACTGGGAGTTGGGAGAGAAGCAGCAGGTGGTTTAAAAGGTCTTTAGCCACTGAGGCAACCACCTGCCTCGTGGCTAAAGACCCTTTAAACCACCTGCCGCTTCTCTTCCCCCCACACTGGGAGCTAGGAGAGAAGCAGCGTGTGGTTTAAATGTGGTGCAGTGCTTCTCCCGAGCCCTCATGGAGGCTCAGGAGAAGCCACACCCCCTTTTAAAAATGCCTTCCAGTCACGGAGGCAGGACCTGCCTCCGTGACTAGAAGGGATTTTAATACCGGTGTGCTGCTTCTCCCGAGCCCTCGCAGGGGGAGAGAGAAGCAGCGCACCACTATTGAATTGCCTTCCAGTCACTGAGGCAGCGTTTGCCTGGGTGACTGGAAGGCAATTCAAATCCTGACACCCCCACCCACCCCCTGCTCGCAAGAGGGGGAATCCCCAGTCTTGCTCGTAAGCAGCCGGTGGTGGGGGGGAGTGCTGAAGAGCGCTCATAAGTCGGGATTTTCATAGGTTGGGCCCCTTGTAAGTCTTAGTACCACTGTATCTGTGAAATCTTGATACAGTGGACCCTTGTATAACAAACAGCTTGTATAACATAAAATATGTACAACATAAAAAATTCCGGAGATGGGGGAAATTTGCTTAACATAATCGCCTATGGGGAAAATCCGTACGACATAAAAATGGGATTACTCCATTTTCAATGCATTCTTATGGTAATTTGTATAAAGGAAAATTTGCTTAACATAATTTCATTTGGAACGGATTAATTCCCTTATACAAGGTACCACTCTACTTATTTCTAGTCTGGAAGCTTTGTGACTCTTTGTAAGCATATGACCCCGTTCCAGTCCAGGATGGCTAGCCCAAGGCCTGAAGAAGAGATGTGTGATACCTGTGAGTGCAGTCAATTAGGCTAACATTGGCTATAAGTGTTCCATTTTCTGTAGAGCTGTCTAAAGGATATGTTGTGTTCACAGCTAAGCTGGCCACGGGGGAATTCTGCAAACTCCTCAAATGACAACTGGCTATTTATAGGAGTTATAACAAGTTGTGGAGCACGTCTAACCTCTCATATGAAATCTGTTCAGCATAGAAATGAAGCACCACACTTGCTTCACTTCGGGTATTATGTGTTGGAGAAACCACATCTGTCTTTAAAAATATAAGAACAACCCCACCCCCCAGCATAGAGGCAATCGATCACCTTAAGAACCTGGCGAAAACTTGTTTTGCCTCTGATTATCTTATTGCTGTCTCTTTTGTCAAAGCATTCTTGTTTAGTCTCCAATGAAGCTTATTTGTTTCGAGCTGATCTCTCCCCCCCTTTAAAAAGCTAGATCGTATCCTATGGTTTGAAATTAAATAAAGTAAAAGTTAATGATGATGATGATGATGAATGATATGTCAGCAATGCTTCTCTTGTAATGATAGAACTGGAGTACAGTAATCCCCCGCCATTTCGCGGTTCATGTACTGCAGTCCTGCTATATCGTGGGACTGCAATACATGCTGGGGCTCCAGCTAATTAGTGCTGGGGTGCGGGAGAAAAACCTTTATTTCTCCACCCCAGTGCCAATCATCTGGAGCCTGGGGGTGGGAAGGAGACTGGAAGGGTTTAAAAAGCAGCAAGCTCCCTCTCCTGATGGAGGACAGGAAGCGGTGCACCACTTTTTAAGCCCTTCCAATCACCCAGGCAAACGCTGCTTCCATGAATGGAAGGGTTTAAAAAGCAGCATGCTCCTTTGCCCGATCCCCCGTGCAGGAGGGGAGGAAGCATTGTGCCACTTTTTAAATCATCTGGGCTGCTCCAAGACTTCTGGGTGAGCGGCGGCAGGGGATCAGATCGCCCCCCGCCCTCCCAGGCCCCACCTGACCTGCATCCGCATATCGCAGATTTTCAGTCATCACGGGTCGTGTGGGTCCCTAACCCCCGCGATAGGTGGGGGGTTACTGTACTGGAACATTTTATAGTCTCACCACCTTGAGAAATCAAACAGAATGTCAGTGGAGGTGATGATACATTTTAGAACACAATGCAATGACATCTTCCCAAAATCATTAACAGGAATCCGTGGACTGTGGAGATAACCCAACAATGCACAAAACCCAGAGGCACCACCATCATCCCGCAAGCAAGGTGACAAGATTTCAATTCAGGGGCATCCCCCACCATTTACTGTGTGGGGACAAAACAAGTCAAGATTTACTCAGAACTGGTGCAAATCCTAGGATAAATTACTTTGTGTCTAATTCACAACACTCAAGTGCTATTTATTGGTACCACAGAGCAAACACTTCTAAAATGGAACCGAGTTTTGGAAACAGGTTGTGGAAGACTTATCGCAGCAGTGCTGCAAATTATTTCTTCACTTCAAAGTCGCAAAATGTCAAATATCCTGATGTGCAAATGGAAGCCTTACAGTATACCAAGAAAGCTCTTTCGGTTCCCGTCTAAATGAGCATCAATTTGCATAAATTATCATCTGCATAATAAGATTCTTCTTGGGCAGTGGCTTTAATGGATCACCCCCCCCACAAAAAGAGAGCTGAGGCTGTAAGGTTGTAGGTGGATGATAAGCTGGAAACAAGCGCAGGACCTGTTCAAATGACAAACTCTATGAAAAGCTGTTAATGACTGAAGACAGAGTTGTTTTTAACACGATGAAAGAAATGTATCTGGGGCAGAACAGAGGGATGGAACTGATGGAAGGAGACAGAGAGAAGCAATGTTCTTGTGTATGTGAACAGAAATGTTTGTTGTTGTTTTGAGTGAAATGTATGAACAGATTTATTTATTACAGTATTTATTTATTAAATTTCTATACCACGCCATCTGGCAACAGCGGCCACTCTAGGTGGTTTATAAAATGACAAAATAATATAAAATATGTATATAAACAATGCAATATAATAAAAACAATAAACATAATTAAATTAAATCATTAATTTAATTAAATTAAATTTTGCCTGGATATACATGTCCAGTAAGGGTGTCCCTTCAGAAACACTGGATTAAACACTTTTGCCCAAGGGGCTGCAAACTATGATTTAAACACCACATGACTATCCAAATTTATGTATTTATGTATTTATTTATTTTTATTTTAAGATTTATATACTGCCTGCTTCCTAAAGGGAACTCAAGGCAGTGTGCATAATAGATAAAACAAAGCAAAACACCAACTACAACAACCAAGAATTAACGGCAAGAATAGAATGTAAGGTGCCCAACAGAACTGCACAGAACACAAGACTTTAAAACCGTACAAGTCACTTTACGCCTCCCTAAAAAGTCATGCACATATGACTTTGAGTTTATTTAACTTGGTTTCCTGTATAACAACACAAACTCCAAGCTATTGATTTAATGTAAACGAGTCCTGAGATTCTTATTTTCTTCAGCATTCCACATTAGCAGGTGAACCAGTAAATGACCCCTGATGTTAAGGGTGACATCTCAAGGCTGAGATCACTGATGGTACTGCCAAAGTAGACGTGGGGACACAAGTGCTTCTAGCAGGGTGTTTTTTAAATTACTAATCTAATCTGTGACTGACTATTCTGATATACTTTTCAAGAAGCATCCATGTTGATAGAAGATGAAGGAGAATGGTTCATTTTGTGAATTGTTCACACTAGTTTTCTGTTTGTGTGGATTTTTAAAAGAACATTTCCAGAAAGATTGGCTCTTATTAATGGTAGGTAAAAACTACTATTAGTTAGCGCACCATTGGTGAATCTTACAGTTCAGGTGGGGGTTAGCAAGAGTGGCTCAGTATGGAAAGAGATTTTCTCTTAAGCAATGCGGTATCATTCAAATGTCTTTCCACCAGGTTCATTATTGCTGAATATTTATCAGCCCTTTTGCATTGTACCACAGAAGTAAACACTTCTTTCGTACACATGACCTTTCAAACACTCATTACAATGAATGAGTTTAATGCAGGAGTAATAAAATGGAACTTGCCAAGAGAAACATATTCAGATTTTTCTATTTGGCCAAAACATATTGTAATCAAAGGAGACAGTGGTGGGTGGACAAAAAAAAAATCATCCTGCATTTTCCTCCAGGACCGTAATAATCTCTAGATTTCCTGTGAAATAACAGTTTCTGGTTGTAGTTTGTTTTAGGCTTCCTCCATGGTTCTACTACTGGCAGCTGAAATTTTCACTTTGCAATGTTTCCAACATTTCCAGGTTATGGCAGGCTGACAAGTATGGGCCATGTGAACAAAATTTAATTGTATTACATATTTTTATATAGAGGTCTTTGAGTGCTATACATACCTTATATGTCTGTTACGGTTGAGAAAGCCTCCCTATCATCAGCATATGTTGGGCAGAAGAACTGTGTCCATACAACTCTATGATTCTCTGATTCTATAGCATGCTAGCAGACCTGGAAACAGCATTTTATTTATTTATTTATTTATTTATTTATTTATTTATTTATTTATGAGCAATTTTACCCTGCCTTTCTCCTTGGAAAAGGACCCAAGGTGACTTATAGTAATGAGGGACAATATACAGTTCAGTACAATTAAGACATATTCAAGTTTAAGAACAGGGAATTGAGAGGGGTTATACAGCATTAGAAGACAACATTAAAGGTAGAAGAGAATTTAAGCAGTTAAGAAAAGAGTATAAATTCCATGTAATCCTGTATGATAGACCATCTCAAAGTTATGAGGGATGGGAACTAACAATTGATAACATAGTGTCAATGTAATCCCACAAGGAAAGATACAAGCACAAAGTTAAAAGTGGTTATAAACACAAATCTGTGTAGCCATATATGGTTGTCCATCATTCAAGGAAAGCTTGCCTTAAGAGAAAGGTCTTTGCCTGTTTCCAGAAAGACAGCAGGGATGGGGCAATCCTGGCCTCTAATGGGAGGGAGTTCCAGAGTCTGTGTGCATTGATAAGGAGTGTCTAGTCCAGTGGTTTCCGACCTTGGGTCCCCAGATGTTCTTGGACTAAAACTCCCAGAAGCATCCACCACTAGCTATGCTGGCCACGATTTCTTGCAGATGTAGTCCAAAAACATCTGGAGAACTACTGGCCTAGTGTATCCATTTTCAGTACTAAAGGCAAGTGAAACTCAGCAGACAGAGCAGGTCGTACAACTGTCTTGGCACGATAACTTAATGAAGCAAACCAGAAGGGTACAGTGCTACGTCCACACTTCGGAGATTTCCCAGTGTCATGCCTGGTGTTACAAAGTCAGGCATGATTTTACAAAAACAGTTAGAGAGGGTGAGATGGAGGGAGGAGAATTCATCTTGAAACTGTATTAGCTTGATATGGGAGGCGGGGCGGGGGAGTTCCCCGAACATTCAAGCAGAGGTTCTTATGTGATAAGAAGTTATTCAATTTGACACAGACAAGCCTGTTGTTTTTCTGGGAGGAGGAAATGGAAAAGAGTCTGGTTTTCTAGTCAAGGCGGAGCTGTTCTCACCCTGTTTGACCTCAGCCAGAACACTGGTTCTCAAACAAGTGGCTTGAAGGAAGTGAAAATAAATCTATAAGAGTTTGATAATGGGGGAAAAAACTTAGATGTGTAAGCTTCTTTTTAATGTTGACCATGAAATCTGTCTTTTGATGGGTAGGAATGGGCCTTCACCTTAAATCCATTTTAATTTTGTTGTTACCTAAGGTGAATGAAATGTCTCTTAATTTTCTGTGGCAAGAAAACTGTGCATGCATTTAATTTAAAAATGGTGGCCAAAATCCTGTTCCATTTTAATACCAATTCAACACAACTTGTCTGAATCCCAATGGCACCACAGCAAAGCCTACACCGGCCTCTCAGTTTGTGACATGTAGATTGACTCCAATTGTGCTACACCAGCAAGCTGAATGAACAGGATTTTGGTCAGTGTTGCACCACGTTTTCTTTCTGTCAAAAAGACAGCATGGTACTAAAAAATTCTGGAACTGATTTTTAAAAAAATATTATCAAGATAAGAATAACTGTAGGAGCTAGGTTAGGTATAGAAAATCAGTGAAAACCAAGCTGGGTAGTTTTATCTAGCAGCTGAAGGGAATGAAACTCACAGAATCATGTCCCACTTTCTTTTAGTGTCAAATCCTATTCCTGGAGTTTACAGTCCTCTTCCAACTCATTTGGCAAAGTCTTGGCATTCTTCAATAGTAGGTACATTAGTGCCAAGGCCTAAGTGTCTATGAATCACTTCTGCCAAAGTATTGCTTGACAATCACTATAGGAATCACACAACCACACAACCAGGTGTGCAACCGAATCACACAATTCCTTGTTGGCGAACATAATGCCTGGCCGATGTATGTGGGTGTAATTTTACATCACACCTGCATGTGGACGATTTTGCCCACAGTCTACTAAAATGGATGGACATTGGGAGCTAGGGGCAAAGTGGTGTTCCACTGAAGCTAGCCTGCTGCCCTGCAGCATTCATATTCTTTATAGACTACTGCTTTCTGGAATTCAGGTGAAATACCTGTTGTGATAAAATCCCTTCATAGGGAAAACTAAGCCAAAACATTACTAGAAGTTCCTCTTTTACAACTGGATTTTCATATGCAGGGCACTTCTCTCCTCCAACTGGGAATCATATGATTCCCCTGCTATATTCAGAAGCACTATCCATCCAATTGGAGCTCAACCAATATCTTAACAACAACAACAACAACAACAACAACAACAACAACAACAACAACAACAACAACAACAACAACAACAACAACAACAACAACAGTAGGGAAAGAGGCATTTAAAACCTACTTGTGTACAGCCCCATAGCACTTAAAGCACTCTCTGGTGGTTATCTGGAAGTTAAGTCATGGCAACTGGACTTCTTTTCTTGAGAGATTGAAACATTTTGCAGTTCATCCAAGCAGCTTTGTCAGTTCAAGCTGTTTGGATGAGTAGTGAAGCGTTTCAGTCTCTCAAGAATGATTGCCATGACTTAACTTCCAGATAACGCACCAGGATGACTGAGAATCTTCACAAAACATATCTCTGGTGGTTCAAAATTTAATTATGCAGACTACACATTACTCTCCCCCCCCCCAGCAAATTGGATACTCAATTTATTGACCTTGGAAAAGTGGAAGGATGAGTGAGCCTTGAGCTGTCTACCTGGGATTGAACCCAAATTGTGACCAGACTTTTGATAATTTATGGAATGCTCTCCCTGGGAGATCAGGCTGCCCCTCTTCTTTTTACCCTTCCGCCGATGGCTGAAGACCCATCTCTTCAGGCAGGCTTTTAACAATCATATTTGAATCCCTGAATCTGGTTTTAATGTTTACTTGCTTTTAACTTGCTTTTAATTATTCAATTGTATTTTAATTAGTATATAGTTTAATTGTTTTTAATCTTTAACTTCTTATGTTTTTGATTATATTCCTTTTAATATTGTAAGCTGCTTTGAGGCCCTTTATCAGGAGAAAGGTGGCATGTAAATAACACAAATAAAATAAAATAAACAAGTTAAACCACTGCACCACAAGGCTACAATTTCATTGACACATTTGTTTTTCCTTTCTCTTTTGAAGCCATAGCAAGATTAGGCATAGGAAATTCATCTCTGGTCTAGTCATATATGTTGTGTCCTTTAAGTGCACTAGCATATACATTCAAAAATATCTAAGATGGGAGTTCTCCCCCCCCAAAAGAGTATTTCTCACCACAGCTGGGTAATCTATAAAGATGGCTCCTTAGCTGGTACTGTTTCCGAAGCTTTTGAGCTCACTAGGAGCAACGGCAAACAAAGAGATTTCAAAGTGGCTTAGAAACAGAGAAGGATCCATAGGAGGATTCTGTGGGAAGTGTTATGTGGTGCCTATTCAGAGTAGAAATCAAAGGCCTTCTGTATGTTCCATTCCAATTTTAACTATTGTGCAGAAATTGTCACAAATGGTGCCCCAGCAGCATTTCTAGCTAGAGGCGTGACTCCCTCACTGGGCATATTAAAAAAAAGGTAAAGACCTCCCCCCGGCCGCACATGCATGCTAGTTGTGTCCGACTCTAGGGGTGGTGCTCATCTCCGTATTCAAGTGGAAGAGCTGTTGTTGTGCGAGTCCATGGCCACGTGGCCGGCATGGCTGCAAGGAAACACTGTTTTACCTTCCCGCTTTTTACAGTGGTACCTCTTTATCTCCTTGCATTTACATGCTTTTGAACTGCTAGGTTGGCAGGAGCTGGGGTTATAGCTTTATGACAGATCATTCATGGTGTGTAGTGTACAGTTGTTTGTTTTGTGTGATCAAACTAACTCTGAAGTACTTGGAACACTGCAGCAACTTTCTGCAACTTGAAAGTGGTAGACCATCTGGACAATAACACAGATAAATTAATTTAAGGATCTTCATGTTGTCTCAACCCTTCCCCATTAGAGTGGGCCTCTCTTATAGCAATGAAAGCTACAGTTTGTGGGTCTTCTGAAGGTGCTGAGGGAAGGAAACTGTGTTTATATTTATTTAATGAAGGGGATTCCCAGGGAAGGAAGGATTTATTTGTAGGATGCATGACACATATCTTGAAGCTGCAACCCCCCCCCCAGTATTGGAGCCCCAAAAGTTTCTTGCAGAGTGGAGGGTGAATCAAAGACCTGGTGTTGATAACAGAACTTTTCTACTTCCTCCAGCCTTCTCTTTCCAAATTCGATTGGGAAAGGACCGTAGGGCTAGACTCCATTTTGGACGCGGGTAAGCAGGGTACTGCCCCCCAAAATGGTGCTGCCAGCTAGGCTTCTATCCAATTTGGAACCTGTGGCTTGTGGTGCAGCTTGAGCATCCCAAGGAAGACCCCCTTCAGGTTTTCACCCTGCAGGATTGTGCTAATCTGGTGCTGAAGAGGAGAACCCCTTTCTGGCACGAGAAAGATGAAGGAGAATAGGTAAAAAGGGGAAGTGCAGGAGGGAGGAGGCCATGTGTGTGTGTGTGTGAGAGAGAGAGGGGGGGGGAGAGGGGGAGAGAGAGAGGGAGAGGGAGAGGGAGAGAGAGAGAATGGCAGATTTTTTAGGAACAACTGCTTTGTTTTTCTTCTCTGTGATAAGGATTTATAAACATGAGAAAAGTCAAAAAATTATTATAAACAATACTGAAGTGTTAAACCCGACTGTGGGTGTCAGATACATCTCTCTGAAGGTCTCATTGACACAACTAAGGAATTGGCATAACCACAAAAAAAGATAAAGAGTGTGGGTGCCAGTCTATGAAGAACAGCAAATATTTTGTGGTCAGCTAGAATAAAGCCAAGCTAGGAAGTAGGAGACAAGACTATGGTCACGGTGACCCATCCTCTAAAACTGTTGGCACTATCTTATAGTGTGGAGGTGTCATTTTGCTGAGAGCAACATATGGCGGTTAGCCAGGAATAAGGAACCAACTTTGAACTAGGACAATAGGGTCAGGTCATTCTAAAATTCTGATAACTAACCGGGTATGATCTGAGAAAGCATTGAAAACAACACGTACAACATGCGTAAGTTGTAGTCACGAAAAAGGTATAAAAAGCATAAGAGACCACTATGAGGAAGTTCAGATCAGCAGGGTTTTGGTCTGCGCTATGGACCAATTCAAGCTGTACTGGAACCCCCACTAACACCTTTGCTTTGTATGTAATGCTTGCTTGCTTTATTCTTGCTGTATATTACCTATAACTCTGAGTTTCTATGTCTGTCTAATAAACTAGATGAACTAATTCTTTGTGTGGCAATTTTTAAGAACCACCAATTTTTATCATCTGCTCTTTCAGTTGCTATGTACAAACTCAAGAGCAAAAGCATTGCAGATGCAGAAGCCATACATGAGTAGATGCCTATCTTTGTCTAGAAGAAAGCTTCCTAAGCTTGCATCCCTGAAACTTCTTGGACTAAAACTCTCAGAAGCTTTTACCACTAGCTGTACTGGCCAGGATTTCTGGGAGTTAATAGTCCAAGAACATCTGGGGATCCACACTTGGGATCTAGTCTAGAAGATCAGGCTGCTTTCAACCATTGACAGCAACAGCATTCGTGGTGGCCCTTATCTTTGTTTTTGTTTTTTTTGTTTTTTGTGGACAGAAGCCAAGACACTCAGTTTTGAGTAATGAATTAGAAACTTCTATAAAGATGCGTAAACTTATTGATCTTAGGATCAAAGCCTTATGAAAAATAACCTTTTCCAAGACATCCTCAGCATCTTACTAAACTACAGCTTCTGTGATTCTTTGTGGAAAGCAAAGACAATTAAGACAATATTAAAAATGGGATATTTGGTATGAAAATGGTGCCTCTAGGGCAGGCATGTCCAAAGTAAGGCCCAGGGGCCAAATGTGGCCCGTTTTCGAATTTCGAGTGGCCCACGGCCTCTTCTCCGCACCCGCTCAGCCTGTCACGCATCTCCAACAGCTGGCCCCACCCCATACTGGATGGAGATGTCAGCTTGCAGTTTTACGGTTTGCCTGCCTTCCCTGCCTCTGTCCACCCCCACCCCACAGCCACCTGTCCAGCCTACCCACCCCCCGGCTCTGTTGCTGCAGTGTCCTCCCTGCTTCTTGCATGTCTTAGAGACATGTGCAAAGTCCGGCCCGGGGGCCTAATGCAGCTGAATGGTTGGCCCCCACACATTTTCACTTCACGAAATCTGGCCCTCTTTGCAAAACGTTTGGACACCCCTGCTCTAGGGGAAGTGCCAGATGGGACCAGTTTGTGGTCTGTGCAGTAGGGTACCCCCCGCAAAGTTTCAAGGTGTGATAACCTCTGTCCAGACATAAGCCACTTATGGCAGTGAGAATGTTACTGCCTGTCTTCAGATGCATGGTGCCAGTTGGTATAGCAGACTATGGGAGAGGAGAGGCTGGTGTGGGAAGGAACAGGCTTGCTGGTGCCTGCAGCTTTAAAGGAGGCCATTAAAGAAGAATGTATTCATTCTGCAAATCGTACGCAGCTCCAAAGTCGCTTGCACAATAGAGACAATGTGATTAAAAGAGGAGGGCTTGAGGCCAAAGTGTTGCTTTGTTTGTATTAATCCAATACATTAATTTTATCTCCTCCATAGTTGTGTAAAAATACAAATATTTTTCTTTGAAACTGAAAATAAATTACTTTTGTGGAAAAAGCCCTTAAAGGCAATATCTGCAGCAGTTTCATACTTCTCTCTCTCTCTCTCTCTCTCTCTCTCTCTCTCTCTCTCTCTCTCT
>JAHTLZ010003542.1:46017906-46041119 GCA_023846285.1 Phrynocephalus versicolor | reverse complement strand
AACGACCCAGCAGACCATGCCTTGGGTAGTTCTATCTTTGGCTCACAGTTTCAAACCTGGTTTCAATTTGCCCTTCAGAATACTACACTGTATTGTATAAAATATGTCCAGTGTATTTTGACATGACTTTTCCTTGGGGACAAGATGTAAAACCATATTGTTGAAAATACCTGTTAGTGGTACACATTTGATCTGTTAGATACTGATGTTTTAGTGTATTTTCCCGAACTCTAGCTTGAGGCTTTGCTTATATTTTATTATGGTGGATTTTATTGCTTGTTAGTGATGTGTCAGTACTTCTGTGATGCCCTGCTTGGTTTTTTGTAAACAAATACAACAAAGTTTCCAATGTTTTCCTGTCCAAAGGAAACTGAACTTTGTCGTGACAGCTACGGAAATGTGTGACAGCTCAGAACATGTGGAATGTGCTATGCTTTTTCTCCAGTGTTACCTGTAGGTAGGGGAGATACAGGTACAGTATTTTTCCATGTATAAGACAATATTTTTGACTAAAACTGTTAGGTTAAAATTGAGGGTCATCTTATACATGGAGATAAGCCAAGGAGAATACCAGGCACTTGCAGAATTTTAATTTATGGTTGGAAAGTGGGTTTGTCTTATATATAGGGTGGCATCTTATAGAGGGGAAAATATGCTAGTTGTAGATATAGCCAATGTATCATGAAAGGGGAGCAAACGGTTCATTATTAATTTGTTATTCATGTGTTATTGCCACATATGGGGGAGGGTACCTGCGGGATTTTTTTTGCCTCAGATGCTTCATTGGGTTTGGTACCATGCATCTTCATGAGGTAAGGAAGCAGCTTGTTGTTGTTCCAGATGAAAGCTCTCAGGCTAGCCCCACTGCATCTCCATGGACAATTTCAAAAGTCTGCTCAATGTTTCCAGAGATGCTTTACATGTTCAACACATTCAGAGACATTTTCTTTAACTCTCTCAATTTCGGTGTTTGTGTATACATGCATATGGTGGCAAATATGCTATGTTGCTAAGAAGAAAGCCAAGGCACTTAGTACATAAAAGATTTTATGCTGAACATTAAAGCAGTGGAAACCAAAATCGGTGTTATAAAACACCCATTTTCTTAATTAGAAAGCAGTTAGGAAGCCAGAACAGTTTTTCCTTGTAATAAAGACAGTCTTTTTTCTCCACAGAAGTAATTACAGCACATACTAATATATGGATATAAAAGATCACTTTGAACAACTTCATTGGCCAACATCCTATTGAGTTTCTGCTCACTGTGAAGTGACGTGGAATCGTGCTATATATTTGAGTATTGCTGTTGTGCCATACAATTATTAGTGTGTCCTTCATTTTTGAGGACCATCATTCAGGTTCAGCATTCAGGGGAAAATAAGGATTGAGCAGTTCAGGTTGAACAGTGGCTTGCTGAAGGACCTACAGGTGACTAACTGGTCCAATATGAGCTCAAAGTACAGTATACAGAAGCAGTGGAGGTAAATTAGCTTATCATGAGCTGGTTGAGCTGTCAAGATGTGACATCCTTGCTTTCTCATTCCTCTTCCTTGCCAATTCTCTGTTGATGCATTGCTTTCCCTCAATCTGCATAGACACAATTAAAATAGTTCCACATGGCCGTTAATATACTACTTGGAGACGTTGTATGAGATGATCCAAGTCCAAATGTTATCTTTAAAATGCAACTGTTAACAACTGGAAGACCTAATGTGCTTGATAAGAATGAACACATCTACCTACCTTTTTGGATTTCATGATGGGTGCAAGCTGCTCAGAAGTGGAGCAGATTGCTTTCAGAAGGCAGTGTGCTTACTGTCATTGAAGGTTTTTAGGCATAAGCTAAAACCTACCAGGGATGAAAGGCAGCAGTAGAGCTCTAGTGCCAGTGGAAGGCTCAACTAGACAACTTCTGGATTTTGTTCTTCAGTCGGCTATCCCTATTTTGCCCTGTTTCTTGTTTTGGTTTTTTTTTTACATATTACAAAAAATTACATGTTTTCCTTTATGGAATACTCAGGGATTCAGGTTTTTCTTTTGCCTTCATATGCAAGGAGTGTGTTGAATAATCCATTTCCTTGTTTTAATATCAAATGGAATTAAGAAGGAAGGAGAACAGCCCTTGTCACCATTATTCACTGTGGCAAGACTGTTTCATTATGAGAACTGAGAGTTACAGGAACAAGCATGTTCTTCTAACACGACTCCCTTGCCTGTAGGGCAAAGCAGAGGAGCAAATCAAATCTAGTAATGCAATTAAGAAATGAAGTCTACATTAACACTGTAAGTGATTTTCTTTGGGTTCCGCTTTGATATATAAAGTCATAATGTCACATATTTTATCATGCTGCAGACCATTGTGGAACAGAGACAAGGACAATACATGGCTGATCTGCTGATGTACATTGCAATTCGGACTGGTAACATTCTCTTTAATTAAGTAAAGTGGGTTTCTTTACATCTTTGGTACATCAAGTTCATCCCTGCTGTGAAGAATGGAGGTGGTGGTGTTATGTGACTTTTTCTCTCCTAATAATGTAGAGCTGCCCTTTCAGAAAGTGCAGTAATCAATATGAACACCAACATCTGCAGTTTGGTAATATTCTTATCAGGCTGAACTAAGATACTACAGAAACAGAGCTTGAAGCATGTTGTTTTTTAAATAGTCCTTCTATATACAACTGTTAAATGTTAGATTGTAGCTGGCTATGTCAAGAGAAGTGGCAAGAACTCCAAGAACTGGAGTTTTAAAGGATCATGTTTCCAAGCTGTGCATGGAAGTATGGAAGAAGCCACAACATTGCAAAACCTGTGGTGCACTAAAAATATTGTCTATTGGCTATTTTTTGTCTTAACAGGCAAACATTGAATTTGAAAGGCTTTCTGTGATTAATTTTTAAAACATAGAATTTGGGTAAAATATCATGACTGTTTATTTCTCCTTGTGTGTGTGTGTGTGTGGGGGGGTAACTCTTGGAAAGTTCTGACAAATGTTTATTTTAAGGAAGTGTGTAAATTAAAACATATGTCAAAGTCCATGTAGAAAGCTCCCTTAATGCCAGCTCAGGTCACTAGTCGTTCCAGTCCACTCTTCTCTATTGAGGAGCAGTGTTTGAGACATCTCAACAGGTAGGATCTTTTCCCCTTATCAGTCACTTGGGTTTTTTTAAACTAAAGATGGCACAAGCTATTGCAGCCTATTCTAAGAGTCCCGAAGTCTAGGTGTTGCTGCCCCATTTGACAAGCTATGGAATGTTGGGTTGCACCCTTTAATATCTTCCAGCACCCCCAGATCTATCCACTGAGGCTATTGGATGCCACTGGTAGGAGGAAAGACAATAAAAGCTCCTATTTCTATTTAAGAAATGGTTGAAGAATAAGATCTTCCTGAAGTCTGATGCCTTCCATGGATGTCTTCCTGTCCTGATAACTAGCTTCCTTCTCAAACAATTCCTCCTGATTTGTGTTTTGCTCCTTACTTTTGGCTTGCTTCAGAGTCCGACTTCCTGATTTGGACCTGGCTTCCTCCTCAGTTATGATGATGACTTTGTTCCATTGCTACAAGCTATTAACGTTTCAGTAGTCTCGGCTATCTGCCTACAGTCCAGCCCCAACATTGACTGCATGTTGATTCTTCGGTGTGCAGAGAATGTGTTCTTCTATATCACTCAATGGATTTTCTCCTTTAGTGGCACAGTGTTGCTGAGAAAGATGGAGGCTTACATTTATCAAGAGCTCATCCTTTGGATCTTGGGGATGTGAGTGCATTAATACCAGGGAAGCAATAAGGGCATAGAAATTTGAGGAAAAAAATGGCAATTTCTTCAAGTATATGCAGGGTATTCCTTCCTGGCCCCTGAGGCTGGTACCCACATAATCTGGGGAGAGCTAGTAAGGGGTTTGGTGTAAAAACAAACAAACAATGTTTTGTTCTTTCAAGTAAGCCAGAGTGCCAGCAACTGCTGGCATGGAGTTTCTGAAAATGGCATTTGGGGCTTGTGTGGACATAATATTGGAATTAAAATGCGCCAAGAGGCAAATACTTAAGGATTATCTGTACTCCACACTGAAATAGACACAACAGTCATTCAATCTCCCTAGAGAGCCTTTAGAATTCTATTCTACAATTCCCATAATAACTTTTCTGTACGGTAGCCATGATACTCACACTGGTATAAAGCCCATGTTGTTCAGATAAGCCCTTCATGTAGTTCAGCTAGCCTCGTGGTTTTCAACCCGTGGGTCCCCAGATGTTCCTGGACTGCAACTCCCAGAAGTCTTCATCACTAGCTGAGCTGGCCAGGATTTCTGGGAGTTGCAATCCAGGAACATCTGGGGACCCACAGGTTGAGAACCACTGAGCTAGACTGTTAAAATAGTGATATTGCAACCACTGCCTATATACTAGCATCTTAGACGTCTTGCAGTAGATGTCGCATTGTGAAGATTTGGCTTTAAAAGGGCTCTTGTAAATCCTTTCAAAACAAAAGGTATTCTTTTTAAGCTGGGGTAAAAGATAACACGGTGGCTATAGAACACATTGAACAACTGCAGAACTGCTGGATCTGAGCTTTTGGCATAGGGAGAAACAAGTCTGAGCTGCTTTCTCCACTGGTATCATGTGGTGCATTTTATGCAATTTGATTTGCAAATTCTATGTTGGAAGAGACCTCAAGGGCCATCCAGTCCACCCCCTGCCATGCAGGAACCCTCATCACAGCACTCCTGAGAGATGGTCATCCAGCCTCTGCTTAAAAAAAAACTCCAAATAAGGAGACTCCACCATCCTCTGTGGCAGCATATTCCACTGCTGAACAGCTCTAACCATCATGAAGTTCTTCCTAATGTTCAAATGGAATCTCTTTTCCTATAGTCCGAAACCATTGCTCCAAGTCCTAGTCTCTGAAGCCATGGAAAGCAAAACAGTCCCCTCTTCAATATGACATCCTTTCAAATATTTAGACATGGCTATCATATCCCTTCTCAGCCTTCTTTTTCTAAGGCTAAACATTCTCAGGTCCCTAAGTCACTCTTCGCAAGACATTTCTTCCAGACCTTTAACCATCCTGATCACCCTCCTCTGGACCCATTCTAGGTTGTCAACATCCTTCTTAAATTGAGGTACACAGAACTGGACACAGTACTCCAGGTGGGATCTGACCACAGCAGAATTTACTGTCATTATCGCTTCCCTTGATCAAGATACTGTACTATGCTTCTGTTGATGCCACCAAGAATTGCATTGGCTTTCTTGGCCACCACGTCACACTGCTGACTCATGTTCAATTTGTGGTCCACCTAGACTCTGAGATCCCTTTCACACATGCTCTTCTCCAACAGGTGTCTCCCATCCTATATCTGTGCAAATCATTTTTGTACCTAGATTCAGCACCCTACATTTCTCTCTGTTGAAACCTATTCCATTAGCTTTGGCCCAACACTCTCTGTTAAGGTTGTTTTAGATTTTCATCCTATCTTCTAAGGCAGAAGTTCTCAACCTGTGGATTGTGACCCCTTTGGGGGTTGCACGACCCTTTCACAGGGGTCACCTAAGACCATTGGAAAACACATAATTCTGATGGTCTTAAGAACCAAGGCACCGCTCCTGGCAGTACCACTCCATGGCGCTACGCTGCCTCCACCGCTCCTCTACCAATCTTGTGGGCGCGCTTTGTTGGGCCATGTGGCAGCTTCCTCCTCCTCCTCTGCCACTCCTGCAGGCGGGCTCTCCCAGGGCCGCATGGCTGCTTCCTCCACTGCTGCCACCACTGCTCTTGCAGGGCAGAGGACAGGCTCTCCCGGGCTGTGAGGACTCCTTCTCCTCCTCTGCCACCACTGATGTCCCAGGTGGCACTCCTGGCCTTCACAGCCCAGCCCCTTGCATTGCCGAAAATATTTTTATGGTTGGGAGTCACCACAACATGAAAAACTGTATTAAAAAGTTGTGGCATTAGGAAGGTTGAGAACCACTGCTCTAGGGAATTAGTAACCCTTCCCAATTTGGTATCATTTGCAAATTTAATCAGCATACTCTTCATTACTTCACTCAAGTCATTAATAAAGATATTGAATAGCACAAGACTCAGAATAGAACCCTGGGGCACCCCAATGGTCACGTCTCTCCAATGAGAAGCCATTTATGATCACCCTTTGGGTACGATCAGTCAACCAATTACAAATCCACCTAACAATAGCACTATCTATCCCAGATTCTACTGACTTCTTTGCAACTATATCATGGGGAACCTTATTAAAGGCCTTACTGAAATCTAGATATGCAATATCCCTCGTTCACTAGGCCTGTAACTCTATCAAAGAAAGAGATCAAGCTAGTCTGGCATGACTTGTTTTTGAGAAACACATGTTGACTTCTAGTAATGACATTGCTTGTTAAATAATTACAGACTGTCTACTTAATAATCTGCACTAGGATCATTCCAGGAATTGATGTCAAGCTGACAGTGCAGTAATTATTTGGGTCCTCTCCCCCCCCTTTTGTGTAGGGTGAGGTTATGTCTTGCAGGATGAGATTCCTGCTTCTCCTCCCTCTCTTCAAAGTCACCACCAGCAGCACTGTCATCATCACAATAAAACTACTAATAGTAACTGTGCAGCCATGTTGTCTAGTTCGCTACTTCTTTCATGGGCTGGTATTCTTAACAATGAAGTAGACAAAAAATAACGTCTCACATTTATTTAAAAGGAAACAGCTGCCTCTGGACTGAGTAAAAGGGCTGCTAATCTTCTGGAGAAGCTTTTCAACATGGTCCAGTCTTCTTTCCTTTCTCACATACCACAGTACACTTGTTAGCATATGATGTAAGGAAACACTCCTAACAGGATATTCCACTATGAGAGGGAGTCACTCTAATTCTCTTCTAACACCACTCTTTCTTAACCCAGGTCAGGATGAAAACCCAGGGGTGTGTGAGGAGAAACCGTTGACAAGCCTTTAAAACTGAGATTTTATTAGTCTGTTCAGTTCCAGACTAAAACTCCACTCATGGTGTATTTTGTGTTAGAGGTCTTACTATTGCTTGGTCCAATTACCTCCCCCACTCCTGGAGCAAGCAATGAGTCACATTAAAGTAAAAAAAGGTTTATTAAACTTTAAATAGACAAACAATATTCCATATTAGACAGTCTGTATCGAAGAAGGTCCCTATACTTGTTGTTACACCATCCCCTAAAGCTGGATGGTATGCATGAAGGTAAGACTCTCCATTTCAACAGCCATGATGAGACATTAAAACTGTCATTTTCCTGCCTGTTTAACCAACAGAACTTTCAGAAAGGTGGGGCAAAAAAGAATGTTAGTAGAGACAGACCAATAATTGACATACCGCACTCTGAGACTATTGATCTGCATACTCTAACACCCCTTCTCAGATCAATGTGTTTCAGAATCAATTAGATTCAATTTTCTCCTCAAATACTGAATTCTCTCTTTAGCCAGAGGTTTCGTTACAATATCAGCAATCATGTCCTTAGTAGGACAAGACCAGTCCTTCACTTTGCATCTCTCTTATATGATGTTTGACATCTATGCTTTATACACCCACCTGTCTTTTCTGATAATGATAGTCTGATGCAACTTTGATTATCCTCATACAGTGTAACTGGAGTAGGCTCATCTACTTTGAGGTCTGCAAGCAAAAGCTTGAGCCATACAATTACATCACAAGCTACTGCAATGGAGAAGTACTCTAGTCCCCCCCCATACTACAGTAGGGGGGGAGAGTGGTACATGAGATATCATGGGGGTTATGGACCTGACACTACCTGCAATAATTGAAAATCTGCAATATGCAGTCGTGTCGGGCCTGGGGGGCCTAGCTGGGGGCTCCTGCCCTGAAGGTCCTGTGAGGGCCTGTCAGAGGCTCCAAAAGTGCTTCCCCGCAAACCGGAAGTGACTTCTGGAAAACTGAAAGTGACCTCTGGATCTCTTGAAAACACTTTTGGGGCCTCTGCAGGCCTTTCTAGGCAAGCTGGAGGACTCATAAATGCTTTTCTGCGAACTGGAAGTGAACCGGAAATTTCACATCTGGAATCACAATCCAGCATTTCCATCAATTCCAGTTCCTCTGACAAGCTGATTTTTCTGTAATTTCAGAATTGCGTCCATTTGCCTAGGCCCAAATCTCCTGTGCTGCATGACTGCACTGTTGTCTTCCTTTCTCTTGTGAGTCATAAAGACTCGATGTGGTTTCTCACAATTTAATTCAAATAAAATAATCCATTTCTCTGGACTCCAGTGAGATAAGTCACATTTCCAAGTGAGACAGTGCAACCTACTTTGTCAAATTTTACTTTAAAGTTTTTATTTAAAGTGGATCTCTGTATTTAGTAACAATCCTAGAGACCAAGGACCTTTATTTAGGAACAGTATAGTTGTAGCTGTCCCTCAGGGGCCCAACAGATTTGGAATCTGACTCATCGCCCTTAGGAAGAAGTTCCATAACTGAGGTGTCAACTTGATGGTGCCCCCTTAGTATTAAAAACAGCATGGGTTTAGGCAGACTTAGGGTGGGCATGTGTTCTCCTTCACAGAGGACAGCCCTGTATTTGAAGGCAACATTGGTTCCAGTGATTGCCCAGTCTAGCTCCAGTTAAAAGATAAAGAAACTTCCAAAAGGACATTATGAGCCTTCATATGAACTATCAACAGACCTGGGGATCAGGTACAGCAAGCAAACCTTTAGGTCATCTGGTCAGTTGTTCCACCAACAGAGATTGCATTTCTACTTACTGATAGTAATTTTCAATGCTAGATTAAAATAGAGACTGGCACCCCCTCCATCCTGCCTGATGCATTCTTCTGTCCTCTCTTTGGAAATATGTGACTGCCCTTACCAAGATGCATGAGCAGCAGCAATTAGAAACTACCACATCTAAACCAAGATATGCTTGTGTACAGAAGGGACTTTTTATCACATGCGGTGGACACGTGATGAGGTAAGGAGATACAGGAGAATGGTACGTGAGATATTTTTTAAAAATGTGAGTTATACCATCCCATTCAAACCTGAAATATTTCTGTTAAATATTATGCTGAAAATCAAAGATGCTAAGGCAAAATGTTTAATAATGCATAATTCGCCAACACTGGTATAATGCACATGATAACTATAGCAATAATCCTATTGGAATTCAGCAGAAATACTCAAATGACCGAGATGGACATATTATCAGAAGTGTTGAAAGATAAAGACTTACAGAAGGCAAAGGAAAGCTGGAAACCACTCTACAACTTTTATGAAAAAGAAATCTGCAACCAAATTGCTCCAGTAGTATAATACAGTGATGACTCGCCCAAAATGTGATTAAAAACCCACTAATTTTTCGCAAAGTGCCAATACAGCAATTTAACCTGAATACAGGTGGCTGTGAAGGGGCGATGTCGGGTGCCCACAGAAAGGGCTCCGAGTGCCACCTTTGGCACCCATGCCATAGATTCGCCAATACTCGTATAATAGATACAGTTAGAGATGGGCACAACTTAGCGAAATTTCCATTTCCATTTCCGTTTTTTCGTTTTCGTTACTTAACGAAACGAAAACGAAAAATGGTTCAAAAATGGACCAAAAACGGAAACGAAACGACTAATTTTGAGCCAATTTTCGTTTTTCGTTACTGGAAAAGCACTTAATGGAGCTAAATGGGAAGAAACGAAAAAATTTTCATTTTCGTTTTCGTTTTGTAATGAAACGAAAACGAAAAATTTTGAAAATTAGCTCACGAAAACGGAAACGAGCCGAAACAGACCCCTAGACGAAAACGAAAACAAAAACGAAAATTTTTTCTGAGTCGTGCCCATCTCTAGATACAGTACTTAATTGTCATTGTCAGAATAGTGGAAATAATGTAAAAATACCATGTAACATTCTCCTTTTTACCTATGAAATCCTAACCTATTACTTATCTCTGTTACATACCCCTCTATGTGTGGAAATTAAAATAAACCAAGATATGCTTGGGCAAGAGAATGGGTTCTGGACTTAAGGAAAACAGCCAAGGGTCACACTGTAGATTTAAGAGCTTGCTTTTATGAATCCCATGGAATCTAGTTATTCCATGGAACATGACAGCAACCAAGCTCATTGCAGAAGTCACATAACAGAAAAACAAAAGAAAAAAAATATTGACCTTTGCTGCTTTTTAAATAGTATGTCCAATCTGATCTACACTCATGAAGGAGGAAAGGTGTCAGTTTTCCCTGCAAAGGCTGGCCCTGCTTTGCCCAGCAATCCATTCTTTTGTTCACCAGCTGTATCAGGACACGGTCTGGAGACAGATTAGCACACTGCCTTCTGGACGTGTAATGCCTTCTCACCTGCAAACACCTCTTGGATTGAGCAAGGCCATCACTCAGACGTTTATGCCACACATTCTTTTTTGATTTGTGCATGTGACAGTCTGTCAAAGAGATTTCTCTGTGGAGGAAACACCAAGTGTTCCATGAAGGCTGGCTTTTCTGCTTTATCCAGTTGGCGCATATATAAATGCAGGTTTATTTTAAATGCCTGTCAAATTGATCTTGCAGTACTGAGACTACTACATCCTTCCCCCCACATTCTTTAATTTAACCAGCTCATTCTGTGGAAATCTTTAGTTGCCCCCTTGCTGAGGTAAGAAATAGGCAGCTTTCTTAACAGCACTACCAAAAGGTAATTGTTTAATTACAATACAAATTAGATCCAGGGCAGTGACTGCCAACTCTGTTTTCTTGAGGGAGCTGTAGCTTTATTTTGGGCTTGTTGTGATAATCACTGTGTTTTGTGCCGAGCAGCTAGTAAAGAAGACTTCATACTCATATTCTTGATTTGGTTAGTGTTGGATGCATAAATCCTATACAGTATTAGGCCTGATAATCTCCTGTAGAGATGGTTGTTTCATTTCGGAAGGGGACTGGTTCTGAAGCATGCCAGTACGGCTGGTGCTCAGTCCCACCCTCTGGAACAAAATCAACCGCTATCTTACCTTGTTCTAGTTGGTGCTAGGTGAAAATCCAACCAGGAAGCAGCCTCCAACGCACCATCTTTCCAGCTCCATGGCGCTGGCCAATCTGGAGCTGTGCAAGGACATGCATCATCCCGCCTCCCTATCTGATTGGCCAGCATCTGGGAGAGGGAAAGATGATGCATTGGAGGCTGCTTCCTGGTTGGATTTTCGCTCAGCACCACCTACCACAAGGTAAGACAGTGATTAATTTTGTTCCGGAGGGTGGGACTGGGTTCCGAGCGCCAGCTGTGCTGGTGTGTTTCGTTTTGGAACCAGTACCCTTCTGAAACGAAACACCTATCTCTAATCTCCTGCTTTTATGAGTCCAGTTGTAAAATGTGCTCTTTGGTTATTTCATGAGAAAGAAAGAACAATTAAATGTGTTGTCTGAATGTCCTGCTGATTTAAGCTCTGGCTAAGCTTGAAAAATGTTTGTTCTTATGCTTTTCCCTGCTGCTCTTTTTGGCAGCTATGAAGGAATGTGGCCTGAGTTCAGGTTTTGGTTTATTAAATCATAGTCAGGGTAATTACTCCCTTTTGAAACCCTGTTACAAATTAAAAGCGGAATAGATTTCCTTTATTCTGCTATTAAGCTGCAGCCATTGCAGCTTCTGGTACATTGATGTGAAAAGAACACAGCTATAAATTCATTCCCTTCCTTAGCAAGCTGCCTGACCTAGTCTGCTTCTTGAGTAAACAAAGCTTGGAACCCTATCTTCAGGACCATTTAAAAGCCATCTGCTGCCAGAATCACCAATATGAGTTAATGCAGAATTAAGTGCAGTTTGCCCCAGTATATTAGTTTGCATTCTACACCAATAAATAGCAGGCTTTTCTGGGCAACCTTCCTGGCTGAGGCTTGACGTCCGTTTCACACCTTCTGTCCATGTT
The DNA here is from genome assembly GCA_023846285.1 of Phrynocephalus versicolor. Taxonomy (NCBI): domain Eukaryota; kingdom Metazoa; phylum Chordata; class Lepidosauria; order Squamata; family Agamidae; genus Phrynocephalus; species Phrynocephalus versicolor. Next base: position 46,029,227 of record JAHTLZ010003542.1, on the reverse strand, counting down.
AGGGTTGTATGGGATGTGTGCTCTCATGGAAAAGATGGTCGGTGCTGCTTGGCACATTTTGCTGTCTGTGTGGGCACAAAGAACCTTCTCTCCCTCATTTTTAGTTGCTGTATAACCTAGTTAACTTTGTTTTATTCTCACCTGCCCTGCCTCTGTGACATCACAAGAGACCATCCAGTCTCAGGTGTGATATAAGTATGATTGACAAATGTATGCTTGGTCTATAAGCTGTAGAACACCACATAAAATGGAGAATCGGAGAGGCTTATGGGTAGAAAGTTTACTTTGTGATATTGGCCTCTGAGTGACTTTTAATTGTTGCAACCTAAGCAAGAGAGCTGGCATCAGTACATCCTGGAAAACATGTTCTGATGCCAAAACCTGCCTAATTAGTGCATCCTGCACGAGGTATATCTAAGCCAAGAACTGTGCCTAATGAGCACATCTTGTAGAAGACATCTTTATGTCAAGGACTTGATGTCCCAGGAGATATAAGGATGGACATCATGAGTTGGACTGAAACTAGAGAAGAACCATATGTTTGACGAGAATCAAAACATAAAAAGATATAAAAAGCATTATGAAGTTATACCAAGTGTGCTGCATTCCAGTCAGTGCTACAGCATCTGAGGTATCCCATCTTCTTGCCCAGGAGGTGGTGAGTATGGATGGAAAAAGAATATGTGTTTGTGTGTGTGTTTGAGACGTCTTGATGTAATTGTTTAATAAATGTTACATGCAAAGTGTTAGAAATCTAGAACTCTATTACACACTTACTGAATAGGCGGAGAAGTGGAAAGTAGGACTTTGACCTCCATTGGGTAGTGTTAAGGGTAGCATTACTTTGCATAGTTGTATACATACAAATATACTGCATAGGGACCTGGAATGTGAGCTCTATGAACCAGGGTAAGCTGGATGTGGTCAAACGTGAGATGGCAAGAATAAACATGAACATCTTAGGCATCAGCAAACTTAAATGGTCAGAAATGGGCAAATTTAGTTCAGATGACTATCACATGTCTAGTACTATAGGCAAGAATCCCATAGAAGAAATGGAGTAGCCTTCATAATCAACAAAGAGTGGGGAAAGTTGTGCTAGGATACAACCTCAAAAATGACAGAATGATTTCGGTACGATTCCAAGGCAGCCCTTTCAGCATCACAGTAATCCAAGTTTATGCACCAATTACTGATGCTGAAGAGTCTGAGATTGACCAATGCTATGAGGACTTACAACTCCTTCTAGAACTGACACCAAAGAAAGATGTTCTAATCATAGGGGATTGGAATGCTAAAGTAGGGAGTCAAGTGATAAAAGAAATAACAGGCAAGTTTGGCCTTGGAGTTCTGAACGAAGCAGGGCAAAGGCCAACAGAGTTTTGTCAAGAGAACAAACTAGTCATTGCAAACACTCTTTTCCAACAAAACAAAAGGCATCTCTACACATGGACATCACCAGATGGACAATACTAGAATCAGATTGATTATATCCCCAGCAACCAAAGATGGAGGAGTTCTATACAGTTAGCAAAAATGAGACCTGGTGCTGACTGCGGCTCATAGCATTAGCTTCTTATAGCAAAAATTCAAATTTCAACTGAAGAAAGTAGGGAAGACCACTGGGCTAGTCAGGTACAATCAGTCAAATCCCTTATGAACACACAGCGGGGAAGAATAGATTTAAGGAACTAGATTTGATGGACAGAACACCTGAAGAACTACGGATGGAGGCTTGTAACATTGTACAGGAGGCAGCAACAAAAAACATTCCAAAAAAGGAAATGCAAGAAAGCAAAGTGGCTGTCGAACGAGGCCCCACAAATAGCGGAGGAGAGAAGGAATGCAAAATGCAAGGGAGAAAGGGAAAGATACAGAAATTGAGTGCAGACTTCCAAAGAATAGCGAAGAGAGACGGGAAGGCTTTCTTAAATGAACAATGCAAGGAAATATAGGAAAATAATAGAAAAGGAAAAACCAGAGATCTTTTAAACAATATTGGATATATTAAAGGGACATTTTGTGCAAAGATGAATGTGATAAAGGACAAAAATGGTAGGGACCTAACAGAAGCAGAAGACATCAAGGAGAAATGGCAAGAATACACAGAGGAATTACACCAGCAAGATCTGGATGACCAAGATAACCAAGATAGTGTAGTTGCTGACCTTGAGCCAGAAATCCTGGAAAGTGAAGTCAGGTGGACCTTAGAAAGCACTGCAAAATGGCATTCCAGTTGAACTATTTAAAATCTTAAAAGATAATGCTGTTAAGGGTTAGGCTTAGGCTTAGGCTTTAGCAGTATGTGGACAGAGAACTCCCAGAAGTGCAAGCTAGATTTCAAAGGGGCAGAGGAACTAGAGATCAAATTGCCAACATGTGCTGTCTTATGAAGAAAGCTAGAGAGTTCCAGAAAAACATCTACTTCTGCTTCATTGACTCTGAAAAAAACCTTTGATTGTGTGGACCACAACAAACTATGGCAAGTCCTTAAAGGAATCGGAGTGCCTGACCACCTTATCTGTCTCCTAAGAAATCTATATGTGGCACAAGCTGCAACAGTCAGAACTGAATATGGAACAACTGACTGGTTTAGAATTGGAAAAGGATTACAACAAGGTTGTATACTGTCACCTTGCCTGTTTAACTTATATGCAGAGTACCTCATACGAAAGGCAGTACTGGATTAATCACAAACCGGAATTAAGATTGCCGGGAGAAATATCAACAACCTCAGATACGCAGATGAAACCACTCTGATAAGAGAAAGTGAAGAGGAATTAAAGAACCTCTTAATGAGAGAGAATGAGGAGAGTGAATTTTTTTTTGCTGAAGCTCAACATTAAAAAAAAAAGATCATGGCCACTGGTCCCATCACCTCCTGGCAAATAAAGGGGGAAGAAATGGATGTGTTGTCAGAGTTTACTTTCTTGGGCTCTTTGATCACTGCAGATGGTGACTGCAGCGATGAAATTAAGATGCCTGCTTCTTGGTAGAAAAGCGATGGCAAACTTAGAGCCTTTTCACACGACCCCTAAGATCCGCTGGCCACTTAAATTCGGACCAGAGATCTTGGGGGCTTGTCGCTGTTCCTGTGTTCCCACCCCCTCCGGATTCCTGGCTGCTGGCTGTGTGAGGGGAGGGAGAAAAAAAAGGAAGAAAAGAACGTGGCTCACCTCCGTTCTGTCACCTCGCTCTTGCCCCCGCAGCATTCCATTCTCTTAAGTAGCTCTTAAAGGGGCGGGGGGCCAAAAAACAACAAACAGAAGCGAGGAGAGCCCAGCACTCTTAAGTTACATCCGCATCAGGAATTCTTCAGCCCTGGAGAGCAGGTACTTGAAAAGTGCGCTGGGACACGCTTAGGTGGGTGTGGTCGCACTTAATTTTCTGTAAACTCCGGAGCTGGTGGGGAAACAATTTTAAGCTCCGGAGCTGGGAGCCATTTGCCGCGGAGTTTAGGGGTCGTGTGAAAAGGCTCTTAGGCAGCATCTTAAAGAGTGTAGACATCACTTTGCCAACAAAGGTCCAGATAGTCAAAGCTATGGTTTTTCCAGTAGTGATGTATGGAAGTGAGAGCTGGACTATAAAGAAGGCTGATCACTGCAGAATTGACACTTTTGAGCTGTGGTGCTGGAGGAGAGTCTTGAGAATCCCCTGGACTGCAAGGAGATCAAACCTATCCATCCTGAAAGAAAACAACACTGAAATGTTCACTGGAAGGACAGATTTTGAAGCTGGACACCTCATGAGGAGAGAGAGGACTCCATGGAAAAGTCCCTGATGTTGGGAAAGATTGAAGGCAAAGGGAAAAGGGGACAGCAGAAACTGAGATAGCTGGACAGCGTCATCAATGCAACCAATATGGATTTGACTAATCTCCAGGAGGCAGCGGAAGACAGGAGAGCCTGGCCTGCTCTGGTCTATGGGGTCATGAAGAGTCAGACATGACTAAATGACTGAACAACAACATGCATACAAACAGAGCTTGGAAGAAGTATGTATGTGGTGCACTCAGCTCCCTATCTTCTGCTGAATATGTAGAAGTCGATGGTGGAGCCATTCATTCACTGTGGGGTGGAAAGAGGACTAAAACATAAACCAGAACTCCCTTCACAAAGGATATATATCCTTTGGGGGCAAAATGAGAGTCCAGTTGTAGTTAATAGGTGGAGATATTAAGTCTCAAGAGAACAGAATGACTTGCAGACTTTCAGTCTAATGGGGTGGGGGGCCAATACAGATGGAAAAATTATCTGCTAGGTGTAGGGAAATGTGTTATGCTGTCCCTTGCATTCAAATCTCAAGATCAGTTTTTCAAAATGTCAAACTCTTTCCATTCTGAAGGTGTTTTGGTAAACCCTTTGGGTGGGGGGAGGCAAAACAATTACCTACTGTAACTGCTCTGGCCAAATAAATAGAGATGGCAATACCCAGTGTGAAGAGGACCACACTGTACCAGCCTGCCATACAGATGTTAACATTGAGGCTTCTGGCTTAATATATATAGACTGAGACTCAGACTTTCAAGACTGAAGCTCTTAATGCCTTTGATTTAAATTAGCAAATTATCAGTTTTTGGTTCTTGATTCTCTCTCTCTGTTGAGCTGCCTTGTATCTCATACAGACTGCCTTTGGCTTGTAATTGGGGGAATGTTGGCATAGAAACAACAAACAAACAAAACAAACCACCCCTTCAGTGGCTACCAACCTGAATATGAAAAAATTATAACTTTTGGGAAAGTATTATTAAAAACCAGTCTGAAATGAGATTCTCTCCCATCCCTACTCCTGACAAGTTGGAACTAGAATGACACAGTGAGCTGAGATGACAGAATTTATATCTGTGCTCCATAATTTGTACTTGCAAAGAATTTTGTTTTAGATTGGGGTACCATTTAGGACTGTTCCCTCTGCCTGAGTTCTGCAATAGTGCAATCAATTACATTCTCAGGAACCTTTACCAACTCATTCCTAACGTTTCTAAAAATACGTTTTCATTTTACATGACCAAATATGGAAGGGCAAAATGGAAAGAGCCTCATGGTGCAGTGGTTAAACTGCTGTGCTGCAGCTGTAACTGTGCTCATGACCTGGGGTTCAATGCCAGGTAGCTGGCTCATCAGCCTTCTATCCTTCCAAGGTTGGTAAAATGAGTACTCAGTTCGCTGGGGGGGGGGGGAGAGGAATGTGTACCCTGCGTGAATACATTGTAAACCACCCAGATAGTGCTTTCAGCACTATGGGGTGGTATATCAGCAGAACACTTTGCTTTTTTATGGGGAGGGAGGATGCCCAAAGGGCCAGTCACAGAGACATATCTTCACATTTCCAGAGCAACTGATTGCACATTCAGAAATGCAACTGATTGTGTCTGTGTTTATCTGACCAGGAAAAGATGCCTTCCCTTTGAAAATCATGTTGGATTCTGGATAAAGGTATAACTTGCACCATACTCTTGAGCAGGGAAGATGGATACAGTACCTTGGACAGTAGTACATCTCTCCATCAGGGAAAAAGTGTTGGAAGTTGGAACCATATTGGTTTACATATATTGCTTTACTTGGTGCAAAAGCAACTTCCACAGGGATTTTAAACAAGAAACTGGAATAAAGGTAATGAGCTAGTCCCCAAACTCTTTTCCTGTTTCTAAGCACCAGCATCCTACCACTAGGCAAGGTGGCTGGCTTAAGCAGCCATTCTGGGATGCCATGCAGTATATTGTTAGTCATGAGTTGACCTATTTTTATTCTGAGAGTTGCATAAGTGCTTGTGGAATTTTCAGCCTAGGAAAGTTTCCCGAGCTGCACTAATCACTTCGATGGCATGAATAAGGTGAGGAATATTCCATGACCCCAGTCCAAAATATCTGGGGCTACTATTTTACACTGGATGAACATGAACAGAACTATTTGAACTGCTGTAATAGAAAAGATTTTAGAAACAGCCTGCTGATGGTGTCGTTCCTAACCGCAAATGTATGGGGGGAAACATATTTCATTCACTACGTTGCTTTCTACAAGGGAAACATTCCAGATACCTAAATCTTAAATTTTTATATACAGTATTGAAACAAGCAATGTTGTAAGTCTTCAACAACGCCTTTCCCACAAGTATAAAATTCTATTATAAGAGGGTTATTTCCTGTAGGCCATTCTGATTCATGTATAGTCGTTTATACTGTGTCATCACCGTGACGAGAAGTAAATTTATAGATAGTACCTGCAGTAAAATTTAGTGTAGTCTTTCCACCAGCCTTTCGTTCCTTAACCACTTTATTATTAGATATATCCATGCTCACTTTGCTTTTCTTAATACCAACTTCTTTTTATCCTTCATTTTCCCCTTTTGTGCATGGTTCTTCCATTCAGTAAACACAGTCAGATACCATTTCTCATCTATCATTTCATGTCTATGGTCTACACCAGCTTCTTCCAACCTGGGACCCTTAACTCCAGCCTGTATGGGCAATTGTGCCATGTGTCAGAAGTTGTAGTCCACAACATCTGGAAGCCATCAGATTAGATCAGGTCAGTCTATACCAGGGGTCCTCAAAGTTTTCAAACAGCGGGCTGGTCCACCACCACCCAGATACCACTGGGGGCCGGATCACAGTCCAAAAGCAGCTGCAGAGGTTGGCTTGCTCTCAAAACAGGGGGTGGGGGGTTGCAACTGGTACCAGGGGCCGGATTCAGGACCTTGGGGGGCCGGATCCAGCCCCGGGGCCTTAGATTGAGGACCCCTGGTCTATACAATATCTAAGACATGGATTACACTACTGATCCTACTGAACTCCTTTGAATGGTATCCGTAATTTTGATCACGGGTTTATGATCACATTCTAAGAGAAAGGAATACACTGCCTTATAATAGCAACTCTCAGTTCATGGCTCTCCAGATGTTTGGGGGTTCAGTTATCAGAAATCTTAGAGCCAATGATCAGGAATTCTGGGGGTTGAAGACCCAAACATTTGGAGGACCAAATGCTAAGAACCTCTTCATTTGAGGGTGTGATGTGACTCTCAAGTGCTTTCTGGAATATAAAAGCTGCTCATACTTACCGCAAAAAGCCAGGGGGTCAATGGAGAATGTTCACGTGAACAACAGCCTACAACAGATTGTGGAGGGAACACAGAGTGGAACTGTTGTTCACTGCACTCATGCACTAAGAGCAAAGTTAGGAATGCTGAGATGGGAGCTGATGGTATAACATAACCATGTGGTACCTCAATGGATTATGAGGTTTTCTTTGGTGTATATTAATTCCAATGGTTCCTGATCATCAATTACCAGTAGCTTCATAGCTGATTTATAGCTCTTATGCTGTTAAATGTAATCTCAGCCTGTAAGAATTCCTACCAATTAAGGCCTCCTAGAATGAATAAATATAACAGAAATATATAAACGTGTGTGATTACCATATGTGATGATCTACTTATTCCATGTGCTAACTTTCCCACATAATAGTGTTTTCCAACTGGATTAGCAAACTTGAAAGTATTCACTTGACGTGCCAAATATCCTAGAAAACACCTGTAGTCCTGCATGGAGATTTCCATAGTAATACTGTTAAGGACTTGGGCTAAAGTCCAGTGCCTTGAACGTCATCAACCCTCTCTGGGTGCTAACCAAGCTGTGAAGTGAGTTTTCCAGCAAAGCTAGACCCCAAATGAAGATTTGCTTTGTCTTCAGAAATAGGACTTAGAAAAACCAACATTGTACAAGTTTCAAGTCTGAAAATATGCACAATCTTGAGTGATTGACAGGTCCAGTTTTTTACCCTAGAATATGTTTTACCATGAGGTTTCCCGATGTTCCAGTCATTTGAAAGAAGCCATAGACAATAAAAGTAACTTTCTATACATATGCAACATTAAATCTTTATTTAGCTTGGTTTAGTATTATTCCATGTCTCTTCTGCAATGGCTTTTTCGGCCAAGCAAAGAGGAATGGAACTAGAAATTGTATCAGAACCACTGCTCTTCTTCCTTAGCAATTAACTTCATAAGAGGTTTTTAAATTCCAATTAAAAACTTGGCTATTCAAGCAAGCTTCCTCCAGTCTATGACTTTTTGATGCACTACTATCTGCACTTTCTCTGCACCAATTCCGCCTTTGCCTCTATGTCCATTAAGTTACAATGCAATTTGTTTAATGTTTATTGTCATTCCTATGTTTTTAAGATTGTTGATTTGGGTTTTTTTTTTTGGAGGGGGGAACTGTTCAGAAATAGGAAACCCAAAAAGCTTGAATGGGTTCTAGCTTATGGCTGGTGACATTGGAAGAACATCTGCTTTGCCTTGGGAACTGCCTGAACCGATCCAGTGGTACCAGGTTGGACTCAGGCATCAGACTTCAGCCCCCAGATATTTTCATTTCAAAAACAGACATACAGTAGTAGAGGATTATTTCCCGTTTCTTCTAATGAAGTTTTTGAGGCTGCACATACTCTCTCCAAGGTAGTTCACCAGACTAACTTCTAGCTTCAGAACTGGATGCTCCCAGTTCAAGTCGTAGAGTCTTCTTTACTGTACAGTGGTACCTTAACTTACGAAATTAATCCATCCCAAATGGATTTTCATAAGTCATAATTTTCATAAATGGAAACATGGTTTCCCATAGGAATGCATTGGATATGGATTAATTCACTCTGGAGGCTAGAAAAAAAGATAGAAACACCCATTTGTGTGTGCAAAACTCTTTATAAAGTGCACTTGAAAGACACGCACACTGCGCAGGAACATGACTAATCCAGAATAAGCATTTCAAACCACACATATCAATTGTTTTGAACATGATACAGAACAGTTCAGTGCACTTTAAAGGCAGGCACACTGTAAAGGAACTTTCCTGACCCCGAGCTAACATTTTTAAACCTCACACATCACAGTTCTGAACATGATGCAGACACTTCTGTGCCCTTTAAAGGCAGGCACACTTTAAAGGAATGGAGCCCCCCCCCCACAGCCCCCATGCAAAAAAAGGCAGAACTATAATCAAACTACCTTTCCAGCAGTAGAGAATTGCAGGGAAAAGCACTCCAAAACGACCACAAACACCTCCAAAATGACATATGCACACACACTCTCTCTCTCTCTGTGTCTCTCTCTCTCTCAACCACCACTGCACATCTCCTTTTCCCACGCCACATGCAACCCACAAAGTTCTGGAAGCATAGCGCTGGTGTTTTAAAACCTCCCAGATGCAATCTGCCCTGGGGAAAGCATCTGTCGGGGGGGGGGGGGGGGTTGTAACTCAAGATTTTCCTATATCTGCAGATTTCTATTCGTAACTTGCATTTTTTGTAAGTCGAGTCATTTATAAATCAAGGTACCAATGTATAACTATAAGTGTATTGCGCCTTTCACATTTTCACAAATGTTTGATACATCTCTGCTCTTGAATAGTCAAAAGGAGATATGGAGCCTCTAATGTCTAGAATGTTAGGAAGATTGAAAGTTGCTTTATATATACCAAGTCAAATTATTTGTCCAGCTATCCCTGAACTATCTGGTTTTACTGTTAGCAGTTATCCATATACTATCCATCTAGTGTATACCACTGTGATTCAAGAGACATCAGGACTTGAAACTGGGGCATTCTGCATACCAAAATATGTGCTGTGTGACTGTATAATAATTATCATCATGTGCCATCAATTCTCACTTTTCAGGGTTTTCCAATTCAGTGGTACCTCGACTTACGAATTTAATTCGTTCTGAATGCATGCTGTTAAAATGAACTACTCTTAAGTCGGGGTACCTATCTAAAAAATTGGAAAAAAAGTTAAAAAATAAAGAAAAAAAGAAAAAAAAGTAAGTCGAGCAGACTATATCTAAAATTTGTAAGGTGGCAGTTAAAATGCCAACAGTTTTCTGCTCTTAGGTTGAATTGCTCTTAAGTCGAGTTGCCCTTAAGTTGGGGTACCACTGTACTTGAAAGTGGTTTATCATTCTTTTCTTCTTGGGGGGTGGAGAGGGCCTGTGACTGTGCAGTTTGCCCATCTGGCCACAGAGGAGGGCTCTACTCACAGGAAACGCAATGGAAAATCCAACTCCCAATCAGCTATCCAGTCAGAAGTTGCTACATATTCCCTTGCAAAACTGTAACTGATTTTCATAACAATATAAAACAGAGCACTAGAGGGAAGCAAAGTAATCAATGTGACAGGGTTGCCCCCCCCACTACATTTTTATTTCCTCACACTATAACATGTATCAGAACTCAACCAAGATTAAATTTCATCTGCAAAAAGATATGTCATATGGTAGTGGGTTTGGTGGTGCTAGACAAATCGATGTTTATACTTAATGTTTGATAGATGCAATTTTTTGGTCAAAAAAGGTATTCATTTTATTGACAACATAGGAGAGAATTTATAGGATGGCATAGTTTCAGCACGGTTTCTATGGCAACAGCATCACTAGAAGCTAACTTGAATACATAGGAAACAGCTTTTGAGTCATATGGTCAAGTTCGTCATTTAAACTGTATTACAGTAGCAAATAATTTTGGTATATTTTTCACTATAGTGGTCAAAGAAATGTATATATAATACCCAGGTAGCCTTCCACTCTAAAATGAACCAAACAGACCAGCTTAACATCAGCAAAAGGTGGTGTGTTATGTTAGGAGGATCTTATAGGGACTGAAACAGAACTCTAATTTGTGTGTTCTAACATGCAGAATTTTTCCTTTTCAGTTCTCTGGGATCATCAAACTTGTTGCACAGAGACAGAACATGATTTGGAACATGAACTGCTGGATACCTCTGTAGTTTAAGGATCTGGCTACAGCATTGGGAGAAGTTGGTAGTTTAGATCTCCACTGTGACTCTTGACAGCTAGACTCAATGATCCATATGGTCCCAGTTCTGTGGTTGTAAGATTATGCTGAAGAAGAAGGAGGAGGAGGAGGAGGAGGAGGAGGAGGAGAAGAAGAAGAAGAAGGATGACATATGAAGAAAAGGAAGATGCAATCTTAAAGTGATTTGGTCTGTACATTGTCTTGAATGTAATTAATAAAGGCTACAGGCTCTCAGAAGAGACATGAGATTTTACCTGGAGTAGGGTTGGGGTTGGGTGAGGGAGGTTGATTACAGCATGAAAAACCTTCCAAGGTGCTTTTCCACCTACCAGAGATTATACAGAGAAGCTACAGGGATATATATGCACAAATGCTTGGATAAAAACTGGTGGCTTGATAATTCTTGGAGTTGTAGTCCTGAAAAAGCTCCAGTCCAGTCTATTTTCCTCCACGGATGGGTAACCTATTCAAAACAACAACAACAACAACAACAACAACAACAACAACAACAACAACAA
>JAHTLZ010003542.1:45924416-46012992 GCA_023846285.1 Phrynocephalus versicolor | reverse complement strand
CAAATATCTTTTTTTAAGGATTAAGAATGTACATCCAGAGTGAATAATAAATTCAGCAGTTCCATTTATGTGATGGAGAATTAAACACTCTTGTGCTATTGTTGGTTTCCTAATGAAAAAGTTTCCACCATTTGACTTTACACTTTGGGCAAAATGTAAATTGTAACAGGGCGATTGCATATTTATGACCTTGAGAAGCCCACCTTGTTCCCATTGTCTGGAAACAATCAAGGAAGTCCCCCTGTGCAAGTATACGAGGCGTTATTAGTAGATATACAGTACAGGTATGTACATATATGTACTGAACTAGAGCAAAAAATCCTTAATGCAAAGTTTGTGCATTTCAGCTAATCCAGTACAGTAGCCTAGCACTAAACTTGCTATTCGTGAATAAATATGATTGTTCTGAAGATTGTAAGTCAGAATGCGGAACAATATTATTCTTTGTCTTAGTGCAAATGTTGAAATCCCCTAGGGCAGGCTTGTCCAGACTTCGGCCCTCCAGATGTTTTGAACCACAACTCCCACAGTCCTTTGTCATTGGAAATACAAGCTTGGAATTCTTCCTCCACCTCTCTTGTGACTCTTTCAGGGGCATCTCCATTCATGCTACTGCCATTTGGTAATCTCCTTAATTTGTCAGTTTTGTGTGTCATAACAGGGTTTTTTAACAATTAACTGAAACAATCACCTATCTGCTAAAGCTTAGGATTCATTCTCACAAACATAAGATGAGATAATTGTGCAGGAGTGTCAATAAAGACTGAATGCTTCTCTTTGCCTCCTTCCCAAATCCCTTCAACTAGATGGCCAGGAAAAGGGCCGTAGCTTAGCTTTCTGATGTGTTAATTTTCTGTGTATTGGTTAGCATGTAAAGAGACAGAACCCACAACTTGATTTTTTTAAAGTTTATTTTAGCTTCTGTTTTGTGGTGTGTGGATGTTTGTTTTGATGAACACCAGAAAAACAAGAATTAAAAATGTTTACCAAATGATTATAATATGAAAGTTTCAAAAACATTTTTCAGCTGATATTTTATTGACCCATTGACTGCTATTCAATGCAAATAAATTCAGCACATATAATTCAGTGTTTTCCGTGGTTAGTTGGATTGTGTCCATTGTGAAAATTATTTCTGTCCTTTAATAAACAGCATTTATATATTTTCTGCAATTTGAAAAATGTTTCTCGAATTACTGGTAAACCAATTACGAAAAGAATAAAGTTAAAATACATTTTTGTTGTGTTTTGTTTACATCTTTTTGGAGATATATTCTTGTGCTCAATACTGACATTTAGCCCTGAGTAAACATAATTTGAAATGTTTGGAATATTCATGTAATGTATAATTAATTGCAACTAATGGTGTGATAAATAATGACTTGAACTTACATTAATGAAAGACATTGTCCTCCCCACCAGTATTTCACTCTAGTCTAGATATTGTAGACTGGCATATAAAATGAGAGGATTAAAAATTTCCTGACAGATCATCTTAATTGATCTCTCTTTTCTTCCCACCTACCCAGGTGGAGGAGATCTGACTGGAGATGCCACAATGAAGAGCAACAGATTTCTCTTTCTCTTGTGAAATAAGGAATGTTTATTTCTCATCAGTCTTAGAGTAAGTAAATATTATCCCACGAACCTTATTTGAGAAGCCTGTTTCCAGAATTACTCAAGAGAGTTTAGACTGTGGATTAGATTAATGAGGTTTTAACTAAAGAGAGAGATTTATTTGCGACTTAGTCATTCTAATAAAGGTCCAGGACATTTCTTTCTCTTGCAGCACAGAAGTAGCTCTTAGAGTGGACTTATATTTACAGAGATGTTCCTTTTGCTCTCTCTGTCCTGACATGAGGTGTATAAACTAGCCCAGGGCTGTCCAACTTTGAACAGGTCAAGGTCTACTTTTTCCGGCCCAAAGTACCTGAGGGCTACTACACTAAAACCTCTACTTACGAATTTTATCCGTTCAGAGCACATGCTCATAAGTAAAAACTTTTGTAAGTAGAGCAGAGGTTTCCCATAGGAATGCATTTAAAACCAATTAATCTGCTCTGGAGGGAACAGATTTCAATGTGCCATGGCCCTTGAACTGCCCCGCTCAGCTGAGACAGTGGGCTGGCAGACCCAGAACTTTGCTGGGGCAGTAGTGGTCCTTGGAATGGGGGAGGGAGGGGTGGAGAACTTATCCCCTCACTTTTTAAATTGATGGTCAGCGGGCTACCAGTAGCCCACAGTGTACCTGTTGGGCAGGCCTGAACTAGCCTATGCTGAAGTACTTCTCTGATAATTCAAAGAAAACATGGTAACCATTTGTACCAGGTGATGGCATAATATATAATTTCTAAATTGGTGTCATAGGGACCTTTAAGAACAGGGCAGGTAGAGATGTGGGTGTTTTAAGATTTGGCTGGTAAGGCTTTCAGGGTTGTTTCGCACTTGCATGTTCAGAGACATAAATGCTAGACACTTGCACTGAATCTCTTGCAGGTAGCCGGGGGATAATTTTACCGTTCTTTTCAAACAACAACAGCAAAAAAGGTTTTGTGATGGTGGTGGTTGCTTAATGACTAACACAGAGTGGGAGAGCTGGAGGAGATTTATCTGCCAGAACTGACTGTCTGACTGATGTGTGGGATTTAACAGAGAACCCACTGCAGTGTATGAATAGGCATTTCTTAAGCATCCTGTTAGCTGAATGCAGAAATTTATATAGCTGCCAGAATGAAGTGTTGCATCAGTTTTGTGCAATGGTAATTTAATTTCCAAGGGCTCACAATCTCAGGAGGGCACGGAGTACCAGCATCCTCACTGTGGTTCCAGACCTTTTGCCTAGATTTCAGCTTCAACTTACCAAAACATAAAGGAACGTGTACAGGCTATGTTCTTTCCATTTATTCTCTTGTAATAAATCTGCTGCTCTAAGGCGGGCCAGAATTTCAGGATGCCCTGGGTTAGGCTGAAATATGCCAGTTTCTGAATTAGCCTAGCAAGACAAAGGGAATTCTGCAAGAAAGAAAGATGTGTGTGCATAGCACAGTGCAGGGAAACAGTTACAATATAAAAACACTCTTCTTTTAATCTTAGACTGAATCCAAATTCTTTATTAGAAGAGTGCAAGCAGGAAATGGGGGGGGGGTCACGTTAACCTACATTCAAATTTTGCAAATTTTGATAAAAACTGAATCTCCAAAGGTTTCTCATCCATTGTTATCCTAGGCCTCCAAAGTCAACAGGCCTCTGTCATGTGGCCAATTAATGCTAAGTCATAAATCACAGGGAAGCATGTGAACCTATTTTAATTAATTAAATTTTCTGTGTTCTTCATATTTGTAATTGTTGTTGCTGTGTCGTTACAGTCGTAACCGGCTCTTCATGACCCCATGTCCATGGGGTTTTCTTGGCAGGAATACTGGAGTGACTTGCTAGTTCCTATTCCAGGCGCCTACAGCACCTGGTATTCCCTGGTGGTTGCCCAACCTTGCTTAGCTTTCGAGATCAGACAAGATCAGGTATGCTCAGGGCATCCAGGCAGCTCTCATATTTGTAACACCATAGATAAAATTACTTTGGCCAAAATTAAGTTTCATAGCTCTGCCCTTGCAATACAAATGACATTACCATCATCATCAGACTACCACTAACTATAGTGTCACTGTTTTGATTCTGGTTTGTTCACAAGTGATGTCAACCTGAAATCAAAGCAGAGGCTCTTCAAAGAGCAACACTCTGCTGCCACCAGTGGCATCATTTCCCCTAAGGCAGGTATGTCCAAAATCAGGCCCGGGGGCCAAATGTGGCCCGCTTTCAAATTTCAAGCGGCCCGCGGCCTCTTCTGCCCACCAGCTCAGCTTGTCACTCATCCCCACCAGCTGGCCCCTCCCCATACTGGATGGAGACACCAGCTTGCAGTTTTTCGGTTTGCCTGCCCTCCCTGCCTCTGTCCATCCCCCCCCCCCCAGCCACCTGCCTAGACTACCTGCCCCCGGCTCTGTTGCTGCAGCATCCTCCCCGCCTCCCTGCATGTTATAGAGACTTGTCCAAAGTCTGGTCCGGGAACCAAATGTGGCTGAATGGTCAGCCCCCACACATTTTCACCTCACCAGATCTGGCCCTCCTTGCAAAAAGTTTGGACACCCCTGCTCTAAGGGAACAATGGGATGGTTATTTGTCCCACTGTTTTTGCCATGTTTTCCATTGTTTTTTATATTTATTCCGTTCACTACATAACATTCACATATTATATCTTTTCCAGGGTAATTAGACATTTATATGTGAACTTCTGCAATATACAGAAATCTGGCTTGACCTGGAACAAACTTAAATGCAGGTGCAGTTTTGAAACAGGACACTAGCCACCATTTTAAACTTAGATTATTACATTTATGCTCCCTTGTGTCTTTGGATCCAGTTTCAGATATTTTATTTCTTTAAAGGGAGCCTAAAAATATTTTGAAATAAATGAATACTGTTTTGAAAAATCTACTCTTTATTAACTCCCCTAAAATAATATGGTAAATATATAGGGACTGAAATACTGTTACTAAGAAAATGCATGCACTGCTTTACAAACTTCCAGAGTATATAGGACTTCTCTCCCAAAATCAAATACAGGATTTCTCTCTCTGCTTTTACCACCACCCCCCTTATTTCATGTGTTCAGGTGACTGATTGCCTTTTTATTGACCAAGCCAACAGACCTTATAATAGAGTTCATCATAGAGTTAAAATGCTATACAACAAAAGGTTAAATGACAACTGAAAAATCCATAAACATATAATAAATCTAGAAAGAGGAAAACCAAAAGTATTGTACTTAGATAAAATTTTAGTTCATGTCCTAATTGCTCTCAAGCGCTTACAGCTCTTTTAAAAACACAGTTTACTATAATCCAAAGCAGTAGTAGAGCTTTAAATAACTGCTCCCAGCAGCTTCCAAGTTCTTTTCTTATAGAGCAGCAGAAAGAGAGGAGGCTTGAAGAGCAAGCACATGGCAAGCACATGGCTGAAGGGTGGAGCCTCTGACTACTTCCTATGCTTACACTGAGTGAAGGGGCGGAGTTTTAGCTTTAAATAACTGCTCCCAGCCGCATGTGCCTGACTTGAGGGTGGAAGCTAGAAAAAATATTCTGTCATACTAATTTCTTCTGGGTGTGTTCCCAAGTAGATCTTTGCTGAGGAAAGCCAAACAAACAGGTGCAAGTCAGCACTGGTAAGTTTCAGGGGTGTTTGTAGTTCAAGCAGAGCTGCTTTAGAGGTCCACACACCATTAGATTTCAAATACACAAACAAAATATTCTTACTAGATAGAAAGGGAGTAAAAATGTAAGTTTTTGAGGCCCAGAATATTGCACTCTTTAAAATGCAGTCTGAAGGAGCAGCTGTAGTTACCTGCAACACTTGTGCCATGTTTGTCATCTTGCCAAACACTTGCAGCAAGTGCAAGCTGGTTGCACTACTAGAAGAGAAGATCCAGCAGCTGGAGGCCTGCATATCAAACCAGCAACTAATTAACAAGCTTGAACAGTTTTTTGACAGAACGGAGCAAACTATCCTGGACAAAGAAGAGACAGGGCAAAGTTCTAAGGAAGAAGTCACCTCACTAACTCAGGAGGTAGATGCATGGAGGAATGTGACTCAAAGAAGTAGAAGGGCAAGGGATCCTTCTGAGAGTCTGAAATTACAGAACCAATTTTAGGCTGTTTCCCTCATCACACCTCATGAGGAATGTACAGAGGAACAACTGGTTCCACCTTAGGAACTTGATGAGATACAGGAAAACAAACAATAAGAACAAAGTTAAGACCTCTCCCTTACTATAGTTGATCAGGTGCAATGTTTGAACAAGCCCTTCCCTGACCATATCAGGGAGGTCCACGCTCGCTGTGTTTCTGGGGTCTACCCAGGCCCAGTGTTTGAACAAGGCCTTCCCTTGGGCGTACCAGGGAAGTCCACTGTCTCTGTGTTTCTGGGTTCTACCCAGGCCCAGTGTTTTTCAGGCTTTCCCTGGCCCTGCCTGCTTGTCAGGTCCCTGCTGGGGCCAGACTCAGACACTGAGGGGTTAAGGTCACAGGAACCCGCAGATGCTTCTGCAGATCCTCCAGCAGCTGACTCTGATAGTGATTTATCTGTCTCAGGAGAGTCCTCTCTTCACCGGAGAGCTGTCAGCCGCAGAAAGCAAAAACTCACAGCTAAGCAGAAGAGAGATAAGCTATTGGAGATTCAGAGGCATTTACCTTCACACCAGAGTTTTAGCAGAATGAGGGTTTACAGTGATGGATGGTGCCCTCTTGGGACCACAAATCAAGCATTCAGGGGTCAGGCTACCTTTATGGGAGCAACAAGTCACTAAGGCTTGCCCTCACCCTTGTGCCTTGTTCCTGGATTCCTGAACCTCTGTCTCCTGCTCGGCTCAACCTTGGACCTTGTATCTTGGCTCTGAATTCTCCTGCTCCTT
Source organism: Phrynocephalus versicolor (assembly GCA_023846285.1). Lineage (NCBI taxonomy): Eukaryota > Metazoa > Chordata > Lepidosauria > Squamata > Agamidae > Phrynocephalus > Phrynocephalus versicolor. The sequence continues at coordinate 46,006,529 of JAHTLZ010003542.1, read as the reverse complement.
GGATTTGGCGTAAGCATCTGTTGCATACCAGTATTCGACCTTGGACTTTATATCTCGGATTTTGCTCAGCTATCGGACTTGGCATGTGTTTTTGCTACCTGCCTTTGGACACTGTTAAGCCTGAACCTGCTGTGCTGTGCTTTATCCTGAGTTCTCAATTAAAGCTTGGACTTCATCTGCGTGTGAGTTTGTGTGAGGTCTGACACTGCCTCACTGTTTTTAGTGGTCTCAAAAGCCCAATTGCTATAATTAAAGCCTGCCTCTGCCATACCTGGTGGTTCCACTCTTGCTGCATGTGTTGGGGGCTCAGAGGGCCCAACTGCTAAACCCTTGTAAAAACCCAAAGCAATGCCTGCCACAGTGGGTGCTGCCTTTTATGGGGGTTGTTTATGGGGTTGGAGCCACTCTGCTACCTATGGGTGACTTGGAGCCCTTTACTCTCTGCCTGCCTGCCACAGTGAATGCTGCTTTTTATGGGGGGTTTTATGGGGTTGTAGCCACTCTGCTGCTTATGGGTGACTTGGAGCCCTTTACTCTCTGCCTGCCTCAGTGGATGTCTTGTGGGGTTGGAGTCACTATTCTGCCTAAGGGTGGATTGCTTCTTTGAGGGTAAAACAAAACCGCAAAAATGAAAAAAACTTGGCTGATCCATTCCCAAACAAAGTTAAGTTGATGGACGGACAGTGGATGATGTGATGCTGTCAAGTTTGTCTAGTTGTCAACACCAGCTTAACAGAACGTTCTGTGTTTTATTTTTTGTTTTTCTTAATTTTTTTGAAATGTTTTTAATCAATCTAAAAATGAGAGCGACCGACAGAATACACAGTCAATCAATCAAACAGTATAAAGCACACCAGGCCCTCCTCTCTTCCACTTCCTCCTTGAGTTTGGTCAAATCTATGTTGGTTGCATTGATTATACCATCCAGCTCATTTTCTGCTATCCCCTTTTCCTTTTGCCTTAAATTTTTCCCCACATCAAGGACTTTTCCAACGAGTCCTCTCTCCTCATGAAGTGGCCAAAGTATTGGAGCCTCAGCTTCAAAATCTGTCCTTCCACTGAACATTCAGGATAGATACGTTTGATCTCCTTGCAGTCCAGGGGACTCTCAAGAGTCTCCTCTTGCACCATAGCTCAAAAGCACAAATTCTGCGGCAATCAGCCTTCTTTATGGTCCAGCTCTCACTTCCATAAATCACTACTGGAAAAACCATAGCTTTGACTATTTGGACCTTTGTCGGCAAACTGATGTCTCTGCTTCCTAAGATGCTGCCTAGGTTTGCCATTGCTTTCCTCCCAAGAAGCAGGTGTCTTTTAATTTCATTGTTGCAGTCACCATCTGCAGTGATCAAGGAGCCCAGTAAAATAAACTCTGTCATTGCCTCCATTTCTTCCTCTTCTATTTGCCAGGAGGTGATGGGACTGGTGGCTAGTTTTGTTTTGTTTTTATGTTGAGCTTCGGCTAACTTTTTTCACTCTCCTCTTTCACTGTCATTAAGAGGTTCTTTAATTCCTCCTCACTTTCTGTTATCAGAGAAGTGTCATCTGCGTATCTGAGGCTGTTGATATTTCTTCTGGCAATCTTAATTCCGGTTTGTAATTCATCCACTCTTGCCTTTCGCATGATGGACTCTGCATATAAGTTAAATAGGCAAGGTGACAGTATACAGCCTAGTCATACTCCTTTCCCAATTTTAAACCAGTCAGTTATTCCATATCCAGTTCTGACTGTTACTATTTGTCCCACCTAACATGCTTGGCTACAAATACACAGACTGAGGAGTTGAGAAGCAAGCAGGCTCCTAGATTCACAGAGCCAGTCAAAAAACAAAATCAGTCTCTTGGAAACAGTTATATATGTTCAGAACACCCCAAATGGTTTTACAGCCAGTTTCAGTTTAAAATATTCCCCTCTCTGGCACACAATGCATTTTTGCTGGACAATTACTTGGACAGATAAAACATGTAACTTTGCCCTGTCAGATGTGTTGTAAGCAGATAAGGATGGCAAAATAGACTGAGGGTACACAAGAAATCACACTTTAATTATCACTGTGACTCTAGGGAGCCTACCAAAAGGTTCTCTCTTTAAAAGCAATTTTTAATATGTTTTCTTATCAGCTCAAATATTTTAGGTAAAATCTGTCTTGCGGCAAAATAACATTTTAAAATTTATGTCATTTTTGAAATGTTTTTCCAGCCTCGTCCCTCCCTACCCATCAGCAGAAATACTCATATTTGAAATGTGTTGAATGCAGTTTTCTTCACGGCACTTGAAAAATACACATATTGTACATTTCAATTCACTGTAAACTAATTTGTTAAAAATGCCAAACTCTTATGACTTCCTGTGAGAAGAGGATGAGCAGCAGCCCCACCCCCCAAAAAATGCTGCAGCAAAAGAGTGGGCAGTGTTTGCCCCGACTACTAAAGAAGCAAGCTGACCATATGCTACCATTGCAGAAACATGTATAATTTGTCAATGAATTTTATGTATAAAAAGCAGTTGTCATTGCAATATAGTTAACACTGAAAGAGAATGAATGTTAGATTTAGAGGTGGGAGGGACAGACGATCTGTGGTATCCCATATGTTATAAGATTTCAGTCCCTTACCACTGGGTATGCTGGTTAGGGCTGTCGTATCTTTCATTCTAGCAAGATCTGGATGGCAACAGTTTGTCCACTTCAGATGCAGACACTTATGCTAGTCTATGCTATGTCTCACTGCTTCTTTTAGTAGAGAAGATATTTCTTCTTAAGCAAAAGAATGCAAGGGTAGAGCTACTGATTACAGAGTGGTCTCTCTATTTCTCTGAACAACTGTCTGCTTGTAAGCATTGCACCGAAAAGAGACCAACGGTTGAAAGTGCTTTAATTGAAATCTATAAAGCTCCAAACCCCAAACAAATTTACTTGGGAGCAACAGAAATTGAATTCAGTGTGGCTTTCTCTCACGAACAAACCTACATATTTCTTGATAGTCTTATGAAATCCAACCTTAGCATGATCTTTTTTTTCCTGCTTGCCTGTTTCCTGTCCCCTTTTCTCCATGTTGTAGTGTTTCTCTTTTTAGAAAGTATTGCCCTTGTGGTGGCAAGATCCCAATGACTGATCAGAATTCATTTTGCTGGGGAACAGCATCAGGTGAATGCATGTGCAGAGCTTGGAAAGAAATCCTTTATGGACTATAAATCCCAGAGTTCCTGGGCCAGCAAGGTCAGTGGCCATGCTAGTTTGGGGATTCTGAAAGAATGTAGTGTAAAAATAGTTTCGCCAGGCTCTGTCATTAGTGCCTGAAGTTTGTAGAATAAGCTCAGCAGGGCATTATTGTGCTAGAGATTAAAGTAATGTATTAAATCCCACCAAAGGCACGAGATGCAGTTGAACTGCATGTATGATTGTGAACTATGTGTCTAGCTAAGTAATGACTGTATTCTTGCCAAAGTCCAAGGTCTTGTAACATGCATTTGATAAATGAAGTCCAAAATTCATTTTCTAATCTGCTGCCACAATCTGAGTTGTATGTCTGACTCCACCTGTCCTCCAATATATTTATCCAACAAAAAAAATCATCAATGTTCCTCTCTTCAGCATAGAGTGATTTGTTAGGTCTTGAGTGGATGTAGCTCTACATGAAAACATCCCTTTAAGGTGTACTTTATCTTCTCCTGGTTGTCTGCAAAAACAGTTGACTGGTTCTCCAGTGATCCAGCTGGGTAACTGTTATCATTTAAAGCTGTCCAATGTCTCTGCAGTATTTCTCAGGACTCAAAACATGAAATATTGCACTCACTTAACTTTCTTTACAACTTGTCTGTTTTTCAGTTAAGTAGGCTCCTGACACAAATAAAGTAATCCTAATAGCAGCCCACTAATACCAGCTCATGTTTATGGCTTTGCACTGGTTGTTTCCTTTCTTGAAGACTGATTGATAGACTGACCAGATTTATGTCCCATCTGTTTTTCGGAAATGGGACTCATGGCAGTAACTATTAAAACATATTATATAGCTCATAAGTTCTTCTAGATGCTTGGAAGCTTTCTTTGCAAGGCTTGTTTACCACATATTTTGCCACAATTTATAGGCAATTAATAACTAGATTCTTACCCTTCATTATTTAGACTCATGAAATGTTGCCAGAGCTTCCTGATCCTTCTCTCAAATACAGTACTTTCATCTGCATGAGCTTGATGGCTTCCGGAATGGTAGCCAGATTAGTCTACTACAGGAACAACAACAGAGTCTGGTGGCATGTTGGTAACTTACGGTATACCGTATTATGGTCTACTGTATAGTGTATAGTGGGAGAGGGACAGCTAATTATCTTAGTCCGTTGCAGCAAAGACAACAAAATCTTGTGGTGCCTTACAGGCTTGGCACAAACATTTCTACATTTTAGGCAGGAATTTGTGGACCAACACAATGTGTTATGTCTTTAACGTACCATGTGACTCTTTGCTGAAATACGTTTTGTGGACTACAATCCACTTCATCGGATGCATGCATGTCGAGCAACAAGTACACAATGCAAACAGATGAGCATGTTTACAGGATTTTATTATCACATCACATGGACTGCTTTTAGAGGGTTATGTGACAATAATATAAATAAAAGGATCAATAAAAAACAATGGGGAAATAATGCAAACCCTGTATTAAAATAAGATATAAAATTTAACATCTCGAAAGCAATTACTGTAGATTGGTTTTTTCCCATATGTTCCATCTTGTGCTGAAAATGTTCACACAAAAGCATTTCAGCTACTTTATTGTCTCCACGGAAATATTTTCATTCAAAATAATGTTTTTTTAAATCACTAGAATCTCTCCCACTTTCTTCAGCATAGGCAAGTCAGTAACATCATTTAGTTCATTAACACATCAGCATAGGAATGTTATATAATGGCACTATTGGAAATGAGCAGATTAAGCCACTGTTTTAAAAGAATGTAACAGTAAAAGAGAAGGTCATTTGGTACCTCTTTGTATACTCAAATTATGAACCATACCTGATGACTTTATGCATACAGCTATGAAAGGTGACCAAAATGAACAAACCACAATGCTTAATTTCTTAGTTTCTGCATTAAAATTAATAAATAAATATTAAAGGATCTGAAATTAGTAGCATGGCAATTCTTGTTTTAGCTGACAAAAGGAAGCATGACCCTTTTACAACTGACCCTTAAATATTTATAAAAACTAATTATCATTATCTGTATGTATTTTTATGACTATGAGGTCCGCTCTAGGCCTATCTATTTTTTTCATAACTATATATAACAAAGTCAGTGCATATTACTGCTTTTTGCTACCCTGTGGAGAAATCTGATGACCTTCTTTTGATCCATTAAACATACATTTTTCCTTTTTAATGGGGGCTTAATCCTTTTATGGCTAACAATGGTATTAAAAACTGCATGCTATCTGTTGAGGTAATGAGCAAGGTTCCCAAGTAGCCATCTCTAGAAATATACTTTAAAAATAGATTTAAAAATTTAACTGGTTCTTGTCCTTCAAGGAGTAGGATGTTACTTTTTTGCATACTGAAAATAATGAAATCCTTGTGATAACAGGCAACCCTACTAAAATGCATCAACTTTAAGAAGAATATCTGAGAGATATACACAGAAGTAATTTGATCGAACAATATGCCTCCTTCTTCAACATGATGTATTGAAACAACATGGTATATTGAGGGCAAACTACAGAGGAGAATACGGGTTATGGGGAACCTGCAAGATAGTGAAGTAACCCTTTCTTTATCACTAGGTTAAAAGGTAAAGGTTCCCCGCCGCACATGCGTGCTAGTCGTGTCCGACTCTAGGGGCAGTGCTCATCTCCGTATTCAAGCCAAAGAGCCACTGTTGTGCAAGTCCATGGCCACATGGCCGGCATGGCTGCAAGGAAACACTGATTTTACCTTCCCCCTTTTTACGGCAGTACCCATTTATCTACTTGTATTTACATGCTTTTGAACTGTTAGGTTGGCAGGAGCTGGGGTTATCAGCGGGAGCTTGCTCCGCTGCGTGGTACCCGGGATTCGAACCACCGAGCTGCCGACTTTGCAGCCGACAGTTTTCGGAAGCCTTAGTCCACTGAGCCACTGACACTTTTTGTTTCCACATAGGCACACATACTCCGTTTCAGTGAACCCTACATTTTTAATAAGTCTTGCCCCCCCAGATTGGGAACAAGCAGTTTTTCAGAAAACAGTGACAAATTATGGAAGCCATGCCCGTTAACATATGGCACTGCAGAGGAGCAACCGACAGCTGTTCCTACATAGATGACGACAATGAGGCATACCAGTGCTTTACAAATTGAACCAGAAGCAAGATTTGCAACCCTGAATGCTCGTAACCAGGTTTCCAATCACTCCATTCCATCCTCTCCTGCTCCCCACTTTGCATGCCTTTCCTCAATAGCCAACATTCCATACCTTCAAAATATGTTTAGTGTTCATTAGGCTGTTCTGGAGAAACTTCTCTTAGTTTGCCCCTAAAATAATTTCATGCTTTTATGTAACAAGAAGGGGGTAGGGAGGAAACAGAACACTGATCTTTATTTTCCTGACTCCTGCCAAAATAAAGATAAAACCAGTGCAGGAACACTGGCAGTTTCTTTTTTGCTATCTTGAGAGTTTAGCTACAATCATGATCTCTGGTAGAAAATGAGACTAGTACATGGATGAATTATTTACAGTGAAGGAGAAACCTGAACCTCCACTTCTGTTTATAGGATTGAAATGATTGCTCCAAGGATCCAGATTCATTTTGGGGGTGAACATGAGGCTGATTGCCCATCACTGGCCAGAATGCTATTGGTGTTCATACAAGCCTTGCATAACTTGGCATGGATAAGGGGCAAGGTGTCATTCTCTGGCACCTTGTCAGTTAGGCGCAGTGAGCTGTGGCCAGGTACACAACACTGACCCAAACACCAATAATATTTCAGCCATTATTCCCAAATCAGCATGTATTCTGAATTGTCAGATAATGCAAGGAAGCTGCTGAAGTGTATGTTTGTAAACAACCTATGTCCTTTCTCAGAAAAACATCCCAGAAAAAGGACACTTTTTGTCCATAGCTCAGTTAGCCCCAGCTCAATATACTTCTTTCCTAAAAGAAAATGAAAATCATTACTCATTCTAGTCTTCTCACATGTCCACCGGTCTAGTCTAGTATAAATGGTGGGAATTTGGGAATAGATATGGAAAATGTAAATGAGCCGCAGTTCATGTATTTTACAGTACTGTGGCATAGAAATTTTATTTCCCTCTCTCCCTTCTTTCTGTTTGCATAGTACAGATAAACTGGTTATTTGTATTTAGACAAAAGGTAAATGGCTTGGCTGAAACGTTAAGGTGAGATGATTTGTCTCTGAAACACAGTAGTCTGGGGTGCTTTACATTTCCTTAATTAGTTTAAGGTTTCTGAATCTTGTCATACACCCCTTTTGAGTAGAAAAGCAGCCATTCTTCTTTGACACTGGATCTGTTAACCATTTTAGTGAGAATGGTCTTCAGTTTCAATATTGCTGAACACAACTGGCTAGTACAGTATTTGGAAGCCAGAATATGATGAATACAAATATGATACATATTTATGTTGTGCAGGTATTCAAGAATTTATGTATTCCAGAAACCATGTGCTTACTTATTCAATAGATAAGGAATCAGAATGAGCAGGTAACAACAGAAGGAATGTTCTATAAAGAAGCAATACCTACCAACCTGTCTGATTTAATAAAACCAAATGCTGCAAATGCTGTTTTCTCCTTCCTGCTGCTTTCTAGACCTCCAGATATTGATGCACTTCATCTTCCACCAACCCTAACCAGGATGGTCAATGGTAAAAAAATGATGGATATGGAAGTTAAGAACATCTGGAGGGCTGCCTTCTGGAGGATTATTAACATCTGCTCTGGAGCAAACACATCCCATGCAGATTTACCATATTTCGCCCCCTTTCCCCCTTAGTTCTTGGTCTGTTTTCATTCTCTTTTTGTCTCCTGATTTGTGTTTCCATCAATGCTATTCTGCACTGGGCTTTGTTATTATTTTTTTCACAGAATTTTATTGTATCCTTCCCACGTGCTTTGCCAATTTGTTGTGAATGTCTGAGGGAGGAGGCGTGGAGGCACTAAACAAACCAACTAGCCCAAACGATGGAGTGGCACCAAGTACCGTGGCAGAGAGCTGCTTAAGCTCCTTATTTCCCGCCAGAATTACACCCTCACAGCCCCATTCCTACTCGCTTCCTTTTCACCCCAAGGTTTCTGACCTGCGGGGGGGGGGGAGAGTCGGATTGACATCAGCTTCCTTCACTCCCTTCTGCAAGGACACCGCCCCTTCCCCAACGGTGTGTGCCCTAAGGGGGGGGGGGGGTCCAAAGGTCTTCCCCAGGACCGTCCTTCTTCCGTCTTGCTGGATTCCCGTTTTCTGTCTCAGGCAGGCTCTCTTCAGCTTCGGGAAAGCGCAGGCAGCGCTTTCACCAGGCCGAAGCGCCACGGGATGTCGTTCAGTAGCCATTTCTCTCTCCCCACCCCCCACCCCAACGCCCGAAAAAAATAAAAACTCGTCTCGTGTGCGTGTGTGTTTGGGCGCGCGCCTGCGTGCGTGCCTATGTATGAAGCGGAGCCGGCGGGGAGGGCGCAAGACTTATTAGGCTGAGGTAAGGCGGCCGCCGCCTGTTGCATTTCCTGTCAGGAGGAAGCGCGCGCTTTCTCCCTCAGCGGCCCTTGGCGCGCCCGGCGGCGGCTGAGCGCTCCGGTCCTAGGCTCAAGGGGAAGTGGGGGAGGACAAGGGGAGGGAGGGAGGGGGGGAGGGGGGAGGAGAGACAAACACGAAGGCCGCGTTACATCTCAGGACGATGCAGTAGGGGTGGATAGGACCCGCCTGTGATGTAAACTGCCTCACGGCTTCCCTCCTCCCTCCCCCCCCCGCCTCGGACCTCCTGTTCAAGTTGCTGTTTGTCGATTAAAAATGGAAAGCACGAAAGAAGCTTCGGGTGTAACGAGAACGCAGAAGAGTGGTTTTCTGTGGTGTCAATGGGCTCCATTCAAAAGGCACAACAAGATCAGCTGCGGATGGGGAGGGCAGCCCTCAGCTCCAACCCAATTCCTATTTCTCTCCGGTGTAGGTGAAGACGGCACAAAACCTGCGTGAGGGGAGGGTGATCAGCGCAGAGAGGGGGGTTTCTGCCTGAGCTGGAAGCGAGAAGGCTGCCTCCTTGGAAATCCGTTGGGGGGGAAAAAGGGCCGTGTGCTTGGCAACCGTTGGTGCTTCAAGTGGGCCTGGGACACACCCTGTATTTTTCTCGGCAATACCTAGGCAAGCGAAGCGGACCATAAAGGGGGTGGTGGGGGGTGGAGAGGGAATCCCGGAGAAACACCAGCTTGGGGGGGGGGCATGTGGAGCAACAGGAGCAAGACGAGTTTCTGGAGCGTCGGGAAAAGGTGGGGTGGGAGGAGGGAAAAAGAGGCCCTGCAGGAAAGAAAGCCGAAAAGGGGCTACGAAGGGGAGAAAAAATGAACGCAAGAGCGGTCGGCTCTCTGCCCGAAACCCGGGCAGCAACCGCGAGTGCTTTGCAGGATGCTCGCTTCTTGCAAACCTCTCCGATTCATCTCCGGGGCCGGAGAGATTTTAGTTATAAGAGAGCAAACGGGCTTGGCAGAGGCTCTTATTCCGGAGAACGAGGACGCCCCGAGCGGCCAGGGCAAAAGCAAACCGAAGGACCGAGACCTAGGTTGGCCTGATATGATGATAGGAAATAGAGAAGAGCACCCCCCCCCCTCGGGCGAGCAGGGAGGTCCGGGCGGGTGGAGGGAATCAAGGGGATGCCCATTTAGGAAGGACATGTTGAATGCACCTCGTGCAGACACGCTCCGCCTAGCCCGGCCGAGAGGGCAAAAAAGAGGCTCCCGCCCGTGACTCCTTTCTTTTGGCACGTCGGAGGAAACTCCCGGTGGGGCTCTGTCCTCCCGCCGAAGGCAGACTTTCTACAGCTCCCTGATCGCAGAGGCTGCATGTGGTGACATAAACAACCCACCCCTCCCCGTCTTCTCTGGTAGGAAGGGAGCGAGGTCTCAAAAAGGTAGAGAAGAGAGCAGCACCTGTAGAGCACAGGCGACCGCTTAGCCCCATCCCACCCCTACCCCCACCCCCATCCCACCCGCGCTGCAGAGTCAGTCTGAGTCGTTCACACACGTTTGTGTCTCTTGGAAGGCGCTGCCTTTGCCACGCCCGGGTTGCAGGACGCCGCCGCCGCCGCCTTCAAGCTGCTTCAGCCGCCGCCGCCGCCGCCGCCGCTCCTGATCAGCATTCGTGGGGCGAGGAAAGCGAAGTGCGGCCAGAGCGATTGGGACGTGCCATCCGGCTGGCGGTGCAAGTATGAGGCGAAGAGTCAGGGCGCAGCCGCCGCCGCCGCCGAGCCGAGCCGTGGTGGGAAGTGCCTCGGGTTGCCCTGGGATTTTGCCACACTGAAGCGCTGGGCGGGGAGCAAAAGAAACCGGAGGGAGCCCCTCCTCGACGCTACCGGATCAAATTCCTTAACGGAGCGGGACCACCTGGGGGGGGGGGAAGGCTGTCTCCTTCATGCCTCGCTTGCGGCTTCCTCCAGAAAGCGTGCAACAAATGGCAGCCAGAGCTGTGATCCCGGCTGCGGTAGCGGCGGCGGCGGCGGCGGCGACTCCCAGGTGAGACGCCAAGGCTCCGCCGGGCTGCAAGCTGCAGCGCTCCGTGCATGCATGCCTGCGCCTCGCCTTCCTCGCCTCCTCCTGAGTCACCCCGCTGCAATTGGTAAGGCGCTTCCCCTCGCCGGTCACGCGTGCCTCGGGTGGGCTGATCATCACTTCGCAGCCCAAAAGCCACAACTTCACATTTGCGCTGAGGCGGGGGGGGGCGGTCTCCACCTTTCCCTTTGGCCTTTGCATAGTGCTCCGAATCCCCTTGGCTTAGTTAGTGGAGGGCAAGAATGGGGAGTTCAGACCTGTGTTCCTGTGTGTGGAGATCGTGCAGAATCAGGGATGACTGGAATACAGAAAAAGAGATGAAAACCGAGGCAGTGGAATGGCCCCATCCACTCGGGCTTCCTGACCCTCACCTCAGTGTGTGGAATTTCATAGCTATGTATAGGCAAGGTGGTGGTGGTGCAGCAGTGTTCTCCAAGCGAGACCAAGTGTCTCTCTGTATCCGTCTCTCTTTATGTCCTTAGAAATCCCACAGCCTTTGAGAAAGTGGGTGCCTATAGGTTATCCACCTGCAATGACAAGGGCTGTGGGAGATAATAGGATGTATTAATTGTGCCAGCTTTTGCTTCTCATGGGGTCCATGGATGATGGCCGAAGTACTCTAGGGGCAGAAATTGAAGCAGAGGGGGTAGTAGAAATCTGGTTGCTTATAGTTTATAAAATATAACATATTAAAGTTGCTTGAAATACATTGTTGAATGTGTTTGATGCAAGGATCTGTGAGGAGAAAGACACTGATCCTCAAAAGTTTAGATAGAATTCATTCTGATTGCGTTTACACATCCTGGAAGTTTGTGTGCTTTTGTGTGCTGGAAACTAGAATCTTCAAGGTGAATAATTTTTCAGATGTTTAATTTTTGCTTCTGATACCCACAACTTTATCATCAGATGCAAGTTAGTGTGAAATTTGGTGACAAAGACCAGAGTATGTGAGCTGTACTATAAATTGACTTTCACATACCCCTGCTGTGCCCCTCAGCGGATCAGTTTCTCATATTCCTGTATTAGTTTCAAGTTAAGAACAAATCTGACTCAGAGTACCAGAACAATTGGCACTCTGAGCCAATTCCCTTCTCATCGTTTCTCCAAGTAACCGTTAACATGGTTATGAGCAAGAATTCAGCATATGGAGTACTCTGAAACTAGTAATAATGCAAAAACAATGTGAAATTGAATACAGTAAAAACAATGTAAATGTGAAATTTGCCATTGAGTTTAGGAGGCTGCAGCTTGCGCCCAAAATTGAATTAGGACTTGGTTCTCCTAACCTCTGAAGTCAATGGAAATATCCCATTTGACTTCCAGGAGGGAAACAAACTGTCAGCTTCAACTTCTGTCTAAATTCACATTTCTCTTGTGTTGCTAATTGTATCCTTTAGGAAACATTTACTGTTTGGGGATATTTGAGGCCTTTCGTAATCTTCTATGGTAAAAATGGCACTTCAGTTTTTTGATACTGAGAAAGATTATTATTAGCGAAATACATGTTGTGCCAGAAGACAGGGATGGTGAAAAGAAAGATTTATTTGCATGAAACAAAATAAGCATATAATGAGGATAATTCATGCTGAAGTAACTTCAGTAAGCAGGTAGTCAGATAAAAGGTAGATCAGGAATCTTTATCTTGCTTATGCTAATTGGAACACTTTTTATCCCTTATAGGATGCACACTGAATGCATATTGAACCTAGTTAAGCCCTTTAAGTATCAAGCCGCTGAAGCTACTTTGGAAAGCAAGGCCATCAATAACAGGGGACTTGTTTATGTGATCAGTTATCTGGTACTACAGTCCATTAATTCACTTTTGTTGCTGGTTTGTTTACACATTCCAGGGATGAACTGGAGGATGAAGTGAATTGTAGAATCATAGGGTCAGAAGGCATTGACTTCTTCATTTTAAACCCAGAAAACGTGATCCTATCGGCAACAACTGGATTACTACCTTTGCTGGGTAAACATGGTGAAGAGTTATGCAAGCAGAGGGTTGATATGTGAATAATTTGATAACTAATGTAGTGTAGTGGATAGATGACTGGCGGTTTGGATTCCTATCACTTCTTGGTACTGGAAACTCACTGGAGGATAGTAATGATAAATCATTCCTTGAACAGCTCCCATACCTCCAGGATCCTACTAGATCACTGCAAGTTGGAAGTGACTTGATGGCACATCACAAAAAAGTAGCTGAAACAACACAAAATTCCAGGCAAAATTCCTTGTCCTTGAGTCAAGATTCTTGGGAAGCATGGAAGTTTTATTAGAATTTTCACAGCTGTCTTGAGAAAGAATCGAAAGTGAAAATAATTCTTCATCTGAAGAATTTTGGAAAACTCAAGGAAATTGAATTCAAACTAGATAACGGATCATCTAATGGAATTTTTCTAGTTTTAAATTCACATCTTTGTGCTTTGACTTATTTATGGGGAACATTCATCAACTTTGGTGTCATTAATTACGTGATCAGAGAAAGTAAACTAGAGCTACACTTTGCTTATGTGTTTCAGAAAGCTGATTGATAAACATGGCTCCATATTTGCAAAAGTGAAGAGCATGTATTAACCCCAAGTGAAGCATTTTTAAACCCTGTTTTCCAGAGGGAGAAGGATAAGCATATGCTTAAATCCATGGTGAGAAATGTGCAGCATTGCAGACGTTGGACTGCAACTCCCGTAATCTCTCAACATTAAAAAAACTTGGGTTGGGTTCATAGCAGTGCATTCATACTCTGTGCAATCCTGTGCTTGTCTATACAGAAGAGAACACTCTTGGGCTTAGTAACAGAGGTGAGCCAAGTGCTGATTTGTTGTTGTGTAGCAACTTCCATTTTGCCTTGCCAGTGGCAGTGGGTGCTGTGAATTGTACTCCAATAACATCTGGAACACCACACTTTGCCCAGCCCTGGATTTAAACCTTAATTCATTCTGATTTGGCCAGACCATGTTCTTGGCTAGGAGCTGGGCACTTCTCCTTTTGTGGGAAAGTGATGTGGAGAAGGAGAATAATAAATTCCTAGAAGTGTTAGTGTCACTTTAGCAATGCTTGATTAAATCTTTGTTGGTCTGACTTGTTTCTGGGCTGATTAAAAATATTCATGGATTTCATCGAGTTTGAGAGGATCACCAATTAAAAAGGGGGGCTGTTAATATTAAAAAGGTAAAGGTTCCTCCTGCACATGTGTGCTAGTCGTGTCCGACTCTAGGGGTGGTGCTCATCTCCATATTCAAGCTGAAGAGCCAGTTTTGTGCAAGTCCGTGGCCATGTGGCCGGCATAGCTGCAACGAAACACTTTTACCTTTTAAAGATGTTTTAGAATGATTTAAATGGTAGAATGATATGCAATATTTGATCTGTAATTAGAAGAGAAAAATCTGTAACCGCTGAAAGCTTTTTTGTGGTTGTTACAGCAGCCATGTTTCTTGTCTCACATAACTTATTTTGTTTGTGATTCGTCTTCATGAGCCAAACTTGGATTTGATTTGCCACCCTGATTTCTCAGATGTGAATGTCTTTCTAAATTGCAGCGCTGGAACAATTAGTACGATTTTGGCCTTAATTACAGCTTGCAATATTTGCAATATACTTTGCCTTAGAGATATTGAATTACTTAGCAGAAGTTTCTAGAATTAATGGATTGTGGCCTGTTCTTCGAGCAAATTCATCGAAAGCAAAAAGACCTAAGTTAATCACAATTAAATTTAAGTTAATTTCAGAAGAACTACTCAAAGGACAACATGGTTGATACTGGACTGTATACCTTTCTTATATAAGTTCCTTTTCAGTTCTTGGAAACCAGTGGGTTCTGCTACTCAGAGTTTTCCATTATATTTGAGTTGTGGGCTGTGATTACTGCAGTTCCCAGTTTATCTCTCAGCCAGAACTGGAAACAGTCAAATCTATGATTTCCTCTACTTGTGTTGAAGCAAATTGGCTTGTAGTAACTGTTTGTTTGTCAGTTCAGATAGAATGGCAAATCATTGTTAGAGCAAACCATAAAAATAAGAAACGGAATTGGAATAGGAGAGTCAGAGATACGACATCAGAAGTCAAATTGTATATACAGTGGACCCTTGTATAACAAACAGCTTGTATAACATAAAATTTGTACAACATAAAAAATTCCAGAGATAGGGAAAATTTGCTTAACATAGTCGCCTATGGGGAGAATCCGTACAACATAAAAATGGGATCACTCCGTTTTCAGTGCATTCCTATGGGAATTCGTATAAAGGAAATTTTGCTTAACATAATTTCATTTGGAACGAATTAGTTTCTTTATACGAGGTACCACTTTATCTGAAATGGGCTGTAAAGTGGTACAGACAAGCAGAGATTCAGTCAAGTAGATTGAAACACAGGTACATGGTTAATGAAGACGAGTTTTCACCAAGTGATAATCTGGAGGAATGCAAAGTGTCAATTACACATCCATGTTCAGCAGATTTATGCCATAATAAATAGCTGAGAGGAATGACAATGGATGTAGCTGTTTGACTTTATAAAGTGTATGTCCGGAGATGAGGATTCACAGGATTTTCTTTCTGTTTATATTGCATTATGTTTCAGAGGAACAGTGCTCTTTATGGGGATCCACCCATCATGAAGTTAGTGTTAGATTACTCATGTCTGAGTTTTCCATGTTCATGATGGTGAAGCATTAACAGAAAAATTCAGTTTCTCAAGACCACACACTCAGAGTGAGGTCTGTAAGATGTTCGTTGCCCTTAGCTGTCTTACCACAAATTAACTAACTCATACCTTTGCAAGGTGGAGGAGTGGGGAGATACAATATTGCATCATCCCTTTTAAAAAATATGATTGCACTCAAGACTTTGCAGTTTTACAAGTTTTCCTGTTTAATTAGAATGATACTATTTCTCCTGGACACCTCTCCCTAGCACTGACCACTTGTTTGGGGTGAGAAGCTACAGATTCTGGACAGCCTTCTTCAGTTCCCAAACAGGTGATCAGTGCTATCAAAATCTGGCAGGACCATCTGTTCAGCAGTGGAAACCCTTTCAGATAGTGGCATGGGTGCAATCTGTTATTGCATATGAGAATCTTTGGATTAAGTGCATTGTGTTCAAAGATACAGTTACTATGCACAGAAAGTAAACAGAAGCCGTTCTGTGTTGTGTCGGTAATTTGATAATACATTTTACATGCTTTAAGTCAGGCCTGCCCAACAGGTACACCACGGGCTACTGGTAGCCCGTGAAGGGTTCAGAAGTAGCCCGCTGGCCATAAATAAAAAAAGCGAGGGGATAAGTTCTCCACCCTCCCTCCCCCATCCCAAGGACCACCACTGCCCTAGCAAAGTTCTGGGTCTGCCGGCCCACTGTCTCAGCTGAGCGGGGCAGTTCAAGGGCCATATTGCATTAAAATCAGTTTCCCCCAGAACGGATTAATTGGTTTTTAATGCATTCCTATGGGAAACTGCTGCTCTACTTACAAAAGTTTTTACTTATGAGCATGTGCTCGGAACAGATAAAATTCGTAAGTAGAGGTTTTAGTCTAGAAGCCCTCAGGCACTTTGGGCCGGAAAAAGTAGACCTTGGCCTGTTCAAAGTTGACAAAAACATCAATCTTGTTGCTTTATATGCAAAGCATGACCAAGTGCAAAATCCTTTTGCTCTAATAATCTATTTATATTCTGTGATTTTAAAAAGAAAGATATCCAATCCATATGAAACATCTTCCAAGCTCCTTTCTTTTCCAGCTTGAGCTTCAATATCTGTGAACATTAATCTGTGTGAAAAGTGTTATGTAATTCTTCAGACCAAGTTTCCCAATGGTAGCTCTTGATTTAGAGAATTGTCAAGGCCAAAGCTTTTTATCACATTATTCAGCAGTGACTAAGGGAAAAACTCTTAATGCTCAATGACTGGTGCCTGCAACAGTTGTTTCTAATTATGGCTTAGTCACTTGTGCAGTTCTGTAGGTTGAACTAGATCCCAGGTATCTGTATTTAGTTGAAGCAGAAAAGTCCAGCATTGAGATGGTAGGGCAGATCTACACATATTTGGCTTCAAAGAATAACAACCAGTATTTATTTCTGGTTTCTTTTTCTAAGGGCTGTGTGTGTGTGTGTGTGTGTGTGTGTGTGTGTGTGTGTGTGTGTGTGTGTGTGTGACAGAGAGAGAGAGAGAGAGAGAGAGAGAGAGAGAGAGAGAGAGACAGAGAGACAGAGACAGAGACAGAGAGAGAGAGAAGAGTGTCCAGTTTCACAGAATCACATGTTATTAATGAATCTGCATAGAACTAGATCTACATTTTAAGCACTTTATAATATTATTACCTGAAAAACTCCCATCTCAGACATGCCTCTGTATGTCAGTTGTCATTATAACTGGTTTTCAAATTTTCTTTCTGGTTGTTTTTTAGTTTTGAAAAAACACCTGGGACAAAATTGTTCTAACAAATCTGCAACATTTTCCACTGAGTTGCTTTTTTATCCTGATCAATGTAACATATTATCCTCCCCCCCCCCAGTAAATTGTGATGCAGAAAAGCAGAGTAGTATATGTTGATTGTCAGTAAGTTGGCTACATCCAGGGAACATACAGAATTCTCACTGAGATCAGAAAGTAAAAAGTGTATAGTACTTATTAAACTAACTCTAACACTGTCACTAACCCTTAGTGTGCTTGGATTTATTTATTTATTTATTTTTATATTTGTATACCGCACCATTTTCCCAAAAGGGGAATTGTCACAGCCAGGGTCAAAAAAGATGCCACAGCTAGGATGAGCATGAACTGGTTCATCGCAGGTTGTTCCACTTTGTAAAGGTGGCAGCACAGGGGTTGCCGCTGTCCTCTCTTGCCTCCTCAGCCAATCACACCGGCCCGGGGTGCGTATTTTTCCCAACTTGGCAAATCTCCCAGTCATGAGCAAAAGCACAGACATTTCTGCCCTTCCCTTTTGGCCGAGTGGCAGATCAGCCAAGAGGGCAAGGCAGAGAGGTCTGAGCTGTAGATGGGACTGGAAGATCAATTGAGGAGATGCTGGAAGCTAGGTAACTGGGTCTGGTAAGTGACTGCTTGAGACATAGGAGGCGGGGGAGGGGAGCAGTAGCACCTGTGCCACTGCTTTTAAGAATTGGAATGAACTGGGACTAATTGGTTTGTGCCAATCTCTAGCCACTACTCATTCAGTGCAAGTTGTTCTAGCAGCTGAGGTTTAAGGAATATTTCTTTTACAGTGAAATGTGATCATGATTCTACACTGTTGAAGTGTAAGAAAGAAGCATTAGTGGTCAAAATGAGATGACATGTTTTTCTTTCTGTGTAGAGATTATTTGAAGGGGAAAATGGGAGAATAATAGAAAAGGGGATTTTAAGGATGCATATGCTCAGTTAAGTAGAACAACAAGAATCATGATGTTTACCTATTGCACCCAAGAAGCAAGTGCTATGTTGAACAGCATTTCTTTTTAGATCACATGCTTAAGTTTAGTTCTGTTTTAATTCTCCTACCTTAAATTAGACTTTATGTTTGCGTTTTTCAACTAAAAAGCAGCATCATTTAGTAGTTTTCCAGAAGCATGAAAGTGAATATGGAGCAGAGAAGGGACCAACCACAATAGCAGAGAAGTACTGGGCTTATTACATTCCAAGTCAAGAGACCTATTTCCCCCTAGGTTGAGGCATATTAGAAGGCGAAAGTGCACATTCTGTTGTATATTTCTCTATGGTTTCTTGTTTAGGAGGGCTCAGTGCATAATTTTTCCCCTTCGAAGATTGAAATCAAAAATAAGAGGTGTGAAATAAGTCCTTTTTTGTATGCTCTGTGTTTGGCCAAGAAAGAAAGGAGGTGGGAGAGTAGAGAATTTGCATTCGAGCCAGTACTTGGCTTTCGCTCTTATGTCTAATGGGCTTGGCTGTGGCACTTGTGGAGCAGTACAGTACCTCTGTGCCCCCAGCTGCCAGTTCTCTTGCACTGAGAGTTAAAATGGCAAGGCATTTGGCTATAGGGTGTACTTCTAGACATACTTCAGCCACAGTGCCTTTCTTTTTAGATATCACTGCTGACTTAAATGTTGCAATATTTGTTGCCAGTATGAAGCTCCTCTTAACAGATGGTCTAATCCGCTGTCATGCTGTGGCAGAATGACGGAGTGTTCTGCTATTGTTAATCCAGTCATGTTGCTATTTTCCCGGGGACACACCACCGATTGTTTTGAACAAGAGGGAAATGTAATGTGCATAGTCTCAATTTAATTGTTAGTCTCAACTGGGATACCCCTCTTGTATGGACTGAATTAACAGAAGTGTTGACTCAAAAAATTCCATTCGTTCAGCAGATTGACCCTAACAGTTAGATTTATCTCAAGAGGCTTATTGAGGACTGGCACGGAGGACAGAGTTTTAAAACAATAGTTAGGTCCCAGGCCCTGTGCTCAAATGGATGCTTAGTGAATACTATTGCTTATCCCTGCTTTAGTCTCATTATTCATCCAAATGCTCTCCTTTATGAGAAGTAAAAAAAGTTGTCAATCTCTTGCATACTCACCTGCAGTTTTTGTATATTCAGGAAGCATGCCTTTACTGAAGATAAATAACTATAAGGAAATATAGCTGAAGTCTGCTAAGTCTTGTGGGTCAACACAGCCACATTGGTTTTGTGGTAGAGCTGACCCGGAAACCTAAACACTTTCCAAATGTCTACTGTACAAAATTTTCAATTATTCAGTTGAGGTAACACAGGAAGTCGTGGTGGGAACACTCCTTTTCTAATAATGATGCTTTATTAAGCAAGCACTGCAAGATGGGAGTTGAACAGTGAACTGTGAAGGCTGTCACCCCAACAGGAAGGAAGGAAAGAGAGGCGATTTTGTAATGGCTGTAAGGGAATTGCTTTGGCCTTCAGAAAAAGATGGATAGTTGCATTGGGAATTGAAAAGGAAACAGTAGTGCAAGGTATGGAAGACATCTTTCCATATTCTTAGTCCCAACAGATGTTGTTGTTCAGTCGTTCAGTCGTGTCCAACTCTTCCTGACCCCATGGACCAGAGCTCGCCAGGCCTTCCTATCTTCTTCCACTGCCTCCCGGAGTTTGGTCAAATCCATATTGGTTGCATCGATGACACCATCCAACCATCTCATTCTCTGCCGTCCTCTTTTCATTTTGCCTTCAATCTTTCCCAACATCAGGGATTTTTCCAAGGACTCCTCTCTCCTCATGAGGTGGCCAAAGTACTGGTGCCTCAGCTTCAAAATCTGTCCTTCCAGTGAACATTCGGGGTTGATTTCTTTCAGGATGGATAGTATAGGGATTTTAACATCAAGATAAAATCTGTAAAGAATGCATTACAAAGCATGTTCTTTCCTTGACAATGGCAAGACTTTGTTGGAAATGGGAACTCCAAAAGGAACATTTAGAGCAAATAACGATAGCTCAAATCACATGAATTGTACTACTGTACCAGTATAAATAAAGTCAGCAGAAATCTTAGTGGTGAATTGTCTCAATGACAAGTCAACTTAGGCATTTGCTATTCATGACTCAGTGCATGATGACAAATGCCTACATTGATTTCTTAACTTGTGGCAGTTTACTGTTCAGATTTATGCCAGATTTGCTGTATGAGTGAAGAAAGTGATGGGATTTGGGCCAGCAAGTCCAGAGTTAGTTAAGCTGTCCCAGCCAAGATCCTTTTCTTGGATCACCTGGACTTCAGGCTTCGGTGTTGCAAATGAAAGTGTTGTGTGAACCTAGGCAAAGTATTTGTTTGAGCTGCTTCTGAAATCATACTGCTTGTGTGACCTGCTAGAGCACTGATTCCCAACCTGGTGTATTTGTACCTCAAGGTTTATGAACCAGAACATTCTGGGATAGGTGGGGAAAAAACTGAATAATGTTGGGAAAAGGAAAGCATACCTTTCCTTCCATAGGCACATGCATCAACAGTGTAAGACAAGATGCAAGTCAAAAGTAATGGAATTAATTGAGCATTGAAATGAGCAGTGGAGTAGGTTTTCTTCATTATTTAACCTTAGGAGCTGTAGTCCCTTGCTTTGTTATTTTAGTTAATGGTGGGGAGTCCTCTCTAAACAATATGTTGAAATACACCAATATGTCATGTATGGTCAGTTGTCTGTTCCGGTGACAAGCTCAGCTTTCACTCTCCTCCACTTCACTTATATTCAAGTGCTGTTGCACCTGCATTGTACATATATATATAAGCAGATACTTCATCGGTTCTGTGAGCAGTGTTCAATGAGTGGATTCTTTCAGGTTTTCTTTGACGTATTTACAGTACTTGAATTCTTCTGTTGAGTTTTGAGTGCAAACATATATGCATTGTGGGTTCACTTTATTCATCTATTGCTTTTTAGTCCCATTAATGGACTATATATTTACAGTTACAACATATAAATTTGAAATGATATCAGCCATATTACAGTAATTGCAAACAATATGTAGGGTATAATTTATAGGCTGCCAAGGGGTATGTAAGTGAAGAAAGGTTGAGAACCACTGTGCTAGAATATCTCAGGGAAGCAATTTCAGAAACCAAAAGAGAATTCTTCTTACTTGATAGTGGAATCAGAAGGAGTTTGAGTGTTAGGTGTGGTTTAACATGTTTTCAGAATTTCATATTGCCAATTAATTAATAATATAATGTGTCAGGAAATGTTCAACTGTACTGTGTCGTAATTTACTAGGTTCTTATGACCTCACTTTGCCAGAAAAAAATGTAGCCTTTGGAGTAAAGATAAAACTCTCTGGTAGAGCTCTTCATCAACAAAACTGAGAGCAACCTATTTAGCTTTGCATGGTGGCTTGTTTGAGAACCCTTTGGTTTTTGCAGTTTTTCGGGTATTCAGCAACACCCACAAAATTCATGGAAGATGTCAGGGGTTATGGCCATCACAGGGGATCAAATATTGTACCCAAGGAGTATGTATCTAAAAATGTAAATGGGATCCCCAGCTCATACAACTGATTGAAGAAGACGTAAATGTCATCGAATACGTTCATTCAATTTATGCAGAGTATATGTGTGTGTGTGGTATAGTGGGGAGGAAAATTGTGTGATTCAAATGGTGCTTCATGCTTCGGCAAAAGTGACATCATCTTATTATAACTTGTACATATATTTTTATTTTTATTTTTTATTTGCAAGTTAAGACTTTCCTAAATTTTGGAATTGTCCTGCTATCAAAACAAGTGTTAGATTAGGCACACTGTTGGGATTCTTATTTTCAAATTATTTGATAGCAGTGCATTCTTTTTTTTTTTTGGCAGATCTTCATTTTTATAGCATCTGTCCCACTTGATAATGGAGTCCACTATCTTTTTTTCCTATTTTCTTTTTGGGGAGATGTGAGATGATAATTTAAAAACTAGACAGATTGTTAGTGTTCAGTTTTAAACCGTGTGGCTCTAGATTCAAGGGCTGGAAAGCCAATATTTGTACCCTGCCCCACGACAGCTTAACTGTGGAGATGGGAACTCAGTGCAGTAAAGCAGAGGTTCAAATTGTTGGAAGTCAAACCTCTGGCTCCTACTGTAAATAAACACCACACAGCTCACTAGGGATGAAGGAGTAATTGATCCCATTTAACTGCACACAGGTTGTTTAGGATGGTAGTCTTAGCAAGAATATCAGTGTAGAACAGTTGCCTTGGTTTGAATATCAAAGTATGTTTGAAGGAGACAAAAAGCCCTTTTACACGACCCCTAAAATCCGCTGCAAAACACTTGCAGATCCGGAGCATAAAATTGTGGACTTTAAAAAAAAAGTGCACCCATGCCCACTTAAGCACGCCCCAGCACACTTTACAAGTACCTGGTCTCTGGAGGTAAAAAAAATTCTGATGCGGATTGTAAAGCTGTGGATGCCGGGCTCTCCTCGCCTTCTGTTTGTTTTTGTTGTCCCCGCCGCCCCTTTGACAGACAGGAATCCCGACAGGGCTGCTCTGATGGCGAGCGGAGGTGAGCCTGCATTTTTTCTCCCTTCTTTTCTCCCTCCCCTCACCACAGACAGAAGCAACAGAGTGCGGAAGGGTGGGAACACAGGAAGAGGAACAAAACCCACATGATCTCTGGCTGGGGGGATCCGAATTTAAGCTACCAGCGGATCTTAGGGGTTGTGTAAAAGGGCTCAAAGAAACAATGTAATGATCCTTACTTTGACTAAACGACAAAGAAGTTGACTTTTACATGTATTTTCTCCTGCTTAATTGAACTATAGGTTAGCATGCATTTTAAAATACAGTACTTTCCTGGGTCCTTGTTTGTAGCTGTTTGCACTCTATGTTGGAACTGAGAGCCGCAGCTTTTGAAGGTTTTGGCATTATTTCCCTTGATTAAATTTCTAATTTTAGAGCAGTAGATCTTCAGTAGATCAGATATAAGCCCTCTCCTCTGTGCTGGTGTTGGAGCTTCAATCTGTTACAAATGGGGATAAGCCACTTTGCTGTTCAGTGCTGAGTCCAGAATGTCCGCCCTCCCTTCAGTGTGGTGCGGATGGGCAATGTATGTATGTGTATGAATGATTGTGTGAGAGTTACAGTACAGTAGTGTGTTTGTGAGTGTGTGTTTGTATGATATGTGGAGTTCAATTTGCAGATCTGGTGCGGCATACCTCAATAAAGTCTTTTTTTTTAACACTAGTTCCTGAAGTTCTCACTTCTTCGCAAACCTCTTCTTTCCCTGGAGCCCCATATATCTCTTTCCGTTTCCTCGTTATATTCTCATCAGCTGTGCCTTAGTTACTAATTGGTCTCTTGGTGCAACCAGAAAAGAAGAGGTTGACAAAGGAGTAAAGCAAGTGTGATCTTTTCTCAGGTCTTGCACCCCCCTTTCTTCCTCTCTTTGAGTAGATGCATTAGATAGCACTTTGTTCTTTACTACAACAGGTTTCATGAAAAACAACTGCTTAACAATTCTCTCTCTGAGGTCCCGTCTCTCTCCGATTTTGCTTCCACCCTTTGAAATTTTTCATTCTCTACTTCCAAATGAAACTGTGTATTGACAACATTGAATAAAGCTGGGGATGGTACAGGCCTTGAGACCCCCATGCCTGTCCCTCTGGTTCCAAGGATGAGAGACTCAACTCCCATATGTCCCTCATACAGGCATCACTCCCACATCTCCCACCCCTCTTGTCCAGGGCTATGCATGGTTTGAGCGGGATGCCTCTCAGTGAAGGCTGGTCCCACAGCAACTGGGCCCTTCCAGCCTCTCTGTCTTTCAAAGTTTGCCCTCTCCAAGTCCTCTCTCCTTTCATTCTCATTCTTTGGTTTTTCCCCCCAATCTGGCAGCTTGTGAGGAGGTTTACTGTGCTGTTCTTGTTCAGTTTCTTTCTAGACATCCTTCAGCTGCACCCATTCCCCTGCTCCAGGAACTTCTTTGACAATATAAACCCAGTCTTCAGTTGTCCCCTACTTGTAAAATGCAATGACAGCAGTGAGCAACGAGGAAGAGAGACAGTTCACTTGTCTCTCCTCCTCCTCGTCGTCATAATTCAGCACTTGCATGTGAAATGCTTCAACACGGCAGATCTGGGAGCGATGCCTGTATAGGAATAGACACTGATTAAGTGCCATGGAGGGAATTTACATCCTAAGCCTGCTATGGCAATGACAAAACATGTGAAAGACCAGGGGGGTTTATGAAATGACCTGTCGTAGTATTATGGTCTAGAATGATTATTGATCAGTACATAGAGATTATTAAATTGAAGTGCTTTTTGAGTATTGTTCTGCCTGAATCTAATTGTGTTGAAGTGGAGTTGATTTGTTAAACACCAAAAGCAACTAATAAACATTTAAAAGGCTTTAGCTAAAAATGAAGAACTGAGGAAACAGATTCAGATTTCATCATCCCACAGTTTAATCGGCCTGGTTCAGATACTATCTTTACCTGCTATTAACCATGGATTGTTAGGACCTACTGTTAAGATAAAAACATGCACCCTTCCACTTAATATTCCATATCTCCTAACTGTGTTTAAGTACAGTAATTAATCAGTATCGTAGGATTAAGGTTAATCAGGGATTTCCTTATCTGAAACTGTGGTGATAACCTCGGTAAGGCTACTGTAGAAAATCTGTAAAACGTGTGTGTGTGTGTGTGTGTGTGAATATGTGATGCAGTTTACACAATTTTCATTGTAATTAAATGGATAATGTGTTTGTGTGTTTGGTTGTTTGATTAGGCCCCATTTTGCTGTATGTTGTAACTCATGTGACCCTAATGTGGTTCTGAAAATGGAATTCTTGACTTAACAAAGCCTTAGGAGAAGAAATAATGAACTACTGAAAAACATCGTGCTTATTCCAGGATGAGCTTTTTCAGGCCAGATGAAGATCAGGATGTTGCTGCTTGTTTAATTGAAAGTATAACTTTACCCTTGAAAAGAACATGCCTTTTCCCCAGTTCTATTCTCTATTTCTATTGATCATGATATATGATTGGCTATTTGAACATAAACTAAGGTCAATGACTGGATGATGTCCTTGTTCTTTTCCACTCATGGTGTCTGCCAACAAAGCTGTTTTTAATTAGCTCCAGCAAGGGAACTCAAATGCAGAAAGGTTCTCTGGAGGGAAGCAGCCTTACGGATACAAATAATTCTATTGAGGATATATGGTCACTTCAGCTGCCCTGTAGCCCAGAATTTATCTTTGGTTCAATTCAATTTCGAGAGGGAGAAATGTATAGAACTTCAAGTTTAGCTTTATGTTGTAGCCACTTCTGTACATCCCATTAAAAAAAGTTAACATTGAGTCCACTGTAGAGTATATCATTATGGCAGGTTGCACTAGTTTTCTCTTCTGCACTTCTCTGACTTTTGTTTATCTCTTCCTGCCCCAAAGAAATGGTTTCTTATTACTTTTCATTAGTCATCCCATTACTTTTCTGATGAAAAGGCCCATTCAGAAAGTGTACAGTTTGTTCAGTCAAGATCCACCTTATCAACAGACATTTTAAGTGCCTCTGTTGTCTCAGTGAGGGGCACCAAACTGAAAATTGTTAATTTTGTAAAGAACTTTACCGATGTAGCCTTTAGTAACATTTGTGTCTAAAGCCGTACCTTTGGGGAAAATGCTAAAAGAGATTGATACAATTGGCAGCCAGGCTACTCTCGTACCACCAATTGTGATCTGTAAGACCCTCTTGAATCAAGTCCTTATGGAGGCAATTCATATGGCTCTGTATCTTCCAAACCCTTTGACATTTCTTCAGAGACTATAGCATAGATCCATCAGAAGATGCTAAATCTGACACCCAACCCAAATATAGTCCATACCCATCAAAGCTGGCATTGAACCCCAAATCGGTATTGTTGTCTAACCAGAAAATGAGAAAGAAATCAACTCATTCTGACATTTGGGCTAAAAAGACAAGGGCTAAACAGAAATCAAAACCAAAATGCTGCCAACTGTATGTCCCAAGTGCTTACTCCAAAATCTCCACCTCAACGCCAAGCCCCAAGGTGGACCCAATTGCTTTGGGTTTACCTTGAAGGAAGAAACATTTCAAAGCCTGTGCCTCACCAGCTTTCAGTCACTGAAGTCAATTAATTCAGAGGATTCTAGGCAAGCTTTCTCCTTTTGGGAAAGACAGAGAGACAATCAGTTGCAGGATTTACCTCAGTACCGAGCAGGATCTCCTTGGAATTGGCTGCTACTCTCAAGGAAGTGAACCCCCTGTGCAGAATGTGACACATACTGCACCATTCCCAGGTGACAGCCAAGGTAATGTTCCATTCCACACTGTATTTGCTCAGCATGATGCCTTAATATTTCCCTGGATTGGAATGGCATTTTTCAGCTCCACCCTTTTATGATTACTTGAGTCCACTGAGAGATAAATGAACAACTCCCTTCTGCAGCTTGCCCTTATACTCATCCATGTTGTGTCCTTTTGTACATTGCCTTGATGAGCACAGGACCTCAGAACTGGGGTCATATGAACTGAGCCATCCACTACTGGCACTGAAACAATTTCATAGGGCCTGGCTAAGCCTCTGAAACCGATAGAGATTATGGAATGGTCTCACCAGGATTGGCCATACTGCTACTGGTTGGTGTTGAGTTTACCAGAACCAAAGGACAAACATGAGTCTCCAGTCCAGGCTGTGTGTATACCAGAGAAAACTCACCAGCCACATTATTATGGCCTGGTCAGTTTTGAAGTCTCCTGATCTTGCCTAAACACTGCAGGAGGTCTTCCGTGCCAAGAACTCAGTGTTGGTTAGTTTTGAAGTCTCTTGAACCTAGCTGTCATGCCCAATCATCCACCACTGCCTCTTTATCTTCTCCGTTTCTGTCATCAGTGCCCGTTCCAAGTAGTAAAGCTAGACAAAGATCAAAGGCCGATCGCTGTGCTAGAAATATGCACCATTAAACATTCCATGGATTCTTCAGCAATCAGCATGGCAGCAGCCATAGCCCTTTGGCATTGTGCATGGCTCTGTTCTGCTGGAATCCCTGATGACTCAAAATCAAGAATCAAAGACTTAACATTTTCACTCAAAGAACTACAGTTGCAGAGGTGTAACCTGTCCTTTCGCTGGTAATGTGAGAAAGAATAAATCATAAGAGAATCACTAAGCAATTATTGTCTTAACACATAATTTTTCTTTGGCCTAAACGAAGTTCCCTAACTTTATGCTCCCTAAATTAAGCTCCCTGTCTTCACAGTACCTGAATGTGCCGAAGATGTCAGACTGTTTTGGCAAGAACTCAGAATATTGCACTTAAAATTATGTATGTCAACTCAGAAGTTAATTCCACTGAGTTCAGTGGAATTTACTTCTAGGAATGCAATCTTAATCATATACCCACTTGCTTAAAAAGGGTGTGTGCAAGCCATTCAAAATGATACTTTCATCTCTGTGAGTCCATTGGGAATGTACAGTACCCATTCTCCATATCACTACTGCCAGATCTAATCTTGTGATGGAAACTGCAGCAACAACAAATAGAATAAAAATACATTTTTAAACCTGTAAAGTAAGTCTGCATGCTCTATTTACTTAGCATGCATGAAGTGTGGGCCCATACACTCTGTTTGGAAAATCCACTGTCTTATCAGTAAAGCATTTTTGTGTTTGTTTTTTGTTGCTACCATCACTGCAGTGGCAAAACCGGCAGCAGGTACTGGAAGAGTTGAAAAAAGTCTCTCTCTCTCTCTCTCTCTCTCTCTCTCTCTGTGTGTGTGTGTGTGTGTGTATCCGTGTAGACCTTGAGTAATGTCGTGCCAATTCCAGACACATAAGTAAACCCCACGAACCTGGTGGAGTTTACTCCTAAGTAGTCATGTATGGAATTACATGGCAAGGCCATGACTTTTCTGTCTTTTGACCACCATTTGTAAAACCTTTTATTTATTTCATCTATAGCCTGTCTTACTCTGGGAGGAATTTAGCATTCTTCTTCCTTATAACCTATCTGAAATCAACTGTTATTTGTTTCAAATCTCTTGTGTCACTGTATCATTTTCTTTTGCAGTTTTTTTGTTACCATTTTAGTTTCAAGAGATCAGCAGTGCGTTAAGAAGAATCTTGCTCTCTAAGTCAAAATTGTATTTTTCATTTTCCATGGATAGTGATCCTGTTCAAACAACAGGGCTTATGATGGAAGGTGATGAAGTGAAACAAAGGTTATAATAAGATGCAGCTTACCAAAACTGCTGGTACCAGCATGAATAATTCTTTGTTGAATTTTCAAAAGACATAAAAAAATCTTGTTTCTTTATGTACATACTCCCCACTCCCACCCCTAACTCCTGCTGCAACACTTGATGGTAAACTGCTTCTTGCTACTTAAGTACTGTACTTAATTACAAGTACAGAATCAGATGAATAAAGAGCATAACATTAGAAATGAATTCTATATTGTCTCTGTTTTAATTATCAACAGCGGAAACCTTTCAAAGTGGTTGTAAGGATTGCAGCTCTATTATGTAAGGGTTAGTGTTAATGGTTTGGTCTGGTTTAGGGGAGTGGGCTGATTGACCACTGTTTACCAAGGAATTGTGCTGATTACAGAAACTAAACTCTATTAAAATAAGTTATTTAAGCCACAAAATTTAGAACCCCCCCCCCAAAAAAAAGCAGGTTTAATTTTTGTGGCTTAAATAAGTTCTTTTAAGTTCTTGATTCAGATTCCTGTAGGAATGCATTTGTCAAATGAGCTCATTTTGCTTAAACTTGTGCAGTTTTCTTGTTTCCCCTTCTTTGGAGAACTCTTCCCCAAGGGTTTTGATAGCCTTTTACAATTCAGAGATGTCAGGTGAATAGAGGCAGTCTTCAGGGCAAACGGAGGAAAGCAAACAGCACATACCTGTCAGAGGAATGATTCTGATAGCAGTGAAGGGAGTACAACTGTTGTTCTCTCAAGGCTGCACAACCAGAAGGGTGATTTTGAGGGGAACACTTATGATCAGGCATTCAGTGAAGCTGGAATCATGAAAGAAGAATTTGGCTCGGAACAAGACAGCAGAGCCTGGGGCAACATATAAACGCTTAAGCCCTGGAGGCAAAAAAATTGACTTGAGTGAGAAGAATCTCAGTTTGAGTTCAGTTTAAAGCCTGTTACATTAGCTTATTATAGGCATTTCAACAATGCATACTGACTGTGCATACAGCAGCATCTTAAGGTGCAATCAGAAAAGGGTTTGTCCTAACAGTTTGTTCCAGTGTGGTGGATGGGCTTCTTTGCTCCTTCTTACGGCAACCACACAATGTATGTAGAGTTACAGATGAGTTGGACTGTTATCCCTGCCTGCCCACATCTCTTGGGGTTCTTGTCAGGGGCTACTGTTTTTGTTTTGTTTTGTATTGTTTGTTTGTTTGTTTTTATTTTTAGTGTGGGTAGGATTGATCTACTTTAGTTTGATTTCTAGCATGTGTCATTACTTGTATTGAAATAAAGTACAGTTGGTTTACAAGCATAATTCATTCCAGAAACATGCTTGTAAAGCAAAACACTTTTAGATCAAAGCAAATTTCCCCATAAGAAATAGTGGAAACGCAGATGATCCATTCTGGGATCCCATAGGGCACATATTATATATAGAAAATGCCCAAACTGACAAAAGAAGCTGGCTAGAAGTGCAAATCCACATCATGGTTTAGGTACCGGGCTGCAAAATCTGCTCTGCTTGGGACTAACAACTCGTTTTTACTCTGTGTTTATAATGCGACAATAATAAGGTGCTATTTGTAGCCCTATACACACTTGGCTGGCTGCGCCATGAATAGAAGTGGTTTAAAACATAAGAAAGGATGTTGAAAGCAAATTAAATACAAATATAGAGAAAAATAAAGCAAACACCTAACTGCACTTCCCTTTGAAAAAGTTTGTGGCTGGTTCAAGAGAAACCTCAATTCCTCTCTCCTCCTTCTACTTTGGAGGCTGCCTGAGACAGAACATTCCAGACAATCATGCACAATCCAGCTGGGGGGTGGGGGGGGAGCCACCATTGTCTCACATGCGGTCATGTGATCTGCTCCAGTTACTTGTATTGCAAGACACTGCTTGGTGATCAAGGCAAAATTTAGAAGAAATGTTTGCTTGCCTTGCAAAACGCTTTTAAACCAAGTTACTCTTAAACAAAGGTATTACTGTAATGTTGCTAGATGTTTTCCCCAACAGTTTATGTCTGTGAAGATTCTTAGTCATCCAGTTGAGTTTATCTGGAGGTTGAGTCATGGCAACTGGACTTCTTTTCTTGAGAGAGCAAAAAGTTTTGCTACCCATCCAAGCATGCCTGATGAAACTGCTTGGATAAGTATCAAAATGTTTTGATCTCTCAAGAAAAGATGCCCAGTTGCCATGTCATCAAAAAGATGTCCAGCCGCCCAGAGTTCCTCTGGGAAGATGGGCGGGATATAAATGCAATAATAAATAAAATAAATAAATAAATAAAACTTCCAGATCCCAACAGTTTAGTGCTATGTCACTGGAGTGGCAAGCCAGTGAAATGATATGTCACTTACCAATAAATGATAAAGACCAATTCTAGATTTCTCCCACTCCACATGGAAGGGAGTGAGAAAAGAGAATGTGGAGGTTGAGGGATGTCTCTTTTTTCTTTTTCTTTATAATCAAGCTGATGCAGTGGTATGTCAGTTATTAATAGATAAAAATAAAATGCAGCTTTCTGCTACTTTCTGGAGAGGGAGAGACAGGAGAGAATGCAGCAGCATGGAGACTAAGGGAAGAACATGCTAAGTAAGATTGCTTTGAAATGTGTGATGGCTTCTTGTCCCAAAACCATCTGATCTTGGCACATGTGTGCAATAATTCCTCTAAATCTTAGACCCGTTTAGCCTGATCCAACCTGAGATAACTTCACTGTTCCATCACATCCTTAGAGTGAGATTCAGTTCTGTACAGTGTATCCAACTGAATATCGCTGCCAACAGCACCCTTTGGAATATGGGATGTAGAACATACTTGGTCTGCACATCGACAAGAATGGTGAGATTGACCATCTCAGATCTACATTTATATTCTGCTTTCCTTGGAGTGATTATTGGCTAATTTTAATAAGAGTGACACACACTTTCATTTAAAAGTGAAATAGTTTGGATCCTACCTCAATAACAGGAATCTGTTCAGTAATCATGGCCTTAATCAGGCTGGTTTTGGATGACAGCTCCTAGATAGTTCTTGTGCTGCCTAGGCTATTTTGGGAACTCTAGGCAAAAACTAACGGCTGTAAGCTTTGATTATAAGTGTTAAGTGCCCAGTTGACCATGTTAGTAATGTCTGATATAAGTAAAATAACTGAAAACCACTGTATGTGTTAAGAAAGACACAAGCTTTATGTTAGTTATTTTATTCTACATTAAAAGCATGGTGTGAACGTATTTTAGATTATCACTCTCCTGGTTAGAGTTAGTTTGTGATAAGAATGCTTCTCCAGATATAATATACTGTACTGCAAAAATAATGAAGCAAAGGCAACATTATTTTTAATTAGATCTAAAGCAAAAAATGAGAACCCTTAACCCCATCAGAACTGTTGAACGTTGTTGTTCATTTACCCATAGCTGGCATGATCATTGATTCAGGATTTGGGTTGCTGCATAACATTGGAAGAATCAGAGTTCTCCATTCATGTTACAGAGGTTGTCACCTTTGATTCATTGTATTATGCATCATAGTCATCTTCCTTGAATTTTACTTCTTTGCAGTGAACTCTGGATTCACTGGTGAATTATTTCAAAATCATAATGCCTTGGGTACATATAGTGTAATTCTAAAGAGCCATGCCCTTTTTCATATTCAGAGTGTTCTAATTAGAGTAGAAACATCTGAACAACGGATTTTATTTATATTGGTATCTTGCAATCAGCAAATGTTCTGAAGTAATCACTGTAAATGTGTTAGCACCTTCAAACAGTCGAAATGTACATTTTCTTAATAGTCTCTTCTTTGAGACGCTGCAAAGATAATCTCTTTCTCTCTGAACACATAATTGTCTAAAGTTGCCTTTTGTCAGTTTATTATGTTTATTATGAATGATGTTAGAATAAATTAAATTATTTGAGAATAAGACTTAGGGAAGAAAAAGAACATAGTAAATGCAATTTTTTTCTGGAACCTGATTTGTTCTGGAAGCTGTCCTAATTCAATTCTTTTGCATTTAATTCCTTACACCATGTAAAGATGTCTGTAGATGACATTTCTTTGTGGAAATTAAGTAACTTTGTTTGAAGCTGACAGTAAAAAATTGTTTGAAAATAAAAAATAATTAGCTTCTAGGATTAGGTCTTTCTTTAAAAGGGAAAAAGCAAACTAATTTAAAAGAAGGAACAACAATACAAAAGCAAAAAGCAGTGTTTGAAATGGAATGTCAGTAAAATCTGTCCTCAAGTTACCTTGCACATTTCTTTCTAGATGTATATCCAAGAAATAAAGGTGTGGAAATGATTGTTTATTTTGCATTTGTATATTACTGTTTATACAGATATGTCTTGGATGCATCTCAATGATCATTTACAGTGAAATAGAATTTACAGTATGGCTTTGCTTCTCAGGAGAAACCATGGACATCCTCTTCTCAGCTTACCTGATAAAGTGGCATTGTTTACGTTAGTGCAGCCTCACACCAAGGTGCACTCTCGAGAAAATCCAGGCCAAAGAAAAACAATAGCTTTTAGCTCCTGAAAGCAAGGAATAGAAACCAAAATGCTCAGTGATGTGAAGGACGGGGCGTTTATACTTGGAGCTAATTTTCACACTTACAAGAGGAGTTCTAAGTTCCAGAACTGAAAACAGAGCTGGATGTAGATTCCAGGAGATGGCCGTGATTTGGAGTTAGCAGTTTGAGATCCAGGGCTAGAGAAACTTAAAAAAGGGAGTTCCCATCCCACACACGTGGAATGGGAACACATGGAGAAACTGCTTATGTGTAAGGAAGAAAGATCAGGGGTTGGCAAAAACAACTTCCTTCTGGAGTCTTTTTTGGACCTCCACGAAAAGTGGCTATCATATTGAAGCAGTTAGAAGATGCAGAGATCTTGGAAGAAAATCTCAGGAAAGGAGAAGCGTTCAAAGAGCCTCTAAGCAAGAATGGAGTCTTAGAACAAAGAAGGACTGGCAAGTTTCTGTGGCTGAAATTCCATGTTCCTTAGATCAGGATAGGATGAGTCCAAAGAACCTGGAATTCCAGCCAGTTCTCATTTGTTATAAGCCTCAGATGTTGTTTTGATGCTCTTTGAAACCTCCTTTCCTGGGATCTGCACTGACAAGCTCCCTCATTTCCTACAGATCCATTCTGACAGCAGCTCTTCAGGAAGGTCCAACAGGGCTGCAGGCGAAGATTGCTTTTGCCAACACTGATCTCTTCATTGGAGTCAATAGAACCTCACATGCTGCCTTTAATAGGTGTGGCTGAGGGAGATCTTTCTGGGCTGGGGTGACTAATAGTCACTAGCAACACTAATCAGTAGTTACTTCCTTGCATCTGAATTCAAAGAGAGCCCCTTGTTTCTGTTGTGAGCATTTTTCCATTTGTCTGCTGGCAATTAGTAGTTTGCTGAAAGCCAGGTAATCCGTTGATGCCTATTGCTGCAAGCAGGCATTTTTGCTCTTCAGTTTGCTGTGATCAGTTCACTCTTAGTAAATGAAACATTTTATTCTTTCTTCATACTAATGTCTCAGTGATTTTTGAGACTGTAAATGCCAGTTGATGAGAGAAAAAAGGATGGACTAATCTGTGGGAACCTGAAGCTATTATGCTCTGAATCTCTGCACTTCTACTATGTAGGTAGAAAAATTTAACCAAAATTAAATGCTTGACAGCAGGATTTCTTCCTTGGATTAGCATAGGAGCTTATTTCAGAGATGGAATTAGGAGGTGGGGGGAAAAACCTTCCAAAATCCACGTTCTTCGGAGATTCTGAAGTATTCCTCAGACTTTTACCTGGCTTCCTTTACTTTTCTTGAGGAATGACTACTCCTGCTAGATGTTCCTATAGCATTTTTTCTTGCTTTTTTTCTTTTTATGGCGGATGGGTTGGTAAAATATAAAAAACATTGTTGTGCTAGAAAACATCATTGCACTTCTTGACCAACAAATGGAAATGTCAAGCCGCTCTTTTTGCTTCATCATATAAGGTGATTTCCTAATCCTTAGGGCATTGTTGCCCATTGCAGCATTTTCTGAGGGTAAAGCTTCTTGCCTGGATGGATTTCCTCTCTGTTAATCTCATCGGTATTCCTCATGCCTGAGAGAGGAGGTGTGGAGTTACAAACAGCGATGCCTGAGAGTGATTTTCCTTCAATGAAAGCTTAGCGATTTGACCAAGCTGGCATATTCAGCAAATGGTAAAGCCTTACCTTTCCTGAAGGACTGCGGTTTTCCAGCCTTCCTTTTCCAAAGTGATCTCAGCTTCATTGATAACTTTTAAAGCATATGCATACACCTATAAATCTTTGCAGATATGCTGAAATGCAAGCATCAGTCCCAGACAGATATTGGGGGATTTGTAGGTTTTGGATGCTGTGCTGAAATTTGTTCTGATTTAGTTCTGTACAATATCTTCTCTCATTGTGAATGTGCATATGCTTTCTAGAATCTTAGCCAGATTTCTTTGTGTGTTTTCCACATGTGTGCATGTTATTAAAACACTTTTCTTTCTTTCTTTCATGGAATGCATGCACAGATTTCTATCTACAAATAGCTGTGTGGCTTAGGTCTCGGCTGTGGAGCCAGAGGTTGGGAGATCAAGTCTCCACTGGGTCTACTTGACAGGGATTAGACTTGATGATTGTCCCATTCCGTCTCTGCAGTTCCAAGATATTGTATCATTATATTATATAAGGCATGGTATAGTTTCTGAAGAAGTTTATTTTATGGGTGAAATCCCAGAGTTATTTGTTAGCTTTAAAGATGCCCCCAATTACTTTTATTTTCATTATGATTTTATTTGGGCTTCTGCCAAAAGTAGCACAAGAGGAACAAATGGCATGCACGGCACCAGGTCTCTGAAACTGGAGGCAGATGTTCTGCTGGGACTCTGAAACTGCCAGCCAAAAGCTTCACTCTTGCTCAAAAGCAGGTCCTCAGTTTTTTGGGGCTGGGAAGGTGGAAGTAACTATGAGGAGTTGCTTGGTGTAAATGCTCAGTTCAGATTCCTTTGGAAGATCAAATTATTTTCCATGGCCAGACAACAATATGTCATGATGACATCCAGAGTGTATTTCTTTATTTAGAGCAGTGGATCCCAACCTGGGGGTCGGGACCCCTTTGGGGCTTGAACGACCATTTCACAGGGGTCACCACGAGCCAGTGAAGAAAAAGGCACAAATGGCTTGGGTCTGGAGGAGGAGGAGGGGAAAGAGTGAGTTACAGCTTGATAGGTTGGAGGGGATGTCAGTCAATGGCACCGGAGGCTGCGATCAACTGAGGGTGCCTGTAGAGGGAAGTTCTCTGTGCAACCTGCGGCAGTGGCCTGCCAAAGGGGGCTTGAGGCCTCTTCCAAGCAGGGCAAGGGGTCACCACAACATGAGGAACTGTATTAAAGGGTCGCAGCATTAGGAAGGTTGAGAACCACTTATTTAGAGTATTTTTACTCCACCTTTCTCCTTGGAAAAGGACCCAAGGTGACTTACAGTAAGAATGGACAATATATACAGTCCAGTATAATTGAGACATAATCAGTTTGAGAACTGGGAATTGAGGGGTATGTGACAGCATTAGAAGGCAACATTAAAACTAACAGTTGAAAACATAGTGTCAATGCAATATAGTATACTGTAAACAAAGTTATAAGTTGTGGTTATAAACACAAAGTCTGTGTAGCCATATATGGTAGATTGTTGGCTGTATGATGAAGCTGGCTCACTCTGCCTAGTAAGAGAATCAGCCCTACAATTAGAATCCATTAGATGGTGCTTGTCCCAGGGCAAAGAGCACTGCTGGAGAATCCTGGACTCTGAACTGCTTAAAAGACAGGTCAAACATGTAAATAGGTAATATTGCAGAGCCTGGAAAAGTTACCATTATGGACTGTAGCTTCTTGAATTGCCAGCTAGCCTGGCCACTGGTGGTGCTTATCTAGGGTTTTAGGGACTTTTCTGACTCATGTATTCTTTCCAGTCTAATTCTACATATACAGCACATATGGCCCCAGAGCAAATTTAGTGGGCCTTGATTTTGTCGTGGTTTTCCACACACCTATCAGAGAGTGAAATGAAATATTGATACAAGTAAGAGATGAGCATATTTGTGCTTTGGGATTATGTATTTGTCTTGTGCATGGGTGGAAGCTGTAGTCCAAAAACACAGGTGTGCACACCTTGAAAAAATGTGTAGCTCCTTATGTAAGGGACAATACAGAATCATATGGGCAAGAGTTTCCACACTGCCCAGTTTACAAGAACAGCGCCTCTTGTCATTAGGAATGCCATTAAATCTGCTGAGCAACATTGCTGAAGACATAACATTACATCTATCCAATGAAAATGATCTATGTTTTGAGGGGATTTGAGAAACGATAAATATTGTGCCTGTTGGCTGGGTGTGAAAGTAATGTGAAAATGCCATGGTGAACAGACCCTGTGGGCCAAGCTCCACAGTATTTGTTGCTCTATGCTCAGAAGCTGTCTTTTGATTACCCCAAAATCTTGTTCCTGACGTAATGATCCAATTTGTTCTATGTCTAATCCCAATTCTTTTAGCTTTCTGACCCAAGTAGGTGATCCAAATGGTGGATAACTATCCATTAGAAGATAGTATAACAAAGTGTTTGGATCTGTATTATAATAAATTTTTAACCAAAATTTAGTTGTTAACAACTAAGCAGTAGTATCTAACAAAGAAGATACCAGTCACAAGACAGCATATGGAACACATCTATGATAAGATATGGGACACATCTATGAAGTCCCAAGACTTTTCAAAGGAAGTGCGATTGTATTTGCTCTACAGAATGGTATATTGCATCCTGCCAAATTGGAGTGCCATATAGGATCTGTGCAATAATCTTTGTCTTGCATGCCTGCAAGGCAACTGGGTACAAATTGATTGCCTTTAGTATGGTAGAATTGAAGAGTGGACTGAGCTGTAACTCTAGCAATGTTTTCAGCGGCTTTACGTTGTGGGACCCAAGAGTGTTTATAATGAAATAGGACAGCCTGGTATTTAAATTGTTTGACCTGTTCAGTAGTTTGTCCTTTAATCTTCTATTGCATTTTCTTCCATGATCTGGAGAAGATCAAAATCTTTGATTTATCATAATTTAGTTGTAGCTTATTTATAAATAAATACTCCACACAATTGTTTTAGACCAATGCATGTTTGGGAGAGTAAAACCACATCATCAGCCACCC
Organism: Phrynocephalus versicolor; assembly: GCA_023846285.1. Lineage (NCBI taxonomy): Eukaryota > Metazoa > Chordata > Lepidosauria > Squamata > Agamidae > Phrynocephalus > Phrynocephalus versicolor. The sequence continues at coordinate 45,968,967 of JAHTLZ010003542.1, read as the reverse complement.
AGAGCCGCCCAGAGTTCCCGGTGTGGAAGATGGGCGGGATACAAGTTTAATAAATAAATAAAATAAATAAATAATAAAATAGAGTAGTATAGGAATAGGACAAGTCCCTAATTTTGGAGTATGCCCATCAGCCTTTTCTAAATAGGGAGCTAAATCATTGATGAAAAGGTTAAAAAGGGTGGGAGCAAGGATAAATTGAAAAGGTTGGGTTAGTTTTCCTTCCCCGCCACTGCCTAGTGGTGGCAGAATGTAGACTTCTGATAAGAGACAAGAGTCTATGCCCATGTTGTTAAGTTTGAGCCATAAAATTTGACTATCTACGGAGTCAAAAGCTCCTTTTAGATCAAGGAAGGTCACATACAGTTTGGAGTTCCTCCACCTCACCGAGAGATTAACAAGATGAGATAAGAACAAACAGTTATGTAGGGTCCCCTTCCTTTTCTGAAACCCACTTGCTCTGGGCCAAGAATGGACTCAGAATTAATCCACAAAGTGAGTTACCTAGTAGATGTTTAGCATAAAATTTCCCAATCACAGATAGTAAACTAATCGGTCTAAAATTTTTAGGTTGGTCTGGGTCTCCTTTTTTGTATATTTCAACTATTATTGCATGGAGCCAGTCTTTAGGAATAATCCCATTTTGATATATGGCTGTAAAAAGAGGGGCAAGTAACCCTGCCCACCAATCTGGTTCCTGTTTAAGTAAATCTGGTGGGATAGCATCCAGACCTGTGGCCTTCTGGGATTTAAACTGGCCAATTAGCTCCTTGACCTCGTCTGAGGTTATAGGGAGCCACGTGGAAGGCTCTGTGAGATTCAGAATTTTTAACCCGCCATACCTTTATCTAAGAAGGTCTCAGAGAAGAAACTAAAGGTTCCTGCTCCAATGGTCCAGAACAATTTGTTGTTTTTCGCATCAGTTGCCTTAAGTAGCCTATTCCATAGGGCAAATATGAAGGATTGTCTTTTCTCATTCATCTGATATCTCAGTTTCTTTTTCAAGAGAAGGTAGTTGTTGAAGGCATCAGGCGTGCCCAAAATTCTGTATGACCTGTATGCATCACAAATAAGGGTTTTCAAGTTCCAGCAATCTGGGTCAAACCATTCTCTCTCTCTCTCTCTCATCAGTGACAAGTGCTTTGAAAGAGCACTGGCTGTTGTTTTTACCTTTGCTTATTGCTTTAATTTTTCATGGGCCAAATTGTTTTTCACTAAAATCACATGACATTTTAAAATAAGAATGAAGTTATCTTATGCATATCTATAGGTAGGGTCCAATGTCCCCTTTAATTCTCCCAAGCGCTGTGCAATGGCTCGGCCCCCTCTATGCACCTGATGAAGCAAAGGGGTGGTGCCACATGGCTTAAAGGAGGTGGTAGCCCCGTTCACTTGTTACAGGCTTATGGCCCTTTGAAGAGTTAAAAAAAATTATTTGGCATGAGCTTTTATTGATCTCATCCAGTCAGTCCATAGACCATGAAAACGTATGCCCCTCACCCGCCAAATTTGTTAATCTTTAAGGTGCCACCACTATCTCCTTGTTTTCAGTTCAGAGAACTAAAACTTGCTGTTAGCTCTTTCATAATTCTGTGCACATTTACTTAGAATCAAAGCCCATTGACATCAGTAGGGCTCAGTGCTAAATAAATGCACGAAATATCATCATTGTTATGCATCTAACTGCACAGTGAAGACTCGTGGGCCAAGTAGAATGGGGACGAGTATTGAAAGCAAAGCTAGTTGCACTGCTAGGCATGCCCATATACAAGCATGTTCTATCTGATAAATTTTACTTTGGAGAAAAACTGCAGAAGGTACTGATCCAACACATGTATCTGATTAGAATAGGTCCATGTATTAGTTCTCTGGTGAAAATTGCCTTCTAACTTTCTGCTGTTTATCCCTAAGGATTCCGTCAAGCACTGAGGAAAATCTTTAGGGCAAAACAACAGCCAGGAGTATGTGATTTTCAGCAAAGAATGGTGACATGCTCCCAGTCCACATCAGAAACATGTTCTGGAACATGCAGCTATTCTTTCCACAAATATATGTGACCAAGTTAAGCATAATTATTTCAGCGTGTTACTAAAATGGTGTGCCATTTGGTGGTAGGACATGAATTTGAGAAGGATCCCTGCAAGTAGAATTCCTTGATTATTTTTTTTTGGCATTTTGTAGAAGTGACAAATATTAGTTCTCTAGCAAAAGCATGGAACAGTTCTAAAACTAAAGTTCTATTTTAGTTTGTGTCAGTTTATTCTGAATAGCATGTTTGTGTGTGTTTATGTATTTGCTCTATAGATTGCTTCCCCAAAGGGGAACTGTTCTTTCATTAACTGCTTTACTTACTTGGGTCTGAAAATACAATGTGGACTATTATTCAGCAAGCAGACCGGTGACTCATTCCCTTGCTTCCCTGACTTTTTGTACTGTAACTGATTCTAGCTGCTAGCGTGCCTAAGGTCTAATAGGTGTCTAATGAGATGTTAACAGCATCCAGGAGTAGATCTTGTAATGCCACAAAGTGATTTCTTTTCTTTGGAATGACCCCAGAGGTACTGCTTTTAGGTCTTATGCGGTATATCTGCAGTGGTATGCCTTTCAGGTGTCATTATGGCCAGACAAGGCAGCCTTCTTCAGCCATTCTGGAAGTTGAGTCATGGCACCTCCACTTGAAGGACAAAGGACACTCATTCAAAGATGAGGATGCATACATATTAAGAAGATAGGTGGCTTGAGAGAGGGGGTCAGGGAAGCCATTCATGTGAGCATTGAAACCCCCTCTCTCAACAGAGGCAGGGGCCTCAAGCACAGTCTATCTGCTACTTATCAGGCTGTGCTTTCAACAATACCCAGAAAAATCAGAAAGCCTTCACCACAAAGGCCATAGCTCACGACACATACTTTATGGGTTTCAGCACCTTAGGCCATTGTTCACCTTAAGGCTATTGATACTGTTGTCTACCTAATGAGTCTATTCAGGTCATTGTTCATTTTATGAGCGTATTTCAAACTAGGGTGACAAGAGGTCAAAGTGGACTATAAGATGGAGGACTTGCAACTAGCTTTCTTCAGACTGATGAAGCTGTTTGGATGAGCAGTGAAACATTTCTATCTCTCAAGAAAAAGAAGTCCAGTTGCAACACAGCTGTGTGTTGTTAGTCTATGGAACTCCTTGCCACAGCATGTGGCGATGGCATCTAGCCTAGATGCCTTTAAAGGGGATTGGACAGCTTTCTGGAGGAAAAGTTCAGATACAGGTTGTAAGCCATGATGGGGGGTATGTTTTATCTGTAGGCTAAGAATAGTACCTCAAAGTGCCAGACACAGGGAAGTGGCATCAGGAGACAGGTCTCTAGTTGTCTCATGTGCTCCCAGAGGCATTTTGTGGGGCCACTGTGAGATACAGGAAGCTGGACCAGATGGCTCCTTGGCCTGATCCAGCAGGGCTCTTCTTGTGTTTGTCTTTTCTTCCTTAGCTGGAGATAATGGGGACAGACCTAGATCTCTCTCCCTGCTCAAACTTTAATATTCATCCATTTTTTTGAATTCTCAAGTAGTTATATTAACCACACAAAGGTAAGTGTTCTAGCCATATCCCCCTCCATTTCTGGTTTCGTTGCCCTCCTGGTAAATCTGAAGAGGCGGAGCTTGTGGATACGCTCCATATCTGTAGAGACTCTCAGGAACCATTGATTCCATACATGGTGTAGTAGGGCAAGGATACCAGAAATAGAAGGTTCTGGAGCTGGAGCACTCCCTTTGACCAATGGTGAGTGTATCCACTCAACTAGTGGCAGAATAGCTTTTAAGAGAAAATTCCATGGGGACAGACTGGATGAAATAAGATAAGTGAAAATGGCCAACCTTTGCCTGTACAGTATGTATCTTCTGCTCTTGAAACTAGGTCGTCAGCCAGTACTCAGTAATTCAGTGGTCTGCTGGTGCCACACACTTTTCTGGTTTTGTGTGCATAGGAATGCAAATATGTAGCACAGTTCTTGCATCTGTAAGGGTTCAGTCTTTGCCCAGGCGTCCCACCCTTCCAGCTTCAAAGAAGGCATCTCACGTAACAAGGAAACAGAACTCTTATTGGGTTCATCAACAGCAAACAGAGTTTTTCTTCTAACAACAGTGTCAACTTCTTTAACATCAGATATAAATGGGTTCTTCCCTCCATAGGTTGGGGTCTCTAGAAAGTGATCAAATTCCCCACCACCACCTGTGGGTATTCGGCTCCACCACGGTTCTCTTCCTCCCTCTGCGAAAGCCTCAGCCCTTCCACTTGTGTCCCAATCTTCCTCATGGAGGTTTGGGGGGTCCCCACTCGTATCCCAACTTCCGAAGTGAATCTGGGACCATGTGGTCTCGGCTTGGGTGTACACAAGGGGTAATCGGGTCTCTTGCTCAGCTCCTTCCTGGGGGTCCAGAGTCCCGGCCTCGATCTCCTGCCGAATCTTTACCTGCCATCTTTCTAGCTCCAAGTCCTTGCAAATCTCTTTTAGCTTGCGGTTATACTCCCTATATGTTCTCTCACCCCAGTAAGAGCACTTCTGACGGTGGGCTCTGCGTCTGCAGCTCTCAGCTTCCTTGTCTGGCATCACCATTTGTTCCCAGTCTCCCGTCCATGGGTTCCCCATCCACACCCATTCCCATCCTTCTCGAAGCTCTCTCTTCCCTCCCTTTCTACAGGCTCCAAACCCCACCTCCACAGGAGCGGATTGGTCCCCCTTTCCCACCAAGTCCTTCTTTTTACTTCCTGCCGCCCTTAAGTTCTCTTCCTTCTCTTTATCCCGGAGGGCATCATAGTAACCCTTCAGTGCCATGAACCTCTCCACAGGTGAAAGGTTCATTAGATTCTCAGGTTTCTTTGGCTCCTCCATAATCTCAGCTGGGCATGCAGGGGTCCCTCTCTTCCCATCAGAGAAGTTCCCCTCACAGCATCCTGTTGGGCACTTCCTCCAAATTTGGCGTGCAAGAGATTGCAATCGCATTTTCATTTGCCTAGGAGTCTGAACTCAACCAAACTTCTGAGTAGACAGGTATAGTTTGGGCTGCTGGTCTTTTTGGTTCTTCATTACAAAAAGGAGGGAGCCATGTTTTGGAGCCAAAGAAATGCTTGCTCAAATAGATGCTATTTGCATGAAAAGTGATTTTTACGCTTCATTAAACTTAAAATAAAAACAACCCATAGTCATAGACCTTATTTATTTTATACAGCTATGCGTGGTTACACCCTGTAAAGGATTTTTTTTTAATGCTAGTTCATTTACTGCATTTTTGATGTATAGACCTACGGGCTAAAGGAAATGTTTTGCAGCAATGTTTTGGAACAGACTTAATTGAAGGATCAAAATGATTCATGTTACATGCTTCAGTAAATTTTAATTTTGTTTCTTTGTTTTGACAGTTCTTTGTAGCTTTTTCCTGTTTGATGTTGCAAGGGTTTTCCTCCCGCCCTCAATAATAGTTGTCAGTTTTTCAGTTTTCCTGGTTTCAGCTGGCCTGGCTGCTGTGATGGGCACTGCTTGGTAAAACTTATCAACTCCAGTATAAGTCCAGGGGTTATATTCAGGTCAGCTTATATTCCTCACCTGACCTCACCATTGAGGCGGCCTCAGTGGATCTTTCTGCTGCTCCTTAACAGCATACACACAGGGCACCATTTTAGCCACGCGAGGTCTTTAGTCCTTAGCTGACCTGCTGTTCGGGCTGCTCCACAGAGCAGGAGAGCCACTAGCTGTGCTTACTGTGCACCCCTGGGACCCTCCCCTCCCTTTCTTCCTGGCCAGGAGGTTCACCCACCAAAAATCCCACAACCAAAATGGTTGCAAGGCGTGGCACCACGGCTGCACTGCTGCAAGCCTCCGATGCCCCCATCCCCTCCGTCTGGCCTCAGCTGCTTATGCTGGGCCGCCTCGGGTCTGCTCCCTCACCCTTAGACCCAGCCAGCCAAGGACCAGAGTGCACCACCACCATCCTGCTCACTGGGCCATGCTTGCCCTGGGGTCCCCGTCGGGCTTAGCTTCCCTCGCGGGCAGGCCACCGAGAGTGCCTTCCCGCCGCTGCTGCGCTTACTTGCGGCAAGACCAACCCCTGAGTTGCCTGTTGAGCTTGGGGGACGAGAGAACAGGGGCAAAAGTGCACCCGGAGCCAGCCAGGGAGGCACAACGATGACTGGCTTTTGGGGTGCATGAGAGGAGGCTGGCCGGAGCGGCAGCGGCTGCCAAGGCACACAGTGTGGAGCCAACCGGGTGTAGCGAGCCTGCCCTGCTGGCATTTGGGGCACAGCCTCCTCCTCCTCCGAGCTACCAGGGAGGGTGTTGGGTGGCAGGGAGCCCTCCGGCCACTTCTCCAGGAAGGTGCCTTGTCCACCTGAGGAGGTCCACGTAGTCCTGCGGGTGGCCCGCCTCGTGGAGAGGGGAGGTGGTGGCCATGGAGGAGGTGTGCCCCAGGTTGCACTTGAAGTGCGAGAGCGGCTTGGCCCCCAACTGCTCCTCTGCACCTATTTTATAGGGCAAGCTGGCGCTGGGGGTGGCTGTTCCTCTCAGCTTGGCTACCCTGGCCCTTCACCTCTCTCTCCCCTACGCGCCCGATGGTGGTGGTGGTGGGGAAGAAGTGACTTTTTTATAAACTTTTTTCTCTCCCGAAGCAAGGACCGATGTCTGCCATCAGCGCTTGCTTTGGGAGAGAATTTTTTTTAAAAGCCGCCTCTTGTCAGGATCAGAGCCATGCCTGCTCCTTGCAAACCCTACCTAGTACATGCAGGATTGGCCCCACTGCTGTTGAGAAGGTGGTTCTGGAAGCTTGCAGGACCAGGTCCTTCCCCTACAGCTATGGCTAGCCCTTCAAGAACAGCACCCCTTGCTAGCTCAGGTTGGGGCTATTTCAGGAGGGGCCTTTCCCCATGAATCGTGCCGTAGCAACAACCTTCTCTGGATCTGCTGTTGCTTTTCTCCTGCCACCTTCCTGCCTGCAAGCTTGCTGTTCTTGCCTTGCCTAGCCTGCTGTTCCAGACCTGCCTCTCCAGAACCCCTTGGATCCAGCTCCCAGGTACTGCTCACTCCGGCTTTGACTCCTGGACTCCTTGACTACTATTTGCCTCACCCTCTGACTTGCTGTTTGCTTGGACTTGCTGCAGGGCCCTTTCTTGGACTAAGTCCTGGTGCTTATCCTGTTGGACTCTTGACACCTGTCCCTCTATGTGCCTGATTTTTTGGGGGGTGGGGGTGCGGGAGAATTGGCACATTTTTAAACTTATTTTTTCTCTCCCGAAGCAAGCACTGATGTCTGCCATCAGCACTTGCTAAGGGAGATAAATGTTTTTTTTTTAAAAAAACTGCTTCTCTCCCCCCCCCCCCCAATTGGATGCATAGAGGGAGAAAAACAGCAGGTTGTTTAACCTTGTTTTTCTCTCCAGAAGCAAGTGCCAATGGCAGACATCAGGGCGTGCTATGGGAGAGAAAAAAAAGTTTAGAAAACCCACCGTTCCTCCTTTACCTGAATATAAGTTGCAGGCCTTTTTTTAGCCAAAAGTAAGGGCTGAAAATCTCAACTATATTCAAGTATATAAGGTAATCCATTTAAGGTTGCAAATGATTTCTGAAGCAATTGAATTGGTGCTAGGTCTGTGTACAGTGTGGGGGGGGGGAATGCTTTCTCTACTCTCACTATGTTTGGTGTGATTGTGAACTTGAGTACTCAAGAAGGAACCTCATTTGGCTATCAGTGGTCCTCTGTTAATACAGTGGTACTTTGTATAAAGGAATTAATTCGTTCCAAATGAAATCATGTTAAGCAAATTTTCCTTTATACAAATTTCCCATAGGAATGCATTGAAAATGGAGTAATCCCATTTTTATGTTGTATGGATTTGCCCCATAGGCAATTATGTTAAGCAAATTTCCCCTATCTCTGGAATTTTTTATGTTGTACAGATTTTATGTTATACAAATTGTTATACAAGGGTCCACTGTAATTGTGCTGTTCTGCATAGGGTTGCCATATTTCAAGTTTTCAAATCTAGGTGGCCTAATTTGCATATTGTACAAGTGCCCTTACTTGAATAGTAGGTCTATATGCACCGTATTCAATTAAGCGATTTAATTGCAGTGTTTTTTTTTATACTTCAGTGTTTCAGCTTTGCCATCATTTATGTAGTAATCACCGAGCTGAGAAGCTGATAATGTAGTGGTTACAATGTTGGGCCTGAAATAAGGGAGATACAAGTTCAGATCCTGACATGCCGTGCAATCTAAATTCAAAAAATATTTATTTACTTGCTTGCTTTCTCGCTAACCTACTTCCAAAGGCCTCTCTGAGTAGCTTGCAACATAAGATATGACAATTGTAATGGGTTAGGAATGGGCAGAAGACTCTTGTGCTGGCACAATCCCTTTCTACTGGCAGATCACAGTATTGTGATTACAGTATTGCTTATTGCCCAGCCCAGCTATTGTGCTGCCAAGCCCAAGTGCCAAGGGAGAAGCTGACTTATCCTACATCCAAACTTCCTTTTAGCCCAGATTCACAGGCACTGCTCCAGAAAGAGAGTGACCATGTGCACTGCTGGTTCATTTGCATTTTGAGAAGCAACATTTTACCATGCACAGGGATGTCTGGTAATAGTCTTATGAGACGGCTGTCATTTTTTTGCCATCCGTGTTTACGGATGGCAAAAGCTTCTTCAGATTCATGAGAAAGCCACATGAATTCCCCACAGATGTCATGATGTCAACTGAATTTGCAAGGGAAAGTGAAGACAACCTGCAGAAATCAGGAGGCAGGGATGACGTGTTTTCCTTCAGAGATGCAGACTAAATATTTTAGTATAACTCGAAAATGCCCTAGTGTAACTTTCTTTACCACATTCAGCTTTCCATCACTGTATGTAAAAAAGCAAGTGCCAGTTCCATATAGGAGTCCGCATATCATTTTCGTTCTCTTCACAGTACAAATCCTTTGTAAATCCCCACAACTATTAGCTACTTTTTGGTTCACTGCTACTGTGGTAGAAAGCAGAAATTGAAATATATATATATATATATTTTTGGCTACACACTAAGAATCCTTATGCAGGTATAGACACTGACCAAGTTGGCTAGGGGATTCTGGGAGGTCTAGCTTGCCATCCTCAGCTTCCTGGAGAGTACAATATGTCACATTGTCATAAGTCAGAATTGACCTGAAAGCAAAAATTAGCAATTATTATATGCATATTTATTGAGGTATAAGATCCATTTAAAGATGGGCCATTCATATTTGTTTCCCTAAGGAAACAAATACAGATATTGGCACCACGCGTGCCGATATGGCCCAGTACTCTTCCCTCTAATTGGACTGGCCACTTATTTGTCTTAGCAAGGCATGTGCTGCCATCCTCATCCTAGCTGTGCCAATCATAGCAGGAGCCCAGCTGGCTCATTTCCACCTCCCTGTGCAGCTGACCACTTGTCGGCAGGGCAGGGAGACACTCTGTCCCAACCCGGGAGTGAAGTATCACAAGCCACGTAGATCCACATCCAGCATTCATTATTGTGACTTCATTGGTTTCCACATACTGTTTGTGGACAGCTCTGCAACCTTTAAGCTAGATAGGGCAGTCTTTTTGAACTAAAATATTTACACGTGAATAAGTCTTTAATTTGTACATCTAAGAGGTCAGTTCACAGTGTGAATGTTTTTACTGTGCATTGGCCAGAGCCATGCCTCAATACTTCATGTCTCAGGCAAAGCCATGCCACCCCAACTCTGCATTTGTGAAAGAAAATTTCACAAATGTCCTTCCCTTCACTGATAGAAAAAATGCAACAGTATGTAAAGTATCTAATCATTTGCCATCCGTTCATGATGTTCCAGATTAGCACAAATTAAGTACTGTACAACTTTTGAAAACAGCTATCAGATAGCTTCCTTGTGTGCATTAGTTTAGCCACCCAATCCAATGTGTATCTATCACTGTCATGTTCCTAGTGGTTGGTTTCAGGGTACAATATAGAATGCCATGAAATGTGCAAGCATGTTTGACGAGAGACTATGGGAAGATGGAAATGAAAATGTTCTGCTTCTTGGGCAGTGAAAAACCACACTTTGCAAACATTTCCTGAAAGTCTAATGGAGACCTCTTGGTAGTGGGGCGGCTAAAAAATCTTGTTAATAAATAAATAAATAATAAGTGGAGATGTCAACTGCTCTATATGTTTCCATATACTGTATTACAAAACAAAGGATGTGTAACCTCAGGTTGTAACCCCAAGTTCTCTGTTGGTAAGGTTCTGGTGTGGCAGTGATGTGTCCCGGCATATGTCTGTGAAGATTCTCAGTCATCCAGGTGAGTTTATCTGGAAGCTGAGCCATGGCAACTGGACTTCTTTTCTTGAGAGATTGAAACGTTTTGCCTCTCATCCAAGCAGCTTTGTCAGTCTGAGGGAGGTTAGTGGTGGGTCCTCCATTTTATAGTTCACCTTGATTTCACATCACCCTGGTATGAATAGGCTCATTAGTTGGACAAGCCTGAATACGCTTGTTATGCCCTGCCATATTTCGCATACTGCTTAAACTTCAGCATGTTCATACATTGTCTGGAAGGTATGATTGTGCCAATTTATTATTTACTCTGCAAGAATATTATTTAATAGCAATTGCTGGGGGAGGGAGATTCAGGAAGCAAATCTGCCCCAAAGTTTGAATCAATACAAGAAGTTTACTTAGCTATCTCTGGCACCTGTATTGTTAGAGGGGGCTTCTTACCGTTCGTGCAACCAAGGTAGTGAAGGACTCAGTGAAAGTTTTTCTGTCTTAAAACAGGCTGAGTAATAAATTTATTAGACCACTAAAATAATAGCAGAGATTGATTCTGCTGGCTCAGTATTGGGGTATATTCTACTACAAATGGATTTTGGAGTCCTTACGTGTGTAGCTGGGAAATATTGAACCTAAAGTGTACCAGATTGCACAGTAGATGTTCCTAAATCTGCAGTCCTCCATACAGTATATCACAGGAGTACACCCCCTCATATTTCATAAATATTTTAGTATATGTTTTCATGTGACAACACTGAAGAAATGGCACTTGTATAACAGTGTAAATGCGCTTGTCCCCTCAAAATAGCGCAGCGCACAGCTATTAGTGTCCAAACCGCTGGCAACAAAAATGAGTACACTAAATAAGAAAAAATACAATTATTGATTTAAAATAATAATACTGATATGCCAGTGATACACTGTACGTTTACCTGGGAGCCTTGGGCACACTGCCTAGTCCAAGAGAGTGGTAAACCACTTCTGAATGCTTTTGCAGCTAGGCAGGGGTTGCTGTAAATCAGAATCAACTTAATATTCCATAATTATAATTAATAAGCATCTTTTTAATTTGGCTAGGATTACCTCTTTCTAGATATAGTTAAGACTGCAGTAGAAACTTTCTTAACAGGAAATAGGCTGCCTTTGTTTTCTCCATCTCAACTGAGATAGCAAATGTGGCTACTCTAATACCCAGATAATTACAGAGGTTAGGTTAATATATTAATGTTGTCTTTCAAGACGTTTTGATATTCATGAGCAAAAGGAATGGGCACAAGCATAGCAATTTTCATTTGCAAATAAATTAGCAAATGTCTCCATAAGAACAGTTTCTACATGCCTTGTGACCAGTGCCTACAGCAGACACGAGGTTGCATAGAAATAATTTTTGTAACTATCTGGGAAAGGATTGGAATTTGAAAATGGAGTTTGGTGGCTCACTCTTCCCAGTACACATATAGGAAGCCAGTAACTACTAACAGACCAACTGCAAACAGTGCAGTTCAGTTTAGAATAACCTCCCTTCCAACTACTATATGGTGGTGGGGGGGGGGGAGGAATGAAAGTATAAATTAGTGGATTACTTTATGCTAAATTTGGAGAAGGTTGGACAAGTATCTTTAAAGAACTGATTGCTGATTTTAAAAAAATATTCTTACCAACTCATTATATTAACATATTTCTGCTGGCATTTTTGTTAGCATCTAGCACAGCAGTTCTCAACCTCGGGGTTGCGACCCTGAACCCTAACCCTTTCACAGGGGTTGCTGTGAGTGAGGGAAGCTTGGTCCTTTCAGGACAACCTTCCCCGCCCCCCAAGGACGTTGCCTGGCTGCAGGAGCCCCTCGCCACCCACTGTCCGTCCTTCCCTCACTGGGCCGGAGCACAAAGCTCATGGCGGCGCCAGGGCCGGCTCATCCATTAAGGCGAACTAGGCAGTTGCCTAGGGCGCCAAAATGGAGAGGGGGCGCCACCACCCCTGCTGGCTAGCCTGCCGCCCCCGGTGCCGCGCGCCCTCATGGCCCCCTGCCGCCGCCGCCCGTGCCTCCCCCTGTCACCGCCACCGCCCGCTCGCGGCCCCCGCACCTCCCTCCTGCCACCGCCACCCGCCACCGCCTCCCGCCTCCCCATGCCCCCGCCGCCGCCTAGGGCGTAAAAAGACCTAGCGCCGGCCCTGGCGGGTGCCTTCGCTCAGCCTTCCTCCTCCTCTTCAGGCGATGGAGCAGTGGGACCGGTGGTAGTGGCAGCAGCAGGAGCTGCCTCAGCCGCTGCTGGCACTGGACTCAGGCTTGAACTCAGCAGTCTCGGAGGTGGGAGTGCCAGCCCAGCTGGGTCGGGGACCAGTGCCAGCACTGCGGGGGACACTTCTGGTGGGTGACAAGAGACCCCCCCCGGGCAGAGGAAGGGAGGGGAGGAGGCTCGCAGGGCCACCACGTCCAGCCCTGTCCCACTTCCAGCCCCCTCGCCCACCTTGCAGGGCTGTTGGGAGGAGGAGTGAGGAGAGACGGGTGACAAATGAAGGGGCTAGAGGGATGCAAAAGGGTGTGGTGGAAGGAAGTGGTTTGGAAGGCGAAGAAGGGAGCAGTTAGGATGGTGGTAGTGGCGATGATCTTAGGACGGGAGAGCTGGAGGGCTACAGGTCCACTGGCTGCGGGTGTAGCAAGTTCCCAGCCAGCAGCAGCTGTTGAGGGATCAGGCAAACACCAGCTTCAGCTCCTGCAAAGGCCCTCAGCTGCCAACTAGAGTGAAGCCAGTCGCCACAGCCTCCTTAAAGTGGTTTCACTGAATGATGGTGGCTTTTAAGGCCACCTTGCCTGAGAAAAGGCAAGCAGGCAGGAGGCAGAGGAGGAGCCATCCGGTGGTGACACTTTAAGAGGAAAAAAGCAGTCTCAAAAGTCAGACCTGACAAGCCAGAGAAGGGGGAAAGAGAGAGAGAGAGAGAGAGAGAGAGAGAGAGAGAGAGAGAGAGAGAGAGAGAAGCAGAATGTTATGAGGTCACCACAACGTGAAGAACTGTATTAAAGGGTTGCAATATTAGGAAGGTTGAGAACCACTGATCTAGCATGCTCACTAAATATTTTTCAAATGTCAACCGCTGAGTGCTACTATAAGCAGATGTTTCATCAGAGCAACTGCTGCTTCAACAAAGGGTTTTTATTTAGGCAATTGCTTTGTCCCCCTCTCCCCAGCAACAAATAGCCAGATAACTTCTTGAAAAGCAACCATGAGAATTGGTTTATGTGTGGGTGAAAAGTGATTAACCAAGGCAAAAATCAGGTTCTTTGATTTTTCTCTTGCATGGTGACAGGCAGGAGATCCTGCTGAGCATCTGAACTGTTGACATTGATGGTGTCCACTTTCAAGCTGGCCTTTGTTTGCTACACAGAGTTTACCTTTGTCCTGCTAGGTATGACACAACACACACACACAGATACACAAGTATGGTCCTGCAAGGCACTGTTGGGCCATTTCCTGGTTAGAGGGAGAAGGAAGGATGGAGCAGAAAAGGCAGTAACAAGAAAAGGAGAGGGAAATAATGTAAATAAAAGGAATTAGGATCGTGATCTGGCCCATATGTGAGATTAGCTATCCAGATTTTGTTTTTCTAAAACAGTTGGCTAAAACTGTGGGAGGATCTACATTGGGGCCTATTTCAGCTGCTGAAAGCTGTTTTTGCTTTTCTGATCCCAATCCAAATGACATATGCCACCACCATGAGGCCTGAGATTTTCTGCTTTGTGTCATTTCCCCTCATAGTTATTTATTTTGTGTGGCATAACAGAATGCAGCATTATTGCACAAGACTTTGCAAAGACAATATAAAATATGAATAAAATGTGCAGCGTTAAAAGAATAAATTTTACGAGATTTTTAAAACCTGCAGTACGAATAATGAATTATTAGTGCAATAAATTATGTATGAGCTAGACAGAGCAACTACGTCTAAGGCTGGATATCTAAATCATTTAACCATTGAAAAGCAGTGCCCTCAAGATGAGATAATTCTTGCATTGAGTCAGGGAACTTTCTAAGGGCGCTTTTACACGACCTCTAAAATCCGCTGACAACTTAAATTCGGGCCAGAGATCACAGGGTTTGTTCCTCTTCCTGTGTTCCCACCCTTCCGCACTCCATTGCTCCTGTCTGTGTGAGGGGAGGGAGAAGAAAAAGGGAGAATAGAATGCAGGCTCACTTCCTCTCACCTCCGTCTGCCATCCAGAGCAGCCCTGTAGGGATTCCTGTCTCTTAAAGGGGTGGCAGGGACAAAACAAAACAAAACAAAACAAAAAACCAGAAGGTGACGGGAGCCCGGCATCCACAGCTTTACAATCCGCATCAGAATTTTTTTTTACCTCCAGAGACCAGGTACTTCTAAAGTGTGCTGGGGCGCGCTTAGGTGGGCGTGGTCGTACTTTATTTTGTTTAAAGTCCACTGCTGGTGAGAAAACAATTTTAAGCCCTTTGCCTCGGATTTTAGGGGTCGTGTAAAAGCAGCCTAAGCTTCAAAAGGGAAAGGCAAAATGGCAGGAAAAGTTAGCTGAGCAGTGGATCACTGTAGAAAACCACTTAGAACCACTTTTGCACCATGTTCCATCAGTCCCCCACCCCATGTCAGTATTGTCATGATTCCATGAGTGTTGCCTTGAGGTTTTGGCTATTTGCTACTACCTGGGTTGCTTTTTTTGGTCACAATTCTTGATTCCTAGTGGTGTACCTCTTCCTCTGGCATGATGAGACAAGTATTTCATGTTACAATGTCTATTATGGGAGAAAAGGATTAGATCACCAGCACCTAACCCCCCACAACCACCCTGCACTGGATGCTGAATACTGTCTTCCTGAGTAAAACCCAGAGGAACAAAAGGATGGGTGGTGTTCACAGTAAATTTAATATCAGAGATCAGTGGTTCCCAACCTTGAGTCTCTTGACATTCTTGGACAATAACTCCCAGAAATCCTGAAGACTGTTGGAATTTTTTGTCCAAGAGCTTCTGGGGACCCGAGGTTGAAAACCACTGCCACAGATAATATCATGTTGTAATATTCAATGCATCCCATGCAACCCACCCTGCTATTTCTTATTGTTGTTCGAGGCTGAAGAGCAGTGGTATCACAAGAGGGAGAAAGCTAGCTGTGTGTTTGTTTGCATCTTGTGTGATGTGCTGAACACGAATATGAAGAAGCCATGGATTTCTGCTTGGTGAATAGCAAGACTGAGCTTGACCATGCAGTGCATAATCAGCCTCCCTGTATTCCCCCCCCCAACCAGGAGGGCGGCCCCAAAAGAAGGGTGACACAGAGCTGGAGGAGAGAGGAACATAGTGCTGTAACACTCACAAGGGGACTTTTGGGTTAAGATAACTGAGAAAAATCATGGAAGAAGCTCTTAACTTCTTAATTGTCATGTTCCTTTTCCCCCACTGTCCCCAGTAGGGAGTCTCTAAAACACAGAGAATCCATGTCAGTGAGGGGGACATGACTCCTTTTGTCTTCTTCTCTGTTTTCCTATTCTGTGCTTTCCACTCTTCCTTTCGTTATTTATTCACTCTGTCAAATTGCCCAGGAAACATTTAATATAGTAGTGTTGTGAGGGCTGCTATTAGCAGCCATGATCAGACCATGTCATATAGGAATTTATAATTGGATCACCATTTTTTTTACTTTAAATATAAAGTAGCATGTAGGACTATATTCTAAATTTTTAAAATGGATTTAGGGAAGTACAGTCCCATTCCGGCATACTGTCCCGAGATGCAGACAGACCTGTGAGTACCTAGATTTTTCTTCTGCAGGAGTTTCCCAGCTGGAGGAGAATACTTTAGATAACAAAAACACCACATGAACAAAGGAATTTTTTTTTTACAGCACCATTGTTTCAGTCAAATTCAGAGCATTGCTCCTTTTTCCTACTTCAAAGTGACGGAATCCCAAATAATGGTGGCCTTTGAAAGGAAGAGTGTTAGACAGAAACTCTTATTTGATAGACATATAAAGCTTCTATTTCTGTCCCCAAAATATATTCAGCATTTAAAAAATATCTGCAGAATATGAGAATAAGACTTTATATTATACACATCTTTAGTATATTGAGCCAAGCCTAGATCTAACTATGCTGATAGTTAAGATAAGTAGTAGAGGAAGGGAAGGATATTTTCCAGGTCAGTCAGCTTCAAATAAATGGTTTTTATAAGCTAGAAGAAATGATTTTTTTTTTTTGTCATTTATATGTAGGAGTTATAATGCAGGTGATGATCCTGGTGGTATTGACCTATTTCTTATGCTTAGGAAACTTTTCCTTCTCTGTGTTATTAATTTCCTTTATCCAACTTAAGTATAGAAATCTCCAGTGAGGTAGGTCAACCTGAGATGATAATCAGAAGGTTCTTTGTTGAACTTTGACTGAGCAGAAGTTTGAGTGTGTGTTCTTTTCCAGATGGTTTTTGACTGAGCAGAAGTTTGAGTGTGTGTTCTTTTCCAGATGGTTTCCATAGATAGCCACATCCAAAAATGTCCTGCTGTAGGGCTTAAGCTTCAGTTTTTTGTTCATTCCTTTATTTATTTATTTTATTTATTTATTATTACATTTATATCCCACCTATCTTCAAATTTGAACTCTAGGCGGCTAACAACGAGGCGACATGCGCCAACAACAGGCCAACAATCAACAGTTAAATAAGGCAATAAATTAATTAATACAAGAACAATATAAAAACATCTAAAAACACTATTCCTTGATAGTCCTAGTGAATGCTTGCAGCTGGTATAGACCTCTGGATATAATAACATAGTAAATTGTTCTTACTCTTTCATCCCCTTCCCCTACTGCAGTACCCAAGTTACTGTGCATGTATTGAGTTGTGCTGTTGGTTCCAAATTTTTGCTATAGTTATTTTAAAAGGAACATAGTTGGATCATGTCCACATTTAAATATGCTTTTCCAAGTGAAGCAGAGCCCTGGAATTTTAGCCATACTCCGATATGCATTTATGCCGTTTTAAAATCCCAGTTAAAAGTAGTGGACATCTTCACAAGCAGCTGAGATTTGGAATACATTTGAAGAAATGCTACTGTTGCATGGGGAGGAAAAATCTTCGTATCTGCAAATTAATGTAATGAAATTATTTGTGTGTTGTAAAATCTAAATGTTGTACAGCCTTTTCTGTCTCCATTAACAGAATGATTTTGCAACACATTTTATCGTGCCTTCCTCAGCAAAATAAACATGTCTGATCCACTTTCAGACACATGGCACAGCCTGTTGTAACATTTACATTGAAGAGACCATGGATAAAATTTCGAAGTATGTTATACAGAATCATATCCACTTGGATTTCATAATCATACCATTGTTAATTATGCATTTTTGTTATACAGATATCAAGAATATTAAAAGTATAATGTAAATTCCACTAATGAAGGTTACATATATTGCATGACAAAAGTCTTTTGACGTTTCTCCCTGTTGCTTTGTGAGCTCTTATGTGCCTTTTGTAGCCACTGCCTTGTGTAGCCTTCTGCAGTCAAGAGTCATTTAGTGACTCATTGTTTGTTCTGCTCATTACTTTTCTAAGAGATCTGGATGGAATGTTTTATTGACATCTAAATTTTCCGAGTTCTTCATTCTTTATGGACGTTATAGATGCTTGTTTCACACTGAACATTTGCTCAGAAATATTAGCAAAAATGTATGCATGTTTCATCTGACAAAGTGATGAAAGCTCAAACCAAAATGAATTAAGTTAAAATGGTTCTATAGCTACTTTTATTTTTTACTCTTCCTGTGTACGGTAACCAACTATTTCATGGCCTCAGTAGCACACCAGCTGATTTAACTCAGCAGTAAACCAGCTGACTTTATTAACTCTCCTTTGAGTCTGTAGTGATTAAAGGGAATTGGATAAAAACATTCTAATTCCCTCAAAAGGTGTCCTTTGTGGGGAGCTGGAAATTGGAAAGGTGGGATCCCTTTCATCACTGAGAAGCTGATGGAAGCTGCAAGATAGAAGGGTAGACTTTAATTTTCAAAAATCACCACTTCCAGGAAAATCATCATGGGAGCAACAATTTTGAAAATGAAATATCCCCTCTCACACTTCATGGCCCCCAGCAGATCCTCCAAGATAAAAAGCATTTCAAAAGAGCCTCAAGACCTTCAGTTGAGTGGGTAGATTGAAAAAAGTTTTATTTCAGAAAAATTATAGTGGCTGTTGATGTCACGGGACTTACACACCTTAAGTTACAGAGTATGATTTCAGCCGTTGTTTACTATAGTCCTGTTTTGTCATCCAACTTTGCTAGGTATGTTGTGTTTTTAGACCAGTACCAACTATGCAGAGTGAATTTAGTCTTGAGTTAGTCATGCTTTAGTTCCACCCACTCAGTGATGCTGAAGTTAGCCATGATTATTGACTTGTCCCATCAGTTTCAGTGGGATTAAACCCTGAATAACTTTAGGATACTTCTTTTTGCCCCCTCCCACCCCCCCACCCCAGAAAAATATTAGCACAGCAATGCATGGAACATTGCATTAAGAGAAAAAGTTGCATGAGGAGGTAAACCATACTGAACTTTATAAAAACATATTTGACTTGAATACCATTTGGAAACAGAAAGACAAAATTTTGGAACTAGCCAGTGGCATATTTTTGGGAATGCATCATCAAATAACTCTGACACTTTATTGAACATTCTTCAATTTTAATATACACCAAATGTACCGTTCTCTTAAATGAAACAGACAATAACACCATATTTCACTTTGTTCTTTCCTAACATGTTATGACTGTAATAAATATATTAAAGCATAGATATGAGATTTTTATATGCAGCTTCCACCGTATTTTGCAGAGAACTGAGACATGATTATCTTTCCTTGGTAACTTTCTCAGGCTTTCCCACTAATTTTCCCTTCTTTCCCCCCCACCCACTAGAAATCAGTTAGGAAGGGACAGGCAGGATAGCCACACCATGACTGTGCACCACTTGCTGTATGACCAGTGCTTCTGAAATCACCCCTGGATGGGTTCCAACTGCATGATGAAAAAGTACAGTGGTACCTCCTAAGACGAATTTAATTCGTTCTATGCGTCAATTCGTCCTACAAAAAATTGGTCCTATGAAACACGATTTACTGCGGTTTCCCATAGGAATGCATTGAATTCATCTTGGAAAGCATCCCATAGGAAATTTTGTCTTACAAGGTTTTCCAATTCCTGGACATTTTATTTGTCTTACTATTTTTTTTGTCTCAAGGGGCATTCGTCTTACGAGGTATTACTGTACTTGCAAGTGGCTGTCATATGTGCAGATATCCATATAACTCAGGGGTGTCCAAACTTTTTGCAAGGAGGGCCAGATTTGGCAAGGTAAAAATGTGTGGGGGCCGACCATCCAGCCGCATTTGGCCCTCGGGCCGGACTTTGAACAAGTCTCTATAACATGCAAGGAGGAAGGGAGGATGCTGCAGCAACGGAGCCGAGGGAGGTAGGCTGGGAAGGTGGCTGGGTGGTGGTGGACAGAGTCAGGGAGGGCAGGCAAAAGATAAAACTGCAAGCTGATGCTTCCATCCGGTATGGGGAAGGGCCAGCTGGCGGGGATGAATGATAGCATGAGCCGGTGAGGCGAAGAGGCCGTGGGCCGCTTGAAATTTCTAAACAGGCCACATTTGGCCCCCGGGCTTGACTTTGGACATGTCTGATATAACTGAACAAAGCTGTTTATGGGTTTTCTTGATTCAAATCTTTTTCTGAGACCAATATATAACAGTAGACTAGCATCCGATGTCAACAGGTATTTATAGAGTGTAACCGCAATGAACTAGGTTCTAGTGTATTCAACAAGGTTTAGTTTCTTGGAATACTTAGGGTTGTATCTTTGCTTGAATAGTGTGCCAGCTGTGCACACGCAAGCAGGTTAACAAATTACGGAGTCCCCCGAGTCATGATATTTGAATGCAACAATACCAATGGAACATCCATCTTATTTTGGCCTTTCTTGTGAGAGCAGATCCAATTTAATGTTTCCTCTTCTGTTAACTCTGAATTCCCTCTTGGCAGGGGAGCCCCAAGAGGATGGTGGAACCATCTTTCTCTGATGATTTGTGCTGCCACAGTGAGCCACCTTTTATAGGTACTGTGTATTAATGTGTTCCTTGCTGACTATTTCCCTCTGGTGTTTACGTCTTTTCCTCCTCAGTGACTTTATTATCAACAAATCTTCCTTAGCCTAATTACAGTGGTGCTTTCTTCAGTGTTTCCTGTTCTAAATTACTGGTATGTGCATCTCGTTCATTCCTTCCAAACACTCTCACTGCCCATGTGCTAATTAGGGCAGGCTAGCAGGTGCTGGATTGTTGAGTCCTTATTACACTACTTATCTGGGTTTGCTTTTATATTGTCTGCAGAACCAGCGATTGGGAGCTCATTTCTCCACTGTGCCTCCTTTACAAGAGCTGGACACAGTGATTAGTAAGGTCCCTTTTGCACTTCTTCAGTTATAAGATCTCTGAGCATGTTTTGTTGCTTCATCTTTCCTCTACCTTATCCAAGCTGTCTCCAGAGGTATCTGCATTTTCCCCACCACTTTGTATTTATACTCAAATATAGCTATTCCATGTTTATCAAGAGTATGAGGTGGTTTTGAAAACAGTCAGGTAAGAAAAGGAAGTTGGTATGTATAGAAAAGAGGTACAGTAGTAAACTTTATTTTAGATAAATGTCCATAATATGTTAGGGACCATGGGGTAGTAGTGAGTGTGGCAAGTACCATAGCTGGCAGGGGTCCAAACCCAAAGTGGGCTAATTATCTCTCTTAAATCACAAATATCTCTAATATCTCTTTCTAACAATAATGTGGTTGCTCAGAGGGTGGCAAGTTGCTCACTCAAAGGAGGAAAAAATATCCCCATCTCTTAGACATAATCATTCTTGTTTTCATCTAAAAGGAAAGAGTTGTTGAAAAGTTGGGGGTGCACATTATAAACGCATACAGTTATACCTTGATTTTGTTAAAAAGGAAAACAAAACAGAAGATCATGAGATATAAAAGAGTGATTGACTGGTAGAATAAAATTGTCTATGGAAATATGCTACAGAGCCAAGTTGGGGCTGAAAATAAGACATTGTTACAGGGGAAATCTGCAGTTTTGAATTGTCTCCTCTGCCTTCCTCAATAGGAGTTGGGCAGTGATGTGCAAATTTGAAAAGACTGCTTGTGGCAAACATAATCTGGAATTGTTAATTGCCAAAAAATGAGCTAGCTGCTTCCTGGGGGACAAAAAGAAGAACAAATTTGGTTTCCCAGTTTCATTTAGGCTGAAATCCTAAAGAAATCATCAATCTTCCTTGAACACTAAGCAAAATGCTCTGTACCTTAGGACATTTTCATACCACAATCATTCCATTTTTCAGTTAACTTGCAATTGGAAAAAAACTTGGTACATTTAAAATTTACAATTAAAATTCTACTTTGTAAAAGTGAATCATCGTGTATAAGTATGTGAGTACAGTATATCCTGATTTTACTGTTATGAAAAGCTATATTTCAAATAAAAATTTAAATGTATTTTCTGTCCAAGCAAGCATTTTACAATACATCTTAACACAGGAATTGGGCTAAAAAGTGCTTCTGAATCACAGCTTGAAAAGTTCCTCTGGGACTTCCAGAATCACAGAGCTAGCACGTAACACAGTATACCTTGAATGGTTTATAGCAGGGCTGTCCAACTTCGTACAGGCCGAGGTCTACTTTTTCCAGCCTAAAGTGCCTGAGGGCTACTACACTAATACCTCTACTTACGAATTTTATCCATTCCGAGCACATGCTCATGGCACTTGAACTCCCCGTTCAGCTAAGACAGTGGGGCTGGCAG
The DNA here is from genome assembly GCA_023846285.1 of Phrynocephalus versicolor. Lineage (NCBI taxonomy): Eukaryota > Metazoa > Chordata > Lepidosauria > Squamata > Agamidae > Phrynocephalus > Phrynocephalus versicolor. Next base: position 45,946,796 of record JAHTLZ010003542.1, on the reverse strand, counting down.
ACCCAGAACTTTGCTGGGGCAGTAGTGATCTTTGGGATGGGGGAGGTAGAGGTGGAGAACTTATCCCCTCACATTTTTTATTGATGCCTGGCGGGCTACTTTTGAACCCTTCGCGGGCTACCAGTAGCCCGCGGTCTACCTGTTGGACAGCCCTGGTTTATAGGATGCTGATTTTTAAAAAAGGACATGCACAGCACAGAAGAGCTGCTATTTCATCAGGATGGCATTGGATGCAAAGCAGAGTCCCAGATACCATCCTCCACCTGCCAAGGGCAGTAGGAATATACACTTTAAATAAACCAAACCTCATTATAAAGAAAAAATTTGGAAGTTTTTTTGTTTTTGTTTTGAACAAGCGGTTAAGAGCCATTCAGTTTAGAATTCACTTGGTCCTCATTTGTTGATCTACCGGCCTGCATTTTCTGTTCTTCTGATAAGAGCTGGCTATGGGAATTATAATGCACACCTGGATGTCTGCATTGACCATTACATTGCTGGCAGAGAAGGATTTGGGGAAATGTGCTATAAGTCCAAAATTAAATGTGCCTCTACTCTGAATGCATACAAACGATAACAAAGTGAGAATTTCACTAGCATAGATTTCCATGGAGAGGAATTGCTTATTCAGATACAACACTAGTCGCCCCTTTCTGATAGTCTATTAAATCTTGGGAGATTTAGATCAGGGATGTGTGAAGAGCAGGTACAGTGGACCCTCGTATAACAAGTGGTTTGTTTTAACAGAAAATCCGCTGAAAGGAAAAAATTTCTAGAGATAGGGGGAATTGCTTAACAGAACCGCCTATGGGGCAAATCCGTACAACAGAAAAACCGTCGTGATTAGGGATTAATCAGTTTTCAATGCATTCCTATGGGAAATGTGTACAAAGGAACATTTTCTTAACGGAATTTCATTTGGAACAAATTAATTTCTTGATACAAGGTACCACTGTAGTAGCATTTAGCATGGTTCTACCACACCATGTATTAGCTGTATTTCATGAGACTATAGAGCAGTGATGGCGAACCTATGGCACGGGTGCCAAAGGTGGCTCTCGGAGCCCTTTCTGTGGGCACCCAACATTGCCCCTTCATAGCCACCTGTATACAGGTTAAACTACTGTAGTGGCACTTTGCAAAAAAAAAATTGTGGGTTTTGAATTGCAGTTTGGGCACTCAAACTCTGAAAGGTTCGCCATCACTGCTATAGAGTCTGAGCGAGATAAAGGTGTGATCTGAAGTCACATTTGTTGAATTTACCATGCAGATCAGAAGACCAGGACAGGAGGAGAAACTGAAAACATATATCTTTTAGAAAATGAAGGGCAAAGTTTTATTTTTTAATTTTTTTTTCAAATGTGTTTGTAATTTTATTAAGGGAAGACCCCTGAATGCTTTCTTTTATAGCTATTCATTTTAATGTCTGTTTTAGATATGAAAGCCATGCACGATTTGTTTTATTTAGTTGGCACTTTTAAGTATAAAAATGATGAATGAAAGGGGAAGCGTTGTATATCATTCTCTCTTGCCCCAAGACTTACAAGATGTGTGTGTGAAGCCTTACTCACTCAATCAATTATAACGTATTTATAGAGGAATTTATGAATTGAAAGATGGTGAAGCAAAATGTAAAGCCTTTTTAAACATGAAGTGAACCTATCAATCAGAAAGTGCTGATTCATTTCTACCCACAGTATAATTAAGTGGTTCTTTAATCAGTAATGTAGTAATCAAAGTAGTAATGGTGTAATCAAAGCATAATTATAGTTTTAAAATTATGTTCATGTAGGTTCTTCTTACCATTTTATAATTGCATAATTGCCTGGAGTTAGCAGTTCTTTATTTGAGGTCATTAACTCTTTTCCTAATGTAAGCGTTCCCAAAAGTTGGAAAAAAAAAAAACAGTTCTAGCTGAAGCAGAATTTGACAGAAACTTTATTAAGGGAATCTCTTAACTCCAGAGACATCCCTATTAATTGTGACTCTTGATTCTGGGATATCATGAGTTGTTTTATGAGATAATGACTATGCTGCATAATTTGAAAACTAGCCTTACTGATTAATGATGACATTTCTATTATCCATTAAATCAGTGATCTTTTGAACTTCTTCTTTTCTGCCTAATCTGCTGCTCACTTTAAACAATTGTTTCCTTTATTTCATTACTATTCTGTCCTTCAGGGTGCTACAACTGTTCATTAGCTGTTGATGACACTTAGCACTTTCCAAAGGGCCTCTCCAAACAGAGACACTATCTAGTCCTCATATCCAACCCAAAGCACTATAAATCTGATCAGTTTGTCACAATAAGATTATGCGCTCAGTGGAGCAAAATTGGGGAAATTACCCCTTTTTCATTACAGTTCCCAGAATCATCCAGTCAGCATGACCACTCGGGTGGAGTAATTTTTCCTGTCTCTGATCAAGTGGCAAGGTTCCCCTACACACACCCAAAATATTTTACTTTGGGTTCCTAATATTGTTGGTCCTGTCAGTTGTGTGTGTCTCTGAAGGAGAACTTTGGCATTTGAAAACTACATTATAAGGAGGTGCATCATATTGCACAAGTAGTTTTACAACTTTTTTTTTTGTTCATTGTTGCATGCACTGTGGATTTGCTTGCAAAACATGCAACCCCTGGCAGACCAATGCAAACGTTTGAACTTCTCTCTCAAGCATCACATTGGTTATCAGCCACATGCTAGAAGTCAGGAAGTGGCAACCTTTCTCCCTTCATCAGTTCTCTGATTACAATGCCAGCTCCCATAGATTTGCCCTGTGAAGAGCCAGTCAAGTGTATTGGTACTGCACCGTGCTGTGCATAAGATATATCAACTGAATAGGAGCCCTAGCGGGATTCAATCTAAAGACGCCAAATTCTTCTCCTCAGATCTTAATTGATTTTATTGATCCTACATAAGCTTCTTTGGGAGCCTTGTCAGCTGAACAGCAAGATAAAAATTCTTATAATAAAATATTTAACCCTGGTTCTTCCACAGGTTCTGTGCACACATTCACCCAGATCAGTGATGGCAAACCTTTTAGAGACCAAGTGCCCAAACTGCAATTCAATACTAATTTTTCGTAAAGTGCCAATATGGCAATTTAACCTGAATATAGGTGGCTGGGAAGGGGCAATGTCGGGTGCCCACAGAAAGGGCTCCAAGTGCCACCTTTGGCACCCATTCCATAGGTCCGCCAACACTGATTTAGATGGATACAAATGACAAATTTATGGCTCAGTAAGATTTTTTGTGGAGGTATTATGGTCTGTGTGAATGCCTTCTTTGTATGTTTCTCTTTACTTGACCTCTCCAAATAATCTGAAGGGTGAAATAATAAATTTGGGATTTATGGTTTAGTTGTCTGCATTAGTATTCTAGCATATGATATTGGACACATTCAAAACATTTCTGGCTTATTTTAATTCGAGAACTGAATTACAGAATGTAAGAGGATTCTCTTGAACAATTGAAATTCAAGATTAAATTGTTGCTCTTTTTCTTGTTGTTGCTTCTTAAATGGCTATCTTCCAAGCCTTCCCTGGCTGTTTCTTAGGCATCCAGATGCAGATTACAGTTGCAAATGTTGTTTATTGATTTTGAAAGGTTATTATGGCAAATATTCATCTGTTTCAAAAGATAAGTGGTGATTTTGAGGCATTCTTTTAAGGTTGCTTTTTAAAGTAAGCGAGTAGTCATCTCTCTCTGAAATTGTGGAATGGTCTGTGTATTGGTACAGTGCTAAGTAGAACATGATTTTCTGTTGCTAGTTCTAAAATTTAAGAATTTTAGTGGATATTCAGCAGTGAATATTCCTTTTGTTTTTCCTTAAAGATTTTGCACATAACTACAGTGACAAAAAGTTCAAGGTAAAAATAATTGCTACACTATTTTTCATTTTTGTTATGTTAAGGTTTCTTTTGTCTTTTATCTTTTGTTTCAAAATTTAAATAATATAAAAATAATATTTTTCATTTTTAAATTATCCCTAAAATATTTTTCATTACTGTGCAATCTAGAAGTAGTTGAGTCATGGCAACTGAACTTCTTTTCTTGAGAGATTGAAACGTTTCACTGCTCATCCAAACAGCTTTGTCAGTCTGAGGAAAGCTAGTTGTGAGTCCTCCATTTTATAGTTCACTTTGACCTCATGTCTCCCTAGTCTGAAATTCAGCTCATAAGATGAACAATGGCCTGAATAGGGTCTTTGGGACAATAGTCTCAATATGCTCATTAAGTGGACAATGGCCCACCTTTACAACCTTCCAAACACCCATAAAGTATGAGTCATTAGCCATGGACTTGTTGGTGGAGGTATGAAATATTCTTGATTTGTCCGGGGATTGTTGAAATGCCCACTTGATATGTAGCAGACAGATTGTGCCTGAGCCCCCCCACCTGTCTTCCCTGGCCGCTCTCTCAAACCACCCATCTTCTCTGTCTAATATGTGTACATCCTCATCTTTGTCCTTCAAGTGGAGGTGTATTGCTGATTCTGGTCCTGAGCTGTTGCCCCTCCTATGTTCGGCCATCCTCCTGTTTAATTGCTGTTTAGTTTCTCCAATGCCTCCAGGTCTGCACATTCCTCACTGCATTGGACTGCATATACTATATTGCTCCTTTTGTGTTTTGGTTTCGGGTCCTTTGGGTGGATGAGTCTCTGCCTTAGTGTGTTTTTGGGTTTGAAGTAAACAGGGATGTGGTGTTTGTTAAAAATCCTTTAAAGCTTTTCAGACACTCCAGCCATGTAAGGAATGACCAGGTTCTTCCTTCAGCTCTGGGTCAGGGAAGCCTTTCATGTAAGTATTGAAAACCCTTCTCTCAACAGAGGTGGGGCGCTCAGGCACAATCTGTCCGGTACTTGTCAAGCGGCCATTTTAGCAATCCCCAGACAAATCAATAATACTTCATACCTCCACCAACAAGGCCATGGCTCATACTTTACATCAGAGATGTCCAGACTTCAGCCCTCCCACAGTCATTTGCCATTGGAAATACAGGTTTGGAATTCTGGGAATTATGGTCCAAAACATCAGGAGGGCTGAAGTTTGGACATGCCTGCTTTACATACTCATACTTTACAGGTTTTGGGAAGGTTGTAAAGGTGGGCCATTGTCCACCTAATGAGCCTATTGAGACTATTGTCCACCTAATGAGCCTATTCAAAAAAGACCATTGTTGCATCTTATAAGCCTATTTCAGACCATGGTGACATGAAGTCAAAGTGAACTATAAAATGGAGGACTCACAACTAGCTTTCCTCAGATTGAGGAAGCTGTTTGGATGAGGAGCAAAATATTTCAGTGTCCCAAGAAAAGAAATCCAGTTGCTGTGACTCATCTTCCAGATAAGCTCACCTGGATGACAGAATCTTCACAGACATATTACTATGCAATGTTATTTTTGAAAGGCCTAAAAGGGGAATAGATATTTTCCTAAACAAAGAAATGGAAAGTAATGATAAAACGCTCCAGGAATATACAGTGGTACCTTTACTTACGAGTGGCTCTACTTATGAGTAATTTGACTTATGAGCCGAAAACCTTCTCCCTTTTTAACTGCTACCTTACAAATTTTAAATGCGGTTTGCTCTACTTACATTTCCCCTAGCATTGCCTTCCAGCGGGAGCTTTGAAGCGTCAAGCGCTGGGCAGCGGTTGGGGAGGAGGCAGAAGTGGCTCTGTTAAACTGAATAGAGCTTAATTAGATTTTAGCAGAGTGAAAGGGGGAAAATGAACACCATCTAGCAGAGTGAACAGTGGTGTGAAAAAGTAAATACAGTTTTGATAAGGGAGCCGGGAGACAAATGAAAGAAGATAATTTAACTTAGTGCAAAACATATATTACATATGTACACGTGAAAATAGAAGTAAATACCAGCATATGCAGCATATACAAAGCACAGCATATCAGAGAAAAATTAAAGAGCATGGGGAAGCTACCTCTCACCTACGTAGTCCCAACTGTGTGCTTATTTTCCTGCTACATTTATACTCGCAGGCTTCGTGCTGTAGTCCAATCACCACATGAGGTGAGGTGATCATGCCATAACACCTGGCATAATCGTTTTGACCTTCTTGCTGATTATTCTCTACATCTGTGTCCTAGACCCAATGCACATCTTTGTATATAGCACATGACTTGGCATTTTATACAACATCTATTTTGAAAACTGCTAAATACATTTATACATTTTGTGAAGATTGATCCCTTGACAGGCTCGCCTCCCCCAGCCTTGCCTTCCCTGTCTGGGCTCATGCGGCAGCAAATTCAAAAGGATCCAGCCTTCCTCCTCCTCCCCTTCACCTGAGACTAGGGTGAACAGGAGGATGAGGAGGAGGAAGGCTGGATGCTTTCAAATTTGCCACCGCACAAGCACCCTCACTGATGATGTGGCAAATTCAAAAGGATCCAGCGGGTGTAAGGGGCTAACCACACTAGCATGTACGTGCCTCCATTCCACGTGCCCAAGCCATGCCAGCATGTACCCGATTGGACCCAAGTGGAAGGGAGGTGCATGCATGCTGGCACGGCTTGCCCCTTCCACTCACCCAAGCCGTGCCAGCATGCACTGCTCGAGTGCATGCTGGCACGGCTTGGGCGGGTGGAAGGGAGGCGCATGCATGCACAGCCATGGCAGCAAGCACCAATGGGGTCGCGGTGGTGAGCATGCAGGTTTCAAAAGGCTAGAACTGAACTGTCATGGCTGGAACCCCCCCCCGCCGCCGCCGCCGCCGCCACTACGAGGTGATATCATCCAACTCTGGCAGTGCTCTTAGTGATATAGATCTGCAGAATCCAATCCATCATCCTTTAGTCATAAGATGAATAGTATTTTTGAGTGCATCACTTTAAATTTTGAATTGTCCTGTTCTTTCTTCTTAATCCAAAAGTTTCCAATTTATAGTAACTCAAATAAAATCTGTCTTAAAGTATATTATGGTATTTTTTTTACTTTGCTTTTTTTAAAAAAAATCTGTATACATATACTGTACATGTAGTTTTTCAGAATGCTGCCAAGCATCGCTGGAATACAATGGACTGTACCTTAAAAAAATTAAATAAATAAATTTGGGACATATTTTCTCCCCTTGCCTCTATTTTGGTGTTTTAAACTAGTCACTCCTCAGCTTGTATGTGTGTGATGGGAGGCAATGAAGCGTTTATTTTCTTGTGCTTCTTGATCACTGCAGATGGTAACTGCAGCAATGGAATTAAAAGATGCCTGCTTCTTGGGTTGAAAGCAATGACAAACTTAGCCAGCATCTTAAAGAGTGTAGACATCACTTTGCCGACAAAGGTTCGAATAGTCAAAGCTATGGTTTTTCCAATAGTGATGTGTGGAAGTGAGAGCTGGACCATAAAGAAGGCTGATCGCCACAGAATTGATGCTCTTGAGCTGTGGTGCTTGAGAGTCCCCTGGACTGCAAGCAGGGCTGTGGAGTCGGAGTCGAAGGAAATTTTGGGTACCTGGAGTCGGAGTTGGAGTCGGAAGTACAAAAAACTTAGGAGTTGGAGTCGGAGTCCGAACATTTATCTACCAACTCCACAGCCCTGACTGCAAGGAGATCAAACCTATCCATCCTGAAAAAAAACAACCCTGAATGTTCACTGGAAGGACAGATTTTGAAGCTGAGGCTCCAGTACTTTGGCCACCTCATGAGGACAGAGGACTCCTTTGAAAAGTCCCTGATGTTGAGAAAGATTGAACACAAAAGGAAAATGGGATGCCAGAGAATCAGATGCTTGGATGGTGTCATCGATGCAACCAACATGGATTTGACCAAACTCCAGGAGGCAGTAGAAGACAGGCGGGCCTGGCATGCTCTGGTCCATGGGGTCACAGAGTTGGACGTGACTGAACGACTGAACAACAAAACTGGTGATTGGGGGCCATGTAGCCATCTGTTTTTTATTCCCTTCTGAAAATATGTTTTACCTTCTTCCTAGGAGGCCACTCACCTTAATAGCATCTTGGTGATGGTTACTAGCTTTTCAGTTCCTTAACTCTATTTGAGATATCTTTGCCAACGTGAGAATTGTCTTTCCTGTATTCCAGAACTGTTTCTCAGCTTAAATCTCTTATAGTGGCCAATTTTTTTTTTAATCTCTGTACTTCTAAGTTGCATTTCACAAGGAATATTCAGGTGACTTAAAATGTCACATCTCACTGTGTGTTTGCTGCTATTTCAGCTTTCATGGTTTTTTCCTTTATGTTTTAGAAAGTTTTATGTTGTGTATGCACTTTATCATTGGTGTTCCGACTGTTAGAATACTTAATAACACAACATGTTTAGAAGACATTCTCTAGTGCTATTCATATTATTCAGATCTGTTGTTTCCTTTAACAGCTAGATCTGCCCATTTTGCTTCTGCAGTTAATAATCTTAATTCCTGTAGAACGCCTTAACTCCGATCACTATTTTTTATTCGGTGTTATAGAACAAAGTATTTTATTTTACCTGCCTGAATGTAATTATTTTGTTACTGTGAATATGTATTTAACAAAGATTAAATTCCCAGCCTTGGGTAACGCAGCTGTTCCTGGACTGCAATTTCCAGATGCTTTCACCACCAGCAGTGCTGGCTGCAATTTCTTGGAGTTGCAGTCCAAGAACACCTGGGTTACCCTAGGTTGGGAACCGCTGCAATAGATTCTAATTGCCCCTTACCATTTCTCATTAATTTCTTTGTTAATATTTCCTGTTTGGCATTTTTTCAGACATGAAATAACTACAGAATAATGGTTTTCCCATGGAGAGTAGTAGTAGTACTAATAGCCATCTGTGTATGGTATGTAATTATAATAATTGTGTACCATCAGGTCACTTCTGAATAATGGCAACCCTGTTGCAGGACTTTCTTGGAATAAAGTACAGTACTAAGAAGCAGTTTACCATTCCCTTCTTTTGGATACATTCTGGGACTGCTGCCCAACATTACACAGGTTGTATTTTCTTGGAAACAAAGAGCAGATCAATTTCCCAACCTCTGGTTCCATGGCCAGATACAGTATGATATCTGAAGTATCAGTATCCGTCCACAGTTCTATATATCTGAGGTCTGAAAATAATGATACTAAAATACAATGGAGCTATTTTTTGTGTGAAGAAAGATACGTGTTGTTCGTATATTACAATTAATTGTGCAAATATACCTGTGCTAGTTTTTTGCTATGCATATGTGTTTTTTGAATATAGTTTTCTATGCACTGAACTCAGAGCTAACTAGACATATCAGCGTTAGCCAATATTTTATTTATATTTCTTGTTGCAGAGGTGGATACTTGATGATTGTGTTTATAATTTGGCCTCCAGCTCCCGTCAGCACTACCCCCATGGTTTTCCTATCTGCACTCATCCCTGGCCCTAGGCTTTGCCATTTTCCAAACCTGAGTCCTGATTAGCCTTGAAATGCATTTCATTGGGGATATACAGGTGGGAAATGTGTCCCTTAAGTTTCTCTAAAGCATTTTTTTGCTATTGTAAACAGAATTTTTTTATCTGTCAAGAGGGCCTCTAACTTGATGCTGAAACAAACCATCTAAGAGAAGAGGCATAAATATATTTGTAGGGCCTTTTGTACAAATAAATGTCTAGCTCCTTAGTTCCAGATGAAAAGCTAGATACGGCATTTTAGAATGTTTCAGAAGTAGGAAGTAAAGAGTCATAAGTTCCTTACAACTGTATGTTGATAAAAGAAAAGAAAATATCTTTAATGTGTTGCAATATTTAGTGCTTTCCCCTTTTTCTTTAGTTTTGCCTTTTTACTGAGACAGACTAACATGGCCACTTCTTTGGAAATAAATTTCTTTCATACTTTCTTCTTCAAAGTCCTGCTGTTTAGGAAGTAACAATTGACTCAGAATCTCAGACCCAAACTATGTATTAAAATAAGACCAGCAGAAGATCAGTTTCCTAGGGCTTAATTGTGTGTGATAGTCATAGCAGGAGTTTTCTCACCTCCTTTAATTAGCATATTAGCTTGCTTTGTTTTCTGAGTAATCTTTGGGACATAAGCACCATCTTCTTCCAAATGAAAGTTTGTTTTCTCAGATGTGAAAGATTGATTGAGTCAAGTCTCTTGAATGCTAGCATAATTTCAGTACTAATTATGAGTTATCTGTAATGTCTAGTGTGTTCCACAGATGCTGGGTCACTATATGGGGTCACTTTGTATGCTACATTAAAGTCGGATTTAGGTTTATGTATTTGGGAATGGATATATATATATATATAGGAGCCTTGTGACGCAGTGGTTAAATGCCTGTACTGCAGGTAAAACTGTGCTCACGACCTGGGTTCAATCCCCGGTAGCAGGCTCAAGGTTCACTCAGACTTCCATCCTTCCGAGGTCGGTAAAATGAGTACCCAGCTTGCTGGGGGGGCAATGTGTAGCCTGCACACTGTAATTAAAATTGTAAACCGCCCAGAGACCACTTGTAGTGGTATGGGGCGGTATATAAGCAGAACACTTTGCTTTGCTTTTTGCCTTGACTTTTTAAATTATCTCCTCTTAATGTTGCTGGCAACTGAAACCTTGGCAAAAGCTTCTCAGATGTTATAGAAATCTTTTTATAGAAGACCCTTCCCAGGATTTACCTTAATAGACTTTTCTGAGATTTTAGTAATTATGGAAAACTGGTTCATTTGAATTTTGTTCCATAAATATGAACCTGGGCGTAAGGGATATTTTACAAGGAAATCTGGCTATGTCTAAAATTCTTTCTTTTAATTTCAAAGTGATTAAGCATGTGCCCTGTTTTGAAACTGGGTTACAAACTTGGAAGGATGACTGCCCATTTTAAATAGGAAACCATTGAAGGGTTTGATAGCTCTTGTGAGTTTTTCGAGCTGTTTGCCCATGTTCTGGAAGTTTTCCTTCCCGACGTTTCCCCAGACTCTGTGGCCAGCATCTTCAGAGGGCAAGGAGCTCAAGGAACTAGGAGTTATTTCTGTTTTCTGGGGTATCTGTGGGTTTCCCCCCCCCTTTTCCACAACTTTAAAAACCTACAGTCTAACTCATTCTATACTGCAGAGCACAGAGAGAACTCCTTGTTCCCTGAGCTCTTTGACCTCTGAAGATGCTGGCCACAGAGTCTGGCGAAACGTCAGGAAGGAAAACTTCCAGAGCACGACCAAACAGCCCAATAAACTCACAACAGCTATCAATTCTTAGTTTCTTCTGCATCCAGTTTGCTGTCTTGAGACTATTTCAGACTTTGTCAAAAGCTGAAGTATGGTTCTTTTGATTTTGTTTCTCCCATTTTTGGCTGTTGTTTATCCTAATTGCTATCTTAAGTTCCAGAGGCTGAGAGAAACAACAGATAGCATTGCAGGAGCAGTTTTACATGAATTTAAATTATTTTTCTTTTTGTCCCAAAGATATGCCCATAGGATATGAGATGGCACCATGTGATTCGTTCTGCAAGATATCATTCTACCTCGTTGGAAGAAAAAAGGAACATCCTGTGAGGATACTGACCCTATTATCTTGGGAGTAGCAGTGCTGAAGAACAACAGTCACCAAGGAAACCCAAATGCCACCCATGGTCAGTGTATTTCTATACCCTATAACTGCCATGATATTGACTCCCCAGCATAGTCTGCAACATTTTGATGAAATCAGTTGAGATCACTAGAGTTGGCAGTTCTATGACGGTGGTTCTTATTTATATATTTATTTAAGAACACTATATACAAATCACATTTACAATTAAACGGGCGCTCAGACATAAAAGCAGTTGGAAAATATGTTGAAAACCCACATTCCACAGATAACTGCTTAAGACTGCCTGGAGAGGAAGGTCTTTTTCTAAAGATAGAAGGACGAGAGGGAGGCAGTGCATTCCAAAGCCTGGGAGCAACCACTGAGAAGGCCATCTCTCATGTCTTGACCTAGGGAGCTGGGGAAGGTGGTTGACCCCAGAAGATCTTAAAAGTACAGAATGCTCCTAGGGAGTGAAATGATATTTCAAACAACCTGGACCCAGTCTGTTAGAGATTTATAGATACTGTAATAGCTAGCACTTCGAACTGTGTCCACAAACAGCCAGTGAAGCTGTTGTAATAAGGGACTTACACGCTTCCTATAATAACTGTTAGAGCATTATGACATTTTAAGGAATAGGGTGCAACTGACACATCAGCTTTAATTGCACAAATGTGCTCCTGGTCACCGCTGAAACTTGTGAATCCAAGCTCAGGGTTGAGTTCAGGAGCACAACCAAGCTGTGAACCTGACTTTTTAAAGGGGAGCGTAACCCCATCCAGTACATTCTGAATCCCTATTAGGTTGACACAAAAGATAATGTTTTCCCCATGACTAATTAGAGAGTGTAATGGCTGATCTGAAATAAGATTTTGCCTATTGTAATGTGTCATACCATTGCATTTAAGGTAACTCTAATTTTGATACAGTATATGAAGCATAACAAAAACCCATTTAATTTAATTTCTTATTTGGACCACATTGATTAGATCCTTGGTCAGTTTTTTCATTATATTGTTGCTGAGATGGGAAAATCCAAAGTTAAAAAACCGTATTAGATACACTGAATAAAAAGTATTAATTGGTAACATCACTCAGTAGTATGATTACTATCTCAGCATGCATGGTGTTGTATCCTTTTCTGATGGCGTACAGTATGGCTGCTTTTTAAGGTGTATCATTGTTTCTCCCATTTTATAGCTGGGAATCTAAGGCTGAAATGTTGTGAGGTGCCAGGAATTTCTATGGCTGGACTAGAATTTCCAGAAAGAGTTTCACACCTTAGTTTGAAACATGAGGTGCAAATTCTCCCCAAATCCAGAAGTGAAAAGGAAAGGTGATGGAAGTTTATTATTTTTTCTTTGCAATATTACATTATGAGGATTTAATTGGCATTAACTTTCTTTTAAGTTCAGATTCATTTATATGCAAATATAACTTGGAAGAAGTGCAAGTACTTCACTTCTAAATGAAAGCAAATGTTTATTAAAGTAAATAGACTTGCCATGATTCTAATGTTGGCTTGTAGTTCATAACAAAAGGGAAAAATATTAAAGAAACCATGTTGCAGTATCTTATACTGTACTTTAATATTCATAGTCTGCTCCTCTGTTGTGTTTGAAGTTTACTGAGGAAAACCAGTTGAAATACTCTATTTTGTTTGGTAGTATAACATTGAGAGAACTTTCTGTTTATTGTATATGATTTGTATAAGAATATATTTTATTGTGGATTTTATTGTTGATGATATTATGAGGTGTTATTTCCAGAATATCTCCCATGAATACATAGCAGAATCTGGTGCTCCTTTTTGCCATCCAAGCAGACAAAAATATTTCTGAAGCAAAAGAAAATTGGGGAGGAATGGGATGCTAAGAGTTCTGCTTGTGCTGCGAAAGCCAGCAACATTTTGTTTTCCTTGATAATAAGTTTTATTATTTCCCTTCTAAAATAGTTTAGTTTGAATTTAAAGGGGAACAGAATATTTCGTTGCAAAGTATGCTTGCCTAATTTGTTCCTACAGCTCAAATCCTACTGTAAATCTTGTTAATGGTTACTGTGTTTGATACCATTAGAGGAGCAAAGGAATTAAGTTTTATTACCATTGTTCTAGAAAACCTGTATTAGAGAAAGAAAGTCTCCCTCAAGAATTGTGATTGTATTAGAGTGTGATGACATCCACTCTCTTAAAGATAGAAGTGAAAAACTGAATTTGGTAGTAACGTGATCCCACTTGTATATAAATATAATTATAGCGCTTTCTGTTGAAATTTTCATTTTACACACCTGAAAAAAAGACCAACTGAACTACTTATCGGAGAGTAGGTCTGGATGAACAATTTCTGAATATTCACATATAAACTGTATATATCATTTTGGAATTTGGCTGTTCTAATCTGGTGAGAGGTTTATTTGTTTGTTTGTCTGTTTTAATTTCCAGTGATGCTCTTTAAAAAAGAAAATTGACCATGAAGAAATCTCTGTGTTAACACATCTTCGGTGACATCTGTGAAGAGAATGAAGTTGTGGTTTTGCGCTTGACATCCTTTGCCACCACTGTTGGGTAAATGAGAAGTGGTTGTGTGATTATGCTGACATCCCAGCATGCATTTGGTAGACCTGTGGTTAACTCGCTCCCTCTCCATGTGTCTGCTCTTACAAAGCTTTGTCCTCATGATACTGTGCTTTCATTCTGCCAGTATGTGCCCCAAAGGATGCCTTTGTTCCCATTCTGGAGGCTTAAATGTCAGTTGCAGCAACGCAAACCTCAAGGAAATACCCCGGGATCTTCCTCCTGAAACTGTCTTGCTTTATTTAGACTCCAATCAGATTACATCCATCCCCAATGAGATTTTCAAGGACTTACACCAACTCAAAGTCCTCAACTTATCAAAAAACATTATTGAGTTCATTGACGAACATTCTTTCAAAGGGGTGGCCGAAACTTTACAGATGCTGGATCTGTCCGACAATCGGATTCAAAGTGTGCACAAAAATGCTTTTAACAATCTAAAAGCCAGGGCTCGGATTGCTAACAATCCTTGGCACTGTGACTGCACTCTGCAGCAGGTCTTGAGAAGCATGGCGTCCAACCACGAAACAGCCAGCAGCATCATCTGTAAGACTTCCGATTTCGACGAACACACTGGGAGGCCGTTCCTCAATGCTGCTGATCCTGACCTCTGTAACGTACCTAAAAAGACGACTGACTATGCCATGCTGGTCACCATGTTCGGCTGGTTCACCATGGTGATCTCTTACGTCGTTTACTATGTGCGGCAAAATCAAGAGGATGCACGCCGGCACCTTGAGTACTTGAAATCCCTGCCAAGCAGGCAAAAGAAACCCGAGGAAGCAGATGATATTAGCACTGTGGTATAGTGCCCTGAATAAAATGACTGACTTTACAGAAATTAGATGTGGGTATCACACCCACAGGTGTTTACTTCTGACATTCGTTGTAGACAGGAGACTTTTTTCCAATTAAACTGAATTCTACCACTGTCAAACTTTCTAATGAAAAGATTTCTGTTTTGGGGTGATAACAGTACACCTTTATTGTTTCTCTGGTGGTATCCTAAAACCAAGTAAACTAATATGTAAACATTAGTTTAGACCCATTCCACTCTTTAATAATGAAATTTATTTTTTTAATTTAAAACCAAATAAAAGCTTAACTTTGAACCATGTAAATATCAAGTTTTATTGAACCTTCTCCCCCCCCCCCCCGGCTTGTCTGGCGAATTAACTGCGTGTGTTTGTGCATAAGAGTGTGTTTATTGGGTGGGCTACAGTCAGGGACTGCAGGTGCTACAAACTGGTGACTATGGAACTGCATGCACCCTCTCTGTTGTCAATGCTTTCTTATATATGGAGGTCAATGAGTTTGAAGGAGGAGACAATCGGGACCTGTAGCAATTCTTGCAGTGAGTTCTCTGAAAATATCAGTCTTTATTCACATGGAACTGGATATCCAGTGTGGTGTGGTGAATAGAGTGATGGATATGAGTCTGCTCACTTGTCTTGACTGCTCTCTTAGGGTCTCTTATAAGGTGGCTATGACTTGATGGGACATAACATAACGCATTCAATTGTAAGATGTTCATAAAGAGCAAAGAATCTTTTATATAGATTTGTTGTCCTCCCCACGTAGCAGGACAATAAAATGACAGATGGGAAGGCAAGGCTAGGCTAACTCTTTTCACCTGAGCTTCTATCTGATATCTCGCATGCAATAGTCTTTACTAAGACTACAGAATCCTTTGACTCGTTAAGTGTCGGTAAAGAGAAAATCTAAAACAAAACACGGAAAGGAAAAAAAAAGCTTCACAAACCGTCGTGATTTATGGCACCTGGAATGCTCAGTATACTAGAGTTACATCAGTCAGAGCTGTCTGCTTCCTATGGAGGCCAACCTGCTGTAGATCTGGCAAAAATGGGTTTGTTCAGTTCTTGAATCAGCCCTTGAACACATGACTAGATGCTGCGTAATATTAATTCATTTGTTCTGAAGTACACTGAAAAGCAGGAAGATGTGTATTGAAGGAACAATACTAATTGCTATCATTTCTATACAATTCACACATAGAATAGGTTTTGTTTATGTAATCTTGCCTCAGTTGATTCTGAATATTTCAATTCTGGGATTAATAGCATTATGAAGAGAGTTTGGGGGGGGGCATCATATTTTTAAAAGGCATCCTTCAATTTAAGTTGTTGCCGCATTAATGAATATAATGGTATCGTGCCTTAGGATTGAATAAGTGTCTCCAAAGAATTTTGTGACCGCATAGGAATTCAAAATGGAGTCCCCTTTGTTTTCTGCGGCATTTTCCTGCTGCTGCCTGATAGCTTTTTGTTGTTTTTCTCCCAGACAGGGAAGGCAAAAGAGGTAGTATGGATGTGTCCATACTCATTGACACTATGCGAGCAGTGAGAGGCTTTAGTCGGGACATCTAAGAGCCTTTTCACACGACCCCTAAACTCCGAGGCAAATGGCTCCCAGCTCCGGAGCTTAAAATTGTTTCCCCACCAGCTCTGGAGTTTACAGAAAATTAAGTGCGACCACGCCCACCTAAGCGTGTCCCAGCGCACTTTTCAAGTACCTGCTCTCCAGGGCTGAAGAATTCCTGATGCAGATGTAACTTAAGAGTGCCGGCCTCTCCTCGCTTCTGTTTGTTGTTTTTTGCCCCCCCCCGCTACTTTAAGAGCTACTTAAGAGAATGGAATACCGCGGGGGCAAGAGCGAGACGGCAGAACGGAGGTGAGCCACGTTCTTTTCTTCCTTTTTTTTTCTCCCTCCCCTCACGCAGCCAGCAGCCAGGAATGCAGAGGGGGTGGGAACACAGGAACAGCGACAAGCCCCCAAGATCTCTGGTCCGAATTTAAGTGGCCAGCAGATCTTAGGGGTCGTGTGAAAAGGCTCTAAATCTCACTCCCAAATTAATCTGTACCGCACTGTTCAGAAAGTCTACTGCTCTGTAACAAACAGGTTATGGTAGCTCAACATGCGGCTTAAAGCCATAAACAATGGCTGTTGCTTCAATAACATAGATGTAGCATTTAGATAGAAAGTTATGATTTGCTTTCCAGGTGACCCCTTTGGAAAGTGGGTTGTGTGGAAAGCCACAATGTGCTGTACAGCCTCTTCTTCTCAGACTCTCCGTATGAAGAGAATGAGGACGGGAGGGGCCACTCATCTCCCTTTCTTTGCCCATCTAGGTTAGACTTATCCTGAACACTTTTCAGGGCTGATGGATACAGCATGCCATATAGGGGGTTAAAGGGTTGACCTGCAAAGGAGATAAATCACCTCTCAAAGGAGTAAGGTTGGGATGATGTTGCTGAAATGCAGAGTAAAATGAAAACTATAGTATAAGCATTCCCCTGTTCTGGGAATCTCCCCGCTCACATATCTGTTGGTCATTAGGAGGCCACCTGGACATGTGGAGGGGGGGCGCGTACGTACAGTTTCCCTTCAGCTCTACATTTAGACAGGAGGATACTAGCCTTAGGCTGCGGGATACTAGCCTAACGTAAATGCATTTTCCCACTTTAGGTACGTAGAACCCACTTCTTCTGGTTGGATACTCTACAAGCTCAGGCACATGGCATGGATTTTTTAATGAAGTACAGTGTCAGTTTTTTCTCGTTCGTGTATTTCACATTTGATGCCTAACATTAGATTCCAAGTTGTGCGAGTTAGACATCTCTCTCTCTTTGCCAGCCTCGGAATTAATTAAACTCCTCCAAATAGAAATGGAAGTGAGCTTTTTATATTAGGTTAAGAAAAGTGAAAGATGCTGTTCACTCTGAGAGGAGCTTTTTTAAAAAAATTGTTCATTGCCCCCTTTTGTTCCTTGTGTGTGTGACAGGGAAGGATCCTCATTTCCTTTTCTATATTAAAGGCAACTATTTATTTATTTGTTATTTATTTATTTTCAGATTTATATACCACACCTATTTCCTGAGCAAGAACTTAGGGCGGTTCACACAAAATATTAAGAAGCTAAAAGAATCACAGTCACAGTAACAATGGTGTCCAAGCAGGCACACATGTAGGCCAGGGCAAAAAAAAAAAAGGGGGGGGGGAAATCCTGTATCCCTAGTCATTGTCGAAGGCGTCCCTGAAAAGCAGATTCTTTAAACCTTTCTTAAAGGACGCCAACGACGGAGCCTGCCGTAAGTCGCTCGGCAAGCTGTTCCAGATCGTTGGCCCCGCCACCGAGAAGGCCCGTTTATGAGTGCTCGTTTTGTGGGCCTTCTTCAGAATGACGGTCCGGAGCGAAAGGGCCAAAGAAGAACGGGTGGGTCGGGCCGGATCTAATTGTCGGGAGAGGCGCTCTACCAAATAAGCCGGGGCCAAGTCATGGAGGGTTTTGTAAACCAAAACCAACACCTTGAACCTTATTTGGGAGGCAACGGACAACCAGTGTAGGCGAGCCAGGATGGGGGTGATGCGGTCGTACCGACGCGCACCAACCACCAACCTGGCCGCCGCATTCTGGACCCGCTGCAGTCGCCGAACAAGGTTCAAGGGAAGCCCCATGTAGAGAGCGTTGCAGTAATCCAGCCTCGACATGACCAGCGCCTGTACCACTGTCCTCAGGGAGCTCTCATCAAGGTACGGGCGAATCTGGGCGATAAGCCTAAGGTGATGAAAGGCCGACCTGGTCACGGCTGAAACCTGGGACTCCAGGGTCAGATCTGGATCCAGGACGACACCCAGATTCCTCACTCTTTGCGCTAGCTGGAGGGCGCACCCACCCAGACTGGGAAGAGGGAATTAAAGTTGGACCAGAATAGTGAAATAATACAAAGGGTCCTATTTGACTAAAAGGTAAAGTCACTTTTAAGACCATCTTGTTTTTAAGAAATGGGATATTCAAGATGATATATTCTTCACATTTCCCTTGACATTACAGTGGATCAGAAGCTGTTCTTGAAATTAGAAGTACTAATCTACCAAAGATCTCGGTGCACTATTTGAATTCTTGCTACAGTGTTTTATAAATACAAAGAATTTTGACACCCAGATACCACTTTACCCATACTTTGAGTTTTGCATTCAAATTAATTTTAGATAAGAGGAATTCTATTAGACATGTTTGAAGCAACAGCAGCAGTAGCAAAAACAACAAGAATCACAACCAACTCACAACAATCTTTATGTATTGCTCAGATCTGGTGGTGGGCAGCTACAGTCTGTGCATGCAGGCAAACATTGATAGAATGATTGAGTTGGCTTTAACTGGGAAGGCAGTGCTTGCAGGATATTGGGAGTGTATTCTGTGGCTGGACTGTGCCCATTCATCACCAGTCAAGATCAGAGAAACTGTGTCTCGCTTATAGCATTTAGCACAAGAGCAGCGCTAAATGCTACAAGTCTGATTATTAAAGAAACAGCCTCTGTGTGTCACAGTTAATGTATACAAATGATAATAAGTTCTTTGCAAGCTGTCCTGATGAACTGAATCTTTTAAACGTCATTGAGTTTTACACTACAGATACAGTATCAAAGTGAATTGTGGTATTGATGACTCTTAGTATCCACACAAAAAGAAGGAAATTCTCAGCAGTAACTCGAGCTCACTAATGGACAGTTTATTCACTGCTTATGAAGCAGAAAAACTATAAATATTTTAGCATCTAAAAATTTCTGCCCAAGGTACTTAAATCCTTATTCAGGAGCAAATATTTTAATAGCGTAAAAGTAGCACTCAGAACAGAAATCAATTGAAAAAGAAATATTACTGCTGTCAATAGCTGGGCAAGCTGAGTATTAACATATTTTATATCCCAAAGTATATTTGGGAAATTGTGGACTGAAAGCACAGTAGTCTTGATGATTTAAATAGCAAAACTTGAGTGCCATATCCCAAAGACATGTATGGAGCACCTTTATTTGCAATGACCTGTGGGCAGATGCAGGCTTGTTTACCTCAAGAATCTCTGCATGAGTCAGAGTTAGAAACTAATTCTTCAGGAGCATGATTCCACTTTATCAGATGACAGGAGAAAAGATTATAGAATTAGAAATAGAGATAGGCACGAACACCCAGTTTGACGGTTCATAATGGTTCATTCTTTAGATGCACAGGTGTTCCTCAGACACCCCAGCTTCCATCCGCTCCTCCAGTGGGTGCCCATTCATATACCACGTCCCAGGAATTTCTGTCCCTCCTCCTCCTCTTGAGTGGTCCACCAGAGAAGGTAGGAAAGGGAAGCCTGAGCGGCCGTGAAACCATTACAAACCTCCAAACCATCTTGGCAAAAATCAGAAGTATTACATTTGCAAGTGAAAACCAGCCTAAGTTGACAAAGGTCTTACTGAACGGAATTGTTAAAGGGTGCCTTACTGCTTTCAGTGTCTTTTTATGTGGTTTTTTTTGTTTACTGTTTTGTAGTGTGCTATTTGACCCTTTTAAATATTTGTATAATTGTTTCTAGCTTTAATTATTGTATTTTGATGGATCCTTTTTAAGGAGCTGGGTGGTATAAAAATATTTTAAATATATAAATATAGTGCATGGATGCATTCCTTGAGCAACAGTGACATGGACAGCACCTGAGTTACCTTCTGGATCATAATATCAATAAGCAGTAATCACACATGTGGCTTTAAAGGAGGCCATCTTTAGACTGCAACTAAAGAATTCATATGCACAATTCAAGGCTAACTTATCTGAACTAGATACTATCAGAAAACAAGTATGAAGGAAGGTGTAAATATGTAGGGTCTACTGTGAATGTGAAGAAATTTATTATTTGATTTGATTTTTATACCACCCATCTGACTTCCAAGGCCATTCCTGGCGCTTACAACATAATAACGAAAATAGAACAGCTTAATCAATAAACAACGGTAAGCATAATCACACAACATCAAATTCTAAGTCAAATTAAGAACATTACAAGTAGTAAAATAGAAAATTAACTAAAAGTGATTAACATAATTATAGAGGCAAAGTGAAACAATTTAGCATGTCTTATTTGGATACCTTAAGCTAGTATCAGTGGAGTATATGTACAGTCAAAAACAAGTTGAAAATATTTTTCAGCAGTTGTCTTAAGTATTGTTACTCACATATTGTCCTCCTTACTACATATTGCTGGCACTTCCAGATTTAGAGAGTGAAACTACAATACTGTCCTGAGACAAGCTAGATATCATCAATAAAACAGCTGATTTTAATATGCTGGATATTACATTTCAGGATAAGCAGTAAAAGAAAAACAGACCTATTAGAAGTTGGTGTTCCACCAGCAAGCAACGTCAAAAGTACATAAAGTACAAAAATTGCAGATTGCCAAACATTAAGCCAAGAGATCAGAGGAATACAGGAACAAGATCAGGTCCTCCTCCTACTCCTACTCCTACTCCTCCTCCTCCTCATACTAGTTTCAGCAACTGGAGTAATTCCAAAATTGTTGCTTAATAATTTAAAACAATTGTTAAATGCTGGCAATTTGCTTTCTTCAATTCGAAAACTAGTGGTTTTGTAAATATGTTATCTCACTTGCAAACTTTTAGGATTTGACTCCCCAATTTTTGGTTTCAGCCTTTCTTCAACCCTTGTGCACCAGCAATGGTGAGAAATAAGAACAACAATAATAACAATTGGTGAAGCTTATTCAGTAAACTGCAAAGGAAGCCCATTAAAACCAAGGAAGCTGACCGAAAAAAAGGAATTAGCTATGAAACCATAACAGTGGCAGAATAAAGCACTACATGGCGAATACCTTAAAACCAGCCAGATAAAGCTAGCAATAGAAAAACAGAATATTGAAGAAAGAAACTGAAGTGTTTGTCCTTGCACATAAGAGCAAGTGCTCCATACAAATGCAGTTCAGTCATGGAATGAGAAATATAATGACAGTGTTGGTTATATAAAGAAGCAAAAGATTCTGGCTGCAAGAAGGTTGTACAATATGTTCTGATGCACCAGCAATATAGCAGTGACCCAAAACTGGTGGGGATCACTAAAATGAAAACATCTGGCTCAGAACATACTTGATTCGACATATCTAGATAGTAGATGTAATATCTAGGGTGTGAAAAGCAAAGAGAAGGAATTGGAAAAGATGGTCAAAGACAAAGACTTACAAACTGAGATCCCACAGTCATGGCAAAAAAAAATGAAAATTGTTCCGATCCAGATTGTAACTGGCGCTTTAGCTGCAACTGAAAGATTTTTGTGCTAACTGTAAATGAGATCATAGTACCCCAAATGCAGAAGAGCCTGTTACATGAAACAGAAATACCTGTGAATATCCTAGGTCTCTGGGAATGGCTCAATATTCTAGGTACTAAAATCCAGCCAACTTTTGGTGAATTGTATATCATCATCATCATCATCATCATCATCATCATCATCATCATCATCAT
>JAHTLZ010003542.1:45893329-45924406 GCA_023846285.1 Phrynocephalus versicolor | reverse complement strand
TCATCATCATCATCATCATCATCATCATCATCATCATCATCATCATCTCTTCTTGCCTGTTTTTTCTTCTGCTTTGTGTCTTCTTGCATAACATTTCTGTCATTCCTTTCCACTACTAGGTAGTGCTGTAGGCAGCTCACAATCAGCATAAAAGAAAAGAAAAGAACTGTATGAAACAAGACATGATGAAGCCAAGGCATGTTTTTTCACATGGTTAAATCAAACTCAGCACAGCAAGCTCTGAGTTGAAACAACTGAATAAGTGAAAACACATCTTCTTTAGATATTGTGGAGTCACCTCTAGACAGTTACCATACTTGACTTAATCTGTGTTCAAATATAGTACTGAGCCATGGTTTATGTTAGTCATGCTTTCTTGCTTCAGCTGTGAATTGTCTCACAGATGTCCAGTCAAACCACATTTTTTTTTGTATTTATCTCTTGTCCCTTCAATTCTTGCTTCAGGTGGTTTGGAAAGTAGGCCTATAATAATAAGCTCTGATTTTGGGGGCAGATGGCTTCAAACTAGCCAGATTTCATCAATCAGTAACCCCACAAGATTTCTAAATAAGGTTTATATTCAACTAACAACCCATGGTTTATTTGTAAGTGTGAGAGACACAGCTACAGATCACAGCAGATCACAAAATGACTATTGTATGTAAACCTGGCCATGGACTGATTTCATCTTAGCAAATTTATTTCTGTGTATCTTCTGATGGCTGCCTTTATCAGAAGCATGTGCCTGTACCTTGTCCAGCTGAGTTAAGTTTTTTCAACTAAAATCTACTACATTCTAATGTGAGTTGATAGAATGTCATTTCCTGCACAAAAATGGTAAGATGAAATATGAACTGCCCTTTTGAATGCATTTTCTCCACCAGTCTATGAATAAATTGTAAAAACGTATCTGTATGAAATGAAAAACAAGAACTTTTGAACAGCTTATGTTTTTACTTTCTCTCCAATTTGCTGAAGATTAATTCTGAACTGCTGATGCAGTGTGGAATCTGACACTTTTTTGCTGTCCTTCCTTCAGGAAATCTATATCACACTTCCAAGCTCAAGCATTTTATTTATTTATTTTTGCAATTATGCTGATTTAGGACAAAAATTGGATGAAAGATCCAATTTTTTAAAATGCAGAAAGCTGAAGAGGAGAAGGTTCACAGGTTAATCTCCAGTCTTAAAACAGGGGTACTTCAAGGGCCAGATGCAAGGGAGTAATATCAGGAGACAGATATCTAGTCTTATGCACTCCCAGATACATTTGGTGGGGACACTGTGAGATACAGGAAGCTGGACTAGATGGGCCTTTGGCCTGATCCAGCATGGCTCTTCTAATGTTCTTAAGGTAGTTCTGTACTTTCTCTCACTAAGAGACAAGTGACAGCAAGCAAACAGAAATTAGTGGTAGTTGTTATAATGTGTCATCAAGTAAGAAACTATTGCAACCCTAGTAAGGTTTTCAACACAAGTGAGATTTAAAGTGGTTTTACTGGTTCCACACCCACAGTGAGTTTCTGTGTATGGAATTCAAATCCAGGTCCCCTGAATCCTAGTCCATCACTCTATTCAGTTGTTCCTAGAGCTAACCAAAAATCCTCTTCTTGATAGTTTGGCCAGTTTTATTGCTGGCCAAGTGAGCATAGCTTGATGACGACAACGACAACAACAACACAAATCCAGGTGCCTGTCAAGGAGGCACAGTGGGCAACTGAAGTCCCAACCTCTCGCTTTGTAGCTGGAGACCGAAGCCATTAAGCTATCTAATGGCTACTGACTTATTTTGTTGGCTTCCTGCACCTACTGCCATTCCCTCTACGTGTATGTGGCTTCTCTCATTATTTTATGACCAAACAGTATTGGCTTTAAAAACTAAAAATACTCATTTGAAGCTTCAAAAGGGACAAAACAGGGCGAAGGTACGAAGCAGTCCCCACTTATAATGGAAAGATTTACAGAGACTGCACAGAAGAAAAACCTGTCTCGAGGTGCAATCAGAGGGCAAGAAAACATTGCATCTGATCACACTGGAAAGGGTCGCTTTGATGGGAGTTGTAGCTCCAGCCTGACCCAGATTGGCGACGGGCTGGATCACTGTGGCCTATATATCATGTGATCTCAAGGAAACGTCTCACACCAGACTGCACCACAGCCAGTCCAAAATGCCATTTCCTCATCTGATGACACCTGCAGGTAACCTATTGAGCGACTTGAGAGCTTTGAATGCAAAGCCAATCAGGGACTCGCTTCACACTCATGAGGTCACCTGTTGAAACCTTGACTGTCTACTCTTGCCTTTAATAAAGGCCAGCATGGATGACCCCTGTGCTGTTAGCTTTCAAGGCTAGCAGTAGAACAAGTGTCTCGGGAAGTACAGTCTTTCTGAGACCTGGCAGGCAGGCAGGCATGTGAGGTTTTAGTTTGTGCTTTGTCTAAAAGAAAGAGGTCACTCTCTAAACACCTTGGTTCATGGGCTGCTTCAGCTCACTGACTTGGCAGCAGCTTTCATTGCTGTTTGGCAGTTCCCTCGCTGATCCTCATGAGTTCCTAGGTGATGTGCCATTTTTCTCCATTACCTTCACAGCCTCAGGATTTAAAATTGTAATGTTCATGCTCTAGTATTCCCTTCAGAGATATTAAATCGGTGCTTGTTCACTCTCTTTGTGCGATTAAAAAAGTGGGCAGTGGGAGGGAGGAAACTGCAGGGAGATGTATCCTCTTATTCTCTTTCACCTTTCTTCTGTCTTCCTCATCAAATTATGAAGCCAGTGGTATCATTCTCGGTATATGCTGACACCAGCCAACAAAAGGTGGAGGGAGTGGGACAAGATGGTACAAAGGCTCCATCTGGAAGTTCCACTTAGTAAACACAAGCAAACATAGTTTGTCACTTAGTACATTGGCCCTGATTGCATTCTGTGCGTCTCTTCAAGAATATTTCAGTTCTTCAGTTTTCTCCATTAATTACAATTGGACTACTCTTAGCCACCACATTCCCTCTTTTGTGGCATCATCATCATCATCATCATCATCATCATTATAAACCACACAGCTATCTACGCTGGGTTTTGTATTACAAATTACTAGTCAAATGCCTCCAAAGCATTTAAGACTCAGTGATGTATCGGCGAATTATGCGAGCAGATCCCAGTAAGGCGGCTTTCTGCATCTGACTGATGGTGACTTTGTCAACTCCAATTTCTTCTAAATACTTGCTTAGCTTTTTAGGCACCACAGCCAGCGTGCCGATTACCACTGGGACCATTACTATTATTATTATTGTTGTTGTTGTTGTTATTGTTACTGTTATTATTACTGTTACTGTTACTGTTACTGTTACTGTTACTGTTAGAAAATGTTGATCAATGCTTGTTGATCGAGCATTGAGAGGGCACATGGAGAATGCAATCCAGATCCCTGTTGACTTCATGACAGGTGAAATGACACAACGTCCTATTGCAATACCACAGTATTCTACTGCTCAGTGGTAGCTCGCACCCTCTTCTAGTGTACACTTCTAACTTGAATTGCATGGGCTCAAGCAGTGTGGTTTTGGTTATACATGGATTTTTATTTTTATTTTAAATTTTTGCAATAGATAAATGCATACAGTACCCAATAAATGATATGCCCTGGCCATTCAAACCCATTGAGTTCAACAATGAAGGTGTCAAAGTGGTCTACACATCACTAAATCAGTGTCTAGATCAGGAGCCATAGGACCTTAAGGATCATGGTACACATGGTATTGTATGGAAAAGATTGTCAACACTATGGAAAAGAACCCTGACAGAGAGAACTGTTTTCTTGTTGTGTACAGTGTATTAATCAGCTGTTTATGCTTTATAGACCGCTACCACACTTCTGCGAGCAGCCGCTTCTTATTTTGGATCACCTCTTCTCCTCCCGTGGTCACGTGGTTGTTATAGCGATTCTGCTGTTCGCACTTAAGCGGGTAGCTAGCAATCGGCTTTCCAGTTCTCACTTTATTGAACCGCTTTAAACCTTGGTTTCAAAGAACCAAGAAAATGAAATTAAGTGACAATGAGCTGAAACATTTGCATAACGAAGTTGGTAAACGTCCTGGCATGGTGTTAGGATTCTGTTTTCGGTGTTTCCTGAAAGCAAAAAGGCTAAGAACAGGGGGCAAGGGGGAAAAGCAACTTAGTATGTCTGCAAATTCAACCAAATTGCTTAAAAGGGAGACGCAGGAAGTGATGTAAAAAACCTCCACCACCCCCAGTGGCCTTTGCAAGAAAAAGCACCACAGTGGCCAAAACTGGGCGTGGCTGAGAGGGTTCTTCAGATAAATTGCTTTAAAAACCAGCCAGTGATTTTTAAGGTGCCTTGTTTTTAAGGAAAAGGCGTTTTAAATCAGAAGTGTGGTAGCGGTGATAGCTCCTTCATGTTTAATTGTCTTTTTAATATGCAAAAAACTTAAGTACTCCCAATTTAGTGATTTCTTGCTCTCAAATTCTTGCCACAAGCTGGACTTACCAGGCAGCAACAAAACAGTCCAGTAGATATTCTGCCTTTCTAGCTCGTACAGTCTGCTTCACTTAGCTGTCAATTTGAATGAACTCTCTTTTTAAAAAAAATCCTGAGAGATGAATAGCAAAACCTAGTGTTTGTTGTTTGGCATGATTTCTGTAAAACATGCTTCACCAAAGAACCATGAAGAGTTGCATACACAAGAGCGCTGCTGATTCATGAATGTCTTCAGTGTGCTGCTCTCTGTTGAGAGACTCAGTGTGCCTTCATAGTTTATAAATTGAACTTTTAATATTTCTGAAGTAGATCACATGAGATTGAAATCACTTTGCTCCATTATACTGTACACTGTTGCTTTAGAATATGAAAGCCTTAAGAAGGCCTAGTTGCAAAACTCAGAAAATACACTTTCTTGCGCTGCAGTTCTCAGAGTTCTGGAGTCATTGGAGCTAGAAGAGGCCATGATGGCTGAGGGGTTTTCTGGGAACCTGTAGTCTAAAAAAGTAAAATATTCAACCTCTTGTTCTTGATAACCCCCCCCCCCCATTTCTCAGTAGCTCTTATACAAAAAGCTAGGTCCATATAACCCATTGTGTTAACTGCCAATACATAGGCATACAGAACTGCTTACCTGTACGCACCATCTATTTTTACTGTCTATCTACAAAACACTTGCTGCTCAGCAGTCAGGGGAGGGTGTTTGCAAACACAGGCTAAATTCCAGTAGTAAGTCACAATTAAAGGAAACCCACTGATTCAATTTACATAGGTGTTGACTTACCCCATCCTCACTGAGTCAATGGGTCTAACTCTAGTTGCTACTAGATTTCATCATTCTTTTCTGTTGATGGGGAATTATTAGCTACTCAGTTGTCGATACATATATAGATTTCGGAGCATTTCCCGGTGGCTTTCTATTGATTCATTTGGGTCCGCAATACAACCATTGGACTGCTATTCCAGTAGGATGTGATACACCCATTACTTTACTCCTAGCACAGTTTGCTGAGCATCAGCGGGACCAACAATGAGACGAAAATGTGCCACAACCAGGCTCTTTGCTCCCCACCTCACCTCACTGGTAAGCAGCGCTTCATAATACAGTCAATGCACATTCCAGCTTTTTTCTCTATTTTATCACCCAGAAAATGTGAATGTAAGTTTCCATTCATGTGCTCGTTTTTGTCTGTTCAGTCAGGCCACATAATGGGCAATCTCTTTTGTATTAAAGGAGAGTTGGAAAAGTGTATGTGTGTGTGTGTGCGAATGAGTGAGCAAGAAAGAGAGAGAGAGAACATTTATTCATTGACTGTGTCAGTTAATAAAAATATAATAGGAAAAGAATCGGTGCTTCAGTATCAACATAATAATATTAATGTTTTCTTTTAGCAGCTTCTTCACCACTATGGTTCAAGTGCATTTTTCAGAAGAAATGTTTTGTGAGTCACTTAGCTTTAATGGAACATACAATGGCCTATAAGCATTTCTGCAAAGAACATACATTACTTCAGTTTCCTCTGAATTCATCTCCTACAGAATCAAGATGTGTATTTCTAGCTATCGCTAGCTATTGCAAGCTTTAAAAAAATACATTAAGGACTGCAGCTGGGAATTACAGCTGCTTTAATCAGTTTATCAAAATATTTGGGGATTTAAAAGAGAGTAAGAATTTGAAGTTTCACATAAGTCATAGTAAAGTAATTAGCAACTAAATTCATAATGTAACAAAGGGTTGGAATGCATAGACTGAGTAAAGCATATTTCCTGGAAATAAAATCCAAGTTGTTTTGTAGCAAGCGTTGGAAAGAAAAGACAGGGAAATCTGGAATCAGTTTCCCCTCACATAACCGTTTTTGGGCAGACTATTGTTGTCTTGTCAAGTCACATCTGAGTTACAGTGACCCTATGAATGAAAAGTCTCCAAGATGTCCTGTTCACAAAAGCCTGGCTGAGTTCTTGTAAACTCAAGCTTGTGATTTCCTTTAGAGAGTCAATCCATCTTGTATTTGTCCTTCCTCTTTTGCTGCTGCTTTCAACCATTGTCCTTTACAGTGAATTTTGCCTTCTCGTGATATACCCAAAGTAGGACAGCCTCATCATTTTTGCCTTCAGAGAAAATTCAGGCTTGCTTGGGTTAGACTACCCGGTCCAAGGAGCGATGTGATCGTGGGGGTGTGCTATCGTCCATCAGATCAAAAACTTGACCTTGAACTGAGACAAATCATGGAGGTGTCTAAGAGGGACAGGATAGTAATCATGGGGGACTTCAGTTATCCCCACATTGACTGGGCCAATGCAAACTCGGGTCGAGAAAGAGAAACCAGGTTTCTCGATATGGTGAATGATTGTAGCTTAGAGCAACTTGTCATGGAGCCCACCCGAGAACAGGCAACTCTGGATCTAATACTGTGTGATACTCAGGACCTGGTCTGGGATGTGAATGTCACTGAGCCTCTGGGAAACAGTGACCACGCTGCAATCTCCTTTGCCATTCATGTTGGGGGAAGAGTGTCAAGCAAATCCGACACAAAAACCCTTGATTTCTGAAGGGCGGACTTCCCTCAGATGAGGAAACTAGTTAGAAAAAAATTGAAAGGGAAGATAAAAAGAATCCAATGTCTTCAGAGTGCATGGAGTCTGTTTAAAACAATGGTAGTTGAGGCCCAGGACAAGTGCATACCACAAAGAAATAAGAACTCATCTAAGTCCAGGAGGGCATTGGCATGGTTAATGAGTGGAGTTAGAGAGACTCTAAAACACAAGGAGAGCTCTTTCCATAAATGGAAATCCTCCCCAAATCAGGAAAATAAAAAGAAACACAAACTCTGGAAAAAGAAATGTAAGAAGATGATAAGAGAGGCAAAGAAAGACTTTGAGGAATGTAAGGCTAGCAATATAAAGGGAAATAATAAAAGCTTCTTTAAATATTTAGAAGTTGAAAACCTGCCAGAGAACTAGTTGGTCCTCTGGATGATGAGGGAGGAAAAGGGATGGTAAAGGAGGACTTGGAAATTGCAGATAAATTAAATGAGTTCTTTGCATCTGTCTTCACGACAGAAGAACTTGGGCAGATTCTGCTGCCCAAATGGGCCCTCTTGACTAAAGAATTAAATCAAATACAGGTTAAAAGAGAGGATGTTTTAGGTTTAATTGATAAATGGGCCCTCTTGACTAAAGAATTAAATCAAATACAGGTTAAAAGAGAGGATGTTTTAGGTTTAATTGATAAATTGAGGATCAACAAGTCAATGGGCCCAGATGGCATCCACCCAAGGGTTATTAAGGAACTGGGAAATGAAATTGTGGATCTCTTGATAATATACAACTTGTCTCTTAAAACAGCCACAGTGCTGGAGGACTGGAGGATAGTGGATGTCACATCAATTTTTTAAAAAGGAGGGAGGGGGGACCCGGGATACTACAGGCTGGTTAGCCTTACGTCTTCCCCAGGGAAGATGGTGGAAAGCCTTATCCAAGAGAAAATCTTAAAACACATAAAAGAACAAACCTTGCTGAGGGAAAATCAGCATGGCTTCTGTAAAGGTAAGTCTTGCCTGACAAACCTTTTAGAATTCTTTGAAAAGGTCAACAGGCAAGTGGATTTGGGTGAACTCATGTATATTTTCTATCCTGATTTTCAGAAGGCTTTTGACACAGTCCCTCACCAAAGACTGCTGAGAAACTTGCACAGTCAAGGGATGAGAGGGCAGGTCCTCTTATGGATTGAGAACTGGTTGAGATCCAAGAAACAAAGAGTAGGTGTCAATGGGAAATTTTCACAATGGAAAGAAGTGAAAAGTGGTGTGCCCCAGGGATCTGTCCTGGGACCGGTGCTTTTCAATCTGTTCATAAATGACCTGGAGACAAGGATAAGCAGTGAGGTGGCCAAGTTTGCAGATGACACGAAACTTTTCTGTGTGGTAAAAATTAGAGAAGATTGTGAAGAGCTCCAGAAGGATCTCTTCAGACTGGGGGAATGGGCTTCAAAATGGCAAATGCATTTCAATGTAGGAAAATGAAGAATAAGCCTCTGATGTGATAATTCCTTCTCCCTGGCACTGGCTAATCAGACAGGGAGGCGGGATCATGCAGTTCACTGCACAGCTCCTGATTGGCCAGTGCCAAGGAGGAAGAATGATGGTGTAGGAGTTTAACCCTGCATGAGCCCAACGCAAGGGAAGGGATTGGCTGAATTCATTCTGGAGGGTTGGACCCGTTCCGAACGCCAGGTGGGCTCCTGCATTTCGTTTTGGAACTGGACCATTTCCGAAACAAAACACCCATGCCTAGTTAGGAGCTATCTGATGCAGATGAATCAGCAGGGAAGAAAGTGAAGGGATAGGAGAGTGAGTACACCAGCTCAAGGTTAACCTACTTTGCAATGAGGAGATCTGAAGTTTCACCCAATCAGCTACACCAATGTTTCCCCCACCCCACCATTGCTTATAATAACAGCAACCCCCTGTTTTCCTTGAATGCAACAAACAAGGCACTATTTGCTCTATCTACAGAACTTCCTCTTTAATGGTGCAAGAGAAGGTCTGCCAAACCCCCTGGAACCATGGAGAAATGCATTTGTTTTATTTTCTGTCCCTGCTTTATTTATAGCTATCAAGAGAGGGTGTTTAAATTAAAGTCACCATACTTGGCTTATATATCTCTCTATATAAAAATAAGTGTGTCACAGATTAAGGAATTTGCTTAGTGAATAACAGATTCTTTTTTCAACAAGTGGAAACATTCTGAATGTAAAACATTAGCTCCATCATTCAGGTACACCCTCATTGCTGCCATATTATGAAATCACTTTGAGTCATAGCAGTCTCAGTTGTCTCATGCTTGGACAAGACAGTCTGGGTAGAGTCTCAGAATTTCATACCTTATGCTCCATTAGTCATTTTGTCAAAGAACCTTATGTTCCACCATGTTAGAATCTGAAAACCTAATTCCAAGAGAAAGACCTGTTCAGGCTTTAATGAATGCAGATTCCTCAGTTTGCTTAGAGGGGAGTGATTGTCTCCAGTCTCCATTGAAAGCAGAGTAATCCCTAAATGCGACCATTTTTATTTTGTGCGGATTCACCCTATAGACAATTCTGTTAAGGAAATTTCCCCTATATCCCTAATTTTTTTTGTTAAATAAAAAAATCATTTATTACATTTCAATAGTCAAATAATCAGGTGTTTTAAATTTTTAAAATTGTGATTTAAATCTATTTGATTTAAATCAAATCCACCCTGGTTTTATTCGCTGTCGAGTAAATTCTCCTCTTCTGTTTCCATGTACGTATTTCACACCTGCCTATTCAT
This sequence comes from Phrynocephalus versicolor, assembly GCA_023846285.1. Classification (NCBI taxonomy): domain Eukaryota; kingdom Metazoa; phylum Chordata; class Lepidosauria; order Squamata; family Agamidae; genus Phrynocephalus; species Phrynocephalus versicolor. The sequence goes on along the minus strand of JAHTLZ010003542.1, from coordinate 45,914,600 downwards.
TTTGAAGCGTTATCATTTCTTTTATTTTCTTTTTTAAATTTTATTATTATAAATAAAAAGGAAACCTTACATTAAAAAAACACACCTCATTACCAATCTTGATCTCAAATCTAAATATAAATTTAGTCTACTATGGGTCAGAGTCTATTAGCGACTTTTTTCTCATAGAAAACATATAGAGGTCTCCAGCGTTCTCTTGCCTTCTGTAGGTCTTTCTCCTTGAGTATTTCTGACAAAATGTCCATTTCTGCTGTTTCCAAATATCTGTCCAAAAGCTCATGTTGTTCCGGTAAATCCTTTGTTTTCCAGTATTTTGCCAATAAAATCCTAGCTATAGTTAACATATACATTAATAAATGTTTCTTATTATAGTCTTTGATTTCCGGCATAATATTTAACAAAAATATTTCTGGCTTGAATGGTATCATACAACACAATATTTTCTGTAACATCTCATGTACTCTTCTTTTCCAATAGTTTTTAATCACTGTGCATGTCCACCACATATGATAGAAAGTCCCTTCTTTCTCCTAATGGATAAGGCATCAGCCTCCCTAATTTTTTATGTTGTACAGATTTTATGTTACACAAACTGTTTGTTATACGAGGGTCCACTGTAGATGGGATCGTCTTGACCCCCCTCAGGGCACAAAAAGTCTTCGAGGATGGTTCGTCTTTTTTTAACACCCCATTTCATGGTGAGAAAGCAAAAGCCATTGCAATCCTTGTTCTGACCCTACTGTCAAAAAAAAAAAAATCAGAAAGGAAGTGGGACGGGCTGGCAGAAGATGTCCCAAGGCGCTTATAAGATTGGGATGAAGCAATGATCCATCTGTGCACCTCTCTCCATCTGTGCAGGTACGAGTGGGGCTCCATTCAAAATGAGAAGTAAACAAACTGGTGGCCCATGCCCTGTCCTGATGATTTGGAAGAGCATGCACTTACATGGCTCACAGGGAACCTTGGAGGGCAGGGCAGGTGAACGGTGATCCTACGCATTTTCCATGGCCTGTTTGACTTGGAAAAGAAATAGAGTTTGGGGGAAACAGCTCTGACTACAGTGGTACGTTGTATAAAGGAATTACCGGTAATTCATTCCAAATGAAATTATGTTAAGCAAATTTTCCTTTGTACAAATTTCCCACAGGAATGCATTGAAAACAGAGTGATCCCATTTTTATGTTGTACAGATTCACCCCATAGGGGATTATGTTAAGCAAATTTCCCCTATTTCCGGAATTTTTTTATGTTGTACAAATTTTATGTTATACAAACCGTTTATTATACAAGGGTCCACTGTATTTTTGAACCCGTTCTATTCAAGTTGGGTGGTGGTAGCCCGTCCCTGGCTTTTTATGCTGCTCTGCTATTCTATTATACTGTTGCATTGTTGTTTTTCATCTTCTGGGAGACCCCAGAGGGAGAATTACAAAATATAAAATATGCTAAATATACGAACAAACATATGTGAAGAAACGAGTCAGGCCTCTGGGTTCAAGACTGCGGAGAATAAATTGATGCCAGGGCACGCTATCTAAAGGGCATTTGTTTCTCATCGGTAATTAATGTAGTACAATCCATACTGCCATGTCTGGCTATAAATACAAATTGGGCAGCCAGAAAGAAGTTGCTCAGAGGCTCTTAAAAGAAGCTGCAGTTCACCAATCAATATTCTGTGTTTTGTTTTAACTGACAAGGGATTGTGCAGGAAGGAGGTGTGTTTTGTCCGTGCTTGGACTGAGAAACTGTGCACTGCTTAAGCCTCATAGCCACAACTAAAGAGAAGCAAAATGGTGTGTGTGTGTGTGTGTGCTTTTTTTAAAACAACTCCTAGCATCTCCCAGTCCGTGTATATGCAGGCTGCATGGCTCTGAGACTTGTTGTCCAACAACAGCAACAAGAAGAACGATCATGATGTTCTAGCTTGTGAAACACTGAGGATGAAAGTGTGGATTTTCTGAGGCAAAGACCAGCTGCTCTGAAAAAGCTGCATTTCATTGAGCTGCGGGACACCACAGAAGTCCTTCTAGAGTAAGAGATGTTGGCACTAACTTTCTAGGCTGTTCTGCCACATTGTGTGTGGTGCATGATGCACGGTGTGCAACTACAACTTGGTTCGTGGTAAATGCAGCTGCAAATTAAAGGGATATATGCTACAAGTCTAAAAGTGATGGCTTGGAAAATGATAATGTTGCAACTAGTTAAAGTGCACCCTGGAGCTGCTCTTAGCTTATTACAGCTCAGAGCCCCAGGGCAGGCTTCAGGGGACAATGACTTCCTTCTATTACTTGGTTCAGCAGCAGGGGGTTGGGGGGGGATGCCACATTTTCTTGTGCATCAAGCTTGATCCAGATCTAGACATATTTAGGGCAGACTCCCTGATTTTAATGGGACATAAGTTAGATACATAGATATGCCAAGAGGGCACAAATTAATTCACAGACATTAGATCCCTCAGGGAACAGAATCCTGTTGGGATTTACAGCAAATCTGCTGTGGGTAATGGTGGCTGATTGGCAAAAGTGCTGTGGTACCCCTTGGTTGCATAGTTGGACATGTGGACACGCATGCAACTGAGATAAAGCAAAAAGCAAAGTGTGCTGCTTATATACCACCCCTTGGTGCTTAAACCTCTCTCTGGGCAGTTTGCAATTTAATTATGCAGACTACACATTGCCCCATCCCTACCCCAGTGAGCTGGGTACTCATTTTACCAGCACTGGAAGGACAGAAGACTGAATCATGAGCTTGCTACCTGGGACTAAATCCCGGGGTCATGAGGAGCTCTGTTTGGGCTGCAGTACAGCAGTCTAGCCACTGTGCCACGGGGCTCTTTATAGGTTCTCATCAAGAACCTGCAATTAACTCTGGCAAGTTATGAACACGCATAGGACTCTGGCCATTGGCTAGTAGTGAGGATTACAGATGGGGACGAATTAAAAAACTTGATGAAGTTGCCAAGTTTGTCAAAATGCATTGATCTCTACTTGTAATAAATGGAGTCCACAATGAAATGTGCATTGATGTATGCTTAACCATTTTTGATTCATAAATTTTGCAGCCTATAAAATTCCCCCCAAAACACATAGAGACACCAACATTGGAGGGACTCTCCTCGACAATCCCTCTGAGTTTGGTGAATATTGGTTTTTTATGTCTAAATTAATGGTCCCCCAAATAGACCCTCTCTAGAAAAATTTTCCCCAGGCACCGAGAGACTCCAAATTATAGAGAATGTTCCTCTAAATCCCCTCTACACTCTCCCCAATTTGTTGAAGACTGAGTTTCCCCCAACCCAGTTTCTAAAGGACAGTTTCCTGGGGGAGGACACTTTGTGGGTGTATAACTCAGATATAGGAAACCCAATCTTCCCCAAACTTAGAGGTATTGTAGAGGAGATTTGGGAGGAGTCTTTCTTCAGGTTTGGTGTCTCTAGGTGCCTGGGGGTCTCTAAGTACATACCTCAGACTATGCCTGGGGAGGGACTCTTGGAGGTACATAGCTCAGACTTCTGAACCCTTCAATCTTAACCAAACCTGCAAGAGGAGAGGAATCGATTCATTGATTTGTTGATTCATCACTGCAAATTCGTCAATTTCTTGATCATCAGCTCTGGATAATCACAAATCAGGATAAATCACCATTTTAAAAAAAATCCACCCCCATCTCTAGTTAGGATGGTTATTATAGACCACTTTCAGTATTAGGCAGTGTGCCTTTGTTGTGTCAGTGACAGAAGAAGTGATACATCTGTTGATGTTCCTCTGGGTGACCGACTGGCCACTGCATGAACAGAATGCTTTTCCAGAAAGGCCCTCTGTCTGATCCTGCACAGCTCTTCTTATGTTCTTTTGAGTAAGTTGCCACATTGATTTAAATGGGACTTTGCACCCATCCAAAACCGCTGAAGCTTTGGAGCCTGAACTGCAGCTATTTCCCAAGGGACTCAAGCTTTGCTAGAGATGTCCAAATTCATCTTTCTGCTCAGTCTACATTACAAACCTCTACACAAGTGGCAGGTTTGCATTTGAAGCGAGTGAGATGGAGGGTGTACAGCTCCAGAAAGAAATTTAACACCAGATAAAAGCAAAAGCAGATACTAATTTAAGTAGAGCCACTTTTCAAGCCAAGTGGGTACTTTGTTCTCTTCTGACTTGAGTCACTGAAAGCAGAGCTAATTGCAGCTACTTGATGAGACGCCAGTTCAAGGTGAAAGGTGCACAGCAAAAAAGGATGTGCCGTAGTAGGCAAATTAGAATAATGTGTATAGTGGGTTTGGCCTTAAGTGGATGCTGCTTCATTGTTTGTGTCAGAAACAATCTAGCGGTGCTTCTGGAGTAGAAGAATCAGTAGATAAAATGCTGTCATCGCCCAAAGGGATGCCCTAATTTGTTCGCAGCCCTCATATTCTTCAGGGAGGCTCCTTCCATGCTCCCCCACAAGTAGATACTTAGTACATTTTATTTGACTACATTATATGAATATCTGGACCAACAAGTGTGTTACCCAGCAAGAAATCTGTTTAGGGATAACTAATTTCCAATAAAAAGAAAAGAAAAAGTACAGACAAGTATCCATAGATCAGTGGTTCTCAACCAGTGGATCCCAAGATGTTCCTGGACTGCAACTCCCAGAAATCCCTTCCAGTACACTGAGTAGCAGAGGCTTCTGGGAGTTGCAGTCCAGGAACATCTTGGGATCCACTGGTTGAGAACCACTGCCATAGATCTTCTGGTGTTGAGGCACACCAGTTATGTACTGTGTAGGAAAAGGGAAGGCACTGTCTGACAATCTGAATTTATGAACTATGGACAGCATAGCCTCATGCAAGTTTCTCTGCACAAAATTAACCCTTCCAGGCCCTATCCCTTCAGTAAAGTTCCGAGTCAAGTCCACAGGCAGTAGCAAGGCCTTGATGAATGTGTCTGAGTCATTGGGAAAGAAAGAAAGAAAGAAAGAAAGAAAGAAAGAAAGAAAGAAAGAAAGCTACTTCATTCAGTGGATACTGAAGTAAAATGTGGGAGCTATTCAAAAAGTCTATATATGATAAATTTTCAAATGGAAGCACTGATTTTACTCTTGACTGCAGTATGAAATTTCACCTCTTGGAGATTAGCTTTCTACAATAGCACTGGCTTAGGAACTGCCAAAGTGGAAAGCACTTTTCTTCTAATATGAGCTTGCTTCCTAATGTAGAGAAGCAACACTTGCACCTAGCTTCCCTTGAAAATTGTTAACTCATTTCCTTGCAATTTTGCTTGTGTGTTAAAGAGGTACTCTTGACTAAAGTGGTGGTGACAGACATTGTCACTCACCTCTGTGGATTAATAATAACTACCGGTGAGGTGTTTTGGACATAGGAGAATAGAAATACAACATTCCAGTGAACTTGCACCCTAAGCTTCAATATTCTTATAGCTCTGAGAGCAACATATAAGAAAAATAAACGGAAAAGGACGGTCCTGCTTTGATGTATTTCATTTTAAGCATTGCAACTTACATAATTAGGTACACAGGTGGATAATGACGGATGTAGGTCCACATCTTTATTTTGGGACAAATAAACCCTATCAGCTCCTCTGTAAAATCATTTTAAAAAATATTTTGGGGTATGTTTAGCCATGCAGGAGGAAATGGCTTAACATAACAGAACACTAAAATAACATGTGCACATTACGATACACCAACCAATAATATAAAACCTGGAGAAGCAGTAGGTAGCAATCAATATAACTAAAATCTAAAAAGATCTGATCAAATAAACTTTGGCGCTTTTATATGCTACTAGAGAGATGGACTATTAGAAGAAAGGGTCATGCAAAGAATCACATGTTCCACAACACAGCTGTAGCTCTCTTCCAGGACTGGGAACCCAATGACCTTTCCTCTGTTGTCCATGGTGACTTGGGTTGATGGCAGTTGGAGTCCAACAGTACCTAGAAGTCATAGTTTGCCCAATCCTGTTTTACTGTGAGATTACAGGGAGCTTTCTGGATGCATCAATTGACCAAACCAAGCCGGTTGGTGTTGCCACAGGTAGGGTATATTACGCTGTATACATACAGTTACTAGAAACCGTTCGTTTCTGCAATTGGTCAGTATCTACATTTTACTGAAACAGGGTAGGGATGTAGGATGGATAATTTTACTCTTGACTCTTTGGTTTGACAGTGATGCAGTTCTATTAAGGATGTGGTTCTTTACTAAATATGTGTAAATTACTTGAATACAGATGTCCACACACTATATCATGCCAGTCATAAGGGGGGGGGGACCCTTTGAACCCCTTTGGTGCAACATTCAAAGTCTGATGGTAGCCAGCTGGATGTTTCAGAGATGCTTCCAGGCAGGTCATGAAGCCAACAGCCCTTCTCTATTTTTTTTTGTTGTTGTTCCCAGCATCTGGTTGTTAGAGATGCACTGTTGCTTCTCTTGTTTTATTTTTTCCATTCAGCTCACAGGTTGCCTTGCGACAGGGTTTATCTGAGGTATAGTCACTTCCTATTATGAAATGAACCATCTTACCAAGGCAGACTTTGTAAACATATAAGACTAAGCGTTGATTTTGGCTGCATAAGTCAGAATGTGAATGGCTGGGGCTTTTAACCAGGATTTCTCATATCACAGAATAGGCAGATGGGAGAACAGCTGTTTTCTAGTCCTCACTAACAGTTTCACTGTAGTTAAGATAGTTTATAAAACTCTTTGGGTTTTCCTGATGAAGCGAGGACCAGTTGCCTACAAAACATCCAGCCTCAAGGACTATGCCCAGCTAGACTGTTTTCTCATTTGCTGGGATGTGCCATGCAGCCCCTATGTCCAACAACAACACAATATGGCTTTCGGTCTTCATCAAGACTTAAAGGAGGTGTGGCTGACCCCAGATTATCCACTTAGTACAAATGCCAAGATTATGGGGGCAGGGAGTTCTAATATGAAAGTGCACAGCTGTTCAAAGCCTTTTGGTGCCTTGGGGATAGAATAGGATCATTCAGCCCATTCCACCTGCAAAAGTGAGTGTACTGACAGAGGACAATTTCATCAGCACTGATGATTTGACAGTGTCTTTCCTTGCCCCAGAAGACAACCAGCTGGATCAGAAGACACCAAGCAGCCCACCTCACACATTTGTCTCTTGTTTCCAGTGCTTTACTGCTGTCCCTCAGCACCTGCTGCCAGAAGTGTCTGCTTCACTCTGCCTAATGGTAAGCCAGGTCTGATCCAGAAGCTCCCCACTGGCCATCAACTTGCTTACAGTTTTTAAGAATGATGATTGCAGACAGATCCAGTAGAGAATTGCTTGGGGAATGACCGGCTTTAACAGCTGCCGTTTGCAGGAGCACCGCCTGGAAACTAAAAACAAATATGAACAATTTCCTCTTTTTTAAAAAAAAAAAATCTTTCCACTAGTATCCTGCAGTCATTGGGCACATTTGTTTCTGAGCTTGTGTATTCGAAGTAACCAGCCTATGTGTTGTCTGGATTTAATCACACTCTATTTAAGAGAGTGCCGTCTATAATGAGATGAGCTTTTATTTGCTTTGGCTGTTGTGGTAGGCACATTGGCTATTTTCACCTCTGAGCTTATAAATACACCACTTTGTATTCTTAGTTGGTGTGGACACTTTGATAACATATAAACTTTGGTAGGGTTAAGTTGATTTAAACAAACTAAAAACCTGAGCATCTGGCAGTATTTTCCTTAGAGTGTTTTCCTGTCGTTGTCTTCTATTTTTAGCATAGTTGCTCGGTTTCCATCCAATTACACTCATAAAGTCAACACCTGTCCTTCTAAATATAAAGCAGTATGGAATTAATTTCAGCTTGTCTTTGCGACTGAGGTTTATTCTATTGTTTCCTGAGCTGACCTCTGTTATTTAAAGTTCATTTAGGACCATCCATTATGATAAACTGTATCGGCTTAGCAGGGGTTACTCTTTTTGGAAAAGGCTATGGACTCTGGTCTCGGGGACTCTTAACTTGACTAGAGGGCTCTGGGATTGTTATAGGATGCCTTTGTTGGTCGTGGCATGGCCCTGGGATCCTTGTATTGACCCCTAGGACATTGTGGTGGAGCCCCTCACTTGGTGCCCGGCACCACCTCTTGGAACTGTAGGGGTTTCGTATCCTTGTTCTGCCAGCACTGCTGTCATGGTGTAGACCCCCCACCTTTTTAACCAGTGCCCCTTCCCTGGAGTGAGGGCTCCTTGGCTCCTTGCACTGTCCTCTTGCCCATCATGGTGTGACTTCTCGTTTTCAGCCCTCTGCGTCTTATGTGAAATACACAGCTCAGGACTCCTTGTGCCCCCTCTGTGGCCATACTGCTGTGGCTCCTGCCATGGTATCTGGTGACCCTTCACCTCTCCTGGCTCAGGTTTAGGGTTACTTGGTGTCCAGTGTCTTCCCCAGAATATGAGGCTCAGGGCGCCTTTTCCATTGTGTTGTGGCCCTTCATTTTGGATGCTGGATTATGAGGCTCTGGACGTCTTGTACTGCCCTCATGGTCATTGTATAATGGCATGGGGTTTTTTTTTTTTGGCCCCTGGGCCTGTTGGTGTGTCATGTTGAGGACCCTCAATGTGCATCTGGCACGTCTTATTTTGAATTGGTGCCTGTGTTTCTCCGTTGGTGTCCTTGCCTTTCCTGTAGTTGTCCCAGAATGTGGGACAATCGGAGGAGGATTAGAGGCCATCGGTTTGTGTGAGGGCATTCTGGCTTCAGACAGCCTCCTTGTATGCAAAGCCAGCCATGCCTGAGGCTTAGAAAATGATCCCATGGGCTTAGGTGGCAGAGCTCCGAAGGTAACTTGGTGGCCTTTGGGCTTTCTGCTTGTTGCATGGGTTCAGGATGGAAAGGGACGGCAAAAAGTGGTGCTTTTCGGAGGCCTTGGTGGCACCCAGAAGCCCTTCCGGGTGGCTTGAGAAGGAAAAGGCGCCCCCCCCCGCTTCTCCGGATCTTCCTTAGCGAGTGGCCATCCAGGGTACTCCTGCTCCTTCCCTGCTGGGAAACTGACCCTTTGGCTGCCCAAGGCCAGAGGATTTGGGGGAGCTGATTTTGCATCCTCTTTGGTGGAGGAGAGGGCTGAACAGTACAAGATGTTCAGAGCAGCATCCTCTGAGGCTGAGGAGGTGACACTGTCCCAGGCTGACGGAGTCTGTCTGGAGGGAAAAGGAAAGCCCCATGCTGTGGGGAGAGGAGGAGGAGGAGGAGAGGAGGGGAAGTTTAAACTATCTGAGAATATCAAGGCATGTGTGTGCTGGTGCTCCCACAACCCTGTCCGCCCAGCTTATCTCCCCCACCAATCCACATAAACCTTATGTGTGCATGCGTGTGCACACACACAGATTGCCCATCCATCCCAGCCATAGCAGTGGCCTGTCCATTTCCTCCTCCTCCTCCTCCTCCTCCTCCTCCTCCTCCTCCTCCTCCTTTTCCCCTCAGGCTTGAGCTGTCTGCAGCTTTTCTTTTATCCAGGGAGGAGCTCCAGCCCAGGCTGATGTCAGTGCATCAGCTGCTCTCAAACAAAGTGGCAAGACTGCAGTGTGAGCGACGAACAGGGCAGTGGTGGCAGAACTGGTGTTGAAGATGGCCACGGGCCGAATTGCCTTGTGAGCCAGAGGGCGAGCTAGTGAGAAGTGCTTGGCCAGCCGCCCATGTCCCTCCCTCCTTGCCCCTAGCTCACTCACTTGCCCTCTGGGAGGACTGCTAGTGGGTGGGCGCATGGCTTCCTCCTCCCCCTCCAAATTGCTGCACCCGGGCAGATGTACCCCCCCCCCCAGATATGCCCCTGCGACTGTGATTTTCAGATGGGTTCTTATGCATTACTCCTTGGACTGAGTTTGTAGCACTTCTTATGTTTTTCCATGTTAATTAATCTTCGCTTAGCGTGCCCTTTTTAAAAATTCATATTTATTGCCTTTTTCTTCTTAGCTTTAATATTGCCTTTCTAATGATGCAAGATTCCTCTTAATACTCCTTGTTCTTATCTTTGAAGACTGTCTTTCATGTACCTTCGCAAATGTTGTATACTCATTGTCTCCAGTGTTGTATATTGTCCTTCAGTGTTGTAAGCCACCGTGGGCCCTTTCCAATGAGAACAGTGGGGTAAAGGTATTTTAAATAAATAAATAAATAAATAAGTCCTCATGGCAGGAGAGCCCCACTAGAAGAACAGTCCAATCAAGGTGATAATTTCTAAAAAAAAAAAAAGAAAGAAAGAAAGAAAGAAAAGAAAAAGAAAAGAAAGAAAAGAAAAGAAAAGAAAATTCTAAATGCACAGCTCATAAACAGTTCAATTACCAAGAAAAATGGATGGGAGACAGCAAAAAAGGCCAGTCTGGCTTCCCAGAAAGCTCAGCAAAGACCTGGGGGTGGGGAGAAAGACACATATAGGAAATGTTTCTAAATTCCATGTATTCTAGCTTGCAAAGCCAAAAGAAAACAAGAGAAGGTTCAGTTTGTGTTTGTGAAATTGCCAAATGCAGAGTGTTTTCCTTTATTTAAGCACCATACGAAATTTCCTTTATTTAAGCACCATATGAAATAAAAACTAATAAAAAAAATCAAACATAGGAACATATTAAAAGCCACCATAAAAACAGTTTTGAAACATTTAAAAACCTATAAATTCAATACTTCCAGCAATAAAATATTCCTGATTGCAATTTGTAAAAACAAATTCCAATGGCTTATACAAAAAACAAACAAACAAACAAACCTCTCCAGACATATATAAAACTCAAGGGTCAAAATCCAATTGTGCAGTTCCAACTGCATGCTGAAAATGACATCATTGTCAGTAGCACATTGCCGCTCATTAAAAACTTCTTCTTCTTCTTCCTCCTCCTCCTCCTCCTTTATTTCAGGATCCAGAGTTCATACAAAATGAAACAAATTCTTGTGTATCCTGAGAAAGAACAATGAAGTCTTCAACCAGTGGCAATGTGCCTCTGATGGTGACACCATTCCCAAGATTTTGGCCACAAAATTGGATCTAAATCTAGCCACAACAAGCAGTCCCCACTTTTGCCCTCTCTACTATGAATGGGATAAAATTCAACTTGGTCATAGCCAACACAGTTCTTGCTTGCTAATTTTGCTTCTGAAGTATGATGGGTCCAATGGGATCCAAATTTAGTCACTGTTAATCCACTGAAACCACTGGGCCTTAAATTGGCCCTGGCTAATGTACTTCTTACTAATTTCAGCAGGTCTTCTCAAAGTCTGGATCCAGTGCATTAAAACTAATATGAATGACAGCAAAAAGAGTTTAGCCAATTAAAGTCAATTTTGTATAAGGAGCTAAACATTGTGGATTCCCCGTGTGGTGCAGTGGATAGAATGATGGTCTAGGTTGGACTCTGGAGACCAGGGTCTGAATCCCACTCGGGCATGGAAACTCAGCATTGGAGATGAACTGGTAAAAACACTCCTTAAGTATTTCACTTACCTTGAAAGCCTTCTTGACAGCATGCAACCACGATTACAGATAAGAACTGGATAAATCCTTTCAGCCAACAAACAGAAAGGCAGAAGTTTAGCTTACATTAAATGCAGTGTGAAATGAATCCTGAGAGAGGAAAGGCACTGAACCTCTCTTGAAGAGCTTGAAAATGTTATTTTTTTTGGAACAATGGGTCCAGACGGCATCCACAGGCTGGGTGATTCTGGGAGTTGTTTTCTGGGAAAAAAGTGATTTTTTTTCCAAGCTCTGTTTCTAGGGAAGAAGCTTTGCAGCATAAATGTTGTGTCCCAGGGGATTGTGTTTGATAACTCCCAAAGCCCCCTCAGTTTTGGCCACTTTGCCACATGGGCAAGGCCAATTCAAGGCACTGATGGGTCCTGGGATGATGATGATGATGATGATGATGATGATGATGATGATGATGATGATGATGATGATGATAATAATAATAATAATAATAATAATAATAATAATAATAATAATAATAATAATAAATAACACTCCCTTCCTTCTCTCTCCTTCTCTCTCCTCCCTTACATCCCACCTAAATAGATCACACATATAACATAAATAACACTGCCTTGCTAAGGTAATCTTGGTAGCAGTAAATAAATGAACAATGCTTAGATAAAGAAACAAACAATATAACAGTGAAAAGCAAGTCTAGCTTATGGGCATAAACAAGATTTCAGTGCTAGAAAACAAAAATAACAACCTGCAATAAAGGGTTAAAATGCAACCTCCTATTACAGTAAAATAAACACTTTGGATATGTCAATTTGCTGCTCAAAATGTAATTGGGGATCCAACAGGATAAGGAAGTATACCGTCCAGACAATCTGGATGAATCATATTGAGAAGTGCATTGCACAAGATGTATGGAAGTAGGACTGTTTCCTCTGGATGAGTCTACCATAGGCACAGGAAACATGTTTCCTTACAGATGTTGTTGGACTGCCACTCCCAACATCTTCCACTACTGTTTATATTAAGTAGGACTGGATAGAAATTGCAGTCCAACAACATCTGGGGGAGCAGAAGAGTTCCAGCCCCCACAGCCTAGACTTCAGTTTAGAAAAGTTACTTTTTTTTCTACTGTAACCCTCAGACAACGTCCATGTTGGATGAAGGATTTGTAGTCCAAAGAAACACAGACTTTTCCCAAACTCTGAGAGGATAGCAATCCGCACATTTTGATTTCAGTGAGATCAGGTGAAGCTGAATCCTGTGACTTTTCAAATGAGGAATCCCTCCAGACTCAATGTGGATTCCTTCCCAAGTCCTTCCCCAGGGAATGCTTCAAACCAGCAGTGATTTTCTTTCTTTACCATGGAGTTTACCATGCTTTCGGAGAGATGAAGCATCCAGGGAGCCAACAGCAGTTCCCTCCTGAACAGGCAGAGTCTCCATCCCACCTGGGTGGGGAGGCCTCTATATATATATCGGTGTGGGTGGGTGGGTGGGTGTGGACAGTATCTGTGGGTAACTGGAGGTGAAATCCATAAAACATAAGAAGAACTGTGCTGGATCAGGCCAAAGGCCCATCTAGTCCAGCTTCCTGTATCTCACAGTAGCCCCTCCATTTGTAGTCTGGCTCCTCATGGCTGGCCCAAGCCACAGGGAGGGATAGAGGCAGGCAAGCAGCTTGAGGACTCAGTGGGAGGAGGGGCGTCCATGAATGCATTAACATGAGGCACAGCCTTGTCAGCTGCTACCTGTGAACCCCAACACAAACAGAAGGGGGAAAATGGGAGTTGGCAGGGAGAGGAGGAAGAGGGTAGTGCACCATCATGGAGGAGGAGAAAATACAGGACTCCCTCTTCATGTGGGCCCCTGGAGAGTGTTTGTGTGTGTGTTGTGTTGTTACAGTTGTGACCGACTCTCTGTGACCCCATGTCCATGGAGTCATGGCAGGAATACTGGAGTGGTTTGCCAGTTCCTACTCCAGGTGCCTACAGTACCTGGTATTCCCTGATGGTCTCCCATCCAAGTACTAACCAGGCCCGACCCATCTTAGCTTCCAAAATCAGGCGAGTTCAGATGTGCTTAGTCCCTGGAAAAATTGAGCCTGCATATGGGTTAATCATTTTAACTGAGGTACTAAAAAAGTAACTTTCCCAAGTTTTGTCAGAGAGATTTAGCTCCTCCCCTGTCTCTTAAACTCCTAGTGAAATGCTTTCCATGTGAGCTTAAAGCCTGCCCTCCTGATTTTATCTGGAATTGTTTTATCGTGTGCTTCCTTTTCTCATATGAAATTGACAGCAGCCCAGAACTGATTAAGGTTACATTTTTGTTGTTAAAAACTTCCCAAATTTGCCAGATTCTAAAAAGTGTTCTCCCAAAAGTTACCTTTTCTATTCTGTATTATGTGTATGTGTCTGTCTCTGTGTATATACATTTGTATGTTTATAACTTTTTGGAACTACAGTATTTTGTAATTTCTTCTTATTGCTCTATAGATTATTTTATATTGGTTTTATTGACATCAATGTTAATTCTTGTTAATTGCTGCCCAATATTGCGATACAGCTTTATTTTGGTCTGTGATGTGCCTAAAATCTGTTTATATTTTATTCTTTTTCACTGGTCAGTGACTGTAATAAAGACTTGGATTAGATTGGATACTTTGTATCTCAGTTATATTTTTGTGCATTTAAAAAGGGAGGGAAAGGATCTTACAGATTATGATGTTTTTTCCACCATTAAAATCTGAGTTCTTGAAAACACACAGACATACAAAAAAAAACACACCCTGAAAATGAAAACCAACAAACTTTTGCAAATAAGGCATATGCTTCATTGCTGAATCATGTTATTCCTCACCTTCATTACCCCCTTTATTGAATTGTAACTGTAAACAAGATTAGTTTACTATCAGCTGCATTCGAAAAATAAAAATAAAAGAGTATCCTTCCTTTCCCCTGCCTCACCACCAGCTGGGTGACAAATCTAATTAATTAATTTTTTTTATCACTGTGTTTCTAGGCTGACATTTCTATCTGAAAAGCAAGTGCCATGTTTAATTAAAGAAGAAAGTGCCAGGGTTTTAACAACTCTTCACTCACACACATATGCTGTTTAATAACATGCTGTCCGTTCACAGCAACACAGTTGCTTTTCAGGCAATGTGAACTCCCCTACTCCACCCCACTCTGCACCTTTCCAAATTAAAACCAAGTACCTCGGCAGCATAATAGCAGCAACACAAATGTGACAAAATCTTAACCAAAAGCATTTGGCTTAAAAAAAGACCAGGCACATCAAATTTGTATGTGTAGATATTTTCAGATTGACTAAATCCATTCATCACGAGCCCTATCCCTCTGTACTGCACACAGTAGCTTACTTTCTTAGTAGAGGTAAAGGTTCCCTCTGCACATGCGTGCTAGTTGTGTCCCGCTCTAGGGGCCAAAGGGCCAGTGTTGTGCAAGTCCATGTCCATGGGGCCAGCATGGCTGAACACATTTCTGTACACAGAACACTGTTTACCTTCCTGCTTTTTACAGTGGTACCTATTTATCTACTTGCATTGACATGCTTTCTAACGGCTGGGTTGGCAGGAGCTGGGGTTAATAGCGGGAGCTCACTCTGCTGTGTGGCATCCGGGATTCGAACCGCCGAGCTGTCGCTTTTACATCCAACAGTTTCAGCGCTCTAACCCACTGAGCCACCATGCCCCCTAGTGAAGCCATAATTCAGTGGCTCCAGGCTCTCCACTGCTTCCCCTCCCTCCACATTCAGTCTACCTCCAAAGAAGGGAAGATTGGGACTCACTTTGCCCCATAGCATCTTGTAGATACTCCAATCTGATCTGTCTGCGCTAATATTTCTGCATCAAGCCATTCCTGTGAATGGGCATCAAGTTAGGCATTGAGCTGAAAGTCCAGAGGTTGGGAATTCAATTCCCCACTATGCATCCCAGAAGAACCAGTCCGTGAGGCCTTGGGAAACACATATAGTCTCCAGAGGCCCCCACAAAAAAGGAATGGGGGCATTCCCTGAATCCTTTCTATCTAGTGACCCTGAAAAGGGCCACCATGTGTCAGAACTAACTTGATGGCACACAGTTATTACAATAACCCCTCTTTCTATCGTGGGGGGTGGGGTTAGGGACTGGCCCGACCTACAATCATTGAAAATCCACAAAATGCAGGTGGAGGTCGGGTCAGGCCTGGGGGGAGCAGCAACGACTTTCAGCCACGGAGCCAACCGCTTGGCTCCGTGGCTGAAAGCCTTTTAAACATTGTGCACCACTTCCCAGCACCCTGGGATGGTGGTGGGGAGAAGCGGCATGTGATGCCTCCATGGAGGCAAGCCCCCAGGCTCCAGCCCCTGCTGGGGTGGGAAAGAAAAGCCTTCTGTTTCCCCACCCCAGTGCCAATCAGCTGAAGCCCGGGGTTTGGGGAAGGGGGGAGTTTTTAAAAGCCCAGGCTCTTAAAACCTTCCTCCCCTCCCTCAAGCCCTTTCGGGGTACTGCGGTCCCACGATATAGCGGGACCACAGTATATGAACCGGGAAACGGCCGGGGATCACTGTACTACAGTAAGAATCCCTTATACACTGATTCATTAACCACTGATTCAGTTTTCCATGGTTGGCAGAGGAAAAAATTAAATAAGTAGTTTAGCAGCCACAAAGCAAGCTACTGTCACAAACAGCAGCTGTAAAGCAAGCCTGGAACCAATTGCCAAGCGGATACTGCGGCCCTACTTTATTATGACTAAGCAAATCAGATGAATACATCATCTCACTCCCCATTAAACTCTAGGTTGGTCTCTCACTGAACTACCCTCCCTATAGTGCACAAGGGTGATTCCAAGCAAGCAGTGGGACAGTATTCTCTTCTTTGCAGCTAATGCTTGAAAGAAAGCACATAATGGCAGTATAAAGGGCTCTCTTCGGCCTTTTGCTTTCTCCTTTCCCAGTTCAGGAAGTCTGCCAGTGGGATTCTAAGCAACATCTTGGATTGGATGTCCTAGAATTCTGAAAATCTCATCCCTATTTGTTCCCCTTCTCACCCTGAATTTTCTTGATGCAAGCATAAATCAGCAACAGAATTCCAGCCAGTCAGTGGAAGGATGATGCCAAAGCCACAGCAGGTCTGCAGCCCAACGGAATGCTAAAAAGTCAATAATTGAACAAAGTGTTCTTCAGGGGGGAAAAACAAAAGAGGGTCCAGTGAATGAAATAAGTTTTTAATGGTTTATATATTCAATTTACATTACTTCACAACAGCTTCACATTAAAAAGGGATAAGCGAGGATAAAGCTGACAAATGAAACCAATGCATGTACAAAAATCTGTGCATAGGCAGCTCTTGGCTGAAGCCACTACCACCACCCCAATGTGTGTGTGTGTGAGAGAGAGAGGGGGGGGCAACATAATTTTGGTACATGAGGCACTTTTGAGTCCATGCATTGCTAAATTAAACCATTTGAATTTGAGCTACTTGAGGGTGGGGTATATTTGTTATGGTGTGAAGATGTTCCTTTTAAGTAAGAGGATTTTTATTTAGGAAATGCACATTCCTTAAATAGATTTTATTTTTTCCTTTATGTTAAAGGCCAGATCATTCATATAGGAACTAAATTCAAGTTGTAACCCTGAAACGTAATTTTTAGCCGCAAGGTTCTGAAAGGACTGGCAGAGACAATTACAGAACTATTATCCATCACTTTTGACAACTCATTAAAAGCAGATGAGTTACCAGTTGACTGAAGGGCAGCTGGAAAAGTCACTGCATTTGATAAGCAGGAAATTACATGCCGTGGTAGCCAACTCTAATATCTGACTTAAAACATAAAGGTTATAAATAAACGGCCACACAAATATTTTGGTTGGAGAGATTGAGACAAAGGTATCAGGTCACTGAGTTGGGTATTAGAGCTACGTGGAGGTCAATTTCCCCCCTTCTCCTTCTTTTCCCCCAGTGTGAAGGCATTGGAAAAGCAGGCTGGGCGAGGGGAATGGCAGGAGCAAAAGAATGGATGGGAGGGAAAAGATTGAGAACAACCCATCTATCACCTGCTCCTCATCAATCATTATTTAATGAAATTTAAATGGTATCTTAGTAGATGTACCGGTAGTACAGAGGAAGAGGTTGTTCTGCAAGAGAAATTCAGTTTTGATTTGTTTTTTTTTTTAATCCTGGAAGTGAACTTTTTTTTCACGTTAGTCCCAACATTTTTGAAGACTTTGATCAGCCTAAATTAGAGCAACATTTATTTTCAATAATAGAAAGCAATGTTGCTCTACAGTAATAACGATGAGCCATCAAGTCAATTCTGGAAAAAAATACAGTTTCCTTCTTCTGGGACTGTGCAGCTTATCCAAGGCCACACAGGATGCCTCTGCTCACAGGAGGCTCAACAGGGAATTGAACTCCCAGCTCCCACCACCACCATGCACGCACAGGGTTCTGGCCACTACCGGCACCAAATGGGTACTGGCTGTGAGTGTGTAGCATCACTGCAGCACTGTGCAATCATGCCACTGTGCAGCTCAGAGGGAACATTACCAGCAAGTTTTAACATAGGCCCTTCATTACATCATGCCAGGCCAAAATTTGTCAAGCCAAGAAGTTCCTTTGCTGTAGCATTGTCAAAGTGTGAAACAGGAGCAGGTGTACTGTAAATTTAGAAGGGATTGGCGGGTTAACACTTTCCCCATAGTGAAACAGCAGTAGATAGGTAAGTAGCACTGGAAAAAATATATTTACTTAGTTGCTATATTTCATATTATGCTTTCCTCTTGTGAGCTCAAGGAGGCACACATAGTTGTCTTCCTTCTCTGTCACACTCCCAGCAACCATGTGAGGTACATTAGGTTGAGGCAGAGTGAGTGGCTTGACATCAAACAATGGGTCAGAGCCTGAAAGAAGATCCAGGGCTCTAGTCCTTGGTGGGGAACCAAAAAATTTACTCCAATCAAAGGTAGCTGGCGTGGAACCCAGAGATACCAAAGATGGCTGCCAGCGAAGGGGATGCTAGAGCTTTTTGATTTTGACAAGCCCTAACAGTGACCGTGATCTGATCTTTCTCCTAAATTCAACCTCACATTTAGTTCCCACAATGTGATTTTCAGCTTTTCGCCATTCAGGGATTCCATTTAAAAATAGCTCCTCCTTCTAAGGGGGAACAGACCCAACCAATTGGCAGATCCTAAGCCCCTTTGAAAATCTGACAATTCATGTTAACTTAGGCAGGGGGTGAGGTATATTTTCATTGGATTTTCTTCATAGAAGGGAACTGGTTTTAAAGCTTCCCTGAGACCGCAAATTAGCTTTAGGCATCTATAGCATGAGGGCCTGATCCTGGAACTTTTTAAGAGTAGGGTTAAGTGTGTAACTGTTGTTATCCAGGCCTTGTTGAGTTCCCTTTAGCCCTAGGTAGCATAACCACCATGGATGGGAATTGCAGCCCAGAACCCTGGGAGGGTCACCAGTTGTCCTCACCTACCTTGGGGGGAAATGGAGGGGTTTATATTCAATGAATCTAAGCTTCCCCAAATGCAAGGTGTTTTGGAGACTACACTCAGCAGAAACACCAATGGCAATAGGTTTATGATATGATTTCCACAGAGATATGAGCCTGGACAATCATGCTGGCAAATTAAGCCCCTGTTTACCTTTCAGTGACTAGTTACAAAACTAAGGTTGTTACTTCGCATCCTTCTTTGTTCTGCAACTAGTTTTGTACCATGACAGTGTTGGTAGCGATCACGTGGTTTTGTCCATATTTCAGTGTTTCCATGGTCATGGTAACTTGTCTCGTCTCGTGTCAAGTGTTTCCTCACAGTCTTGTACCATGACAAACACTGAATTTGTCTAGCTTCCTTTTTCCTTTTTTTTTTGGGGGGGGCTTAAAAATTATTTTTCAATATTTCACTTCTGAAAAGTTAAAAAATGGCAAAATCCTTAATCCTTTTGTATTAGTAATAGACAAGTGGACAGGTTGTGTCCACTACAGATTTTGTTTGTGTCTACACTTCTAAATTTTTTCCCTTTTCCTTTTTGCTTTATGAGTCTGGTCACTGGAATGGCTGTTTTGTTTTGTTTGATTCTATTGTATATAAATAAATAAATTTGTGGAGGAAAAAAATGAAAAGTTAAAAAAACACAGTTTTTTGAGAGAAACAAAAGTTTTGTTCCATGACAGTCATTATTACACGGTGTCTTGTCTCAGAGCAGAAATCGGGAACAAAGTGTGACAAGAGAAAACCCTACCCGAGCCCCAGGTACAGTATTGTTGCACTTAGCACCTGTTCTGGGGGCATGGTCAAGACAAATTTCAGTAGTTGTGCAATGGACGTGAAGTAACTTTTTTTGTACCACTCCTAAGCGCAATACTAACAGACAAAACGGATGTGAAATAACTGCCTAAGTTCTGTAGAATGCAAGGTACAAAACTAAGTGAAAATACTGTGGCTGACACCTCTTAGCACATGAAGTAACTTTTTTTGTACCACTCCTAAGCGCAATACTAACAGACAAAACAGATGTGAAATAACCACCTAAGTTCTGTAGAATGCAAGGTACAAAACAAAGTGAAAATACTGTGGCTGACACCTCTTAGCACATCTGCTTCTAATGACA
Source organism: Phrynocephalus versicolor (assembly GCA_023846285.1). Lineage (NCBI taxonomy): Eukaryota > Metazoa > Chordata > Lepidosauria > Squamata > Agamidae > Phrynocephalus > Phrynocephalus versicolor. The sequence continues at coordinate 45,894,543 of JAHTLZ010003542.1, read as the reverse complement.
TGCAAATTGTATAATCTGTTTTGACTATAAGGGTTGAATACTAGAGTTGCTTTTCTTCAGGGTTCCCCTCTGGCACTTGGGTTCCTCTGAGGGGATAAAATAAATCTCGACTCTGAATTTATGTGGATGAAAACGAAAGCTCTGTACAATCTGTCATTTCAAACCCTGGAGGTTCTGCTATATATATTTTGCACTGTAGAAAACACGTGTTTTTTTCTAAATGCCTTTGTTAAAGGCTTCTTTATTAGCAAAATATTGACCAATAGACCTTTGGGAAATAATAGCAAATGCACAGATATAGATGAGATCTGTTGTCTGCTGAGGTATTTCCTCCTTTGTCTTTAAGTGAAGAAAACAAATACAAACACTTTTTTTTGGCTTTTAAAGCAATGTAGGGCAAACAATTGCAAAGTAAATGAATCCAAAATGCAGAGCTGCCTTCAGCAGTGTGACTCAGTAATGAATCTTGTTGTGAAAACTGGTGTGTTAACAAGAATGTCCTTATTTATATCCTTGAAGTGTTAGAAGGCAAGGCTAGCCTGACCATCTGGCAGAATAAGTCAACCAGTTCAAGCCGTTCTTCTCAGGGTGTATTTGATATTCACATTTTAAAATCTGCTGTGGAAAAGGGTGCATTGAGATATCAGGGCAATGACAATTTTGGACTCCTGAATAAGAGCAAAAAAAAATGTTTCGATTAAAAAAATATGTGTTTTGCATTAAAATCCTTAGGCAGTATCTTGGTGGAATTTTGACACACAGCAGTTGGAGACACAGCCACAGCAATTTGTGAAGGTGACTAGTTGCATTATCAGTGTTGTGATCATCCCCTCTCCAAAATATTGGTTTTGAACATTGGACAGTATATAAATGTAATAAATAGATAAATAAATAAATAAAATAGCCATTGCAGTGGCTGCTTCCGGCCTTCTATCCCAGGCAAATGAAATCCAGCAGAATAGTGCCTCTTGTGTTTTTTGCAAAATGCATGGCTTTCTTTGGAAAGTGCTAGGTTTGGCACAAAACAGAGTTGTAGAGGTAAAAACACTACCAACACCAAACAACAACATACATATGCATGTGTGCACACCCACCCACACACTGGGGGGGGTGGAGATGACCATTTTTAAATCTCACCTTTGAGAATAAAGCAGGCAAATATGTACACCCTGAAATGGTCAATGGAGAGTAGTGGCTGCCTTCTGTCCATGGCA
>JAHTLZ010003542.1:45850649-45893319 GCA_023846285.1 Phrynocephalus versicolor | reverse complement strand
CTAGAATCTGCATTCAGAGAAAGGAAGGAAGGAAGGAAGGAAGGAAGGAAGGACTTTTCCAAGCTCTCTGTTCTTGATACACAAATGAAGGAACAGTAGAGGACAAGGTGTCTGGAAGAGGCTGGTCCCTGATGGGGTTTTCTGATGGAAATTATTTTAATTTAATTTTTTTCCGTGGTTATACATTGATGAGTCAAACTCTTGTCCTTTTGATTTTCACACTTGAGCTTTACTTGTTTTTATCTGATTATGCTTTACCCTTTTAAGTGATCTGTTCTGGATGTTGCTTGCCCGTATTTGGGATCATCAGCAAGACAACAATGCTTTCATAAGTGTTTATTAGAATGGGGAAAACATACAAGCTGCTCAGAGCTGAGTGATAAATATGGATGGCTTTTTTTTCACATAAAAAATGATTGGTCCATGAAATTGTGGGCAATAATTTTACCATGTCCTGTTCATTTATTTGTTTATTCATCTGTGTTTACAATATTGGGCACTCTAGTAAACAAATGTCTAGCAATTTAAAAAACTCCCTTATCCAGACTCTTCCAGATGTCATTGCTGTTGATAAAAACTCACAGATGCGTTCTTAATAGTTGAAGAAGTGATTTGGGCATATAAAAGACCTTTCCTATACAAATCATTTGGATTGTTTTATGCATCTTTGTTCAGCTCTGAGAGGTGTTGGCTACTGTTATAGCATCTCAGGGCTGAAACAGGATTTTGAGGGCAGATCATACATTTGTTCACTGTCAACATGCATCAGATTTATCAAATCATTGGTTTATCAAAATAAGAAGAGCAGATTTGTTCCTGCTAGATAAAGGTTTAATGAGCAAGAACGATCGCTTGGGCATTTCCAGTTAACTGGCAAATGCACGTGTAGACATGAGGCAGGCTTCTAAAAAAACATGCATCTGTTTTCATGTCATTGTAAGGGCTTGATGATACATTTTCACACTCCTGCCTTCTCTACTGAGCTACTGCAAGCAGAAAATAGCCATTCATGTCCATCTCTGCCAATTGCTTTGGTGCATTGCACTTGGATCTCTGGGGTCTTGTATGCTTGATGCCTGTTTCACATCAGAAATGGGAAGTGAGGGAGAGTGCTTCAAAAGGACAAGCTGCATGACCTGACTTTGATCAGAATCTTTGAAGCAGAGGGAGAGGATATTCTTCTCAGCTCCTAGTGCAACCATCATCTTCCAGAGAGAGAGAGAGAGAGAGGTCAGAACAGAGCTAAATGGGATAGCTCTTCCCCTCTTCTGTGGAACAAGCTTCTAATCGAGGTGTGCCACGTTCTCCTGATACAGAGAGAACTAATAAAGACAGGACTCCATAAAACAGCCTTTTAAGAACATATCATGAGATGCTGTTCATATTAATTTTAAAATTTCATTACTGCAGTAATGAAATTTCAAGACCTGACCTTCATGACCTGAGCTCAGTCCCGTTGAGTAGCTGGCTCAAGATTGACTCAGCCTTCCATCCTTCCAAAGTCAGTAAACTTGTATATTAAAAGCACACTTCCTTTTACTATTATTTATTATTTTACTATTATTATTTTCAAGTTGGCATATCACCATGTTGATTGTATTATTGTAAGGGGATGCTGCTGGGTGCTGGTGGTAGGTTTTTTAAATGTCTTATTCTGTACACTGCCCAGTAGTGGGTGTTCACTAATGGGCAATATACAAGCCAAATAAACAAGCCAATACATTTTTACAGCTGGTCTAACCTCTAAGTTGAGTAAGGTGGGGGAGGCATGTGTGGCTTCCACATCAGACTTTGACCACTATTGAGGAAAAAGTAGTTTAGCATTCAAATGAACAGTGTGTTGCAGTGAGAAACCTAAAACTTCCATACAAATCCATGGGTGTTGTGGCCACCAGCAGCTGTAAATAAAATTATACAAAAAAGAAGACACTGAAGGATTTCAAGATAATGTAATCAGCTATGGAAAGGTGATTACTGTATTTATGAAGTGATATGTTTGAGGGAACTGGGGAAAATGAAGTCTTCCATATATATTCAGTGACAGTTTTTTTGTTTTTTGTTACGGCAGTAGCATCCATTTGTGAACATCTACCTATACATATTTATCAGGTAATCAAACCACATTTCTATATAATAGTTTTGCCCCGCTTCCCAGGATATTCTCTCTCTACACACACACCCATCTAAGATGCTGAAGAAAGAGTAAACTTTATCATTCATGACCAACAGCGGCTGAGCAAACTGGCTGGCACCCTGCCAAGCAAAGGTGCCCTTCTGGGAAAGGCCTTTTGATGTGTCAGGATTTCTTCTGCTGACAACCACGAAGATAAAAAAGCAGGGAGTGGATGATTAAGCCTAGGTTGTTAGTGCAAAGGATTAGCAGGTACTTCTTGTGGTGCTAATAAGGATTTAGGAAGCGGAGGGAGATGAAAACCTACTGAAAGTAAGTAGGAGAGGAGAAATATTAAGGTTGAAGAGATATGTGATCAAAATGAAAAAAACATTGCAGCAAGGAAGTGCCCTACAGGCCTGACCCAAAGAGTTTTCAACCAATTTAAATATTCTGCAACTTATACCAGGCAAAGCTTCCATTGCCCGCTAGGCTAGATCCTGATTTGGAAAAGAATAACAAGGCTAGTCTATGATGAATCCCGTAAAAGATCTTTTAGGATGTGACTCTATAGACCAAGATATTCTCAACTATAACATTCCCAGTTACTACTAGGTATGGATGTGTACTGTTTATAACATTCCCAGTTACTACTATAATATTCCCAGTTACTACTAGGTATGGATGTGAAAGATGGACAGTGAAGAAAGCTGGCAGGAAAAATTGATTGATTCCAAATATGGTGCTGGGAGAGATTGTTATGCATACCAAGGGCTACCAGAAAGGCAAATAGACTCCTCATCATATTAAGAAACTCCGTGTGTTGCCACCTATTGGGGATCTCTGCATCCACTACCTTGTTATTCTTGTTATAAAGTGTCTTCAAGTCACATCCTGCGTATGTCAACCCTGTGCATTAATGGTCTGCATTAATCACCTCAGTCTTTTTCGGTATGGTGCCATTTGGCTTGCGTGCCAATATATTGGAGGACTACTTTGGTTCCTATTGCTGCCTTGGGAGATCCCTAAAAATGTTATACATATTGCAGGGACACAAGTGAATGGGATACCACTCTCCCCCTTCCCCCCACAATCAGACAGAGGTACCTGCTATGAATACATCAAATGTTAAAAAAATGAAAATATGGGGGGGGAAAACCTGAGAGAATACAGATTTCTCTATCCAGATCTTTGGCTTTGAGCTCTTTGGTCTTGGCAATCTGCATTTAAATTCCTTTGTATTTGGTCATGAAGTGCTGAATTAGAGTTGCCACCACTTTTTAAAAAAGTTCACAGTAATTAAGGTAGGGAGGTACTATGAGGTTCTTTCGGGAAGTTGAGTCCTGGCAACAACAAAAAAAAGAAGTCCAGTTGCCATGACTCAACTTCAGAAAAACTCACCTGGATGACTGAGAATCTTCACAGACATATGTGGTTTCTTCTTAGGTTAGGTATAACTTATTGAATTTGACCAGTAAATGATAGAGAATTTTGTTTCCGTATGTTTTTCAAGGAGATATCAAACTTTATATTTCCTGCGAATATCATCAAGGTGTTTTTTTAAATGCAGATGTGGGGAGATTTCTAATGAGCATTTCCACTCTCATGCTCATTAGGCACCAAAGAAACAACTGGAAGTAACTGTGATGCTAAGCAGCTCATGACTCATTTTGGCTGCCCATTTTGACATTTATTATGACAAGACAGAGAACACTAGAAGGTTATTTTCTTCATTTAGGGAGTGACACTCTCAGGGATTACCTGATGAGAATTTTTGCCTGGCTTAAGCAGTTGCCTGGCTTCGGACCTGAGGTCCCCTTACATCCAAGTACAAACAAGCACAGCAAGAACAAAATGTTAAGTGCTTCTATTAATGTTTATGCAAATGTTTGCATTGATTATAATATCTTAGCATGTAGCTCAGGCAGAAATCACAGCCATTGCTGCAGTCTCTCCACTTGACTATTTATTTTCCTTTGTTTTAAGAATTGGTTTTCTTGACTGAATTCTGCTGTTTGTGAAGGGTGTTCGGGGGTGGTGGTGGTACAGAACGAACACTGCCACTGATATGTACAAACCGTCTTCCAATCCAGTTTACCTGCAACTTGTAGAAAAGTGCAAAAGTGTTGTTATTATTTTTGTCTACAGCTTCCACAATCCTCTGGTTGGCATGACTATTGCATTCCTAATGTTCATTTGTTTTTGCAAAGGCTGTAGTCCAGGAAAATAGCATATCTAAGCTCTGTGCCTGCAAAATAAGGTTATAAGGTCAAGGACATGTGGCTTTCTTAAAGATAAGAAAAGTACGGTATTTCCAAAGAACTAAATACTAATAGTCATTGCATGTAAAATGCTGGGATAGGTTATCTTAAAGTTGCACAAAAATTGTCATGAAACTGTCCTGGTTGGATTTCTTAAGTGTTTATTATCCTCCTGGTAGGAACAAGCTGTCAAAAGTTATATCTTAATCCCTGCAAGCTCACTTCAAGTGAGAGATAGCTAGACCTCTTGGTTCTTTACCCTTCCCACAGCCCACTATAACATTTCTAATAAAAGCACTATCTCCTTCAATGTACTGTCCCTCGTACAACAGGTTATAGGAGATAGACATAGGATGAATGAAAAAATTTCTTCAGAAGTCAAGATACATTTGTTTTAAATCTTATTTGCATACTATGAAGTTTAACAACATATCCACAATATACTGTATAAGTTCCTTAATTATATTGGTATGGACTCTTTGAGGAAACTGATTTAGATTCAGCCAAGTTCAGTTCCCTGTTTAAAATTCAGCTCCAATTACTCTTCTTTTACATCTCAGTTATCAAAAAAGTGCATTCAGCACAAGAATAGGGCCCAGATCCTCATTTGGTGCTTTGGGAAATGAACTTAACTCAGACCCACTGGGAGGCTCTTTTAATCTGATTTGAATCTTGCAATTTGAAACCGAGGTCTTCATCCCTTCCTTTGTATAATGGCCTGTTAATATGATATGGATTTTGCAAACCCATTATTTATTTGGGAGGGGATTATACTGTCAAATGTCACACAGACAGATGAGGAAGGTTTTTCCTATACACATTCAAATTCTGAGTTGATTTTATTGCTCTTTTTAAAGGGACTTGCTAAATTTTTTTTCCTGAAAGAACTGGATTAAGTTTTAGAACTACTCGTACTTCTTCTTTGATGATCAAAAATGACAGGTTCATGGAGAACAAGGGTACCAATGGCTTAGTGAACTTATTACATAAAAATGTTTTCTGTATTTTGATTGCCTAAGAGGCCACTACTGAATTGGTTGGCTATCATTATGGATACCGAAGGACAACCTCCGGGTTGGAGAGAGACAGGCAGGATATCTCTCAATGCCATTTGCAGGGAATCATAAGCAGGTGAAAACATATGCTTGGGAATACCCTGAAGCAAATGGTGAGCCACTGTGTGAGACAGAATGCTGGCCTGTTCCAGCAAGGCTGTTCTTATGTTCTTATGTTCTTAAGACAACATAAGACCTCTCGGCACCTGGCAATACATAAATTAACTGGATCAGTTATGATTCATTAATGAAGGCCTAAGAATTTCCCTCGGTCCTCTAGACAACTAGTCGACAAAAGGATTAAAGACAATGTTTTCATTTCATTACTAGAGATGGGCACGAAACAGAAAAATGGCATTTCGGTTTTTCGTTTATCGTTGAGAGGTCTGTTTCGGTTCGTTTCCTTTTTCAGGAATTTTTTGAAAAAATTTGTTACTGTTTTTCGTTTTTTCATTTGTCGTTTCTACCCACTTTTTGCGCTATTTTAAAGCATTTCCGTGCGCAGGCATCCCCCAATGCCCCAGACCAGAGGGAAAACACTAAAAAAAATGGATGCTGGCAGAGACACAGTATATAGACTAGGTATGCAGGGAGGCTGCAAAGGCAGCGGCGGGCATTGCACAGGGTGCAAGGCATCTGCAGAGTGACTGCACTGCGGGGCAGGGGAGGGTACTCACCGAGACGTACGCAGCACACACCGCACACAGGGAGGCTGCAGGACTGAAGCTAGAGTCGCAGAGACAGAAATCCCACCCTAACTCCCACCAGAGACTGCAAGGAGGACGGGGGCTGCCAGAGCTTTTTATGCCCTCTGTGGCTGCCAGACCTGCCCACCCAGTCTGCAACCTGGGCATGCTATTGGTTGAACATGATCCCACATCACATGGCTTGCCTCCATTTTGTGGCTGGTGGCGACATCAATTTTAAAGGGAAAAGAAAAATATGTCGCGATGGGAGAAGACAAAAACAAATGTTTTAAGGACCCCAACCCCCCTCGTAGGTATTATCAGACAATATAAATAATTATTGCTGTGTTTTTACAGATGTCCAGGGCGTTTTTTAACATTTAAAACAGCGCATTTCATTGCGTGTCACCATTAACAGAAACAAAATGTAACAACCACAATTTTCGTGGTTCTGTTCGTTTCGTTTCATTTTCATCACAATTTTCGTTTGTTGTTTCGTTACATAACGGAAATGACAAACGGTAACGGAAACGAAAAAATGTTCGTTCCGTGCCCATCTCTACTCATTACAAACGAAATAATATAATGTTTTAGCTATAGACTCATGTTTATGTAACATTTAAATAACATTTTACCTTTATTTTCTACATAGCCTAGCATCTTTCTATCTCACATTACAATAATTGTCCGCCTCTGTCCTTTGTGCCATTTTCCAGTTCAGTATGACATTTTAACAGACACGGTCTGTCTGTGTTTGCCTCATTAATTAGCATTTGCTAAGAATCAAAAGCTTCTCAATGAATGCCCACTGGACTGATTTTTTTTAATACTGTCTACAATAACAGATTATATACAGGCCGAAAATGAAATTGGGGGACGTCTTACATCCCTTAATAGAAAATGGCAGGCTTGTTGCATAACCAAAACAATGAAGGGAACCTGCCTCCTTCAACAGGGAGTTATATTTGTTCAACTGAATGGCTCCATTCACTTTTTAAAAACATTTTTAAAAATTGTTTTCTACACTAAGTTACATAAAACAAATATATTGCTTCTCTTCTGCCCTGTTACCACTTCAATCACAGTTTTTCCCAATATTTGAGCCCAATATAATTCATATCTCCCTTCCCAGCTTAAATGAGCATACTTTCATATCTAATTTAGCATTGAAGCTTATTGTTAGGGGTGCTCATTTTGTTTAATTGTCTCTGTTTTGTAAACCGCCCAGAGTTCCTTCGGGAAGATGAGCGGTATAGAAGTGTCATAATAAAATAAATAAATAAATAAATAAATTCCTTACTATCTCATCCCTCTTCTATCTTTACTTACATCTATTTTAATACAAAGAATATAGCCTATCTAATCTCAACAGTCTATTCAAACTTGCTGTTTAGTTCTTCAGTATTAAGCAATTTAGGATAGATTTCACTAATTAAAATTAATACTTTATGGGCTATTATAAGAGAGCTGCCTCCTGGTCTATATGTTTCAATTTATGCATAGAAGTTCTTGTCTATACCTAACTGCCTCTATTATTTTAAAAAAAACAACAGATTAACATTTATTTATATATCATGTTTGTCTTCACACTTCCATTTTCCATTTCCCATATCACACCAATTCACTACTGGCCTTAGGCAATCAGAATACAGAAAACATTTTTTATGTAATAAATTCACTAAGCCAGACATTCTTTTTTTCTTCAGTTTTCCCTTTTCCTGCCAAGTCCCTTATCTTCACCGGTCATTTCCCCCTTATCAAATCTCTTATCTTCATGAGTTGTTGTATTATCTTGATAGAAATCTTGATGGCTGCTCTGCTACTGCAAAAGTCCCAAATTTTCCTCTTTTTGGAAGCCATATTAAGTAAGACAGATGCGCTTATCATATTCTGTGGACTTGGCACCTCTAAGGGTTTAGCTTTCACCATTCTTGATATATTTGTCTTCATGCTGAGATCTGCCCTTTGTTCTGGTTTGATCTCTTAATTTGAACTGATTTCAGTAGATGCGTTTATCATGTTTTGTGAATTTGGCAAATCCAATGATTTATCCTGCATCAATCTAGTTGTGTTTGTCTGCAGATTAAGATCAGCTGTTTATTTTAGTTCAATATCCTGATCAGAACTAATCTGAGTTTTTTCTAGAGACCCAATGTTATCAACCACTCCGTCTTGAGTTATCTGTTTTGCCTCTGTGACTTTATCAGAATTGAAAATCTCTGTATCTTCAGAGGTTGAATCTGTGTAGATATCTATAATTTTTATACAAACTGGATAGAATTATGTTGGCAAAATCCTCTTCTGAGGGCGTTTATACACGACCCCTAAGCTCCGCGGCAAAGGGCTGCAAGCTCCGGACCTTAAAAATGTTTCCCCACCAGGTCCGGAGTTTGCAGACAATTAAGTGCAACCCCGCCCACCTAAGCGTGACCCAGCTGCACTTTTCTTGTACCTGCTCTTTGATGGTGAAAAATATTTAATGCGGATGTGCTGGGCTCTCCTCGCTTCTTTTTGTTTTTGTTCTTTGCCTCCCGCCCCTTTAAGAGCAACCAGGAAGTCACCGGCGGCTCGCCCGGCAGCTCCCACCGGCACAGGGGAGGTAAGGTTTTCTTCTTTTGTCCTTTTTTTCCCTCCCTCCCTCATGCAGCCAGCAGCCAGCATGGAGACGCACAAAGAGCAACAAACCCCTAAGATCGCTGGTCCGAATTTAAGGGACCAGCGGATCTTAGGGGTCGTGTAAAAGCGCCCTGAGATGTTTTTCCTAATCCATTGTGTTTTATAGCTCACAAGAAAAGGTTAATATTGCTTGTAATAGTTTATACCACTTATTTTCCAAACAAGAGAGGTACAGAGGAGAAGTAACTAGGCTAAATTGAAGCCAAAGCAGCATGGAACAGCATTCAAGCATTATTTTCAAAACATTTTTACTCCAAGGTCAGATGATGTTTTTTGAAAGAACAACTTTCCCAACACTGCTCTTACAGTTGGGTCTTTAAATTCAACATATAGAAAACACAGAGACGCGGGGGACAGCGATGGGCATGGGGGGCGGATGGTGACAGGTACGGGGAGTGGGCGGCGATGGGCATGGGGGTAGCGGGCAGATGGCAACGGGCGGCGGGGGGACAGACAGCGGTGGCCAGCATCGGGGGGGGCAGCGGTGGGTCAGCAGGCTGGCCAGCGCCCTCTGTCCATTTTGGTGCCCTAGACAACTGCCTAGTTCACCTTAATGGACGCGCCGGCCCTGTGTGTAATGCTCCTCCAGGTACTGGCGGTAGAATGCACAAATAATTATAATCAGACATGTTTAAAGATAGAAGGCTGCTTCCAGAAGGACAGTATGCAGCTATAATAATACCAAGGCATTAAGACACTGTCTTTTCCTCTTTGGTTGACTGACTTCTTTATCTTCAGTACCGTACTAGAAAAGAAATGTGTCTGATTCCATTTTCTCCTGAGAAAGTATCATTGGTCGTTACTTCACGAGGTGCCTCGCTTCGAATTGACCTTGCCTTTGATTTGAATTCGGAGGCGGTCACGTGGTGGTCACGTGGTCTCCCTTCGCTCCCACCCCCCTTTCTCTGTACTCACGCGGGGCATTTTTGGGACCGAATCGATTACTACCTCACGTGCTCCCTTCGCATTAGAAAGCTGATTTGCAACGTCCGGTTCTACTCTCCTTTTATTTTTTTAAAAAAATTTACTCGGCGTATCGATGCATCAATGCTTGGCTGTCATTCACCACAGAGCGTGGTTACTGTACGATCCTGTGTTTTGTTTCCTGGCATCATTGGCAGCCCCCCGCCGCCGCCGCCGCCGCTACTTGGGGGGAGCCCCGCATGGCACAGCCGCCCGCCCTCCGCCGCTTGCACGCTGCCTGCCCCGGGTGCCCTGCTCTGGCCGGGCGAGGCGGCAGCAGCTCCTCCTGCGCCCGCTGCCGCCGCCGCCGCTACTCGAGCGAGGAAGTAACAGCGCAAAGCGATGAAACAATATAGCGATGCATCGATATCCCTGTTTGAATATTTTTTAAAAAAACTTGAAATAAAAGCCAAAAACCGAGACCACACGTGACGTTGGGAGCGAAGCGAGATGCGAAGCGAAAAGATTCCCGGCCCATGGCAGGGGAATCACTCACCCCGGTTGGAGCACGGTAAAGGGGGCATGGTCGGGGTGACGTCGCAGCCAAAAAGGAGGAGCGTGCGGACTGAAGCGATCGGTTCGCACAGAAATGACGGCTTGCCACAAAGCGAGCGGCTCGTGAAGTAACAGCCAATGTTCCACCTCCCAGCACTGACAATAAGACAGAATGCATGTTGCTGTGGAAGTCTGTGCAGTTCATAATCTCACAATATATAATGGGAGGTGGGTGGGGCATAAAAATAATGCATCTGTTGGAAAAGACACTCAAATGCTGTATGGTTTAATAAAAGAGAACATCCATATACTAATATTCACATTAAAATACATACCTTCTGAAAAACACAGAGGGGTGGGACTCTCATAACCACATATGGAATAAGAATGCTGGTAGATTCAGAGAAAGCCTACAAAGTTATAGTGTTTCAGGAGAGTAGGGGCACAACCTGGACAAGTAGACCTCTACCTCCTACAAGTTTTGAGGCGAGGCATTCTTATCATGGCCCACCAGCGGTCTAGGATTTTTAGATGACAAAAAAAAAATTGAAGGTGGACTTTATTTGAAACTGGACCCTGTAGAAGACCCTGACCCACTCTGTACCCAAGTAATGGACATACAGTAGATCCCTAGTATCTGCTGAGAATTGGTTGCAGGCCTTCCCATGGATAACAAAAACCATGGATAAGAGGGAATGCCAAAAAAAAACCCAAACTGCTGTTTTGCAACAGTAGCTTGCTTTACTGCTGCTGTTTGCAACAATAACTTGCTTTACAGCTGCTGTTTTACGATAGTAGCTTATTTTACAGCTGCTGTTTGTGACAGTAGCTTGCTTTGCAGCTGCTGAATTATTTATTTATTTTTTTCCTCTGCCAACTGTGGATAACTTAAAGTGGTTAATGAATCAGTGGATGGGGGATCCTACTGTATAGAGCAGCCCTGCCCAAAGTCCGCCCCGGGGGGGGGGGCAAATCCAGCCCGTCAGGCCATTCTGAGTGGCCCGCGGCTGGCTGGCCCCCCTCCCTCCCCCTCCTTTGCCCCATGTTTTTTTAACAAAAATCTTCTGCCAACACTGACACCACTGGGAAGCTTGGGCGGCTGGGCGGTCTGCCGCCACTGGCACTGCAGGGGAAAGTGTGGGGTGGGCAGACCAGCGGGCCTCTGCCACCGCCAAGGAGCTTTGGGGTGGGCTGGCGGGTGAGCCGTCGCCACCACTGGGGAGCTTGGGGGGGTGCAAGGTCGCACAGATCGCCTCTTCCAAGGGGCGACCTGTGGCCATGGCTCCCTGTTCTTCCTTTGGCCCCCACCTTCCTTCCTTCTTTCCTCCCTCCCTTGTTCCCCACCTCCCTACCTCCCTCCCTTCCTTGTTCCCCACCTTCCTTCCTTCCTCTCTTGGTTTCCATCTTCCTCCCTCCCTCCCTTGGTCCCCGCCTTCCTTCCTGTGGGTGGGGTTGCAAGGGGTAAGTGGGTAGGGCTTATGGGTCTGTGGGTGAGGCTTGCAGTGGGGTGGCAGGGTCGGGGAGCAACCGGCCCCTGACACATTCTCAGCCACCAAATCTGGCCCTCCTTACAAAAAGTTTGGGCACCCCTTGTATAGCGTTTACCCTTTAGGAGACAGTCTGCCATTGAGTCTCTGACATTATCTGTGCATTTCTGGATGTCTCTCTCACACACTCTCTCTCTTTAAAAAAAAAACACCACACAAAAGAAGAGAAAATGCCAAAGGACATTAACTGGATTGGGGGGGGGGCTATGCAGTGCCCGATTGCATTCCACTCAAAGTCCATTCAACAATCTTCTGTTCACAATCTCTCTCTCTCTCTTTGGTCCCAGCAGCTCATCCTACTATACTTTTGATTTCCTATTTCCTCAATTAAAATTCCTGGTTATTTTGGATTGTCTAAAGGGATATGTGAGTGCTCCATTGTGGTATTGCTCCCCTCCTGGAGTTATTAGTAAGTCATCACTCTGCCTCACAGTCACTCCAGAAACACACTGATTCATCCCATGTTTCCATATTTTTCACTGATTCATCCCATGTTACCATATTTTTCACTGATTCATCCCATGTTTCCATATTTTTCACTGATTCAGCCCATGTTTCCGTATTTTTCCAAATGCAGTGTACTTGAAGTCAGTCTTTTAAAAAAAGAAGGACAGCTTTTTGTTATTCCATTGTTAAGTAATTTAAATTACTTCCAAGTCTCATAATAGGTCATATGTTAATAGTGTGGAAGCTTATATGATGTAAGTGTTCCATGAAGAGCCAATGGCTAAACTGCTCACATCCTTTAATTGGTTTAAATTTGAATAAATATGTTTTTATTTATTTATATTTTTATTTATTTATTTATTTAGATTTATATACTGCAGCCATCTAGCCCTATATCTATTAAGTACCAGTGGTTCCTTGTATAAAGGAATTAATTCGTTCCAAATGAAATTATGTTAAACAAATTTTCCTTTATACAAATTTCCCATAGGAATGCATTGAAAACAGTGATCCCTTTTTATGTTGTACAGATTCTCCCCATAGGTGATCATGTCAAGCAAATTTCCCCTATCTCTGGAATTTTTTATGTTGTACAAATTTTATACCTGTCCCCTATACAGTATCTCTTCTCAAAACAAAAGACTCTTGCCCTTTTAATAAGGCCCTTCCCTAATTCTTTATTTGAAAGCCTAATAGAAAATAATTATTTCCTATGGATTGTGGTTGTGATGCAAACATTTTCTAACAGAGTAGATTCACCTATTTTGCAATCCAGCAAATCTAATTTGCAGCAGTCCATTCATCAATCATCTGGAAAACAACCCATCTGTTATCACTCAAAACACTTGAGTTCCAAAAGATAGCTGACAATATTATCTGTAAGCACACATTCCAAGATGTCTCTGCTTACTAAAATATTTTTTCCTCCAATTCAAATTTTAGAAAAGAATTGTCAAACCAAATCATCTTGACTTGAAATGATCAAATAATTTCACAATGATTTATGTATTCAAAGAGTCAAAAATGAGCTGGGAATGAAATTCGGAAAGGTATGCTGTCAAATGTCAGCCCCTCTATTACTGACAAGATAGGCTCAAAAGATTTGCATCAGTCACAGAATTAACAATGTAATTCTATGCCCATTTATTCAAAAGCAATTTTCACTATGTTCAGTGTCCCAGGTAAGAGTGTGAGGGATTACAGTCCATCACTTGCTTGACATAGCTGGTTACTGAAGTAGATGTACTTGGTATAGCTGTGTTGGCATGTTGTACCATATACACCTGAATAGCTTCAAAATAAACACTATCATTATTAAAATGCTTGCTGCCATAGAAGTAAATGCCTCACAATAAGATAATTTTCAAAAGATGAAATATTGACACAGGCTTTTAAGCATTTGGTTTAGGACTACTTTATGTAGGAGGAAAAAGAGACAAACTTCTTTAGTGTTTTCTCAGCACTGTGTTGGAGCAGCATCTTTACAGGGCCCAATCTTATGTGCCACTGTGGAGAGAAAACAGTTTATATTCTAAGGCAGAAGCAGATAACTTCCAGAAAGGGTCAACAAAACACAATGTCCCCCTGTCCACTATGTCCTCCTGTAATGACCCCACAAGAGGGCAAAAGGTAGGGCACAAGACAGCACCTGATTCCTGTAATAATCTGACTCTACCAGTAAATGAAGGCAAACTCCCATAACTAAAAGGGTATTTTTACTGCTACACTTACTGTATATTGCAAAGCAGGAGAAAGTATTCATGATTAAATTATGATAATGATATAATGTAGTTGTACTATGTCTGTGAAGATTCTCAGTCATCTAGGTGAGTTTATCTGGAAGTTGAGTCATGGCAACTGGACTTCTTTTTCTTGAGAGATAGGAATGTTTCATTATTCATCCAAACAGCTTCCTCAGTCTGAAGAAAGCTAGTTGCGAGTTCTCCATCTTATAGTCCGCTTTGACCTCTTGTCACTCTAGTCTGAAATAAGATGAACAATGGCCTGAATAGGCTTGTTAGGTAGGCAACAGTAACAGCCTTGAGGTGAACAATGGCCTAAAGTGCTGAAACCCATAAAGTATGGGTAGTTAGCTATGACCTTGGTGGTGAAGGCTTTTTGATTTGTCTGGGTATTGTTGAAAGCACAGCCTGAAAAGTTGCAGATAGTTTGTGCCTGAGACCCCCATCACTGTTTAGAGATGGGTTTACAATGCTCAAATGAATGGCTTCCCTGATCCCTCTTTCAAGCTCCCTATGTTCTCTGTCTAATATGTGTACCTCCTCATCCGCATATACTATATTGCTCCTTTTTTGTTTTGGTATAGGGTCCTTTGGGTGGACAAGTTTCTCCCTTACTGTGTTTGTGGGTTGGAAATAAACAGGGATGTGGTGTTTGCCAAAAAACCATGTAGGGAATGACCAGGTTCTTCCTTCGGGTCTGGGTTTCAGGCTGAGAGCATCCCCACCTCCACAGAAGCCAAGAAGAAGGAAGACAGGCACCTGATGACAGCACTTAAGGCCTGTGGATATCCAAAGTGGGCCTTCAACAAAGCAGTGTGCCAACCCAGAAGAACAAAGGAACAGCCTGAGATCCAGAGCCAATGGAAGAACCTGGTCATTCCCTACATGGCTGGTGTGTCTGAGAATCTTAAAAGGATTTTTGACAAACACCACATACCTGCTTATTTTTTAAAATAACTTTTATTAAATTTATACAATATACATCCAATAGCTCTCTTTATTTCCAACTCAGAAACACACTAAGGCAGAAACTTGTCCCTCCAAAGGACCCGATACCAAAACAAAAAAAGGAGCAATATAGTATATGCGGTCCAATGCAATGAGGAGTGTGTAGATCTCTACACTGGAGAAACTAAACAGCCATTAAACAGAAGGATGGCCTAACATAGGAGGGGAAACAGCTCAGAACCAGAATCAGCAGTCCACCTCCACTTGAAGGACAAAGGGCACTCATTCAAAGATGAGGATGTACACATATTAGACAGAGAAGATAGGTGTCTACCTAACAAGCCTATTCAGGCTATTGTTCATCTTATAAGTCTATTTCAGACCTGAGTGAGAAGAGGTCAAAGTGGACTATAAGATGGAGGACTCACAACTAGCTTTCTTCAGATTGATGAAGCTGTTTGGATGAGCAGCAAAACATTTCTGTCTCTCAAGAAAATGAAGTCTAGTTGCCATGACTCAACTTCCAGATAATGTAGTTGCACATTACTTACAATGAAATGGAATTATACATAGTTACAAATAATGAGTTATAATTATTTTTGGCCACAAAAGCTTCTCATGACAAACAACTTGTTACACCAAGTTCTGAAATGCTGCACAGAGAATATAATGGCATTATAAAAGTATAGTGCATACAAAACTAGTGTTGTAAATAAAACAAACTTTCCAGCACATTGTTTTACTTTTTTGTTGTTTCCTAAGACTAGTGGTGATTCACATAATTATTCCAAACATGACTTGCCTAGAGGAAGTAAAACATTTACCTTTGATTTATAATTTGTTATTTTATTTAGATAGACTAGTTTCATGTTAGTTTTTCTTCCGGCAATTTTGCATGGTGCATCTCATCTTAATGGAACTGCACCAACACTTAGATCTCTTTCATGCTTCAATTACCTCCAGCCTCAAAACACATTTAAATATGTATTTACTTTGTTCTGGAACTCTTAGGTGCATCACACAACACTTTCTAGCATGGAATGCCAACTTCTGTTCTGCATGGTTTTTCATATTCATTCAGATGTCCTAGCAATTCATCTTCTCAGTTGTCTCTCCTCCTGCTTTTCCTCCCCAGTACTAGTCACAAAGTACCACAAGGCTTGAATGTAGCAACTATTCCATGCATACAGTGTAGACTTTTTCCAGCAGTTGATATAATAGTAGAGGAACACTTTGAATGCATCAGTCTTATATCCCTTGGTAGGCCAAAACAACTGTTCATGGACAAGATGTGGAGGAACATCTACTTTGCAAGGCACACAGAACATGAGGCATCTGATGCAGCCATGCTGTTCATGCTATATAGGGTTTAAACCAATATTGCAATGCCATGCAACCTGTACCCCACAATGTTTAGATATTTTCCATGCCTTAATATCCTCCAACCAGACCCCACTTAAAATATGTGTCTACTTTATTCTACAACCCAGGGATGGACATGGTTACCCCTTCTGGTGCTGTATGCTGATTTTCACTTTATAAACCTCCTGGCTGAACTTTATATAGTGGTTAGAATACCAGAACAGAACCAGAAACTGTTGGGTTCAAGTACTTTTTAGGGTGCGACTACACAGTGAGGGAAAATTGAATTCACTTGCTGTGTAAGACACACAGAGGAATTCGGTTCCTCATGTTTACTGGCCACACAGGTAGAGAGGAGGAAAGCCTTGTTTGCAGCTTATTATAGCCTTGTGTAAACATGTTTGCAAGATAACTACCTAATTAGGTGTAAACATGGGTTTCCTCCTCAAGTTTATAAATGTATGCTGGTCTGGCAACTTTTCTACATTGGTTCAAGTGATGACATGGCCTGAACTAATTTGAATGGATTGTTTTTGTTTTTGTTTTCATAAGTAGAAATTTCAGTGGCAGAGACAGAAACTATGTGTGGAGGTATGTGTGTTTGGGGGGGGGACACTGGACTGATTTTTATTTCCTTTTGAATTATACAGTTGATGAGGGGGGGGAATACAAATTAGTCCACCCCATTTCTGAATAATTTCCTGAATGTTTTACCAATGTGGTTGTACCCTTAGTCTAATTTCTATATTGGATAAAACAAACAAAAAAAAAACAAAAAAACAAATTAAACAACTAGTTAATTGCAGTGAAGATTCCTAGCTGAGCAGGTACCCCAGATTAATTGTCAATTCATGCACATGCATTGTCAATTCATGCACTATATTGATTCGGCTGTCTGTCCACTTCACCTCTGTCATGATACTGGGGGTCTTAGAAGAACTGGCTTCTACTCATTTGTAGAACCATTCTGGTTGCGAATGAAAAGGGTTATGTCATGTTGTGTATTGTATCTGGCAGGTACTTAATTCATTTCAAAAATGGGCTGTAGGATAGATATATCAGCTGGCCTGCCCTTTAAACCGTATGTAAATTTCTGTTTGCTAGGAATGGAGAGTGGTTGGGCATTTCTCAACTGATGTATTCGAATGCACTGCTAATTTCGGCTCCTTTGAAATCTGTCTAGTCAAGCTATAATGTCAAGATGAAGTGAATTAGCATTTGCATTTCCACATTCATAAACATTCAAATTCGAATGTGAGTTTAATTGGAAGGTTCCAAATGTCAAAGCTTTCAAAATGGCAGTGCTCAGTAGCAGTGAAGTAACATTTCAAGGCATTAAAAGGACAGCATTTAGAATGTTTTGAAGCCTCAGAATTCTATATTTCCAAACTATTGATAGATCATTTGCTGTTTTCACCAGCCCTGTTCAAAACACTGGGACAATATGTGACTGCTTGCCACCGTTGGTAAAACACCAAAGAAGCATGTTCTGATTCTTATCTTGCTTCCTTTCATAGAAAATAGAATGCAAGAATAAGACTCAGAAATCTCTTGGTACGGTTGCACCCTGCAAATTGCTATGGCAGGCTGGAGGGGAACTTTTTTATCATATTCTCATAAAGGTTAGTAGAAATGACTTTAAGCTGAAATGATCAAGATTGTCTACTGTGCTCTGAAGGGTAACAGACTCAGTCAGACATTGATTATATTATGCTTGTGGGTATTTCTGTACAATTGTCAGCATCAAAGTAACTTGATGAAAGAACTGAAAAACTAGCTTAAAAGCAACTTCTCATTTAATAACCTAACTGTGGTCAAAAAGATGGAAACTGCTATCAGAATGAGCATCAGCTGTATTTATATAAACATTCTAGTTGGTTTTTGGCAGAGAGCAGCGATGACTTGAAACAGATTCTGATGAAAGAGACAGAAGAAAGTGCCAAAGCAGGACAGCAGTTGAATGGCAAGAAGAGAAAATTAATGACTGCAGAAGAACGATAAAACATGAGGGAAAATCAGTATGGCTTCTGTAAGGGTAAGTCTTGTCTCACAGAACTTTTAGAATTATTTGAAAAGGTCAGCAGGCATGTGGATGCAGGGGGACCAGTGAACACCGTATTGTCTATCTGCATTTTCAAAAGGTGCTGAGAAAACTCCACAGTCAGGGGATAAGAGAGTGGGACCTCCTATGGATTAAAAATCAGGAAACAAAGAGTAGGTGTCAATGGGCAATTTGCACAATGGAGAGAGGTGAAAAATGGTGTAATTTTCAACCTGATTTCCTATTTCCTCAATTAAAATTGCTGGTTATTTTTAATTGTCTAAAGCACGCATGTCCAAACCTGTTCATAAATGACCTGAAGCAATGAGGTGGCCAAATTTGCAGATGACATGAAACTTTTCCAGGTGGTGAAGACCAGAAGGGGTTGCGAAGAGCTCCAGAAGGATCTCTCCAACCTCGGAGAATGGGTAGGAAAGTGGCAAATGAGTTTCAATGAAAGGTAATGTAAAGTAACACATGTGGGGAAAACCCCCAAAACTTTACTTTTCAGCTAATGGATTCTGAGCTGTCTGTGATGGATCAGGAAAGTTCAATGAAAGTATCAACCCAATATGGGGTGGGGGTGGTGGTGGTGGTGGTGGTGGTGAAGAAGGCCAATTCCTTGCTATGGGTCATTAAAAAGGGGACTGAAAATAAAACAGCCAATATATTTATGCCATTGTACAAAACAATGTAAGGCCACACCTGGAGTACTGAATAGAGTTCTGATAGCTGCATTAAAAAAACACAGTTGAACTGGAAATGGTGTGGAAGAGGGTGACTAAAATGATTACTGGGCTGGGGCAGTTTCCTTAGGAGGGAAATCTACAGCGTTTGGGGCTGTATTTTTCAGAAGGTATGTATTTTAACATGAAAATTAGTATATGGATGTTCTCTTTTATTAAACCATACTGCATTTGAGTGTCTTTTCCAACAGATGCTGTTTGTGCGTGACATACTGGCTTTGCTACAGGTGCTAATGTTAAGTCATAATTGGGCATAATGAAATTCTCAGAGATGCTTTTTGGGGTCCCCTGAGACCCCTCCCAAAACATTCGTTGTTGGGCCAGGATAAAATAATTCATTTCCAGGTCATTCAAAAGAGCCAAACACACAATTCAGGTCGAATCCCCCTGAATTGGCAGTTCATCCTTACTGTGGTCATGACTCATGGGGTGACAGCCACAGATCAACCCCCGGGGATACCCCTTTACTCTCAAAGCTACCTCCATTGCTCCTCTATCTATTTGAACCCTGGCTTTTAGCCATAGCCAGCCCCCCCTTCCCTCTGGGAAGCTTACCTCCATCATATCCATTTGCCTACACTTGCCGAGGTCTCTGACCTCAGCCAACCTCAGCCCCCCTTCTCTCTCTCTCTCTCTCTCTCTCTCTCCCTCTCTTCCATTCTCCCTCCCTCCTGTTCTCTTCCCTTCAGCCCCTCTTCCCTGGATGTGCTTTCAATGTGTTCCTATTCTACCTAATGGCTCCTATACCTGAAAACTGGGACAAGGGGGTTATGGCAAAGGAAGAAGAAATCATGGCAACTTCCACAAGGCAGTCACATCTTCCAGAAGCAAGACTCCATTCTTCATTAAAATTCCAACACGCCTTCTGCAGCTTTTTTCCAGATTAAGCCACAGCCTGGGGCTCTCTATTGTTTTCCTTCAACACTCACCAAGGACTGTCTAGCAGCCCCAGGCTTACCTCATCAGCTTTTCAACCTCACAATTGATTCCCATATTGACTCTCTCCAGCCCCATTGACTTTCCAATCTTCTCAAGTTTACCTGGAACCAAGGACAATGCCCTGGACAAGTCTCATTGTCACACCCTGATGGCCCAATTAAAGAACAGATTTGGTTTAGTAACACCTGGACAGGTATCTGGTTCCAGCCCATCAGGGACATCCCCTGATCACCCAGAACCGCCTCCGGACAGCCCCCTGGACCACACCAATTGGATACTTGGGAAGACTGCCCCTGCCCGCCCCAGGGGAGGCACCACCTTGGGGGGGGGGGAAGAGAAGGAATAAAATGTGTCTCCCTTTTGTCTGGTGCGGAACATCTCAACACTGTCCTGAGTGGGATGTTTGCCTACTGTTCTATTTATTGGGCCCAATAAAAGCAGTATTTTCCCTGGATCTCTCTCCTGCTGGACTCTTTATTGGGAATAATTCTGAGGCCCAGCAGCATACAGCAGGAATAGCCTGCTGTAGACTCAACACCATTTTATAAAGCTATTAATTATGGCAACTAATATTTTTATCAACCTAAAATACTTTCTTGATTGTAATTTTTAGAAGCATTTGGATATCTGAGAAATAAGGTTCATATTAAACAATGTATAGGGCTGTTTTTGTTAACCGCAACAAGCAATATATTTTTCTCTTCTCTGCCATTTAGCAATATTGGTTTTGTCTCAGTTTACTACTTCCAATGTATTCTCCCTATCAAACACAAGCATTAAATACTTCAGTATCCTGATTGTTTAAAAATATAAGACATTCTTTGATTGCTTCTGTTTAAAAGAATTAGGAATTAGTACAAAATAAATCATGTATTTTATTTTTCGTTTGAGTGTTGCTCAGTTGTCAACCCCGCCCCCGCCGCCCCAATGGCTGCCCAGAAAGTTATTATTATTTTTGCTGCACCTTTTGGCCAATGATATTCCTAGAATGTTGACAAGAATAATAAAACAATTGTTCCAATAATGGACCTCTGTTGGCTGTGTTTCTTTTCAACTGTATCTCTTTCTGCATCCACCCCAAAAACCTTTGGAGCCGTTTTTTCGGTTGCTTTGATGGCTGGAGCATGGAGTCAAAACGGGAGAGTTTTCTGCAGTGCTAGCACCATAATGGATTTAGGCCATGGAGATGACCTACTGGGAGGAAAATAAATAGCCAGATTACCAGGTAACATTTAAGGCAAAATATATGGCAAGACCAACATTAGTTGATCTGCCTCTCATTAGAAGGGATAGAATGCTAGTGAGGATACTGCTTCCAGTACCAGAAGCAGTATGCATCTAAACTAGTTTACTGAGAGGTAAATCAACTAAAGTTGGTCTTGCCGTATATTTTCAAGGAATAAAGCAGTCCTGAAATTAAAAATGGCACGGGGAACGTACATTCATTCGAATGTGTGGAAATCTTGTCTTGTTTGGCAGCATCAAATTGGGATTCTGTTTTGGAACACTACTGAATTTCACCCTTTCCTGATCTGTTTACTTGGCTTGTACAAGTGGTTGAGCGAAAACGTGCTGTTCCTTCACATTCTGATTTATTATGTCGCAATTAATGCTTGGAATGACATGTACACACAGCCACTGGTTCATAATTATTGCTATTATTTAGGCTTCCAGCTTCTTCTTCTTTTGCAACAGTGCTCACACATTCAGATTTTTGTTTCAATCCAAACAGCCCCAGTGCTTATGAAAAATAATGAGTTTCACTGAGAGGTTCATGCAGAAGAGAATTCCACTTTGTGACTTCAGAGCTGAATAGTACACAAGATGCTGGTATACCCTAGACATTCCAAACTATTATTTAATTGCCTGTGTCCCTTCAGCATATCCAACAATCAACCTGTTGTTGTTTTATCTCAATACTGCTGGCTAAAAAGCTGCAGGGCAAGAATTCACGCATTTCGCAAGATTTCCCTGTAGGGATTCTGCAAGATCTCCCAGCTGCCTTGTTTCTTGATTCAAGGGCTACAGAATTAAAACTGAGTTTTGTGACAAGCCTGCCTACCAGACACAGGCCTTCCCTAGAGAAAGAGCACAGCTGGCTTGTCTGATCAAATGAGCACCTAACCTAGGAAAAGCTCTCACTCTGGCCAGGGATGTTGACATCCCAGTTGCGGGAGGAAAACTAGCAAAGCATCTCAGGCAGGGTGAGGGTCACGACAGGGAAGGGACCGTACTCAACATGCCCTTGTTCTGAATAGCAGGGAGTGCTGGCATTTGGAGTGAAACTGTCTCAGCCACCCCGACATTTTTGGCCACTCCTGTGGGGAAGTGTTCAAAATAATACCCAAACTCAACAAACTGTTCACAAACTGTACAGACCGGCTGCCAGCGCATGTATTCTCTGTGGTGGCTCTTGTTTCATTTCTGTAGCAATGGTGTTTCATTCCTGTAGCAGGCCCTGCTGTTAGATAAAACATCTCCAGAAAGATATCTATAAAGATGAAATAGAACCACAAATCATGTTCCCCCTCTGGGACACATTGTAGAAAAGGCCACCCTTTCTGTAGGTCTTGGTTTATATCGTGCAAGATTAATTTGCCTAATTTACTCAACTTTGAGTGCTAACATTCTTCTTTCTGTTCCATATACTAGGCACTTAGGTAGGATGTGATGCCAACAGGAAAGGAACAACTCCTTTAATGTCCATCTTGTTACATGGGAACCTTCAGCTAGCATCTTCTCAACCTAAATGAACTGAACTACCGAACTGTTACAAACTGAAGCTAGTACTCCATATCCTGGTTTTCTTGGTGACTTTAAATGTTTACTAAACACAGATGGCTGCTCTCTAGATGCCGTAAGGCCTCCAGTTTCTCTTAGGCCAGGCATGTTCAAACTTCAGCCCTCCTGATGTTTTGGACCACAGCTCCCAGAATTCTAAGCTTAGATTGCCAGTGGCAATGGACTGTGGGAGTTGTGGTCCAAAACATCTGGAGGGCTGAAGTTTGGACATGCCTGTCTTAGGCCTAACCAACCAAGCCAAAGGTGAAGCTTAATGGAGGCACTAATTCATTAAAATGGAGGCACTAATTCATTAATGTGCAAGGATCCACACTTCACAGCACGGAGGTAGAAGTCATTTTTCTAATCTTATTGAAGTTTCTATTAAAGGAACAAACACTCAAGGCCTGCACTGTTGTCGCAACTTCCTAAAATATGGCAACACTAATGGAGCACTATATAAATTAACATTTTAAAATAAAAATAAATTAATATTGCACTCTACCAGTGTTGGCAAACTTATGGCACGAATGGGCGCGCAACATCTTCCCCCTCATAGCCACGGCACTTCCCCCTCTGCTCCGAGCACACAACTGTGCTCTGTGCAAAGAGCCAGGTGAAGGGAAGGCAGTGGCTTGTGGGCTCCTTTGTAGCCCCAGTTTACTCTCCAGCCATGCTGCTCTGGGCATCCCGAAAGTGGCATGGCTGGAGAGTAAATTGGGGCTATGAAAGAGCCCACAAACCACGGCCCACCTTCGCTCCATGAAGAGACCTGGGAGAAGGGAAGGCAGTGGTTTGTGGGCTCCTTCATAGCCCCAGTTTACTCTCCAGCCACACCACTTTTGGGATGTCCAGAGCAGTGTGGCTGGAGAGTGAACTGGTGCTACAAGTGAGTCCACAAGCCACTGCCACTCCACTGGTTTTCCCAATGGTGTAGCACCCTATCTGACTCACTGCCCAGGGCAGAGAGGTGGATGGGGTGCTATCCTTCAGGAAAGTGAGGATTGAAGAGCAGGTTTTCAAATTTTCCACGGCCATGGCAACATGCTGTAGCCACAGGAATTTCAAGAGCCTGCTCTTCGATCCTCGCTTTCCTTAAGGGTAGCACCCAAAGCATTTGTAACCTGGGGTACCGCTGTATTCAGATTAAATTGCCATATTGGCACTTTGCAAAAAAAAAAAAAGTGGGTTTTGAATTGCAGTTTGGGCACTCAGGCTCTAAAAGGTTCGCCATACCTGCACTTTACCAAGGTACAACTGAGTAATCCAACAGAAGGAACCAAGCTTAGGTTGTCATTTAGTTTTTATCTTATTTCTCCCCACTGGTTTTTAAAAAATGCTACCGCCACATTAGTATCCCCTTTGGGCTGTCACATTCAGCATAACAGCTAGGTAGACTAGAGAAGCTATCTCATGTGAGCCTAACAGAAATGAAAATCACAGCCTTGAAATAGCTTTATGAAGAGTATATTTAAGTCTCTTGATATATTTATCAAATGTCCTTCTGCTCAAAATGAAGCTGAAGAATTTTATACAACATGCAATGAGATATTCCAAGACTTTTTTTTTTTAAGAATTTAACTGGATTCGCACTGAGGAAGCTATGAAAACATATTTAAATACAGTGGACCCTTGTATAACAAACAGCTTGTATAACATAAAACTTGTACAACATAAAATGCTTAACAGAATCGCCTATGGGCCAAATCCGTGCAACATAAAAATGGGATTACTACGTTTTCAATGCATTCCTATGGGAAATTTGTATAAAGGAAAATTTGCTTAAAGTACCAGGCAAAAGTATGCAGCACAATGGATTCTGCAGGGGATGTGATGTTATTATACTACTTTGCGCAATCATTCGGGTTTGGCTGGCATTATTTGTTGTCGTTGTTGCGATCTAAGGAAGAAGGAAGAGGTAATGGTAGGTTGGTGGGGGGAGCACTTTACAGAACACACTCCCTAGACACTTCTGGGTTCTGTGGAAGTGATTAGGGAGCATGACCTATAGTTGCTAAGCAACAGCAAAGCACTAGGCAACTAGGAAAAGACTGCAATAATCAAATCAAAGTAAGACTGTTATATTTAGGAACAACTGTGAGATTTTATAATCCCAGAAAGACATCTGTATTGGAAACAAACCCTTAACAGATTGTTTATACTCCTCTAAGACTGCTTTGTGAGCTATAATAACAATAATCATTCGCCATCAAGTTAATTCTTGACTTATGGGGATCCTTTTTCAGGGTTGTCCAAGTAAAGAATACTCAGAGGTAGTTGATTATTTCCTTCTTCTGAGAGCAGCCTGGGACTATGCCGCTTGCTTATGGTCACACAGGCCGGCTCTTCTTCTGGAAGCCACAATGGGGAATTGAGCTCTCAACCTTTATCTCCACAGCAAGATATTTAAACCATTGTAAGTTATAGTTAGAGCTGCCTAGATGCCCTAAGCACATCCGATCTTGCTTGATTTCGGAAGCTAAGCAGCGTCGGCCCTGGTTAGTACTTGGATGGGAGACTACCAGGGAATACCAGGTGCTGTAGGCGCCTGGAGTAGGAACTGGCAAACCACTCCAGTATTCCTGCCAAGAAAACTCCATGGACATGGGGTCACGAAGAGTCGGTCTTGACTGTAACGACGCAACACACACACACACACACACACACACACACACACACACACACACACACACACACACACACACACAAGTTATAGTTAACATTAAAAAGAATATGCAGAACTTACCCACATTCAAATTAGAGAGGTTTCCCTCCCTTGTTGGATGTGATATCGCTGCAACTATTGGGGAGAGGTTGGCTTAAAATTTAGGCAAATGGTGAGAAAGTGGTGGATTGCAGTAATTTCCTGGCCCCATTCATAATATAAGAACATAAGAACATAAAAAGAGCCATTCTGGATCAGGCCAAGGTCCCATCTAGTCCAGTTTTCTGAATCTCACAGTGGTTCCACCAAGTGCCTCTGGGAGCACACAAGGCTAGATATCTGTCTCCTGATACAACTCCCCTGCATCTGGCCTTTGAAGTACCCTGTTTTTAAGACTGGAGATTACACATCTCCATCATGGCTAATGATGGCATAATCTGAGCACCATTTGCAAATCTTCTCTTTAAACTTTGTGTTTGCCATAATGGAGTATTCCGTGCATCATTTGTGGCAAGATATTGGGTATCTAATTGGGAGTTTGATCCAGGCGACGTCGTCAGGATTACATCTCAAGTTTCTTCTTTTTGCTCCTTCAGCACAACAGTAAATATGGTTTCTTCACCTCCATGTTATATCCAAAACATCTGGCAGCAAACACACAATCACAACATTACTAGATAAGGCAGACTTTCAGGTACTAATTGTACAGGGTTTTTCCCCCTACTAGGTGTCAAAAAGAAGCTGGGACCTCTTTGGCAAATGCTGTGTATAGGCAGCTATTCCATCCTCCATTTCAATAACAAGATTGAGACAGAAGTGGCAAAATGATTTGGCACTTCTACTCAGGCAATTCATTCATCCTGAAGGCAAATTTCTCGCTAAAGACCTCATTCAATTTTCAGAAATTCAGTTTAAATCTCTGGCGTGTGGGATAAACAAGCAAATGTCCACGGCAACCCATAATGAACTTGCTTTCTATAGACATGTGCTTGCACTAATGTCTGATTGATGGCATTCCCCATTTGTATCCATGGTGATAGAAGAGTCGCTTGTCTATTTTGCATGCCTGCCAATATTTTTTTAAGGTTTATGTGACTGAATATTCTTGCAAAGTGCTATAAAGAGCAATTTTTAGATATATGTGCTAAAAATGACTCCCACCGGGAATCAGTGTCAGATCAATGTGTATAGAGTAGCAGCCTAGATTACTTCTGTAACATTGGTTTTTAATGAAAGCTCTTAGTAGTAATGCCACTTTGTGATTGTATTTGAGGTCTTTTCTCAAATACAGTGCCCCATTGCCTTGTGGTTCAGTGGTTAAATGCCTGTACTGCAGGTAAAACTGTGCTCATGACCTGGGGCTCAATCCCAGGTAGCAGGCTCATGGTTGACTCAATCTTCCATCCTTCCAAGGTTGGTAAAATGAGTACCCAGTTTTGCTGGGGGGGGAAATGTGTAGCCTGCATACTGTAATTAAAAACTGTAAACCGCCCAGAGACTACTTGATGTGGTATGGGGCGGTATATAAGCAGAACACTTTCTTTCTGGTTGTAAGACCACTTCTACAATGAACCAACACAGCAACAATGGCCAATCTGTGTATTTAAAGCCCCGTATAATTGAATTCAGTGGGCAGTTTGGGTTTGAAGATGTTTACAAGGCATATAAGTGAATCAAGCTAGTCAAATGAACATTGGTAGCAGTTTATTACTCTGTATTTTAATAACATTTTATTCTGGTTTTGTTTATTGTTCTAGAGAAGAATCCAAGCTTCCCAATCCACTGATTGTAGGTAGCAGAATAGGGTGTTAGGATCTATAGGTGTTAGAATGGAGCAGATGTGTCCTTTTGTGTTACAGAGACTTCTGCCAGGAAGATGGGTGGGTTTTATAGAGATATCACATCTGGACCCAGTACACCAGGCATGTCCAGACTTCGGCCCTCCTGATGTTTTGGGCCACAACCCCCAGAATTGCAAGCCTGTATTTCCATTGGCAAAGGACTGTGGGAGTTGTGGTCCAAAGCATCTGGAGGGCCGAAATTTGGACATGACTGCAGTACACCTTTAGAAAGCTCAAGATCATGGCTGTTTTTCTGATGGCGGTGAGCCCACAAATAGGATTTCCTAGTGGCAGTGACACCTCCCCTCCAGCAAAAGTACACCTCCGTATTCTACTGCACTCTGGAGATGGACTTTGGAGTTGGCTGGTTGTCTACCTGGCCCTCAAGATTGTTCTTTCTGTTTTAAACCAATGGGCAAAATCCTCTTGTGTAAATTTATACTCACAGATTATGTTAATGTTTAGTGCTGGTAACATTTAATTTGCCAAGAATTTGAAACTTGAGAGCTTCTTGTCCCTTTTTCACACTTCGAGGTTTCTTTGGGCTCCCTTCTGCTCTGGAGAAAGCTTTAGGAAACATAGACTGGGGGTTGGGGTGGAGCTTAATATTAAAACAACACCAACAGATTTCTGCTAGAAATATCGGGACTATAGGTGTCTACCTGGCAGCAATGTTGGGCTATTAAGAGCTTCCCTCCCTCACAAGAGTCATTACAGTTTTGGAAGGAGAACAGGGCTCCGTGGAAGCAAATGGTTGCAACTCCCAATAAGTCCCAGTGTGTGGAGGTATTACTATGTTTATATGATTTTATTTATGTTAACATTTTGAATAAAAACCTAATAAAGACACCCCTATCCTGAGGCCCCAAAGGCTCTCCCTAGGACAAAGGGGAGCCTCAGGGAGCCTCAGAACCTGAAACATAAGGTAAGGAAGCATTTTATTAACTTAAAGTTTAGCAGAGCTGGATGAAGACATCATGGGCTTCGACCAACACAAATTTACAGCAATAGAATTTTGGTCAAATAGTTTGTAATTATTTCATTGTTTGATACCCTCTGGTGATCTGCGAAGACTGTACCCTAGGAGATGGGATATAAAAACACTCATTAAGTAAATGAGCACTGGTCTAATTATTGAATGTTTTCCTGTGCAGCTCTTGCATGAATCTCAATCTTGCCTTCTTCACTGCTTTGTGCCTAGTATACTTTTGGGCAGCAACCTTTAAAAAAGAATCCCTTCTTAATGGCTAACCACCAGTGTGCTGTCTCTTGTCTGTACATGAAAGAGTTCTCCTGTGGCTTCCAATTCCTCTAGAGCAGTGATGGCGAACCTTTTAGAGACCGAGTGCCCAAACTGCGATTCAAAGCCCACTAATTTTTTCACAAAGTGTGAATTAGAGATGGGCACGACTTAGCGGTATTTCCGTTTCCGTTTCCGTTACTCGTTTCCGTTACTCTACGGAAACGGAAACGGGAATTACTCCGCCAGACTTCGAGCTCGAACCGACGAACGAACAATTTGGTCTGATTTGTCGTGCTCGTTACTTGCATCGCGCGATCGCGCGCGATGCCAAGCGGCACAGAAAAAAAAAGTTTTTAAAAGTTAAAAAGCCCGGTTCCCGGCCAAAAAGCAGGCGGAAAAATGCCTGCCGTGCCTCAGGGCACCTACCAGAGGGGTGGTTTCTGGAGGTCCCCGCCCGGCCTCCCCCCCTCCTCCGTCCTGGGCTGCTCTGGTCTGGTGGGACTCGTCGCCGCAGGCTCGCAAAAAGCCCACTCTCGCCGAGACGCCGACGGCCGCCGCAAACACAAGCGGCACGGACGGCGCAGGAAAAAACTTTAAAACTCTCCCCCCACCCATTCCCGGGCCAAAAAGCAGGCGGAAAATGCCCGCTTGACTAAGGGCACTCACTCAGGGCACCTACCGGAGGGGGGTTTCTGGTCTGGAGGGGGGTGTCCCGGCTTCCCCCGTCCTGGGCAGCCGGACTCGAGTCGCCTCGTCGCCATGCCATGCGGTGCGGGCGGGGGATCGAAAATGGGGCGGCGAATGCAATATTGTTTTTGAAATCGTGCTCCAAAAACACACAAGCACAACAGAAACACGCGGAAATGTGAACTGCCAGATTTTTCACAGTAGCAGTGGTTTTTTTTCTTGCAACAAAATGTCTCTCCTCTCCTCCTGTGTCCTCCATTGATTTTATTTTATTTTATTTTATTTTTACACCTGCGCAGTGTGCAATGATGGGCTGGCCCAGTGGCCTGGTCAGCCATGTGGGAGGGGACGACCATGCAAATTTTTGGAGCCATCTCACCAATCGCATGGCCACTTGGCCACTGAGACTTCTGGGATGTGCCAAAAAGCCCCCTAAAACTTGCCCTAGCCCCCTAACCCGCTAACCCTAATCCTTGACTCCTTACCCATACGTCACAGACTGTCTTCTTAGTGGGTCAGAGAGGCACCCAGAGGTGCAACCCAATAGCCCACCATAACCTTACCCGTCATTAGCCTAACCCTAGCCCTAACCCTAATCCACCTTAGCCCATAGCCAGATCGACTTGCATTGCACTACACGCAAGTACGATTCCCTTCTTTGTGGGACATGGCAGGTGCGAGACAAGAGCCTTGTGTAGGGCAGGTATGACCCTATGACTCTCACTGGTCTCACTGCCTGCAAATGGTATGCATAACCATATGGTTGTGCATGCCATTTTGCAGCAGCAGCAGGTGAGGATGGGAGACCCCCATGTTGGAGGGGTCTCTTGGAGCCTGCTGCTGCTGTCCCCTTTATAGCGGGCCGGCGGAGGCACCCACCCCACAGAGGTGCCTCCAGGAGCCCGCTACCCCCCCCAAAAAACAGTATAACGATAACGAAAAAAACAAAAAACGAAACGACTAATTTTTTCCGATTTTTCGCGAAAACGGAAACGAAACGACTCGGACCCTAGCCGAAAAAGAAAACGAAAACGAAGTTTTTTTCCTGAGTCGTGCCCATCTCTAGTGTGAATACAGCAGTCTAACCTGAATACAGATGGCTGTGAAGGGGTGATGTTGGGTGCCCACAGAAAGGGCTCTGAGTGCCACCTTTGGCACCCATGCCGTAGGTTCGCCAACACTGCTCTAGACACTCAAATCACCCTCTCTGTGGCAGCTGGTTCCAAAGGTGAGTTGCTTCATGTGATGTTTCCTGTTGCAGTCAAACTGTTCCCAGTAGCTGTGTGGAAGCAAGCTATTGTTTTTTGTGAGAACTGGCTCACATCCTGTATGGGTGTGCTAACTGTTATTCTTTGGTACCCCAAAGAATAACAGTTCTACACCAAAATGAATACCAGGTTCATTTATTTTCACTGCCACAATTATCTCCACTGAAAACTCATGACTTTACAGTTTGGTCACAATTGGTAGAGACTTGTTCTGGCCCACCCCTGAAGGAAGTAGAGTTCCTGTGGCTCCCTTGTGTGTGTGTGTTGTGTCGTTATAATTGTGACTACTCTTTGTGACTCCATGTCCATGGAGGTTTCTTGGCAGGAATACTGGTGTGGTTTGCCAGTTCCTACTCCAGGCGCCTACAGCACCTGGTATTCCCTGGTGGTTGCCCATCCAAGTACTAACCAGGGCTGTCCCTGCTTAGCTTCCAAAATCAGGTGAGATCGGATGTGCTTAGGGCATCTAGGCAGCTGTGGTTCCCTTGAGATTCCATTAAACCAAAATGGTGTTCTCACAATATATTGACTCTTTGGGTTCATCTTCTAATTGCTTTTGAGTGTTTTGTACTTTCTAGATATTCATCAAAGAAGCTGCAACATTCCTCACAAATTTTTCTTAGTTTCAATTCTTCAAGTTGGCCATAAGTATAGTGGCATACCCTTATCTGCTGATTCGCCATATGCAGATTCAGTTAGCCATGTGTGATGATCTGCAGGTGTGTGTGTGTGTGTGTGGGGGTGCCGGGGGCAAACGTGGTGGTGCTGCACTGCCGGCCTTTTGTGCAGCCCAGGTGGTGGACTGGATGGCACAGTGCCACTGCTTTTGCCCCCACCACCCCACCACCCCCACTGGGCAGTGCAGCAGAAACTGAGCAGTGGTAGGCCTGGGCCAGAGCCCTCTGGCACAGTGTGCTTGGCACTACCAGGAAGCACAATTGGAGTGACTGCTTCCTCCCCACTGGCACAGCTCGATCTGCTTCAGAGCTACTTTGTGGGAGGCTAGTGCCTGTACCCAATGAGGATGTCCCACTGCCCAGCAGCAGGAGCCACATGCACCCCAGAGGGGAGAGGAGGAGGTGGAAGAAGAAGAAGTGTAGGAGAAAGTACCATGGCCACCTGTGGTTGAGTGCTGGTCCCAGAAGTGGTGGAACCAGATGAGAGGAGAAGGATGAGAAGCAGGGAGCACTGGAGGGGGATGATTCTCTGTCAGTTGGCTCAAGGGGAAGCCTCCACAGCGTGCACTTGGCCTGTCGCACTGCCCGATAACCCACCAGCCCTGCCACCACCACCACCACCACTGTGGCCGCCACCCTTGGATGAGAGCATTCACTCTTATCCGTGGATTCTGGTATCTGCGAGGCGGCCCGGAACCGATCCCCTGCAGATATGTTGGTCCTACTGTATCAGTGCCGGTATTAATCAAATTTTGTTTTGCCCTTTTCTCTGAACAGTTTGCCAGAATCTGTATTTATTTCCTAGCAAACTTCTTGTGAATATACAATAGTCAAGAAGTGTTTGAAGTCTGGACATGTGCACTGCAAGAACCCATGAGGACTCACTATGTTTCTGTGCACCACATTCTGCCTGCCTAAGAGGTTGTCTTGCGATGCCATAGTTAAACTGCTGTACTGCAGCCAAACTCAGCTGACAGCTAAGGATTCAAACCCAGGTAGCTGGCTCAAGGTTGACTCAGCCTTCCATTCCCCTGAGTTCAGTAAAATGAGTACCCAGATCACAATGGGTACCCTGCAGGATTAATTTGCAGATTGCCCTAGAAAGAGCTTAATGCCCTGTGGGTTGGTATATAAGCAGCACACTTTGCTTTGTCTAACACCCCATATCAGTAAAGGAAATCCTGCAGTTTTGAACTTTACTCTGCCACTTATATATGACACTAAGTAGCATGGCCTCCACTATAAGAGACCTCATAGCCACTCTGTCTTTCTACGTTTAATGTTGACAAAATGCCTTATGAACTCCAGGACCCAAGTATCCCTAGTAGGGATGTATCAGAATTCCCCTGAAGTTCAATTTTGGTAATAATTATCTCGCATTAGCAAATTACCTCATAATTGGGATGCAAACTACCTGAGTTTTTAAACAACGTCATGATATGAAAGTGAAAATGACAGACTGATCTGCCCGGGCATAGCTTTTTGGAATGCTAAACCCTGATATACTGTAGGTGCAAAAAAGAATCTCTGTGTGAATTACAAATACTACCCCTGTCTTCACCTGCTCAAGAAGGTTTTTCTTTAACACATACAGTATATGGTAAGTAGCATTTTCACACCTCTTAAGACTTTGGTATAAGAAAACACACATCCTTGCCTCAAAAATGTCCACATGTTGAAGGCTGAATGTGTCTTTTGTGGAAATAAAGCATGCTTAAGCCACATAAACATTGAGCACAATTGGAAAAATGGCTGAAATCCTGTTGGTTTGTCTAGTGCATTACACTAGGGTAGACCCACTGAATCAGTGGGGATTTGGTGAGTCACCTCCTTAGTGATTTCCATTGATTTAAATGGGCC
Organism: Phrynocephalus versicolor; assembly: GCA_023846285.1. NCBI lineage: Eukaryota > Metazoa > Chordata > Lepidosauria > Squamata > Agamidae > Phrynocephalus > Phrynocephalus versicolor. The sequence continues at coordinate 45,860,279 of JAHTLZ010003542.1, read as the reverse complement.
TATTCTACTTGCAAGGAACTACACCAAGCGACGGGATTTCTGCCAGTAAATGGAAGTGTATGTTATTCAGAGGACCATAAATTGTCAAGGTAGAATACGGGCCAGATTTAGCCAGTATGCCTGGTAATGAGGAAAACATCTGAAAGGTTCGAAGTTGTACATCCCTACACCAAATGCTAGTTTAGAGGTTGCCACATGCAGTTGAGCTGCTCACGGGGACCACGAGGTTTCTCATCTCAGCTATGGTAGCTCTTAGATCACAGGAACAAGTTCCATAAATATTAAAATGCCAGCATGTTCTCCATGGGAAAGAGCTAAGCAGTGAGAGGTGATGTCATCATTCCAGATAAAAAGACAAGGAGTCTGAAAGGCAGGGAGTTGAATTGCATTAGCAGTATGTCAGAAAGAAACCGTCCATCCAAGAGAACAATACCTACTTCTTTCCTCGTTCTGGATTTGATTATTTGTACAAAGCTATGTATTAGTGATTATTGGTACCTCAGCCCAATGTTATTTTTAAGATTATTTTTTCCATCAAGACCATAGCAGACTTTGTGTTCCACTCCACTCCTCTATCAAATGCAATATCAGAGGTAATGGCTGTTTTCTAGGCTTATCCTTTCAAACATCATGTGCATTGATAATGCTGTGTAAATCAACTGTCACAACCACACTGATATTTTCCTCCTTAACATTATCTGCCAGTCTTAATAGAGGCCCTGGGGGTCATATATGCCCTTCTTGGGGTTTTGAAAGCCTAGCTACACTTCCTTCTGTGATTCCAACCATGGGGAGGGGGGAAATACAATTTTTAACTGAAAAACATGCACATTGTGCAGTTTAGTTGCCAATTTTTTTTTTAAAAAAGATAACTTCGAAAGTTTGGAGAACCCCAGTAGTATAGGTGAGCTAGATGAAACATGGCAGAATTGGTCCCATGACTCCAGAACAGAAGGCACAGGGGCATTATTGGCCTATATCTTCTTTCATTTTCTTTTCAAATGGGCGTAGAGATGGGCATGACTCAGCGAAATTTTCATTTTCGTTTTCGGTTTTTCGTTTCGTTACACAACGAAAACGAAAACGAAAAGTTTTCAAAAACAAAACGGAAACGGAAACGAAATGAAAAATTTTGCAGTGTTTTTCATTTTCGTTGCGGCAAATGCATTGAACTGAAAAGAATGTTAACGAAACAGCAATTTTTCATTTTTGTTTTTGTTTTTACGTTTTGTTTCGTTACAAAAACGAAAACGAACCGAAACGGACCCCTAAACGACCAAACGACAAACGAAACACCATTTTTTTGAGTCGTGCCCATCTCTATGGGCGAATTTTGAAGGCAGTGGTATCACAGAGATGAATTTGGGATTTGGAGGGCACTTATTGCCTGTCTCTCATCTACATCAGTAGGATAAGAACTTTACAGCCTTGTAAGCACCTTCCAACTTCACTATTCTATGATTGTTATGAGTTTCACAAACAGAACATTCCAAATATTCATTTGCTATAGGAGTTTCAGTGTGCTGTACATCTCACATGCCATAATTTTTGGCTTTCCTAGTGTGTGTGAGATGTACTCCACACTCAAGACTCCTGTAGCCAATGAATATTCGGAATGTTCCATTTATAAAACTTATATTACATTTCACTCTGTTTCCATATGTTTGATGAAGTGGATGTGTCCACGAGAGCTCATGTCAAAAAACAATAGTTACTCTTGAAGGTGCCACATTTTTCTTTTCTTTTGCTTCTTTGGATTTTGCCTGATATGCTTGCACAAAGTAACATGGCTACCTCTTCTAAAACTATGTCAAGGGTTAGGATCAAGCTGTTGGGAGCCACAGAAAAGCACCTGGAGCAGTAAAGACCAAGCAGTAAAATGGCGTGTGGGGACTGGCCTGCATGTGACACCATGATCTTTTGCCACAGAGCTTGTAAAGTTATTTTTTAAAACAGTCAGCTATGGGCATCGTTCCAAGGCATCCCCAGAATGGCTACTTCTTTTTGTATATTCATTTTTGTTTATTTTTCTGTGCTCATAAGTAGCTACAATTGTCATTGATTTTTTTTTTAAAAAAAATCTGAATGCTACCAATCATTGCCCTAAGGTACATTTGTATTGAGGTCACCTCAATGCCCATAACAGTGTAAACCAGACCTGCCAAAAGTCCAGCCCGGGGGGCAAATCCGGCCCACCAGGCCATTCTGAATGGCCCGCGGCTGGCTGGCCCACCCTCCCTCCCCTTCCTTCACCCCATGTTTTTTTTTTAAAGAAAGTGGGTGGGGCTTGCAGTGGGGTGGCAGGTTGGGGAGCAACCGGCCCCTGACACATTCTCAGCCACCAAATCTGGCCCTCCTTACAAAAAGTTTGGGCACCCCTGGTGTAAACCATCATTTGAATCTTGTAAAGGTCCCTTTCAACATGTTAGGGAGGTTCAGAGCATGGACAAGGTGGATTTTGTTGTTGTTGGATTACTACTATCAGAATATCCAGTTCAATGCAGCCATTATCTATGCTAGCCAAAAAGGGACTGGAAGTAGTAACCAGAAGTGTGATTTTTATCCAATGTGGTAAAGCCATAACCTCAAATAGAAACATGAGTAAAATGTCACAGTTGTGCACTGCAATGCAGTCTATTGCCACTGTTAGGAAAAGGAAAAAAATTGTTATATTTAAAAATTAAGTAACTAGTTGATTTTAATCCAATTACAGTGGTACCTTGTATAAAGGAATTAGTTCGTTCCAAATGAAATTATGTTAAGCAAATTTTCCTTTGTACAAATTTCCCATAGGAATGCATTGAAAATGGAGTAATACCTAATTGCAACCATTTTTATGTTGTACGGATTCGCCCCATAGGCAATTCTGTTAAGCATATTTCCCCATCTTCAGAATTTTTTATGTTGTACAGATTTTATGTTATACAAGCCATTTGTTATACAAGGATCCACTGTACTTCCAAACTCCCCCTTTTCTTCTGTGGATGTTAATATTTTTCAGTGCCAAAATAGCTACAAGATTGAGCAGAAGTTTGGTCATTGTGGAAATTGCCAGTCTAAACAGCATTTTATTTTTTCTCTTAGGGGGTGGGGGAAAGGATGGATTCAGACATCCTATCGCTTTTCTTTTGCTGACAGAAAACAGCTGAAAGTGCAATGATCTGGAATGACCCAATGAGGAAGGTTGGGCCATAGCTTTACCCTTCCCCCACTTTTTCACTCAAGCTTGATGCTACCTGTGGCAGTGCTGTATTTTAAATAAATTACAGGAAACGAATTAGGGTAAATATGGAATACAAAAGCAATGCCATTGTAGAAATTAGTAGCAGAAGTAAGATGAATCATCGCTCATACCAATAGGCCTGTGATTTGTTAAATCTGGAAAAAAAAATTTTACTGCAGTATGGGAATCAACCTTTAGTCTCTGTTACATGTATCCAAGGGGTTTTTTAACACAGTTGCCTTTAGACAGAGAAAAATGAGGATTAATTGCAGCAGCGTTGAAAGGGAGTTGCCCAATGGCTCAGTAACATCAGCTTCTTGATCTCAGGTATTTTAATCTGAAAACAGGAATTCACATGGGCTCACTTGTAAGCACTGCAAATTAATTCTGAGATAATGAACCTGTTAACTTCTTATAGAAGTGATGCATATGCAGCCCCCTTTGTAAGTCAAGTATGTCTAAAGTAATGACTAGTATACAATTTTTGAGAACTAGAAGGATAGAGAAATGGGGACCATGACTCCAGCCACATAAAAAAAAACTACCTAAGAGCTTGTTTAATCATCATCTCCATTGGGTTTAATGAGACTTGCTTCCTGGGAAATGTGTGTAGGATTGTAGCCCTGCTGTCTTGTGGACCTTATTTAGAAAGTCTGTTATCAAAGCAAAATAATTAAACGTGTATCATCTGGAGATTAATTTGCAGCTAGAGAAACACCATGGCGCTTTCCTGGAGACTGAGTGTCACCTTCAGTAAACTTCTTGACATAAGTGAAAAGCTGTCCGGAAGTTTGGGTTGAAGTTAATGATTAAGAAGGGAAAAAAAACCTTCAACCTTAACAATAGAGTTTACAGTGAATGCCTATCTCCCATAAGGAAAGATAAACAATGTAAAGAGAACTAAAATAAAGAAATAATATAGACCCACTCAATTCTGTAGAAAAATAGAGTATTTGTATTGTTTGACAAAAAGATATATACATTAAACACAAAAATATTATGCTTAATACTCAGCTCTATATAAACCACTTAAAACAGCTCTATACCAGCTTATATTCAGCAAACCCTTTCACAACACAATGAAAGAACCCAGAACTGTAACTTAAACTTTAAACGTATACTACTTAGTAAAGTATAGCCCTCAACTTTAACAAATAAGTATACAGCAAATACAGTAGGCAGAATAATACACAACAAGCAAATAGCTCAAACAGAAACAGAAAGTTGGTGTGTCTGAATCTATACAGATTCAGCAAAGTGTAACACCAGAGCCTTTCCTTAAATACATTTCTGGCTGCTTGATTGTCTACAGCTGCCCGATGCAGCACAAAAACTCAGCTTGATTGCCTCACCTGTATTGCCACACCCCAAACACTCCTATAGTGCCTTCTAGCAAGAAGAGGTAAGCCAACCATTCACAATATTTAATTTATATTTGTTTTAAATTTTATAAAAATTTATATTTATTTTAAAAATTTATATTTGTTTTAAATTTTATAAATTTTTTATAAAAACTCAACAAAAGCTGTTCCGGCTTTTATGACAGTTAATTAGGTTTGTACTGCAGCCCCTACATTCACGGGCATTATTGTGTACCCTGTACTGGTACAGTATTGTGTACCCTGCATGTCTCCATTTACATGTTACATTCTCAGCTGTATCTGAATATTTACCTGCCAAATAATGTTTGAGATTCTTGGCAACATTAAATGCGTCTCTACATCCTTGTAGGAAAAGAAGATAGAAGAAAGAGCTGTTTGTCCCCTAATATGCTAGAAAGGTTGTTCTACTCTACTCATGACAAGATTAAAACATCTGAAAGAAGCTGGGAGAAAAACAGATAAATATTTTCAAATTTCACCTTGAAATATCAGCTTTCAAGGTAGCCAACTTTTCGGTCTCAAACAGTAAATATCTATCCTCGGCTGACCTACTGTTTTATTTCAGTAATTACAACAGAAGTACAGTGCTTGTTGTGCTGAATCACTATGTATATTTCAGTGTCAAATTGATGCTATCTCCTGCCCTCTGTCATCATTTTTCATGCCATCACCTTGCCAAGGAGGAGGCTGCTTAATAGTCGGCAGCTTAGGGCATGCTCAGCCTTGGGCCTTAGCCAGTCTCTAAGGGGAAGTGTAATGCATGGATGAGAGGCAGCAAACATAAATGCACACATAAGAACATAAGAAGAGCCATGCTGGATCAGGCCAAAGGCCCATCTAGTCCAGCTTCCTGTATCTCACAGTGGCCCCACCAAATGCATCTGGGAGTGCACAAGACTTGATATCTGTCTCTTCATACCACTCCCCTGCATCTGGCCCTTGAAGTACCCCAGTTTTAAGCCTGTAGATTACACATCTCCATCATGGTTTGTAACCTGTGATGGACTTCTCCAGGAATCTGTCCAACCCCCCTTTGAAGGCATCCAGACTAGATGCCATAACCACATATTGTGGCAGGGAGTTCCACAGACTAACAATACACTGGATCAAAAAAAATTTTCCTTTGTCTGTTCTCACTCTCCCAGCCCTCAATTTAAGTTTCTGAAACCTCTGGCACACCTTGGCAAACCCTAACACTGGAGTTCAGATGTTGCATTCAAGAGGGACATTCTGGGCCGATTGCAGAGGTGGAAACGTTCAAAAACATTTGTGACAAGTCCATTCACAGTCTCTGGGACTATCATTCACTGATTCTCTCAGTCAGCATAGCCAGTGGCCATAACTGGAGGATTTGGAAGATATTAGCAAAAAATCTGAGGATTGCCATGCGAAAAATATTTATGTATAAGGTAGAACAACATAGCAGGCCCCAGATTCAGAATGCATAGTGCCGTATTGCATTTCTATGAAACATTCCAAAGAAGATAGCAATATCTTCAAGAGAGAAGCAGTGGATACAGGATACTTGGACTGGATTCATTGACCCCATGAAACTAGAGTAACTTACAAGTCTCCACCATCTGTTATAACGTTTTATCCTGCCCACTGCTTCCCCCTCCCAACATACAATTCTTCCTTTCTGAGAAACACAAGAGAAAATTGTGACATACAGAAAAAAAGCAGACCAAAGGAGGCAAGTAGAGAGGAAATGCAGTAGAAACAGCCAGCATTAAATATTATCCTGGCTGTTTCTACTTCTCCTCTACAGCTGCCTCTATGTACTTGCAGATGTAGTAACTAGTATGGGGTTGGAGATCTTTTACTAAATGGTCACTCAGATCCTGATGATCAAGCTACTCCCCCTTCTCAGGGATAAAGAGGGATATATCCTTTTTAGGTTTATCAGCTTATTATCATCCTCTTTCCTGAGATTTCAGGGCAAAAACTGCCATGGTGATGTATATCAAGCCTGCACAACCGGTAGACCGTGGGCTACCAGTACACCATGAAGGGTTCAAAAGTAGCCCAATGGCCATCAATAAAAAAAGTGAGGGGATAAGTTCCCCACCCCTCCCTCCCCCATCCCAAGGACCACCAGTGCCCAAGAAAAGTTCTGTGTCTGCCAGCCCATTGTCTTGACAGAGCGGGGCAGTTCAAGGGCCATATTGCATTAAAATCAGTTCCCCCCAGAATGGATTAATTGCTTTTCAGTGCATTCCTATGGGAAACCATTGCTCTACTTACAAAATTGTTTACTTATGAGCATGTGCTCGGAACAGATAAAATTTGTAAGTAGAGGTTTTAGTGTAGTAGCCCTCAGGCACTTTGGGCTGGAAAAAGTAGACCTTGGCCTGTTCAAAGTTGAACAGCCCTGATGTATATCTTTCTGATATCAGAGGGAGTGGAGCCTTGATTGTGGAAAGTATCCAAATAAAGAGTCCCGCTATCCGAGAGAAACCCAGATGAACAGACAAAAGGCCAACCCTGAGCTGCACAAACAGCAACAACAGCTTGTCTGTGAAGATTCTCAGTCATCCAGGTGAGTTTATCTGGAAGTTGAGTCATGGCTACTGGACTTCTTTTTTGAGAGATAGAAACGTTTTGCTGCTCATCTAAACAACTTCATCAGTCGAAGCTGTTTGGATGAGCAGCGAAACATTTCTATCTCTCAAAAAAGAAGTCCAGTAGCCATGACTCAACTTCCAGAGCAACAACAGTTGTTCAGCTTCTAAGCAATGTAGCAAAATGCACCAAGCATCTGTAGTGCTTGCTGCCATTCTCAGATGGGCTCACACCCTATACGGCACAGGAGGAGATTTCTGGGCTGTGTGTTAGTGTTTACACTGATGGTGCTGCTGGGATTTGTCATAAACTCTCCATCAGCCCATGGGAGTTTTCTTTAAGTTCCTGTACTGCTGTAGCCAGGGCAATGCAATGTGGAGGCTCACAAGGTGTGCTACATTGCATAATAGCCCCAAGGGCACATATTCACTAGCTCTCTTCTTGATAATGCCCCCTGATCCTACCTTATTGGTGCAGTTGCTCACACAGATGTCTCATTCATTCTAATTCTGTTGTACAAAACAGGTGAGCTTTATGGCTTTCACGTCGCCTTAAAAAACAAATAGCAAACTGTCTCTCATTCCAGCTGTCACTGAACTTGACATTTGTCTCTATCCGGACATTTAGAAAAGAATGAGAAATCTCCAAGTCTTGAGCTGTAGTGCTGATGCTTGGTAATGCTAACCTTTCAGGGATGTAAAGGACTAAATAAATAAGCAAGCATATTGCACAAATATATGAATTTTTCCACATTTTTAACTTAAAAATAAGTCTACACGTTTATTCAGAATGCAACAAGTATTCTTCTCCCTGATGTTCCCTCTCCCATGAATTTGGAGCAGTATTTTGTTACCCCCATCACAACTGTCTTTATTTGTGTCAGAAGCACTAACAAATTAAATTAACAGATAAGCAAACTCTACTAAGCAGAATATAAATGTCATAAAATTGTTACATGTGAAAAGGTATACAAAATGATTTTTAAAAACACATTAGATGACATTCATTCAGTACCGGACCACATCAATAGCATTCCTTCTTGCCAGCGTACGATCTTCCTCTGAGCATGCTGAAGGGCATTGTGTGCAACATAATATGTTTGAGATGGTTTGTTCTTCTACTTGGTAATTACTAAGAGGTCCACGGACCTCTGGCCTTCCTACTGTTGTCATAGCCAGCGAACTCTGTTAGCAGCTACTAGAGATGGGCATGAATCAAAACAATGGCATTTCATTTGTCATTTGTCGTTTGGAGGGTCCGTTTTGGTTCATTTCCGTTTTTTGCAATCTTTTTGCAAAAAAATCATTTTCATTTTCATTCGTTTCGTTACCATTTCGTTTGTGATTTTTTAAAAGGATTTTAAGCAATTCACTCATATTGCAGTAATGGAAACGAAACGCACAACAAAATTTCGGTGTTTCTGTTCATTTCATTTCATTTTAGAGACAAAATTTGTCATTTCGTTATGTAACGAAATGAAAAAACAAAAACAGAAATGAAAAATTGTTTGTTTCGTGCCCATCTCTAGCAGCTACCATTTCAAAGTGGCTTGAGGGCCTGGAGGAAGGGATTTCTGAAGAAAAGTGTAGTGGTAGATGTGGTCAGATATGGGTCCAAAGCTTGCGGCTGGGGGATCTTTTACTGCAGATCCCATTACCCTCCATCAATTGGTTTAACTTACCAAGACAACAGTGTGATTTGGAGAGATGTGGTCCAAAATAATGTTTTAAAGCTCTCTCTGTGTATACATATGATTGATTGTTTCCCAAGTGTTCTATGCGCTGTTTGTGTGTGTTAATATGTGAGTGTGCATGTTTGGGTAGCTTTACTTCCCTTAGGATGGGTGCCTATCAACTGATGGCATGTGGACTGTGTGATGGAAAGGGAAAATCCTGTTCTGAATGACTGGAAACCCCTGTGATTTCAATGGAGCGGAGCCCTGTGGCAGTTAAACTCCCTCTCGCAAAGTGCCGACAGCCATTTCTCCATCCCCAGCTTCTTGCCTTCACTCACATTTTTATCCTCTAGCTTAGAGGCACTGGAGAATAAAGGAGAAATTAATGTGGCTGCAGCTCATGCATTATCCTCTTGGGGTTGCGATTGATTGGCTGATTGGCTGGCGGCTTCCAGACAAGCCATGTAACAGTCAAGAGTCTCTGCAATCTAAACAGCTATTCAGCAATAAAGCCGTTTGGACGAACAATAGCAAGTGAAGAGTTTTCCACATGGCGTTCCAGGCCACTGCGTGTCTCCCAAAAGCAACAGCTCACTGGGCACGCTGGAGAGTTACCGATCAAGGACGATGCTCTGTTTTGTTCAACATGCATCTGACAAATCTTCACAATTTGTTCAGCTAACACCCCCCTCTCCAACTCAAAATACAATAATAATAATAATAATAATAATAATAATAATAATAATAATAATAATAATAATAATAATAATAATAATAATAATAATAAT
>JAHTLZ010003542.1:45826433-45850639 GCA_023846285.1 Phrynocephalus versicolor | reverse complement strand
ATAATAATAATAATAATAATAATAATAATAATAATAATAATAATAATGAATCCCCCCCCACAAAACCCAACCCAACCCAAACAAACAGAAACACTAAAACCTATATGGTGCAGGTTGATTGAATAATTTGAAAACATATAGAAACATCCTATGCTGCTTCATTCACCCCATTTCTATTATTTGTATTTATAAAGTCAATTTTTCCAAAGCAGTTTTAATCATACTGATCTCATACTGTCCAAGCCCCCAACACACACACACACACACACACACACACACACACACACACACACACACACTTTTATTGATGACACTTTCTGGGCAGAAAATGTTACCATCTGCCGTAAGGGCAAAGGAGCAATCACAAGAATAGCCAGCTTTTATTATCTCTCGGGAGCTCTTTTAAGCATTCTCCCTGCACTGTGGAAATTCCACTCGCGAATGGAAATGGGTGATGAGCTTGTACCTTGGAATAGAAATATTGACCCTGCCTCTTCTTTCAGGAAAGAAGGGAGGGGAGGAAATCCAATTAAACAATATTGGGGATAGGCCAGGAAAATCAGGTACTGATGCATTCAGAAAAAAAGCTGGAACTGGCTGAACTAGGCAGTTAGTGATGGCTTATTTGATAGCTGTATTAGATAGATACAGGTATACTTTTGGGGAGCTACTCAAAGGGAGGACTTTCCTCCATAAGTGTCCACCTTACCACTGCTACAGTTGCTCCCAAAATTCAGGAGGCCATCTAGCATTTCAAAGGTGCCAGATGGTGCCAGACTATAATCCTGGATTGAAATGTTCAGGGCGTTTTCTTGCTAAAGGAAACCATAGGAAGGGGTGAGAAAGCACAGTCAACTCAGTGGCGGCGATACAGGTAGCTCAGATGATAGTGGAATCTACTGTGCCACAAAAAGTGGTGCAGGAGCCATACATGGCTAAAGTTGATGTGTTGACATTTCCTACTGTGGAAAAAGCAGAACACAAGAGCATATCAAGGCAGCCATACACTACTGTTTGTGTTTTGTATTTGGTAACTTTGAAATCTGATGTGTGCTGCGCTTCTTTTATAACATAAGTGAAAAAAATCATGCACATTTGGGTATGTAAAGAAACTCTGCAACTGCAACCACACAGACACACAGCCCAGCCTGTCAGCAAGTGCTCCCTGATGGGAAGCAGAAAAAGGTTGTCAGGTCTATTAACCTTAACAAATGTAAATACGAACTATGAATGTAGAAAATGCTCTGATTCGAAATGAATTTCATTCTAACCGACTGCTGAGTGAAACAATATGCTGTGCACACAGAAATGCCATGTTGAAAAATATCAACTAGGCGACAGCTCCCTCCGAAATCATTTTTACTTTCTCTCCTGTGCATATTGTGGGTGAGAGGCTGGCATTCATTTAGATTGCCAGCAGCATATTCAGGAAAATCTATATTCCTGATCCACCAGTTGTAGAATACTTTGCTCAGAACACTAAGCTAGAATTTAGCACTATATAAGCGGATCTCAATAAACCCTGGCAAATGCATCCAATTGAGTCAGCCTCTCTTACCATTCCTCCTTCCTCTTCTCCTGCATGGGCAGGTGGACAACTTTGGATTAAGGAATGCCAGCTCAATATTTTCTTCAAAGCAGCATCTCTGATTTAAAAGGTTGTCTAGCTAGCTGCTAAACAACCCAGTGGGGTGCCAAAGATTCAGACATTTATTTGAAAGAACAACCTGTAGTTCAGACATAATACATATAGCCAGATAAAAGAAACTGTCTTGAAGTTCACACAGCGCTTGTGGGATTCATTGCTCCAGGATGTAGTGATGGTTATCAGCTTGAACAGGGAGAATGAATAAACTAATGTATAGTTAACTCAGTCAGTAGTTACTACCCAGGACGGATCTGCACCACCTTCAATAGCGGAGGTGGTCTGCCCCTGCATTATCAGTTGCTGGGGGAAACAGTGGCATTCCTGTTCTGCTGGTGTGCTCCCCATAGGCCCCACCTGGACCACTATGTGGATTTTGGTCTCAATCAGCATGCTGTTCTTGTTTTCTTCTTTCCCTTCTTTTGGCCACCCCTCAGGAAAAGAGAGGAGGTTGAAGCACACAACCTCAACACTCTGGCTCAGCTTGAGGGCATAGACCTACAAAGCACTGGATCACAGTTTAGCATTACATGCAAACCAACCCAGCAGCACCCACTGGCAGGAAGAGGCTCTGGGTAGATGTAATTCCTATGGTAGGATGATCCTTCAGGCAATACTAGAAAGTACCCAACTTATAAAAATTGTAGTAGAGAGGCTCCCAACCTCAAGTCCCCAGGTCTTCTTGGACTACCACTCCCAGAAATCCTAGTCAGCACAACTAATGGTGAAGGCTTCTGGGAGTTTTAGGCCAAGAACATCTGGGGATTTAACACTGAGGACTACCTTTCTAGAACACACTCTCAAAAACACTGATACAGTGATACCTTGTATAAAGGAATTAATTTGTTCCAAATGAATTTCTGTTAAGCAAATTTTCCTTTATACAAATGTCCCATAGGAATGCATTTACAATGGACTAATCCCTAATCGTGACCATTTTTATGTTGTACGGATTCGCCCCATAGGCGATTCTGTTAAGCAAATTTCCCCTATCTCCAGAATTTTTTATGTTGTACAGATTTTATGTTATACAAACTGTTTGTTATATATGAGGGTTCACTGTACTACTAACTTATGTAGCCATGTCTCGTGCCCTCTCACCAGGAGCTCTTGAGCTGAAGAATAATAGAACAGAAAGATTGAACCAAGTCAAATTACATTTACTAAATAAATAAATAAATAAATAAATAGGTGGCCAAGTGTCATGTGTCACATTTGCACATTTTGTTCTGTTTATTTATCACTCTTCTGCCTGCCAGGACCCACAAAGTGAGAAACAATAGATTTTAAAAAGTTTAAAAATTTAAAAGAAGGTAAAGGCGTCATTCCCAAATATCCAGGGACTCCTGGGGTAGGCAAGGGCCTGTACATTTTTCTTGGCAAAGGGATGTAGGCCTGTGAGCAATCATAGAAGTTGGAAAATCGTTTGACAGGAAAGGCATCCTTGAGTTTTTCCTCACACTTTGCACCTGTGGTGGGAGGGGATGGACATGGCAGGTCTGCTGGTTCTCTTTGCTCTACGTGGAGAGAGCATGTGTCTGCAAGTGTCTGTAATCTGTACTGCCTGTAGAGGTTTCTCTCAAGATTTTTGACCCATGTTTTTTTTCTGGTACTTGAACACTGCAAGGAGAGCTTCCGCAGATAAAGGAGGTTCTCCTTTGGAGATAGCATGGCTGCATGCTGAGGGTGATGACAGTGGTGAAGAGCAACACAATTCATACATCCTTACTGACTTCCTCACATGTACAGCTGGCATATGAGGAGAATGCCTGAATAAGGTTGGGAAAGGAACGGCACCAGTGTGAGAAGAGAGAAAAGGGCAGTTGGCTCGTTCCAGCAGATTACAGTATCCTAGAAGGAAAAATCAATTAGAGCCTGCATGCCATTAGGCTAAAATTTTTCCATTCTATTTATCAGTAATATTGCACAAGTTTAGCAGTAGTAGTTAATCCAGGAATACACCTATATATCAAAGTGTGTAAAGATTGGAACAATTGTTAGAAATGAGATTGCCTCAATACTCCTAACAGTGCCAGAGAACTCTTGTACGAAATTTGTTGAAGCTCTAGATCGCCATGCTGCTGTTACAGCAAGGAATGCACTGCAATATTTTGTTGCAGTTTCCAGTCATCACATATAACCATTATTTTTCTCTTGGCACTGGGTCAGATGGCAATGATCTGAGAAGCTGGCATTGTAAAGCAACCAAGTATCTGAGACATTTTGCTGTAAAAAAAGACAGGAAAGAAAATACTTAAAAAGTAATGGTAAAGATATCAAATGGTGTGTGTGTGTGTGTGTATGTGTGTGTGTGTGTGTAGCATCCAAACTGATGCAGATTTCCATTTGAAATACTTGCTTGCAATGCTTCTTGAGACATAAGTGCTTTTTAATAATGTATTCCTGTTTGGACAGATAGCATTCAATTTTATTTCTATCCATTATTATTTTACAGCTGTATTTTATTATCTGTGTCAGCTGCAATGGGGCTCAGTAGCCAAAAGGCAGTATAGAAATGTAAAAATAAATATTGTGCAGCTACGGAAGCGTTTGGAAACAGCAGCTAACAGTGCCATTTTATGCACCTCTGTTTGGAAATAATTTCTGTTGAGTTTAGTGAGCACTGTCCCGGGTAAATGGGCATAGACCTGTAGCTTACAATGCTGGTCATTTGTGTTAATGAGACAGGCATTTTTACATTTAAATGTGCAGAGAAACAAAATGGGCTATTTGTACTTTCCTCAAATTTAATATCTCAGTGTAGAGATCTTATTATGGTTTTTTATGCCCTCATTTAAAAAATATTTTCTAGAAGTTATGTGTGAGTATATGGATGGAACAGTCTCTCTCTCTCTCTGTGTGTGTGTGTGTTTGTGTGTTTGTGTGTTTGTGTGTTTGTGTGTGTGTGTGCATAATATATTTTGTATATGTTATATGTTATATATTATTTTCCAAACTACAAATAGCAGATGAAATCTTGTTCTGCAACAGTCATGCTCCAGGTATTTTTAGGCAATAAAAAAGCTTCTTAGAGGCCCTCAAGTTTCAGGGATATTCTGGCTTTTGACCTGCCCCATCTGTAGAATATAGGAGTCTCTTGTATCTGTAGTTTCAGGCATCCATGGTGGATTGTGGACTGGATTCTCTGCAGAGGTGTGTATGTGTGTGTGTGCATGCTATTGTATGGAAAATATTAGAATTGCCAAGGATGTTGTGAATCACTTGGTTTTTTTAAAAACTATTCTAGTTTCTCTCGCAGCCTCAATTAGTTGTGTTGAAGCTGAAACCATCCCAGGTATACTTGTATATTATCAAAAACGAAGGAGGTGTGTCATCAAAGAAGACAAAAAGGGACATTAGATGTACCTAAAACTGTACAACATTTGAAATGTTATTTATAATTTAAATGTTATTTATAATTTAAAACTGTACAACATTTGAAATGTTGTTTAAATTCAGGGTGGGGAATGGTCATTCAAGTCGCCCTGTGCTTGCCAGGCCTGTTATCCAGATGGTCACAGTGGATGGCCCACTTCCAATACTCCCTCAAACCCTGTTGCTTAACATAGCACACAGGAGTACATCAAGGCCACTGGATCAGTGTGGATATGGTGAGTCAACTCTTTTGTCACTTTCATTAATTCAGATGGGCCTACTATAGTTGAAGCTTAAATTGCCACTAGAGAAGGCCCATTTGCATCAATGGAACTTCCTTTAATAGGTCTGCTTTAGTGTGATGTACTATGAGAAGCAGTCTTAGATCAAATGACAGACTCCTTTAAAAAGGTTGTTCTCTGGCAACCAACCAAATGGTGGATTCTATACCCTAAAAAGAACATATGGCTAATGCTATCCTAATCCCAGTGTTATTGTTTTGTCCTGATTTCTGGAGTTTTAGCCTATACTCAGAAGTATGAATAAGGAGGCAACAACGTAAGAAGCATGCTTGGGAATAGCAAGGAACAGATTTATTTTTCATCGTTTCGCTGTCTGAACATTTCTCTGTTTCTACGCTGTCTGTGCTACCATCTAAGGAAATAATAAAAGAAATTCACTGGAAGCATTCATCATTGAAAGTGCCTCTCTGTGAAACTTATGTCCCACTTTCCTACCAAAGAGGACAGATGTTCAAAAATCTGAGTAAGTGGTTGATTATTTGGGGGAGGGGTCGCTGAAGCGGTTTAAAATCTCATTAGAATTATAGTGGGAATGTCAGAGGAATTCGAGTTCATTAAAAATCAATACTTTGTGGAATAAAAGACCCAAGGGCCAGTCCTAAGACCTGCTGTGTTATCAAATTGGTGCTTAGTAGGGATGTATATAGTATTTTGGCATTTCAAGAGCACAAGCCAAAACATCATCTCAGCGGTACAATATACTTCAGCCAGACAGTTTTGCTCATCTCAGCATGACATACAGTGCAATTCAGGGTGAATTTACTCTGAAGTTATGTCTGACTTCCTCCATTGATGTTTACCTTCAGGGAAGTGTTTTCAGGATTGCAGCCTCAGGTGATCTGTCCTGCAAGGTTTCATTTATTTTTACTCACCTCAGGGGGTATGGAAACACGGATCAAGAAGTTAAACCAGTTTGCTTGAGGGAATTTCAAAGTACCGTTGTATGGAAATAGCTGCTTGAAATTACCCACTTATTCAGGGGCTGAGGTAGTTAGTATACTATTTTTCAAAATGTCTGCACCAGGAGTTTAATGGATGTTGACCATCTTTCACAGAGACAACATTCAGCTGCTCTCTTTTTTTCTTGAGGTGTTTTCCTGGTCCTTTTAATGCTATTGTGTTTGTCAAAAAAACCACAACTGTGCTGGCAGGTTGGTCACCATTTTACATTCTCCATAGTGCTCAGTGGAAAAATAATACCATTGCACAAAATGATGGAGAATATTGGAGAAATTATGTGATGACAATCCTTTTCCAAGGGAAGATGAAACAGTTTCATAAGTTTCCTTTTTTAAAAAAAATTATTTTGTGAAATTTTGGTTCAGCCCATTCTTTAAGAGGACTGGAAAGCAGTAGGATCTAAGCACTTATTGTGCTGACCTTTTGTAAACATTTATCCATAAATAATTCCATTTACAGTAATACTTCTTAAGGCGAATTTAATTCATTCTAGGAGTTGCTTTGTTTTGCAAAAATATTGTCTTGCAAAACATGGTTTCCCATAGGAATTTTTTTAATTTCAGACATTTTTCATCTTCTGAGGCATCCCATAGGGATTTTTCGTTATGTGAAGCAACCCTATTCTGAGAATTGTTTTTTCATTTTACAAATTTTTCATCTTACGGGGCATTCACTAGCTTACTAATCAGCTAAAATAAACACTTAATTTTTAAAAAATTTTGGTGGTGTTAATATAAAAGTGCTCAATTAGCAGATCAAGTGTTTTTAAAGAGGGAGATTCTAAATATTCTTTCCTTTTTGAGGCGGTGGGTGTTTACAAAAAGAAGACTGATATGGCTTTGTTATTCTTCATATTAACATCTTACAGGTAACATTGTTCCCACCAACACAATACATAATATTTTGAAGCTTTGAAGAGAATAATTTTTGCCAAAGTCATTGTAAGTATTAAGCTCTAAGCTCTGTAGAATTAATGGGGGGAAAAGGCATTAAACTCAGAAATATTTATATAGGTGGAGGGGGAAAACAGTGGAGATATTTAGATCTTATAATACAGTAGTATCCTGTATCTGCTGATTTGGCATCCACTGATTAATTTATCTGCAGCTGGACACCAAAAACAATTAAATAATTATTAAATAAATCAAAGTCATAAAGGAGTGCCACAAAGCAAATTGTGGTAGCAAAAGTATGATGCTATTGATTTTATGGGTTCTGGCAGGTTGTTTATTCTTATCCATGGATTTCGGTATTCACAGGGCACCCAGAACCAATCCCCCACAGATATGGGGGTACAACTGAAGTTCTATTTTGTGAGTTTCTTGTATGGGGTTCTGTTCTCCAAAACCTGTATGCAACCTTTTTGCAAATATAATTTGATGTATTCATGCCACAAACTTGTTCTTGGGTTGCAAGGCTGGTCTTCAGTATCACCCACTATTTTGTATCAAGAGCACACAGCCTTTTCCCCTTTCCTTTCCTTGTTATAGGTTTTGCTTCCCCCTGAAGGTGACTGTGATGGGAGGCCATCTAGAGCAGCCATTTTGGCTCCTTTTTTTCCTTTTTTGCCATGGCCATAATAAAAAAGAGAAGAAATATAAGCTGAGTCAGGATAATATAAATCACATAGCAAACTTTTTAAGGTGGCCTGTGAATAATTGTTTCCAATCTGTGACCCCCCTCAAGGAGCAATATGACCTCTGATGAGAATGGGTGATCTAGAGCATAAAGGATCCTGGTAAAGGCATATTGCTGGCCAACCAATGCTTTTCTGTAGGCCTTCTGTGATCTACTGTTATCTTACAGACTCAAACATGAATGGAAGGACTTTAACTAACCAGGAGAAAGCATTTTGTATCTATGAGGGATTTATGCAAGGAGATCAATCTCAATTCAATTTAAAGAGCAGTTTATTGGCAGGCAAAATATGTGTTCCATATTTACGTATGATTAACTTCAGGCTTAAATTGTATGCAGTGATGTCAGCTAAACCGAAGAGCCTTCGCCACGCAGATATTTGTCCCTGAACATTGGTTCTGTTTAATGACATGTGGTAGAGACATCTGGACTACAGCTTTTCCTCTAATGTTTTGTAAGGGTGTACATATTCATTATAGAGCAATAAATGAAGTCATAACATCCTCTCAAGTTTCAATATGTTGTCAGATATAGCAATCAATCTGGTCAAGGGACCCAAAAGCAGTCTAATAAGAAGCTTGCTCATGAAAGGATAGCAGCTGGCTGGATAGCTTGGTGGCTTAGATAGTGTTTGGGAGTTTGATTCCTCACTGTATCTTTATGGATACAGCCAACCTGTATGGCCTTGGGCAAGCTTCAACAGTTCTAGGGAATCCACCCTGAAGAAGGGAATGGTAAACTACTTCGGAATATTCTCTGCCTTTAAAACCCTGAAAAGGGTCACCATGAGAGATGGGTATGAAATGGAAATATAGCATTTAGTTTTGTTTCTCCTTTTCTTTTGTTTCATTTTGTTACTAATGAATTTTAAAAAGAAATTTTAGAAGGAAATGAAATGAAACAAAATGATTCAGTCAGTCAGTCAGACACCTTTATTGGCATAAAATAAATAAATACATAAAATAGACAATGGACAGTAGATAATAAAAACACACAATTATGGGAGTGTGCGTGCCCAGACCAGTATTACTCAAATGGCCGGAAAGGGTAGAGGGAATATAGGTGAATTGTAACAAGAGGATGTTTCCATGAAGCATTATATTTATCCAGCCATGGTCGACTGTAGACCATCCAGAATAAACAGACTATATCTGGGGTGTTAAACAAAAGGCCCATTGAGTAACTGTGGCTTGCGTCGCTGGATTAACAAGTTGATAAATATGGCAATCTGCCTGGTGTGGGTTTTATCCGAGCCTGACAAAAGGTTGTGCAAAATGACCTCATCCTGACGACCAGGAAGTCTAGCAAGATGTGGCTCTAGGTGAGAAGCACAGATGTCCTTGTATAGAGGACAATATAAGATCATAGACACCAGAGACTCAATGGTCCCTGAATTACAGGGACATAATTGAGTCTCCAGTGGTAGAGAGCCGAATCTCCCGTATAAGACATTAGAAGGGAGCACATTACATCTAGCTAGAGTAAAAGCGCGTCGTTCATGTGGGTTCTCTAAGAGATGTAGGTAACTGGCCGGCTTGCCAACAAGTAGCGGAAGTTGAAGACTGAGAGGGGAACATGCTTTAGAGGCTGCTGCATAGAGGTCTTGCCTTTTAATATCTAGCAATCTAAGCTTTAGCAGCCTCTAGGACTGCATAAAAGGTAATGCCCCCAGTTGTTCAGGTGAAATGCTGAGAGCCGGAATTTTTTGAAAAAACAATTTAAGGCCGGGAGAGTAAAAGTGATCAGAGAGAATGCCCTCTATCAGCAGGTCTTTGTGTGAAATGAAACAAATTTTCAACCAGTATTTGAATTGTCTTAGTTGTGCCTGAGTGTTCAGTCTGCAGAGTCCAGCCTCCAGACAAAGGGCTGCATAGGGTACACAATGGGGAACTGCCAGTATTTTGTAAAGAAAAGCAGATTGAAGCCTTTCAACCAATGGGTTGATGGCATCCAACCAAACTGGTATCCCATATAGCAGTTGGGAGATGACCTTGGCTTTGAAGACCTGCAGGGCACTGGGGATATGCTGATTGCCCCACATGTAAAAGAACCGATAGATAGCTTGGATGGTCAGTCTGGCTGAGTTGATAGTAATTTGCCTGTGTCTGGCCCAGGTATTGCGGTAAAAGAAATTTAGATCTAAGTACTTAAATTCTTTGACTTATTGTATTGCTCTCCCGTGGAAAATCCTTGGTCCTAGAGGCACCATTTTTTTTTGGGGGGGGGGTTAACTTCTTTGGACTCTTTCTTTTAAGCTCCCCAAATCTGGAGAGGTTTGGGGTTCAGGAGGCTGAGTTATTAAACTCCAAAGTGGGTCCCCCCGGGATAAAATCATTTGTAATAAGTGCTTCCCTTAATAATGGCAAATGATTTTATCCTGGGGACCCACTTTGGAGTTTAATAACCCAAACCTCTCTAGATTTGGGGGGCTTAAACGAAAGAGTCCAAAGAAGCTACTCACCAAATTTGATACCTCTAGGACAAATTGTTTCAATTCTAGAGGGGGACATGGTGTTTTGTTTCATTTCGTAACAAAACAATTCGTTATGTAACAAAACAATGAAACCGCATTTCATTTTTCATTTCATGCCCATTTCTAGTCACCATAAATCAGAATGTATTTGATGGTACATGATTATTATTACTATTGCAAAGCAACAGTCTTTCTACTAAAGTGTTCCAATGCTGGAGACGTCAAAAAGCATATATATATCAGATATTCTTTGATTTGGATTCCTGCATTGAGCTTGATAGTCTTGTAAGCGCCTTCCAACTCAATTTTTCTATAATTCCATGCTACTGTCTGTTCATGTAATGCCTCTTCAACATGCACTTTTCCTGAAAACTTTTTCTCATCCCAACACCAGACATTCTATTTGTGTTAAATATCTGTGCACTATCACTGCATTATGGTCCATCCATTAGGGGTACCACAGGCCCCATCTTAGAGGACAGATCTTGGGATTATTTAAGGAGACAAACTTGGGGCAAACTTTAGCCCCAAAAGATATCTTGCTTCTGTAGATTGTGGGTACATATGTCACTGTGTTGGGGAGAGGAAACGACTGATTTATACTGTGCCCATCCTGCCTCAAGTAAGTAGTCAACAATTTGAAATGCAGGTCATTTCTTTTTTTTTTAATAAAAGGACAAAAATAGAATTCATTCACAGATGCCTTTGTCAAATGTGAGCAAATCTGACCATATTTCCCCAGTCCTTGGTCACCTGCATTGGTCACCTGTGATGATCCAGTCCAGGTTCAAGGTTTTGGTTCTTACCTCTAAAGCCCTCCATGGTTTGGGGCCTCATTACTTATTGGAGGGCCTTCTCCAAAGAACATCAGCCCTCTCCACCAGATCTTCACAGGCCATGCTACAGGTCACCATACTGAGGAAGGCTAGAAAGACACACACCAGAAACCGTGCCTTCTTGACTGTGGTAACAGTCCTTTGAAAGAGGCTTCTGGCTGTGCTATGCTTGGCCTCCCCCCTCTCAGTCTTCAAGGGAGTGCTTAAAACTATGCTTTTAAAAGAAGCTTTAAATAGCATCCTCTAATGAATTTGCCAAATTTGTCCTATGCTCCCCAGATCATTGTTGATTCTCTTTACATATTGTTATGTTGTTAATTGATTTGCTTGGTTCTTATTATTTCCATTTCTTGATTGTTTTTTTTTTCAATCAAGTGCCTCCACTAATCAGGTGGTATAAAAATTGAATGAATGAATAAGCAAGCCAAACTTAATTAATTACTCCTAGTGTGGAGAGGAACACATTTTATGGCCCATGTTATGAGATAAGGAACATTTCAGAAAGCAAAGATCTTACTTAACCCTAACTTAGCACTCCTAAAACTGAATAAATGGACCCACAGATGCCTCAAGTCCATAGTTTTTAACCAGACAAGCTAGTAAAAGATGCTTCATTGCTGCAAGGTGGAAGTGTTATCATTAACCAGATGCACAGTATAACCTGGGCATTTCACTCCTGAAAACAAGGATTGATTTGACATAGTGCTGATATGATACGATGTAAAACTGATGGCATAATTTTATACAGTATTAGATTAGGGCTAAGCAGCCAGGTTTCCAATCTAATTATGGCTGCAGAGCTGATGGAAAAACTTGTATATGGCGCCTGTGCCTTGACAAATGCTTTATAATAATCCACTTATATTGAAATTAATCCCAGTAAAAGAGAAAGAGTGTGTTTGATCTTCTGCCCCCCCCTCCAGGTTTGTCACTGGGTGTGTAGGATGCTTCTAAATTAGAAAACAAGCTTGTTCTTGTTATATCATGGGGTATATCTGTATGGACAATTGGGAATTTGATTATTCTCCCCTACTGAACCTTCTGTGAATTCTGAGATAGCCCCTTAGATGAGTACTGCCTTATTTCAGTTTCTATTTTCTGGCAGTTTTAGCTTTACTCCGGCAGCAGCCATGAAGGGTTTTTAGATCTAGCGGTACTCTCACTTTCTTATAGCACTATTGGTGGAATTACTGCATTCTAGTTGAAAATCAGTGTTATCAGCTTTAGAAAAAGAGAGGAGAAAGTAGGGAGAAATGGGCTTAGCCTTGGTTTGAGATACACGGTTGTTGTAACTACTTCAATTTTCTTCTGTCAATCAGCAGCAGTAGTTTAAAAAGTGGGAGGCGGTTGCTTCTTTTTATTGACAACAAGTAAGTCTAAAATGAAATTATTCATGGAATAAGCAGTTCCCCTAAGTATATCTCTCTAGGCCTCTCTGCACCTACAACACATCATTTGATAAAATGTAGCTCTGTAGGTGAGAGATTAACAAGCACATATTTTTGAATGAGCAATGTTTCTCTGTTAAACAGAAAAAATATGATATCAGTACAATGACCTTTCACTGAGATACAGGTGTGTATGTGTAGGAATTTCTGATGAGGGGAGATCATATAACACACAATATAAAGCAGTACTGTCCAGGAGCAGATCTATCACATTACCACCCGAATGCATGCTCCAAACCATCACATTGGAACTGTGATAAAGAATATAAATATTGCAGATCAGCTGTCAGAAGATAGCAGAACTTGGAAAATTACCTTTTTCTGTTTTCTTTTGGATTACTGCTCCCAGAATCCAGAAATGCTGGGTAGGATTTAGGAACTGTAGTCCAAAAAGAGAAGTTTCCAGACCAGACCTGTCAAGTGTCCCAATTCAGCTGGTTCATTACCATTTTCCAGCCTTTGTCCCACCACCTTCCTGGAACACTTATTTCCCAGAAATGTTCTGGGTGGCAGTAGTTCACAAGGAGGCTTTTTTGCCTGTGCCCAACAGAGGAGCTCTCAGCAGACCGGGCAGGTCTCAAAAGGGCTCCAGGAAAGAGCACCCTTCTGCCGCTCCTTCCCTCCCTCCCTCTGACTCCTCCGCAGCCATATTGAGCAACGCTGGTTCCCTTGGAAGGGCCACCCCCACATGACGCCGATCGCCTCTCCCGCCGCCGCCGCTGCTGCTGTTGGTGGGGTTGGTGATGCTGGTGCTGCTGGAGCCCAAGCCCAGGTCAGAAGGCCTTGGCTTTCCCTTCCCTTGGGCAATTTCTGCCCTCCCAATCCATTTCTATTGTAACTTTCTCAGCCTCTTCTTTATTCTCTCTCCTGCCTTCCCCTCCTCCTCCACTTAGTTTTCCTTCTCTTCCTTTTTCTCTTATTTCAGTCTTTCTTTCTCCCCCCCTGCAAGGTTCCACTGGCTTTCCTGGGGTCCCCTCTCTCTCCTCTCTTGCTCCCTTCCCTTCCCTTGATTCTTCCTCTTCTCATTCCCTGGGCGCACTCTCCCTTTCTTTCCCTCCCACAATTTTCTCTCTCCCCCTCCTGCCCGATCTCCCTAGCTCACCTGCCTCTGGGCTCGCGTTGTGGTGGCCGGGCTCAGCGTGCCCCTCCTTGACCACCCTCCTTTCACAAAGGAGGGTGAGCGAGCGGTGTGGGTGATAGCACGTGCACATACATTATACCTCCCTCCTCCCATCCGAACTGGGGCCGGGGAAAACCTGACAGGTAAGTTCCAGATCCTGAACAGTTATTTAGCAATGGCTTGTGGGTAGGTTGATTTTAAAGTCAACGTATTTCCCATGTTTCACACTTGAGACAATACTTTTTTAAAATAACTGAACGTTGTTGTGTGTAAAACCAGCGTTTCCAGATTCAATGTTACACATTTCAGTTTTCTCACCAGACACTTTGTGATCAGAACCTGAATATTTGTCACAGAAATTCCCATCTCTCTCGGGCAGAACTTGGAAAATTAGTGCTGTGAAGATTTGGCACCTTAGGGTACCATAAATACGGTATCATAAATAAACAATACAGTATAATAAAACATAATGGTTTAACAAAACAATAACATTAAACCATCAAACAAAGGTGGTTACAAGATGGGTTACAAGATTATTTGGCATATTTCCTTAGATTCAGCCACTCTGAATTATGAATGGCTCAGATATAATTTTCTTAGTTAGTGTCTAATATATAGGTTTGGCTGACCAACAATTCCCTACTGACAGGGCTTACAGACAGTATCTATTTGGTCTGGAAAAGTATCATATCAGAATATACTCCCTTGGTTTATGTTATTTTTATTTTGCTTTTGCTTTTGACCACGTAGTCAAGACAATGCAAGACCTTAACACTGACTAACAACAAATGACTTACATAGCTGCAGCAAGCATGAGAGCAACCTGGCCTGTGACACAACACATTCTTTTTTAAATGTGATGTTCTGAGTTTTAAGGAAAACCTGCACAAATGTTTGCCATCTGAAGATGAGGAAATCACTGGTTTGTTTTTTTCTTTACCCTCTGGATTACAGCATGAGTGAAAGTCCAACAGAATTACTACAAGCATTGACTTCAAAGGATTTAGATCAGATATTAAGCATGTAACCACATGCCATATGTTAGATCAAGATCTGGCTAGAGACAAGTGCATTTCCTACTGAACTATTGGAAACTGAATCAATATGTTATAGTAGATGTAGTTGCATCATTGGATTGTCTACAAAAAACATTAAACTGTTCATGTAGAGTTACAACAGAAGTAGGAAAAGCTGGTTTTTGGACTCGAGTTCTCAGAATACTATAGCCAGCATGGTGTTCTAGGCATTCAAATAGCTGAGTTCCAAGGTCACAAATGGATCTAGAGGCTCCCAGTAAAGTTTATAATACCCTTGTATAATACCCTTGTATAATACCCTTGTATAACAAACAGCTTGTATAACATAAAATTTGTACAACATAAAAATTCCGGAGATAGGGGAAATTTGCTTAACATAATCGCCTATGGGGAGAATCTGTACAACATAAAAATGGGATTACTCCGTTTTCAATGCATTCCTATGGGAATTTGTATAAAGGAAAATTTGCTTAACATAATTTCATTTGGAACGAATTAATTCCTTTATACAAGGTACCACTGTATTCTAAATCAGAAAGGGCAGCACATTTGTTTTGTCATGACCTTCTTCTCTATACATTTGAGTTTTCTTTGTCCAGCATGATGAATTACATAAAGTTTATAATGTGTTTTTCCCCCTGTTAGAACAACAACAATTTGAGTACCCCCCCAAAAAAAATACCCCAATAATACATCAATTGCAATTAGAAGCTGTTTCTTCAAGGTCTACCTACTGGTAGAGCAACATTTTAAAATTTAATGCTCTTCCATTGTTAATAATCGGAGTTCTGCTACAAACTGCAGAAGTCTGATTATAAACAATCTGGCTGTTAATGTTTGAAGGAAAATCCCAGGGTTGGGGTTGGACATACTGTGCATTTAAAACAGTAGTTCCCAACTTTGGGTCTCCAGATGTTCTTGGAATAAAAGGCCTCAAAGCCTTCATCACTAGTTGTGCTGCCAAGGAGTTCAGAGAGAAGTGGTCCAAGAGCATGTGGGGACCCAAGTTTGTGAACCACTGGTCTAAAAGATTCAGAGGGATACTATGTGAAATGATGACATGACTTTGTTTCTTTTTTGTTTGAAGATTTTTATTAGTTTTAAGAGGGAAGGGGGAGGGATAAAAGGGGGAAAGGGATAGAAAATAAAACACACAGAGTTACATTGAGTCTATCAAGTCAAAGATGAAGAATGTACATATCAGGATCTAGTAACATATCACTTAACTAGTAAATTTACTACTTCTTGACATCTTCTTTTGGTGGTCTTTTCATATTCTCCTTTCAGATATCTGGAAAGTCTGTCGATTTCAATACATTCTCTTATCTTTTCAGAGAAATTTCTCTCTGTAGGCCCTTCAGATTGTTTCCAAAATTGCGCATACAAGCTCCTTGCTGCAACAATTACATGGTGTAATACATACTTTTGGTCATGAGAAATATTCAAATCAATTATATTCAATAAAAAGAGTTCTGGTCTAATGTAAGCATTTTATCATATGTGGTGGACTTGTAAAGAGGTAAATATCTATTGGAGAATGGTAAAGCTATTTATAGAGAGATCATTGAAGATTAAATTAGAGTTTAGATCAAATGAGGGCATGATTTCATGAGGTTCTCTAAATGCAGACACCAGCTGGGTCAGTGCGTTTTAAATTTTTTTCTTATCACAGTGACCAGCTGGCCTGCAGGCCGTGTTGGTGCGTTAAAAAAATTATTATTATTATTTTTTCTACAGCACTGACTAGCTGGCCTGAGGCCCAGGTCGGCACGTTTTTTATTTTTTCATTTTAAAAATTTTTCCTACAGCAACAAACAGCTGGCCCGCGGGCTGGGTCGGCACATTTTAATTTGTTTTAAAAAAATTACAATGCCGACCAGCTGGCCCACAGGCTGGGTTGGCACATTTATTTTTTTATTTTTATTTTTTATTTTTTATTACAGCACTGACCAGCTAGCCCGCGGGCCAGGTCGACACATTTTAATATTTTTAAATTTTTATTTTTTAATTACAGCATTGACCAGGACGGTGCGTTTTTAATTTTGTTTTTTTTTTTCTTACAGTGCCAACCAGCTGGCCTGTGGGCCAAGTCGGTGCGTTTTTTAATTTTTCAATTTTTCAATTTTTTAAACTTATCATGCCAACCAGCTGACCTGCAGGTTGGGTCTGCACATTTTTAAAAAAATTATCCCCCACCCGATCAGGCTTTTAAAACTTTTTTTCCTGCTGAAGCCACCACCGATCCACTGTAGTGTATGTGTGTGGGGAGGAACCGCCCGCTTTTCCCCATAGGAATGCATTGCTTCAATGAATTCCTATGGGAAAATGAAAAACAAAGTGAACAAAATGGAAATTTCCATTTCGTTTCGTTTCATTTTTCTTTGATGAGCCTGTTCGTTATTCATTTTGATCTGTAATGAAACAAATAACGTATAATGAATAACGAAACAAATTGTTTCATATCCATCTCTAGTTGATATATTTAGCATACAGGTGCTGTAGGTGCCTGGAGTAGGAACTGGCAAACCACTCCAGTACTCCTGCCAAGAAAACTCCATGGACATTGGGTCACGAAGAGTCGGTCATGACTGTAACCACACACACACACACACACACACACACACACACACACACACACACACACACACACACACACACACACACACACACACACACACACACACACCTGTCCTTGGTCTTGTTTAGAGTAGATCAACTGACCTCAGTAGAACTGAAGTTAATAGTTACTGGGGGAATTTCTACTGATTTCAGTGTATCAAAACACAGCATGACTAATTCTGAATCCAAAAGCTATGCAGGATAGTAAATAGTATATCTATTTATGAGGTGGAATGGGAGGCATTAACATGTTTAAAACTATAAATCCATACACTATCTTTTTCATTTTACCCAGAGGAAGAATTGGACTTATCTTTAAAATGATAGAGGGAGAGCTCAATGTCCTCTAATATGAACTCACTTAGTAGAACATCAAACATTTGATTCTGAAAATAAGTGGAAAGGATATTCTGAATTTTTTATAGAAGATTAGTTCCCTTAGATATTTGTAGAGATATGGCTCTGTTTAGTGTCTTTTTAGTAGACATGAGTCTCAAGAAATTACACTTCATTTCACACAACTTCCTTGAGAAAAAGGAGTCAAGCTACATTAGATATAATGTTTTCCCCAACCTGCTATGACTTTCCCCCTTATTTTTCTTCCTTTGTCTTGCTTACTGTAGAATGAAATTCCTTGATCTATACTCTCTGCAGCTTTACTGCTTCTGCTGTCATCAGAGGTTTAGAGAAATTAGATTATAACTTTCTCTGTTGAGTCAGCAGAGCATGAGACTTAAGACTGCACTCTTGTCTCATGTTGCTTCACTTCTCTTTTCCTTCTCTCATACTGATGTTAGTTTCGTTCCCCCAACACATATCCTCTCCTTAGAATTTCTGGCTTCATTTGACAGGTATATAAATAGCAAACTTACAGAAATGCCCTATGCCCACACATTTTAAGAATGTATAAAGGGTTCTTCTGAATTCTCTGGCATCTTGTTCTCTCCAGAAGGCTCTCAAAAGACTCATACAAAGGGTAGTATCCCAGTAGCTTGATAATGCTGCTTCTGTATCTAGAGGTTTCGTTGGACCAAGACCAGAAAAGTCACTTTTTGAAGAACAAATTCTGGAACTCGCTCCCTCCCAGATCTCATCGAAATGACCACTGTTTTATTGTGTAGAAATGTTCTTTTATTGCAGGGCTGTCCAACTTTGAACAGGCCGAGGTCTACTTTTTCTGGCCCAAAGTGTTTGAGGGCTACTACACTAATACCTCTACTTACGAATTTTGTCCATCCCAAGCACATGCTCTTCTGGAACGGATTAATTGATTTTCAATGCATTCCTATGGGACGGCTGACCATGCACCTGCTCCCCTTGCACCCGCTCGATCATCTGGGCAGTGGGGGGGAGCAGGGGACCATGCCATGGCCCTTGAACTGCCCTGCTTGGCTAAGACAGTGGGCTAGCAGACCCAGAACTTTGCTGGGGTCTTTGGGATGTGGGAGGGTGGGCTGGAGAACTTATCCCCTCACTTTTTAATTGGTGGCCGGCGGGCTACTTTTGAACCCTTCGCGGGCTACCGGTAGCCCACGGTCTACCTGTTGGGCAGGCCTGTTTTATTGTGTAGAAAAGCCATTGTGACTGATGGCCACAGGTACAATTTCTTCCATCTGAACATGTGTGATTGTCTTTTAACATCAGTTACTGTCACCTCTAATTTCTGTAAATTAATTTTTTTGTCTTGTGAGCATTAATGACTATCTTCCTTTGTTGGTCTTGAGTCTCCTGCCAATCACTGGATGACTCTGACTTCTATGATACAACGGAGAGGAGTAAAGGTCTTTCCAACCAGTTCTGTTCGCCCAGTGGCTAATTCTATAAACCTCTACCATCCCCTCCCTTAGCTGTCATTTTTGCATATTAAAAAAAATTCAGCTTTTCACTCTAAGGAAGTATTCCAACTTTTGATGATTTCAGTTGCCCTCACTATTACACCTTTGAAGCTCCATGATATAGTTTTAAGGCAGGGCAACCAATGTTACACATTACATTTCAGATTTTGCCCTGGACATTTGTGTAAGGCCATTATGGCGGCAATTTTAATTTTTATCTCTTTATGATCTCTAGCATGGTGTATGTTTTTATCACAGGCAAGAGTCACCCAGTCCAATATTACATCTGCAGCTTATTTGTGGCCCAATGAGCCCTCCATGACAAGAAAGGTTGCCAACATGTTTGAAGCCATGTGGCAACTCCTTCCCAGGTTGTCCTGGGAGGCCACAGAAAGTCAGATAATATGGAAGCCTTTTCTTTGCCCCATAATTAATTGGGGTGTCCAGGACATCCAGTGTCATAAAACATCATGTCAACACCTGCACCATTATAATGAGCTAAACTTTGCATTAAAATAGTTTTTTTAAAGGGGGAAAAACAAATGAAGGGATACAATATGGACTATTCCAACTCCTCATATCTTTATTTTAGGAGTAGATATTTTTCACATTCTGTTTTGCAGACACAGCAACTGCCAAGACGAGAAAGATATTGCTACTTAAAAATAACTTATGCTCCTGCCATCCATGATGAGGTTGAGGTAACATGTGGTAATTTTTTTCTCCCTGGTAAAACAGAGAAAAGAATTGAGCCTAATGTGAAAACTCTCAATTCCAGTCCCATACTTGGGCTGCTGATTCCAGGAAGGTTGCCCCTATGGAATGGTCAAAGCCTGGCAAGTTACTCTTTAGAATTAATTTGTTACTGATACTCTTACAGTGATGTTTCAAAAACCAATTCACTGTCATTTTTATTCACTATCAATGTTTTTAAAAAATCACTTGGTCTGTTGCTCAGGTAGTGATTTACTATTTTAATAAGTTTTATTTTTTAAGAAAAAGGCTTTAGGATTGGTAAGAGTATAGTATAAAACCTGAATAATTCCTGCAAAAATGCTTCTTAAATGTAAATTTTAAAGTAGTGCAGTAATATAAAAGGGAGCTTGAAAAGTGAAATTAAAAGAGTAGTGTCTAGAAAAATTTCTCTTGTGAAGTATCCCCATTTATTCCAATACTTCTGAAAAGTAACTTTTAAAAATGCACTTCTGTGTTAATATTTTACTTTCTCTGCCTCTGCGATAATGATGAAACATCTCTTTGAAGATTCATTAGATCAGGCCTGCCCAATCTTCGGCCCTCCTGATGTTTTGGACTACAGCTCCCAGAATTCTAAGCTTAGATTGCCAATGGCAAAGGACTGTGGGAGTTGCAGTCCAAAACATCTGGAGGGCTGAAGTTTGGGCAGGCCTGCATTAGATGTATTTAGCCTTTTTGCCATTATTTCTTTTTAATAATACTACTACTAATAGGTTACTTTTTTCATTAACCAGTTTATCCATACAGTCAGACACTTGCTTTCAACATCATAAAAACACTCCTAAGAATACATTTTGTTAATGAATGCCTTCATGAGGATTATCCTTAAATTGCTTTCAGAAAAAAACGATTTTTGTCCTAAAATAAGAATTAACTTATAAAACAGAACATGCCACCACAAGTTTATCTAGTAAATTAATGCCTTCAGACTGGTTTTAAATTTAATAAAGAAAAAATAAGTTTATCTATTACAAAGTGGAATCAAAAGTATCAAGGGTGACATGATTAGGTACAAATGAAAGGAAAAATATAGCTCAAACACACTAAAGTTATGTTACAGACAACGCTGATCACTTGCACACCTGGTTCTTAAGTTTTCAGACACTCATCACTTAGTTTTCCTCACAGAGGTTCTAAATCTTATCTTTTCTCTCTCTGGTAAGTATAAGTCTCACAGTCAAACCCTATCTATCTTTTCTCAGTGAGTTTAGGTCTCTATCTGACCTTCTCTCAGACAGTGTCTGTCCCTATCTGGCTAATTCAGTGCCGGGCTGAGCCTTAGATGAACAATATATCAACCTGACAGTTGTTTTATCCAGCCCATACCTAGTTAGTCTGCTAATTAGAATATTATGGGACACTTTGTCAAAAAGCTATGCTGAAGTCAAGATATATTATATCTACAGGTACATCTGTGCAGAGATTACAGGATCCCTTTGTTCCAGTCTATTGAGAGACTATACGAAGAGAAATGTATTATTTATGAGAGAACATTTCCAAAATATATATGAAGTTTAAAACAAACGTGACAGAAAAACAGAGAGCAATGTAGAATCAGTATGAATGAATATGAGGAAGAGAGACAGAGATCGATTGATCGATCCATCCGTTCATCCATATTTTTCAGTTTAATTGCATCTAAAATATATATTATACATGAATGCTTAGCTCTCCCATCAAATTCAGTCCTTCACAATGCTGACGTTTGGCTGGATCGCATTCCTTGCTTTTGACTTCAGACGTTTTTGGCATGCAGGAATGTCTGTAGGCTATTTTCTACAATGCCTAAGTGCCATTAATTAGAACATCCCAGTTTGGAAACAGCTTATTCACAAGTCACCCCACTGCATTTAGTCTTCAATGCAGTTGTAAAGCTTGAGAGAAGACACGGCCATCCAAACCACAACAGCCTTTCTGTGAGCCTTTGCCAGGCTTATCTGATGTAAAACTGCCATCACTGACCATATGCTTGCTAGTGAAATTTTAATAGCTAGATTAGACAACTAATCAGAATCTTAATTATCAGCAACTGCGTCATGGCACTGCCACACTAGAGTGCTGCAGTCTGCAACACGCATTCAGCTGTACACTAATGTAATAGTAATAAAGGAAAAAGATAGTCAAATATGGAGTTCAAGAAGAATGCTCATCTTTACCTTTTGAGCCAGTAATTGGCCAGAAATATGGATGTAGTGAAATAGTAATTTTCCTCTGGTGACTGAGGAAATAATGATTTGCTCAATGCACCTAGGGTAGGCATTCTAAGAAAAGGGATCTGAAGATTTAAAAAATGAGAGATTATTATCCAATCCTCAGCAGTCAACTACTGATTAATTTAGTGATGGACAAAAGTATTTCACCCACACCTCTTTTTTGGCTAATCTGCAATGCACTAGTTAAATGAATTGGTGGCCTGCAGAGCCTTTATGCTGGCCAGGATGAATGTGCTGCCTTCAGCACTTCTCCAGGGTTGGCTCAAGGGAATTCCACACCAAGAGAGATTTTGCCCATGTGGAAATGAGTCCCCTGAATTTCTTCAGCCTCTGCTTCTATTTTTATCCATTTTATGAATGAATTACAAATAACCTAATTTGGCCATCATTGAATAAGCTCCTAGGCCACCCTTTCAGGTGTTTAGTTTTGTACTAATAGGCAAGAACTCATTTATTACAGCACAGGTAGCCAAGCTTTTTCTAGCTGTCATTCGCAAGAGGGGAGAGATCATTTCAACCATCCATTCCCCTGATGCTCCTATTTACTAGTAGTCTTCATTTTCCAGCATTAATCTTCATGAGCCATTTAATTATGCTACTATCTATCCTAAAGATGACTACAGCCGGAATATTATTTGCAATACAGTGACCCCCCACCATTTCGCGGTTCAGGTGCCACGGCCCCGCTACATCGCAGGATCGCAGTACCTGCACCGTGGGGGGGTGGCCGGGTCACTCTGTGCCTCGGGGCATGCGTGGGAGGGCGGCAGGGGGCGATGGGTCACTCCGCACTGCTCAACCAGTCTCCCCCGGGATGGCTCGGGGTGGCCGGGAGGTGCGGTGCGGAGCGATCGGGTTGCTCCGCGTCGCTCAACCAGGCTTCCCCGAGAAGGCTCGGGGCAGCCAGGAGGGGTGGCGTGGAGTGATCGGGTCGCTCCGTGCCACTCAACCAGGCTCCCCAGGGAAGGCTCGGGCAGCCAGGAAGGGCAGCGTGGAGGTAAGATGCCCCCCGCCCCCACCCCACCTGCTTCCGCATATCGCATATTTTCTTGCATCGCGGGTGGGGTGGGTCCCTAACCCGGAGAATCTTGTAAGGGTTGCCAGTAAATTGGTACTCTTGAATGGGGTGCTGATTGGATTCCTGGGTTTGAATCCTATCACATGATCAGGTACATGCCCAGAAACACAACCAGCACCTTGAAAATCAGTAGTAGAGATGGGCACAAAACAAAAAAATCTGTTCCATTATTCATTATTCGTTTCGTTACGTAACGAAACGAATAAAGAAAATTGTGATGAAATTGGAACAAACCGAACAGAACAATGAAAATTAGGTTTGTTATGTTTCGTTTTCGTTAATGGTGACGCGAAATGAACTGAACTGTTTTTAAATGTTAAAAAACGTCCTGAAAAATGAAAACGAACCAAAACGGACCCGCAATGCAAAATGAAAAACCGAAATGTCATTTTTTTCTATTTGTGCCCATCTCTAATCAGTAGATATTTGCCACCAAGGCTTTCTACTTTCTCTTAGTCTAATGTAGGATTCTGTCCAACATATTTTAAACTTTCTCTGCTACTTTACCAACTGTATTACCAATTAGTAAAACTGCTTCAACTTCCTTATTGTAAATGAAACTACGAACTCTCTTCAGAACCTTACAATTTCACATAATACAAAAGCTGCTTCTAGCATGTACTTCATATTTGCATTTATAATACTCTCCCATTCTGTGTTGCAGTGGAAAGAAACTGAAGCTGGAGAGTGTAAAATCAAATTCCTCCTGTTGTATCTGTACAAATATAGAAATGGCTCAGGAATGTATTCAAAGCTTGACCTGGATGGAAATACTGGCTGATTCCCATTTCCCCTGCACTAGAGTTTTCAAAAATCTTAAGTTTCTTCCATATTGAAAGTTAAGAAGTTCATGAATTTAATATCACCCCCC
>JAHTLZ010003542.1:45798793-45825911 GCA_023846285.1 Phrynocephalus versicolor | reverse complement strand
ATCATCATCATCATCATCATCATCATCATCATCATCATCATCATCATCATCATCATCATCATCATCATCATGGTAGTAGCCAGACAGATTTGGTTATAACTAGAGATGGGCTCAAAATGGAAAAAAATAGTGTTTTGTTTCTTTTTGTTTCTTTAGTAGCTTTGTTTGGTTTCATTTGTAATGAAGTTTAAAGTAGTTTTATTATGAAACAAAATGGAATGAAATGAAATGTTATGCTCCCCTGGGTCCTAAAGGACCAAAATGGCAGGGGAGCTTCCTCAAGCTCTTCCGTGTAGGCACCCGAAATTTGGAAAGGTTTGGGGTTCAGGAGGCTGAGTTATGAAGCACCAAAGGAAAAACTCTTTCTATTGGAATTGGAACTTCAGAAGCCAAGCCATGGGTGAGCATAGCGCCACTGCGGCTTGGCTTCCAATACAAATTAGAAAGATTTTTTGTAAAACAATATGCACTCAAAAATACTGATCACAGCCATGTTTCAGCACCAAAGTGGGATCTAGATTGTCCCTTGATACCCAGTAGAATGTTGATACAATTGGAAAAGACTATCTGGTTTCATTCTGGAATTAACCCATAACTGGGATAAATGCCAGCTGTGACAAACACGAGCTTCTGATTTTTCTCTAGAAATGTATAAAGCTCTGTCGGGTTCTTGGAGAAACGATCAGGCATCAGACCCTCTGACTTGACAATATGTCTTTGGTTTAATGTCTTACTATATCCATCCTACTCTCTTTTTCTCTCTTTCACGCATAGTTTTTGCCTGCAAGTCGAAGGACCTCCTGATAGATCTCTTGTACTTATCACAGGTTTAAACATAAAGTTTCTCATAGTACTTTTAGCTTTGCTAGTCCAGCAAGTGGGAGTTATTAATATTCTTTCCAACTAAGTCATTGATAGGGCGGATGACTTATTTGGCTGGTTAGCACAGGATGAAAGAAAGTGTTCAGCTTCTTAGTTAACGTGCTGATATCAAATTACATGGTAGTCTGGTTCTCTATATAGCTGCAAACAAAAGGTAGACCCTACCTAGGTTTCTTCTCATTCATCAATTTCTATTTCCCCATCCTTTCTGCCAAAATGTGTCACAGGCGGGTAAGTTCCCCAGCTTCCATTTCACACTCACTAAGTTTTTGTATATATGATTTTAACATCTAGCAGTTCTTTGGTTTCAGTCCTTGAATTAATTGCCACCTGAAATTAGACAGGGGGAAAATCTTCTTCCTTCAGATCTATGCTCCTGTATTAATACTGGTTACATTCACATCCTTACCAAGAAGACTGTGGATAACTGTGTGCTCTATCGAAGATGCTGATGCAGTAAGAGACCAAAAGCTGGTTTTGATTACGTTCCCTGTAGTACTGGAACTGTGAAGGGTGATCCTGGCGCAGAACAATGGTGGTGCAGGAGGCTTGCAGGCCACACTCAGCTGTGGATTCCTGGGGGGGTGGGGGAGAAGCAGCTACAGAATTTTTCAGCACTCAGGGGTATAAATTGTCTGCAAACTGATATTCTGGAATGGGAAAACGTAAACCAGAATGTGCCAGGGATTGGAACAATTCCCTTGTGAGGAACGTTTGCAATGTCTGGGAGTGAAGTAAGATGTACATGATGGATATTATATTATGAACGGTGTGGAGGAAGGGATATTAGAATGTGTGGTCCTTTGAGAGGGGGACACTTTTGTTTACCACTGCGCATTGGTCAAACCAGACATTTGAACAAAGTATTGTGTAATTTTAGGACAAACTAGACATTAAGGCAATTCATGTTCTCTGTTTATATTGGTGTATTTCCTGATTACAATAGGCTTTCCCAGATATATGTTCCTCAGCATTCCTACCTGCAGATTAAGCCTTCCAATGAACAGTTATAGAACAAAGCATGCTAAATGTGAGGAAACTTACATGCTGCAACAGATTGTTCTGCTATTTTAGGGCACTCCTCCTCTAAAATATGCTAAACGTATTATAGCTTGAACCACAGCATTTAAAAACTCCATCCTAAATAGGAAGATATTTACACATAGTCATTTCTGGTGCTGTTGCATTCTATATTTGGCCAACTGCTGAACCACCACCCAGATCTGGGCTTTTCTGGGGTGACTTCAGGGCAAAGCAGAGAGCTCATAGGTGAGACATTTGGATCAATGTAGCATCCAAAACTTTGGCCTTATATTATTGATTTACTTCTTAACTGTGTTAAATATCATTCTACGAAGACTATGTGTATGTGTGGGTGTACATGTGCATGGATGAATGTCTGCACTCTTGGATGGGTCTTGAGTAGAGATGGCTGTTATGGCACTTTGTTTCAGTTTTTATTTAGGGTTTATTGTTTCGTTTCGTTTCATTTCATACAAAATGATTTTTTTAAAAAATGTTTTTGTTTTGTTTCATTTTTCCTTTTTATTTATTTTTCTTTTTTTACAACTGTTGGGGCCCAGATGGCCAGTCAGCACTTTTTAAAAAAACTTTTTTTTACTAGTGCCAACAAGTAGTGTGTGGGGCCCTACATGCGGGCATGTAGTTGGCCACTGTGGGAAAGAGGATGTAGGACTACATTGTTTTGATCCAACAAGGTGTTTCTTCTGCACTGATGAAATACAAACCAACCATTCTCAGCATGAGAGGCTGACATGAAGCTGGCCTCCTTATCAGGAAAAGCCAGCGAGGTGAAGCTCTTCATATCCAGAGGCTTCATTTGGCGACTGAAAAAGCTTATGTTATACAATTCTCCTTTGCCCGAAAAAGCCTGTGAGGCTACTGTGATTCTTGAATTAAATCTTGTTTAATGAGTTATTATATGAGATATCCTTCTGGTAAAATGCTCAGGGTCAGGTCTGATGTTAAATCAAAATCTTCTATCCTCTTTTTACTGTGTTATCTCTCCAGGCAACACAGGATCTTTCGGTAATGCCAAGACAGGAGTCATGCAAACAAAGTCATGCCACCTCCTGATCAACCAGCTATAAAGCAATAGCAAGTTAATTTGCCAAATGCTGATCAAAGGAAGCTTGTTTTGGAATAAACAGACGGTTTCTCTTCAAGATGCATCACTTTTAGGTACTGAATCATTGTCTCCTGTAGTGAGACAGTTAAACCATTTTCTCTTGATAGTCTCATACTTAATTAGGACAATTGTAAGCACAGTAGATGAAATAATACTGGGGAGGAGGTATGAAGAAACTTTACTCTGGGTTTTATAACAAGAAGGATACACAAGAATGACCTTACTGTTTCATTGGTATTGCCTCTCATTGGCAACAATCACTTCTGGAACAGTAGTTATTAAACCAGATGATGGGAAGATCCAACTAATCTAAGATTTCAAGAAGGTATTCAGTTCAGCCTGCAGTGGTATTGTATTCCCACCTACCTCTTATTGAGTCCCTGCCTGGAACCTTCCTCCCTCAAAATAGAATCAAGGGGGTTAAATTAGAGCTCACTCACCTTTCCTTGGTATTGGCTACCAGTTGGTTATTTGTAATGGAAAGCTGTTGCTTCAGTTATATAGATAATATTTGTCCCAAGGAACAGACAGATTGGGACCACCAATTTGCTAGCTTTAGGTCTATGAAACCTGCAACTAAACACAGCACTGAATAATATTCTAAATGCATACTTCCTAAAATAAAGGCTAAACTAATGCTACTAATGGAGTACTGCGTACAGTTCTGGTCATCATACCTCCAGAAAGATATTATGGAAATGGAAAAAGTGCAGAGGAGGGCAACCAGAATGATTTGAGGACTGGAACACCTTCCTTACCATCTGAGGCTGCAACGGCTGGGCCTTTTCACTCTTGAACGACGGTGTCTAAGAAGTGACATGATGGAAGTTTACAACATCATACACAGTGTGGACAAAGGATCAAGAAAAACTGTTTTCCTTATGGCACAACACTAGAACTAGTGGGTACTCCATGAAACTTTTGGGTGCTAGATCTCAAACAAATAAGAGGAAGTACCTTTTCACCCAGAGGATCACTGGTCTATGGAACTCCCTGCCAGAAGAAGTGGTGGCAGCTGTCAGGCTTGACAGCTTTAAGAAATGATTAGACAAGTTCATGGAGAACAAGGGTATCAATGGCTATCATTATGGATGCATAAGGACAACCTCTGGGTTGGAGAGATAGGCAGGTTATCTCACAATGCCATTAGCAGGGAATCGTAAGGAGGTGAAGATATCTGCTTGGGAATACCCTGAAGCAAATGGTGAGCCACTGTGTGAGACAGAATGCTGGACTGGATGGGCTGTGGCCTATTCCAGCAAGGCTGTTCTTATGTTCTTATGTACTATATTTTGGATCCATCATTAGAAGATAGGACATGTTGGAAAAGACAATAATGCTGGAAAAGAGGGAGGAAACAGAAGAATAGGAGGATCTAACAAAAGACAGATGGTCTCAACAAAGGAAGCCACAGCCTTAAGCAGAACTGCTAATGATAGGACCTGTTGGACATCACTAATTCATATGATCAACCCAGGTTGGAAGTAACTTGACTGTACCCAATAATAACAAACACTATTAGAGATGTAGACCTTAGCAACTATGATTCCAAGTAATCATGGAGCTTGAATGAACAGACAGTCCTTGCCATAGCATGATAAATTAAAGGGTTTTGTTGTGACTTTGTTAATTGGATTTCATTGCCATGCAACAGCTAATCAACTCTGGTAACACCTAAAGGGAAAACCGATCAATTTAGAGGGTCATTTACCAGTAAAACCATTTCCTTATTCAAAAAAAGCAATTATGGTTGGTTTCATAAATCCATGATTGACAGCGGGAGAACCCAGGAGGGCCCCTTCCAGTGGCGAGGCCAGGAGCCTGCTCGGTTCCTCTCCCCAAAAAGGGCCATGTCCGGGCAGGGAAGGCTCCTCTTTCCCTTCAGAAGGGAAACTGGGCTGCAGAGAGGAGGCCCCCCTCACCACCCCCGGCCCACTTAGCAAGGGAAGTGTGTGTGCATGTGTGTTTTGGGGGGGGGGAGACAGTCAAATTTGTGTTAAATTGCTTTTTTCGGGGGTCTTTTTCATCGTCTGGAATGGATTAATCCACTTTCCTATTACTTTCTATGGGAAAAGTTTGTTTGACTTAAGTCATGTTTGACTTAAGTCTTGACCTCTGGAACGGATTAATGACGTAAGTCAAGGTTCCACTGTAAAGAGTTTTGAGCAAAAACTAGGTGTCTGTGTCATTTTCTTAGGCTCTGGAACAGATTAATTGGTTTCCCATTCATTCCTATGGGAAACTGTGTTTCAGATAACAATTTTTTTCAGAGAACAAATTGCCTCGGAGAACGAATTAATTATTCAAGGTACCACTGTGTATATAAAAGCTGACCAGCTTGCCTTTCAGCTGTCAGGGCTTTTTTGTTTTTTTAAAAAAATCCTTATATGTGGGAATGGAGAACACACGTCTGCATTCACATGACTAGGAAAAGAGAAGAGCTGGACGTTCACAGTCACCTGATCTTCCCCGTCATGAGAGAGCAGCCATTAAAAATGCAGAGTAAAATCCAGTTCTTAGTCCCCAAGCAAAACAGGTTCTGCAGCCAGGCACCTAAACCATGTGGTAGACGTGGACTTCTAGCCAAATTATTTTGTGAGTTTGGGCATTTTGTGTGCACAGTATGTGCTCTATGGGACCACAGAATGAATCATCTGAGTTTCCATTATTTAATATTGGGAATTTTGCTTTGATATAGGAGTGGTTTGGTTTACAAGCATTTTTCCATGGATTATGCTCATAAACCAACATATTCCTGTATTTTAAATAAATCAGGCATGTCCAAAGTCAGGCCCGGGGGCCAAATGCAGCCAGTTTAAATTTTTTGAGTGGCCTGCGGCCTCTTCTCCTCACCAGCTCAGCCTGTCATGCATCCCCGCCAGCTGGCCCTTCCCCATACTGGATGGAGGCATCAGCTTATAGTTTTATGTTTTGCCTGCCCTCCCTGCCTCTGTCCACCACCACACAGCCACCTTCCCAGCCTACCCGCCCCCGGCTCCATTGCTGCAGCATCCTCCCTGCCTCCTTGCATGTTGTACTGACTTGTCCAAAGTGCGGTCCAGGGGTCAAATGCGGCTGAATGGTCGGCCCCAACACATTTTCACCTTGCCAAATCTGGCCCTCCTTGCAAAAAGTTTGGACACCCCTGAGATAAATACAAAGCTAAATGAGAATGGAAATATGAATTGTTACAACAAATCTCTTGGGGAAAAAAATACTACTTGGAGTAATTAATGCTTCCTTTTATATGCATCTTCCTTCCCTACCCTTTTCCCCAAAAAGATCTGATATGTGGAAATTCAACATCTTCTGTGTTTGTTTATCCAAGCAGCCAAGGGAACAAACTGCTTGTATTCCCTGACAGCAGTTTCTTCCTCTCAGCATTCCCAACTACTCATGCCTTCTCTTTGACGTGTACTCTTCAGATTTGTTTGGCAACAAATGTCCGCACAACAACTTGTGACTTCCCGGAATCTCTGGGGCATGGCCTTAAATATTATTCATTCTTGCGTTGCAAGGCAAGACAAATCAGAATTTAAATGTGGAGGTAGACAGTGTTCCCCCTTTGTTTCCTGAAATGAAACAAATTTTCCTAACAAATAAAATCACTCCATTATTCCTGCCAAGAAAACTCCATGGACATGGGGTCACAAAGAGTCAGTCACGACTGTAATGATGCAACACACACACACACACACACACACACACACACACACACAATCATCTACATTAATTTTCAGTTGGGGGTTACTGGCTGGTGTCCATTGGCAACGTGGCCAGTTTTATTTGGTATCAGGGTCAAAGATGGAAATTTGTCAAGAGACTATTTCTGAGTATTCTTTGTCTTCGAGAACATCTAATAGGTGACTTATTCAGCGGCTGCATTAAATGACTGTGCTTCACAGAGCAAATCTTTATTTTTCCAAAATTGCAGATGGTGAAATACCAGGAACCATCTTGTGCTCTCTTCACAATGAAACAGTTCTCTGCAGCCCAAAGCCATGTTGTAGATCAACCTACTTTTGCTGGGCTTCCTTGAAGTTCCCTTTAAGTACGTGTAAGTGAGAAGGCCATGTTCTGCTCACAGTACTAGGTATGTCATGCTTCGGACTCCAACTTTCATTCTTCTTTCATTTTTCCAATTGCTACTCCATGATTGTGCTCACTCACTCAGCTGCGCTGTGCCCCATGCTGTTGGCACTGTTGACCACCCACCAGTCTACGTGCCAGCACTGCCCAAGCTATTTGCCCACTTGCAACTGTGACCCACCTTCTGATTCCTCAATGCTGCTGTCATTTCCTGCTGCCATTCCCACTATTCAGGGTTCAAAATGTGTGCCCATGACAGTCATTTCCTAAGACCTAGGCACTGCTGGTTATAGGTGTGAAGTCTCTTTGTTTGGCACAATCACCAGGAAGGTGTCAGAGGATACAGTAAAATCTTCTAAAATGTTTTTTGTGTTTGTGTTTTTTAAAAGAGGAAAATAAGAATTTAATAATATTAATATTGAAATTCAGATATCTGGACTTTTTTAAATTTCCAAATTCCAAATTCTGAAGTACAAATTCAAGTTCTGAATATTGGTGTTACGGGAGAAAACTTTTTTAGATTGCAGCTTTAATAATCCCCTAGTCAGTTTGGCCACCACTGGGATTTGAGGGATTATAATTAAAAAGAAGAGAAAAGGAAAAACTTGTTTAAGATCAGGGGAAATGACATGTGGATAATCGGGGGAAATGACATGTGGATAAACATAGGGGAGACTCCAATGGGTACAGAATGCGGCGGCCAGACTAGTGGTGGGTGCTGAGAAATATGACTCCATCACCCCAGTTCTGGCCAGCTTGCATTAGTTGCCCATGGCTCTCCAGATACGGTTCAAAGTCTTGGTTTTGGTTTTCAAAACCCTCCATGGCTTGGGACCTGAATAACTGGCGCAGCATATCTCTCAGAGATCAACAGAGGCTAGGCCCACTCGAATGTCGCGGGTGCGCTCACTCAGGGTGGCCACCCCTAGGGAGTCGCGGAAGTCTGCAACGCCTTCTTGGTTGTTGGCCCATCATCTACCGAGTGAGTTGCACCTTGCATCATCCCTGCCCACCTTCAAAAAGGCTTTAAAAACTTTGCTTTTTAAGGAGGCTTATGGTGAGCTTATCTCTATTTAATTTTTTTTGTGCCTGCTGCTTCTTGTTGAGGGTTTCCCCTATCTTGCCCTTATTGCTGTCCTTCTACTGATGTTTTTATTACTGTTTTATATGAATTTTTTTTATCTGTAAACTGCCCAGAGTCCCTCTGGGAAATGGTGCGGTATAGAAGTGCAATAAATAAAATAAAGTAAATAAATAAATAAATAGCTTTCTCCCAATGCCATTGCTTTCCCGCAGCATAGGAGCCAATGTGCATCTTCCTGTAGCTGTGTGCCTCTCATCGAGTACTTCTTATGTCACATGGAATCTGTCCCTTAGTTTTGTAATAAGGGTTGGACTGGAGACAGTCCATAGGACAGTGATGGCGAACCTTTTAGAGACTGAGTGCCCAAACTGTAATTCAAAACCCACTAATTTTTTTCCAAAGTGCCAATACAGTAGTTTAACCTATATACATGTGGCTATGAAGGGGCAATGTCAGGTGCCCACAGAAAGGGCTCCGAGTGCCACCTTTGGCACCCGTGCCATAGGTTCAACATCACTGCCATATGATATAACCCTACTCACCAAGAATGTACACCATGACTGGCCTATCTCTCGCTTTACAAGAGAGAAATCAAGTTTTTTAATCTGTTCCATCAATATTCGTCATATCACATCAAATAAATCAAATCACCTTAGAACTGCATTGCTGGGAGGGACCTTATGGATAATCAAGTACTGGTGGTTCTTCTTGAAAGCACAGTGAGGAATTGAACTTGCAACCCTGTGGTTCTCCAGTCATATACCCTGCCTAGACCATAAAGCTATCCAACAAGCGTATATTATTAGCATTTTCCTCTGCATCCACAGAAGAGTTTTCTTAATAAAAATGTAACCGTGTTCCCTGGCTTCCAACGCTTTTATGACTCCTCCCGAAGGCTAGTTTC
Source organism: Phrynocephalus versicolor (assembly GCA_023846285.1). NCBI lineage: Eukaryota > Metazoa > Chordata > Lepidosauria > Squamata > Agamidae > Phrynocephalus > Phrynocephalus versicolor. Next base: position 45,816,803 of record JAHTLZ010003542.1, on the reverse strand, counting down.
TTTTTGTGAGTGTTTGTTGGAGGCCATAGAGGTCAGTGTTATGACATTTTCTGTAACGTTTGTTTCCACAATTACAACGTCTTGATTGGAAGCTTTCACTTTGCAACTATTGCTACAGGGAGAAAAAAAACCCTACATACTCCACAATAAAAGGTCTTGCAGGGGTTTAATTTGTTTTACAAAGTGTTTCTTTCTACACTTTCTTAGGAGAGGCTGAGAGATACATTTTCAAAAGAGCTAGGTTTTAAAAGTAGAGAGCGGACAAGGAGAGCGCTATATTTTTTCATGATAAACAAATGAAATTGGAGAAAGTGAGGGGAAAATTTTCCCATGTCTAAGAAGACTCTATGTGATTACAAAGGCTACCTTTTTAAATAACCAGTTAATAATAAAGTACACACAAGGAATTTTATTCCAAATGTTCTACACTCAAAGTAAATTGTATGAATCATACCACTGAGAAAAACAGCGAAAACAATCTGGAAGTTGAGTCATGGCAACCAGCCTTCTTTTCTTGAGAGATGGAAATATTTTGCTACTTATCAAAGCAGACTGATGGAGCTGCCTGGATGAGTAGCAAAACATGTTGATCTTGCAAGAAAAGAAGTCTGGTTGCCATGATTCATCTACCAGATAACCTTACCTGGATGACTGAGAATCTTCACAGACACAGAGAAAGCAATATTTTACTGTAACAACAAATGTAATGAACAACGTGGTCCCAGTTTCAAGCTTAGAAACCAGATGGTTCTGCTAAAATTACTCTGTAGAATGATGCAATATATTGCCCTGTTAATATTAAGCATGAAATTCCCTCTCTTATTTGACTCTCAACAATTTTAGATTGGTTATTTGTTTTTATGAACAAGGAAGGAGAGGGAGATGCTACAGGAATAGTCTGCCTCAAGAGATGAAATAACTAGATCAGGCATGTCCAAACTTTGGCCCTCTAGATGTTTTGGACCACAACTCCCAGAATTGCAAGTCTGTGTTTCCAATGGCAAAGGATTGTGGGAGTTGTGGTCCAAAACATCTGGAGGGTCAAAGTTTGGACATGCCTGAACTAGATCATCCTTGAGTATGATGAGGTTTGAAATGAGGAGGTTCACCATTTGTTCCACCTCAGTTGGTGACTTGGCCTGGATCCCCCCTGCACTTCTACATCAGGAATAGGCAGCTTCCAAAGGTCTGTGGACCACACATACCAACTTCTGGAACGTTGGGCTGCCCCTGCACTCTTGTTGCCCATTGCTATATTCTTTTTCATACTTCTTTCTCTCCCCCCCCCCATGCTCTTTGAAGGCAAGATATTGGGTTTAAAATTAAAAGGCTATTGTGAGATTGTAAATCAAGCTGCCTAGCAGGCATACAGGAATTTTTCAGTAGTTCAAATAATTAAAATAGGAAATGGATGAGGGAGCCAATTTCCTACATTTATGTACCACATTTTCCCATCTATAAGATGCCCCCATGAATAAGGTGACCCTCACTTTTCCAACCCAAAATTTTGCAACCACACAGTTCTGTCCTTGGCTTCTATGTACAAGTCAATCAATTTTAGACAAAATAAGTGTTATACATGGGTAAATACTTTATGGATGGATGGATGGATGTAGTTTTTTTACCTCGCTGTTTTACCTACCAAAGGTGGCTTAGATCTTTAAAAGAACAATATTTAAAAGGTAAAACCAATACATATGCAAATATTTAAAAAAAATTAAGCAAATTTCATATGGAAAGCAGTATATAAAATCAGTACTAATGCACATGGAAAAACCACAGACCACTGCAATCTACTTTGAAAATGTCTATGTGTTTGATTTTTTGTTCTATGCATTTGATTTTCTGTCATTGGTTCACATATACCAAAACCTGCCTTCCTTTGTGCAATTGCTACATATATGCACTGACACATAAATATGACAGCTCTATCAAGTCCCAAATGTAGTTTTTTTTTTTTAAAGTCAAACAGAAATATCTCCAACAGACAACACCGCTTTTGTGAACAGAATTATCTACAGAGTCCTTTTGCTTTTGCACTTTGAGGGGGCATATGCCTACAGGGACAATTACACAGATTCCAAATTATTGTTTTTCAAGGTTGTTTCTGATAATTGCAATTTACAGATCAGTGCTGTAGTGCAGGGTTGTCCAGCATCGAAGAGCCCACAGGCTCCTTTCCCAAGCACATGCGCTCACACAGTCCTCGCAACTGCTCTGCCCGCCACCCCACCCACCAAGCTCCATGGCACTGGTGGCGGCAGCAGAGGAGTGCCTGATTGCCCTCCAACTACCACCCACCCACCAAGCTCTATGGCACTCGTGTTGGCCATGGTGGAGCGCCAACTCACCCACCCATGACCCACCAAGCTCTGTGGCACTGGCAATGGAGGAGGAAGAGGAGCGCCCACTCACCCCCCCACCAAGCTCCACGGTGCTGGCAGCAGCAGGGGAGAAGCACCCCCAGGTCAGGAGATGGGCGGAGACCTGGCAGGTGACCTTAGCACCCCACAGGCTACCAGTTGCCTGTGGTCAATGCATTGTGCAGGCCTGCTATAGCGTCTAACTGTCATAATTAAAAGACTCCTCCTATCTGTTCCTACATCCTAGCACATAGTTATTCCGTGAATACTCAAACAACCAGTTGAATATGCTGGTTGGGGGATTCTAAGAATCACTAGAGGGGAAAAATAACTTTTTTGTTCTAGAAAATATGTGTCTCTTTGGATGCTATTGTGTATCTGGATCTTCCTCTCAAAGATAATGGCTGGTGCACCAGGAATGAATACATTTCATGCAAAAATTGCTCAGATTTGCATAGCTAAATAAAAAGATTTATAATGAATCTTCATTAATGATAACACCCAGTCTTTCTCTGCTTAGTGAATAAAAGAAGGGAAATAGAGATTTGCCAGATGATTTGGGTGGCTTATACAGTGACAATATGTTTCCATCAATCCAATTTAGTTTCATCTGAAGCCTTATTTCTAGGTCATTACATTCTGATAGGATGGCATTCAAGCAGTCAACAGCAATGTTTGGAAGTGCATTAATAGGCAATTCCATTATTTCTAGACTTTGCAACAAGGAAAATTAATCACTGAGAAGAAAAGTATGGTGGCCTATGTAAAAGACAAAGATAAGTAGGTAGGAAAGAAACCACCATGTTCTTAACCTGTGCCATCAAGTCAATTCTGACTTATGGGGACTGCTTTAAGGGTTTTCCAGGTAGATAATACTCAGAAATGGTTCACCATTCTCTTCTGGGATTTTCCTGAGACTGTGTATGTTGTCCAAGGTCACACACAGAGTGGGTCTTCTCACAGGAGGCATAGTAGGGAATCAAATTCCCCACCTCTGGCTTCACAGTCACATACTTAAACTACTGAGCTATCCAGACAGCTTATCAATCACACACAATCAGTTCAATTCTGGACCCCTTTCAAGGTTTTCTAGGTTGAGAAGACTCAGTAGTGGGACTGTGCCACTTAACCAAACCTACAAGCAGTGATGACGAACCTTTTAGAGACTTGAGTGCCCAAACTGTGATTCAAAACCCACTAATTTTTCTCAAAGTGCCAATACAGCAATTTAACCTGAGTACAGGTGGGTGTGAAGGGGTGGTGTCGGGTGCCCACAGAAAGGTCTCTGAGTGCCACCTTTGGCACCCATGCCATAGGTTCACCAACACTGCCTACAAGAGCTGATTCTGCTTTGCAGGAGATAAACTCCCAGACTTGGGGTGCACAGTCAGATACTTTAACCACTTGGCTATCTACCAAACTCTGATGTTCTCCATTATTATACTCTTTTCAGAACTGGAAAAAGATATAGGTAGTTTACCCAAATGTACAATTAAATAACTGAGAGTGATAAAAGGGAAGGGGTGGGTGGAGAATTCATACAGGCATATTTCCTCATATTATAAACTGTTTTTCATTACTGTCTCTCTGTGCACCATCATGTGCACAGAAGTATATAATTTGTTGTCTTTCGTGGATGAATGACGTAATACAAGCAATCATGTAATTTTGCAATAATCTCAGATGACATGGCAGCAGGGCACATTAAGATCATCTGGACAGAGTCCCTGTTCTTGTGAGAGAGCATCAGGGAAAGGCCACATGTGGCACACACATCCAGCCATCCTAGCTTAACATTGTTGTCCACCACCTGTCCAGAGACCTCCCTTGATTTAGGTATGGTGAAGGTCCAACCATCACTGGTTTACTGGACTTATTAGTTGGTTTCATCTCTACTGTTGACTTGTTTTGTGTCTAATTTCAATGATAAGGCATTTCAGCTAAAGAGCACCAAACTGTGAAATGAGTAAAAACTTGACATTGTTTACTATAGTATGGTGCTTAATTCTTATAAACAGTCACTTGGATCATCAAACTGTTTGGACAGTTCAGAACCCAAGAGAATGCAGGACTGTATGTATAGAAATATGTCCTTAACATAAAAAAGAATTTTCTTCACAAACACAATACCCCCTCCAGATTCTGAATATAATATGAGATATTGTGCCTCTGTATCCACAATTCAAAGCTCCAGGAAATGACCCAATATTGCTGCACAATATGGTAGCTATGTTGCCAGCAAGAAAAATGACGCTAAGCATTGCACAACAAAGGGCAGCCTGGATGTTGATATTACCAGTGGTGGCAATCAAGATGGTATATACAGCAGCCATTCTCTAGAGGGGCCCTATGGTCACCTGGGAGGCCATGGCAAATATATGGAAAGCCACCAACTGAAAAATGTGAAAAGGAGATTTTCTATATACCTGTTTTTGTTGACAGATGGGTCCCTGGAACCGGAGAACAGCTTCTAAAAGGACTGTGACCCCCCCAAAAAAAGTTTGAGAATGTCTGGTCTATAGGATACCCTCTTGTGCTCACTGCTATTCAAAAAGTGATCCCAGCAAGGGGAGGGGGAATCAAACTGACTCTTTTTAAAAAACAGTTAACTTTTTTTGTGCCAAAACACAAAGCAATTGTCAGGAGTATCTTTTGACAAATATGAATGGTAGTGGGCACAAGTAGGTATAACTTAGAGCATATTGACTGCTTGTCTAACAGGACACAGAATCCTTTTGCCAGCAACAATATATTGTGGGCTAGGAAGGAGTTAAAAGGGTCTCTAATTGAGTCAGCTAATTGAGTCCTAACAAACAGGGTCTTTCCCCTTTGAGGACTGATGTCAGGAGCCTGGTTTCAGAAATGTTTACTGGAAGCATTAAGCATTTCAAACACAACTAGTCTGTGCTTTAGTAATACTGAAATATTTGAATATGCCTTTCAAAACTGTATGCTAATTCCCTGGAGATACATGACAAAATGTCCTTTCTGGAGGATTGTCACTCTGTTTCTTTATTTAAAGCAAGCCTCTTTTTTTTTAAATTCTTCAAACAAAACCTGTTGTTGCTGTTTACCATTTATGTGAGTTTTCCTTTCCTTCCAAACTTCTCCCTTTCCAGACCACAAAATTACAACCATTTTTGGAATAGTCTTGGAGATAAGTCTATTCCAAGCATGCTCAGTTTATAAGAAAATTGTGGTTTACCCTTTTAAAAGACCTTTTGGTGGATTAATGTTTCAGCCCCTGCAGCCTGGATTCCTTCTAAATTGAAAAAAGTGGGTGGTGCCAAAATCCTTCTTTTTAAGACATGCAAAACTGGTCTCTCCAATTTATTTGATCTGTGTGAAACCTGGGGTGTTTAAAAGTCACTTTTTACATGGGGATGTAAGACAGCTTTACTTTTAATAATCACACCACAAAGCCCTTTGCTCAAACTTCCCCAAATTTGGCATAGAATAAGAGCAAACTGTCTTCTTTCTTTCTTTCTTTCTTTCTTTCTTTCTTTCTTTCTTTCTTTCTTTCTTTCTTTCTTTCTTTCTTTCTTTCTTTCTTTCTTTCTTTTTGGTTGGATTGTTCTTATTTTCTGCCTTGTTAAATGTTATTTTGTGCTGGCAGGGCAAAAAAAAATATGCTCTGCCAGCACAATAACACCAGTGCACTCTCATACAGTGATAAACATTCCAGTGTATTATTCCTCGCCACCCCACCTGTCTTTTAAAGTAGTATGACTCAAGAACAAATTGACTCCTGCATTTTCTGTGTATGTGGACCATTCCCCTAGGCTTTCTGTATTTATGGAACAAGGATAAAAATCATGCTGCTGGGTAAGATCAGGTGTCAGAAGAGCCAATTTATGCCTGATCCAAATCCTTCCAACCCAGGGACACTGCTGCTATCCCAGCACAAAGTAGGCTAAGTTATAGATAGTCTTGAATACATTTCAGTATCCCTAGATACTGACCTGGTTTGTCCTCGTGCTTTAAGTGAGGAAGCACAAAACATTTTCATGGCAAGATATGCAGTTTTTTAAGCCAACCTTAGAGAAAATCTGTACATTTGCAAGTCTGATTTTTATGCAGGGGGGGGGGGAATGTACTAAAACAAAAGCTGAGAGAAGTACTTCCTTGTTGCATGGGTATTAAAAATAGAAACACTGACTTTTTATTTTTTATTTGTTTTGGGTTTTTTTGCCTTTGAGAGCAACTGGTTGTTTTTAAAATAGTGATAAAATTAACCAAACCCCATTCAAGGAGTATCCAAAAATAAAGGCCACTGAACCAGTCTGTTTTTAAGAAATTGTCTTTTTCAAAACATTAATGGTTCTTAATTGCTGGTGGAGGAGCAAATCACTCTCAAATACTTTGCACAGTGAACGGGATAGTATGCAACAGGATATTGTTCCCGTTCTCACCCAGCCAGTCTGAGGAAAACAGCTAAGCTCAGGAGGAACAGAGGAGTCTGAGGAGGTATGGCTGACAAAGTCACATTGTCTGCTTCTCGAGGCCTTTGACCTAGTGAGTCATGGCTCCACCATATCATGATTTTGAACCCTAGCAATCACATTGTCTCTGTTGCACCTTCACACCGAGCCTTACTTGAACACATCATTTTTTTTTAATTGCGCTGTTTTCTTTTCCTGAGTGGGAAAGGCCATGTCACGCTGTTCCCATGGCTCTTTGCGAGGTTTCTTGGGCTCAACTTATGAGCCTGAAACACACAATGTGTTATCTAATCTCTCCATATTTAAAGGTGGCTGATTCATTCTGGAATCTCTCCGTGTGATGTCTGGTTGCCAGCTGCGTCACCTGCCCCGACTCCATAGCTTGAGGTGTTCTGATCTCTGCATGATCATCAGGAAAATGCATTTTGATGGAACGGGAACTGATGAAACACTTGGCACACACATGCTGAGTTCAAAGTGGCAGGTTTCACTGGGGGAAAGCCCATCCTGCAAGTGGGCTTTGACTGAATTTCAAATGATTTGGAAGTCAGTGAACCAGGAGGTAGTTGTTGAAAGGCATATATTTTCTACCCACTAGTGAGCAAGCGTCAATGCTCCTAGAAACCAAGGGAAATGCTCAGGAAACCACTTGACTGTTCCATAGCGGGACAAGACAAAGCCTGTGGAAAGCAACCTGATCTTTGGTGTTGTTTTCCCCATACCCCAGAAGCATGAAAGTATAAAAGCAGTTTACTTTGTGATTTACTTGAAAGGCTTCACATGGGAAAATGTCCCCGCTGCTGTGCTAGAACCACTTGGCTGAATCGGAATTTTCCACAAATGGTACGGGAGCAGATGAGTGTCCTCTGTTTCAGCAGATGTTGGCCGGTGATATCCCACATCCCAGCAATTGCAATGTCGAATGAGACAAAGTCTTATTTATTTATATTATTTTATTTATTTGATTTATATACCGTCCATCTGGCAGAAAGCCACTGTTCCTACCATGAAAGAGGCAAAAAGCCCAGTTTTGCTGAGAAGAGCACGGACACGTCAAGAGGTCTTTTGGAAGTGAGATTGATACAGATGCCTATGTTTATCAGGAAGGGTGAGTTCATTGACTGTGGCAGCAGAGCGTAAGGACATAATGCCTGGCAGGTACATCAGAACAAAATAGCATCTCACAGTTGGGAGAAGACGTGCTGCACAATATCTCTGTAGGTTATTGGACTTAGCAGGCCAATAACCTACAGAGGGGGAATAAATCGTCCTGTTTCTATTGCAATGCGTGTTTTTCTTAACTTGCGTCTACGCAGATAGGTTAACATGGCTTCAAGAATCCCCCAAGCAGCTGGAGGCATTGAGAGCTATGATCTGGGGGGCAGGGAGGACCTTTTCCTGGCTCAGGAATGGAAACTCTTCATTCTTAGCTCTGTTTTTAAGCCATGAAGCAGGCATCTCATCAGAGACTTTGTCCCCACTTCACTTCACTCTTTTTAGTGAAGTGAAAAAACTCCCAGAATTCTGAGCCTAGATTGCCAATGACAAAGGACTGTGGGAGCTGTGCTCCAAAACATCTGGAGTGGTGAAGGTTTGCTACCACTTCTTAGAGAGCCTGGAAGGTTGTTTTAAAGAGGAATTGATAGGATGTCACACTGAAGGCATCCATAAGTGAACAGGGAGGGGATAATGTTTTCGGTCCCAGTGTATCTTTGTTGTTGTTGCCTTATCACTAAATAACTATGGATGGCCCCAGCATGGCATTATATTAATTTGTCTTTAAAACAACCCTCCAAGGTTCTGCCTTAACGTAGCACTAGCATGTTGCTGGCTGTCAACGATCTGACCAGATAGCCGTCTCATGGCATCAGTGCTAACAATTCTACTTGCACAGACCTGGATTCTACCCTATGCTGGAATACTTGGGTCTAGAAAGGAGGCAGGGCTTGGCTCAAACTATAGTAGTGGTTCCCAACCTTGGGTCCCCAGATGTTCTTGGGCTGTGCCTACAACTCCCAGAAATCCTACCCGGCACAGCTAGTGGCAAACAGTTATCATAGTCCAAGAACATCTGGTGACCCCCCAAGGTTGTAAACCACTGGACTGGACAATATGTTGTGCATGTTTTTAGAAGAGGTACAGCATTTTCTAAAACAGATGAAAGGTATCTGCTTTGTCATAGCAAATAACTTTTTTGGTGGTAAATCTTTTTTTAATGGAGCTTCACAAATTCAAAACAGTGCCATGGCCTGAGACAGTTCACCATTTGGCTTGATGAGGAAAGTCAGAAGACAACAACCATTTGAGAAACAACTCATATCCTTGTTTTTGTGACCTTACCGGCAAGCAGTGCCTCATTTCAGATTTGACACTGACAGACATATTTTCTTTTTAAATAATGTGCTAATGCATGCTAAAAGCTCTCTGGCAGGATCAACACAAACCAATCCCTATGCCTTGCAAACTGTTTCATTCCAATTCTCATTCAAATAGATGAAACTAGTCGGATGGTTTGGCCTGTTCCTTCTGTTGCCTTTCATTCAGAAACTCCTCCCTCAGCTGCTTTGCAACTTTCTTCCCTCCCCCCACCACATTATTTCCCCTGAATAAACTCTGAAGGAAGACATTTTAAGATCTTCCACTTCTTCCACTATTGGACAAGACCAAAATGTTCTGAGTCCTGGAAGAACTTCTTATCTTTTGTTCTTCATTGGAGGCTCATGTGACCTTCTGTTTTTAATTTTGCTTTGTAATAGTCACAAAAGTCACATGTGATCTTCTGTTTTTAATTTTGCTTTGTAATAGTGACAAAAGTGGGTTAATACTAAGCAGCAATCCAGGAGAAGTGTGACTCATTTATGGAACTGGGGAGATAAAATAACAAATATGCCCCCAACCTTCCTTTCAGAGTCTTGATATCTAAAATAAGAAAAACTGATTATATTTGATAGAGATATTGTGACAAATCAGACATGTTCTAGAAAAGAAACTTATATAAGTGACGCTTTGGGAAGTTCCTGTTATGTGTGTGTGTTGTGTCGTTACAGTCGTGACCAACTCTTCGTGACTCCATGTCCATGGAGTTTTCTTGGCAGGAATACTGTAGTGGCTTGCCAGCTCCTACTCCAGGTGCCTACAGCACCTGGTATTCCCTGGTGGACTCCCATCCAAATACTAACCAGGGCCAACCCTGCTTAGCTTCCAAAATCAGGTGAGATCAGATGGACTCTCCCAAATTATGTGGCTACTTGCAATCCAAAGAGTAACTATAATCCAAAAGAAATGGATCTGGACCAAATCCCTTCTAGAATGTCTTAATAAACGGCTGTGTGTGACTCATTGTTTTAAATCAGTTGAAATAGAATGGAAGTGGACTTTCTTTGCCACTAGCGTTAGGGTGACAGATCGAACACATAGAGCTGTCTTAAGGTGACACCATGATGGTAATGGCAGAACATGTGGAAGCAAGAAAAACTGAAGAGTGTAGGAAGGCTTTTCAAAGCCATGCTCACAATCCTGTGTCTTCTAGGGAGATCTGGGCCTATCTCTCTCATTGTGCCTGTCTGAACCTTCCAGCATATCATGCCAGCCAATGTTCCAAAGCTCCAAGACAGTCTAACAAGACTAAGGAGAAAGTGTCTTTGTTACTTATCTACCTCCTGGGAGTATTTCCTCCGCCCCCCCCCCAGTGGTGGCTCCTCAGTCTCCCTCCACTTGCTTGTATGGGAATGGTATGTATGCATATGTTTTGTTGTTCTGTCATTACAGTCGTGACCGACTGTTCGTGATCCCATGTCCATGGAGTTTTTTTGGCAGGAATACTGGAGTGGCTTGCCAGTTATTTAGATGCCCAGTTACCAGGCACCTGGTGGTCACTGATGGTCACCCATCCAAGTACTAGCCGGGCCTGACCCTGCTTAGTTTCTGAAATCAGGCGAGACACGATGTGCTTAGGGCATCTAGGCAGCTATGCATATGTTTTAGGGAAGGTCTTTTCCTTGAACCCTCTCAGCCAAGTGATTTTGCTTCCTTTGAGCTTATATTTCCCCACATGTGTTCTACTTCATTGTGGATCTGTGCTTATGTGAATTCTTTTGTGTTTAACAAAATGCCCTTCATGCATAGTTCCTTGTGAGTGTGTGATATGCTCAGCCCAATCTATGCCAAGGCACAGCCTATTGGCAAACTTCAAAGATCCCTTATGGGTGTGTCTCTGAGCATATATGAGTGCACACATGGATTCTGAAGAGCATTCCTGGTAGCAGAGGCAAATAAACCCAATGGTATTTTTTAAAAAGAATCCAATGCTCTCCTTCAGGCATGACCAAACTTCGGCCTTCCAGATGTTTTGGACCACAACTCCCACAGTCCTTTGCCATTGGAAATATAGGCTTAGAATTCTGGAGTTGTGGTCCAAAACATCAGGAGGGCCGAAGTTTGGACATGCCTGCTCTATTTCTTCAAGCACTCCAAAGCAAGTTCAGAGGGCTTGCTCCCAAGAAAAGATGCCTCTGACTGCAGCCTCAGGAAGGCTTAGCCTTACCACCTGTCAGAACCGATGACGTAAGATGACCATGACAGAAACCGAAGTCTAAATGAAATAATATTAAATTAAAACCAGATAAATTCCAGAGCCTCAGATGTACTTGGAAACCTTAAGGGCCTTCACCTTGAAGACTCCGAAAGATGACAAACAATTTTCCATTAACACCATTTTGTTTTTCCCCCAGCCAGGGAGGCACTGTAATCCCCCATGGCCAGCCCTGTGAATTTCTACCTGATGGCGTGACAGCTGATGATTAACGGTATCTAAGGCCTCACTGAACCAGCAGTTGAGGCTTTCTAAGCAACAGCTGGGTCCACTGCTTAGGCCCTTTGCAAATTTGCATCAGATAAGCAAACCTGCGCTCCATGCCAAGGAGAAGCAGTTTGGTCTTCCCGTATAGTTTTCCTGGAATTCCAGCTGAAGCCGCTGCAAAGTCATACCTGAGCCAGATGAGGGGCATCAGGGGCAAAAGCTTTGGCATTCTATGTGTAGCATGCCACCAGGTGGGAACTGTGACCCATGATAGAGATAATCTTTTCCTGGGCGACAGCATACATCATTTTAGACAGGAGTTGCACACACACTGGCAAAAGTGGGAAATGTAATGTTTTTCAGCACACTAGCTCACTGAACACCTGGCCATTTTAGCCAATGATGATTCTGGCTAAGGTATTCTGAGTTCTGTTGTCCAATAAAGCAATGTTTAGAGGATATGTGCATTTTTTTTCTCCTAATGAGAGAAATGTCAATTTAGAGTGATGCACTAGGATAGGAAATGTAAACCAGGAACCTTGTGGCGGAGTGAATAAAACGGGCTACTGCAGTCAAGGCTCTGCTCACAGCCTGAGTTTGACCCTTGGGTAGCTGATTTGAGGTTGACTCAGCCTTCCCTCCTTCTGAGGATGTTAAATTGAGTACCCAGCTCTCTGGTTGGAAGTGGGAGCAATGCATAGCCTGCATAATTAAACTGTAAACTGCCCAGAGAGAGCTTTATGTACTTAGAGGGGTCATATAAGCAAGCATTACTATTTGCTTTGCTTAACTACCTCCTTCCCTAAGAGCCTGCTCTGGATCACTCCTCATCCCCAATTTTTTGGAAGCTTTACAGTTTCATAAGTTTAAAGAGGCAGGAGACGAGATAACAGACATTATGAAGGTAATGGCAGAAGCATTATCTTGGCTGAAGACCAACCATACACTCTTTTGGCCTGAATACAGTACCCCCCATCTATCGTGGGGGTTAGGGACCAACCTGACCCCTGATAATTGAAAATCCATGATATACATATGCAGGTCGGGTCGGGCCTGGTGTGCGTGTGTGATGTTTAAAATGTCTTTAAGCAATGGAGCCAGCTTGGCTCTGTTGCTTAAAGACATTTTAAACATCACACACTGCTTCTTCCCATCCTCCCAGAGGCTTCTCCATAGAGGCAAGACCCAGGCTCCAGTTGATTGTCTCTGGGGTAGGGGAGAAAAACCTTTTGTATCCCCACCCTAGCACCAATCAGCTGGAGCCTGGGGCTTGGGGAAGGGGGGAAGGTTTAAAAAGCCCCAACTTTTAAAACCTTTCCATCCTCCCTCAAGCCCTTTTTGGGTACTGTGGTCCTGCAATATAGTGGGACCACAGTGTATGAACCGTGAAAGGGCAGGGTATCACTGTACATACAATAGAACCCCAGTATCTGCTGGGGATTGGTTCCAGCCAGGCCTTCCCATAGATATTGAAAACAGTGGATAAGAGAGAACACCAAAGAACCCTCCAAAACTGCTGTTTTGTGACAGTAGTTTGTTTTACGGCTGCTGTTTTACTACAGTAGCTTGCTTTACAGCTGCTGTTTGTGACAGTAGCTTGCTTTGCTGCTGCTGAATTGTTTATGTAGTTTTTTTCCTCTGCCAGCCATGGATAAGTGAATCAGTGGTTAATGAATCAGTGGATATGGGGGTCCTAATGTATTTGTGTGTTTGCTTCAAACACAAGGCAAGCAGTCCCAGGTGTGAGCCATTAGGAGATGAGTATGTTTATGATTCTTTTTTCTCCGTTAAAGATGTGCAGCTTAGACTAAGAAGTGTTAAGAGTCTCCCCCAGGGTCTCCCTTTTTCAGAGGAAGAGGAGAGAAAAGTCTTACCTCTTCTACATGCAGATGCTGAATATCCACCTTGTTAACTGCCATGGCTTTTCCTCAAACAATATTGGAGATCATTCAAGTTTGGTAAGGAGCGGAAAGTTTTCTGTTTCAAATCTTTTCCCCCTCTCCTATCCATTCTGCATTCCACTATGAAACCCAGGTTTCCTTTGGAAAATGGAATGATAAAATAATTTGTACCTATTCTGTGAGAAATAGGCTTTAAAAATAAGTTTGTCTGAAGTATCTGAAAGATTAACTCGTGTTGTCGGGCAGGAAAGAAATTTTACAGCTTAGGCTCATAAAGATATCTAACACCGTGGAAGGTGCCACAGGACTCTTTGATTCAATGAGATTTGATGAAGACAGAAAGAGTGAGAACAGAGCCTGCTCACTTCATCACTCTCATAACATGCGAATAAGGCTAAAGGCTTATGTGAAATGATGAGAATTGTCAAAAAGAGCCTTGTGTGCGTACCAGGAGAAAGCATATCATGCTATGCAATGACAGCTGGTATATCAGGGCCAGTTGCCAGGCATGGGTACAGTAACGAAAGCAGTATACTCAAGCCTATAATTTCAAGCAACTGTAAAGAATTGATTCTTTCTCCTACAAATGTCTCAGAGTGAGCTATTGAGATTAGTGTCAGGACTTGAGGACTTCTCTATTTTCTTTCTAAAATTAATTCACAGTCCATTCCATTACTGAATTTCTCTACACCTTTTGTAAGAAATTCTGATGAATATATAGGACAGTTTTCTGCCTTCTGCTTTTAGTGCTCTCTAAAGTCACACAGACTTTTAAAATGCCTCCAAATTGGGGGGAAATATGAAACCAATACTGCCTAGAAGTCTGTTTATAGGTGTTTTGGGGGAGGGGTGGAGTGGGGGAAACCTGGTGGTTAATCTTGGCAGGGAAAGGGGCTTTGTTAACTGATAAAGAGATTTATGGCCACTCCTGGGACTTCCATATTCAAGTCAAAAATGTGAACAATGGCCTCAGAGCAATATAATACTGCAACACTCTTAAGTAATTTGAGTCTGTGGTCCATCCCAATGTGCATTGTTCAGGACTGCAGTTTTTATGCTCCTCTGTTGCGTTACGGATCACACGGACACAGCGTTTCGGGGTGCCATCATCTGGTGTTCAGGCAGCATTCCTCCATGGATGTCTGGGTGTGTGTATAAATGTGTGGAGGCATGCGTGTATGTGAGTGTGGGCTGCGTGTGTGGAAGTGTGTGATCATGATTCTTCTTTCTCTTAACTTTGCACTCTACAAACACAAGATGTCAAACTTCAGCACTCCCCTGCCCAATAGAAAAGAGCTGGGGACCATATAGACAGCTTTGGGTACCTCTGGCAGTTCTCACAGCTGAACCCTGCTTGTTCTTGTCATGTGCCACCAAGTTAGGGTGAATAATGAATAATCTCCAAAGTCTCCTGTCCTCAACAGGCCTTCTTACCTCTGGTTAACTCAAGCCTCTGGCTTCCTTTAAGTGAGTCAGTCCATCCTCATATTTGGTATTCCTCTTTCCTTGCTCCCTTCAGCGTTTCATTTTTCTGGTGGTCCAGTTTATTAACAAAGCCCTTCTCCAGTACTGTTTTTCAAATACTGTATTGTCCTTGTTTTACTGTGATTAAACAGCATTCATAAAAAGGAGTAAAAATGCTGTTCTCTATAAAAATACCTCACCAAAGTAACACAAAAACACTCAATAGCCCAAATGATCATAGGGCAAAGCCTTGTTCAAATCTAGAAATTTGACTATCCTTAAAACATGCTTGAAATGATTCCTCAGAAACCTCAGAGACGACAACAGAACTTGCTGTTTGTCAGATTTATGAGGGAATACAAGCCAAAAAGCATGCCTTTCTGGTGAAGAAATTTCTTAATACTACTTGTTGTTGCCTCATTCCCCTTTTACATGACCCCTAAAATCCGCTGCAAAACACTTGCAGATCCAGAGCATAAAATTGTTTCAGTGGACTTTTTAAAAAAATAAAGTACACCCATGCCCACTTAAGTGCGCCCCAGCACACTTTACAAGTACCTGGTCTCCGGAGGTAAAACATTTTCTGATGCAGATTGTAAAGCTGTGAATGCTGGGCTCTCCTCGCCTTCTGTTTGTTTTTGTTGTCCCCGCTGCCCCTTTAACAGACAGGAATCCCTACGGGACTGCTCCGATGACAGACAGAGGTGAGTGAAGGTGAGCCTACATTTTTTTCTCCCTTTTTTTCTTCCTCCCCCCACTGCAGACAGAAGCAACAGAGTGCAGAAGGGTGGGAACACAGGAAGAGGAACGAAACCCACATGATATCTGGCTGGGGGGATCCGAATTTAAGCTACCAGCAGATCTTAGGGGTCGTGTAAAAGGGACAGCACTTACCTATAGGGCTCAGGTATGGTTGGAAGCTGGTGGTGCAATTGCTGATTCCCATGTCTCCTTGCTGCTGCTCTTGGTGAAATGTCCAACCTCATGTGCCCAGACAACTGGGTGCCTACAGGGGAGGATGAGGAGAGACTGAGAGTGCTAGCTAGGGCTTCCTGGTTCATTTCTTTGTGGCTTCCTCAGCTTCAGATTTAGGCAATGGTGAAACTAGAGGAGAGGACAGAGGTGGTGGCAAGCTCCATCTGTTCTTGTTCTCTGGAATAAGCAATTCTCTAGTAAAGCTTTCTTGTCAATGGAGAGGACTGACAGATGACTCTAACCATCAGCTTCTGTAGAAGCTAACACCCATCATTGCCCTTTTAGGATAAGGATGGTTGTGGTTGTAACAGCAATAGGGAATAGTGGGTAGAGTCTGCAAATGTGTTCAGATGGAGATAAAATGTTCAGGCCAACTTTATCCAGCTGCTGGCTTGGATAAATCACCATAGATATTATCAGGTGCACATTGAGATTTATAACTCAGTGAACAGCTGATAATGTCTACTATGATTTCTTAACCTGGGACAATTTGGCTCAAAAAGTCATACCATTTGTTATACCACTGCAAAAGTTCTACTACTACAATTCCTATATAAACAAAGCTAGCAAGAATGGCTGGAGAAATCTGAGACTGTTGTCCAAAAAAATGAACTTTTCCATGCTTTGCTAGCTTTTATACCATTTCCCCTCAAAAGCATGCAAGGTGGTCTACCCTCCCTGCCAAGGTTTTGTTGCAGAGTTTTGGGTTTCTGGTAGAATGCAAAGACAGGCTCACAGAGAAGAAGAGTTTATACGTCTCCAGAAAGCCCATTTCTTTCTAATTAACTAGCACTGAAGGTCTCAATGACTTTCCAGGAGAAAGAATAAAAATATTTACAAACATGAACTAACCAATAGCAACCAAACAAATAGAATGACTGACTTCCAAGGGATTAAAGAGTGAGGAGAAAAGAGAGGCAGGGCTTTCTTTGAATACAGAGGCAGCAAATAATGATTGGTTAGGGCTAGATTGATTGACAGTCACCCCAGCCCATAATGGCCCCTCCCAGCCACTCCAACCACAGGCAGCATGTGAGATTACAAATGAAGCTTCCACAGTTTCACCCTAAAAAAAATTCATGTGGCGCACAAATGATACAGTGACCCCCCGCCTAACCCACAGGGGTTAGGGATCTGACCCAACCCACGATAATTGAAAATCCGTAATATGCAGATGCAGGTTGGGTTGGGCCTGGGGGGCCTAACTGGGGGCTCTTGTACTTACCCCCAGCCCTTGGAGGCCTCAGAAATGATTTGTTGTGACCCAGAAATGACTTCCGGTTTGCATGGAGGCCCATTCGGGGCAGCCCCAGTCCAGGGGTAAGTATGGGAGGTCTGAAACAGGCCTTTGCCCTTTACCTGGGGGGGGGGCATTTTTCATATACTGTGGTCCTGCAGTACAGCGGGGCCGCAGTATATGAACTGTGAAAGGGTGGGGCACCACTTTAAATACTGGTGGCCCCGCCGTGCCCTAATGAAGATTGAAGAGTCTCTGTTGGGGATTTGAACCTAGGTTGCTGCAATGGCATCTGGCCATTCTAACAGCTACATTCCAATAACTTTTGAGCAGGAATGTGAAAGCCATGGATTTCTGAAGACTTGGAAATCTTAATGTGAGTTTGTAAGAGCTGCTGCCTCTTTTTAAATCCCACAACAAGATCCGGAAAGT
Source organism: Phrynocephalus versicolor (assembly GCA_023846285.1). Classification (NCBI taxonomy): domain Eukaryota; kingdom Metazoa; phylum Chordata; class Lepidosauria; order Squamata; family Agamidae; genus Phrynocephalus; species Phrynocephalus versicolor. The sequence continues at coordinate 45,799,191 of JAHTLZ010003542.1, read as the reverse complement.
TGGGCAAGGGACTGGCAGCTGGCCATACAAACAACAGCTTTCAGTTCGGTTGGAGTTGGCGGTATTGTCACAGCAGGGGACTTCCCAGGACTGAAGAGGGGGAGGGATAGTTTCCAAATCTGCACAACCCATGCCAAGTGCTTTGCCAAGGAAGTGTGCCCTCTCGGAGGTGGCAGCAGAGCCACTTCACTCCTTCCCTACTGAGCCATATGCTTGCTGAAATATTTGGACAGTGGTAAAGGTATCATGATGTATCAAGCCTTGGAAGAGCTGGGTAAGCAACATTATTATTATTATCATCAAATTATCACACAGCAAATGTGTGATAATGTGTAAAATTAATAATAATCTTTATTATTATTATTATTATTATTATTATTATTATTATTATTATTATT
>JAHTLZ010003542.1:45772832-45795318 GCA_023846285.1 Phrynocephalus versicolor | reverse complement strand
GGCTCTTTGGCCGTGTTCTGGCCAAACAGCCCGAAAAACTCACAACAGCTATTTGGAAAACTTGCTAGCTACACTATACATCCCAGAATTCCCATGCCAGCATGTCCAGTGGTCATTCTGCCTAGTGGATTCTGGGAGTTTTGGCACAAAAGTGTAATTTCCTACAGTCTACATCAGCTTGTTACTGATATTTCCAAGTTTCACCTGAATCTACAACATTCCTTGATTTAGCAGATATATTAGTAATTGAACTACATTTGTTATTCTCTCTCTCTCTCTCTCTCTCTCTCGTGTTTTGGTTAATTGTTATCAGAACATACATTTCTCCAAGGTCAACCTTGCAGGAATCTTTTCCCCCTGAGCCACCTAAATTTTGTATACTCCAGAAGAAAAATCTGCATAGATTTTAAACTATGATGCAATGTGACTTCAGATAAAAGAAAAAATCACAGCAGTTGCAATCCATGATGCAGAACAAGTTGAGTGAAATGTACATGCATACCACAGTATGCCAAAGAGGCACGTTTATGTTTTTCAAGAGATTACAGTATTAACGGAACTGGCAGGAGTTTGGACAAGCAGACAGATTTTCTGTGAAAAAGCACATTCAATGCAATCAGTCAAACACACTTCCATTCCTTGAAAGAAGTATGAAATATAAAGTATTATAATACTAATATAAAACTCTGAAGCGAAGCTTCTGGAAGCTTGTGATTACTGGCAGTACAGTATATCCTTCTATTTATGTATTATTAACATGCAGCCGGGATGCACTTGAGTGCTTTCTTAGGGAGCTTTTGTAGGAGAGGAGAATACAGTATGCATTTCTTGTGGCGAGCAACCAAGCCATGGTATTCCATAAAAACACAATTTTCGTGCACCTAAGGGTGTGATCAGATGGTTGCAAAAATGTATGCTTGATTGACTGGCTGGAAAGGGTCTCTTTAATGGTTGCAGTCTCCTTTTAAATGACCCTTCCATCTGCGGAGCAACTACTCTATCCTGTCCCCCTGAAAGCAGAAGCCCTACAGCTGAGAAAAAAGGTCTAGCTTGGAGGTGGATGAGGCCTGGGCCAGAGGGCATTTCCCCATGTGCTGTGTTGTACTGTTGCTTGGGAAAAGATTGCACTGGACAGCTCCACTAGTGGTCTAGATTGTGGTCTCTTTCTTCATGTGACTGAACTATTCTCTGTTCTCTTCAGTCAGGAACAGCTTCCTGGGCATACAGGTGTGTTCCTTCAGAAAACCACAGAGCTTCACATCCTATGCGTAGATTATTTATTATGTGTTATTTATATAAAAAAAGGCAGGATTCTTTGAAAAGGCAATAATGCTGGGGAAAGTTGAAGTCAGCAGAAAAAGAAAAGCAAAGCAAATACAACATAGATCATTTCCCTAAAGGAATCAGCACTAGTAAAAACTACTCTCTAAATATTTCCCATACCCTGAGAACTCTATTAGGGTTGCTATAAATCAGGTGGTGTGTTGTCAGCACTTAACAACACACTCTCTTTGTCAGTTCTTTTCTGCAATTATAAGAGTGAAGGAAGAGAAAGAGTTAACAGAGTTGGAAGCCATAATAATTTGATTTGAGATGCTGCACTTCCTACCTACACAATTTAATCTTATTCTGTGGAAGTCATCTCTGAGTATTTTATGGCAAGAAGGGAAATTGATATTTGCTGTCTCAATCAGTGAGTGGATTTAAATCTCTCTTTACATTTCCAACTAATACAGTGAACTCAGCTCAGGTAATTTTTGTGCTATGATAGCTGGTTGATAACTGCCTTTGTGTTATCTGAGCTCTTTTGAGGAAAAGGCAAGTAAAAGTATAGGCCAGATGTCTGCTGAGATGTGCAGCCATGGAAATGCAGCTCTATTATTATTACCCATGCTGTGGTAGGCCATCTTAGTATGCCAACCATCAAGTTGTAATGGCTGACTGATCAGTCATACAAATGCTCTTTTGTGAACAACAGACATAATAAACTTTTATGTTCAAATGTATATTTCCACTAAAGCAGACTTTTGTACCTGATTCTGATGCTGCCCACCACTTCGTTCAGCCAAGAAGAAAAAAAGGTAGGAGACACTGCAAAATTTATTGGATGAAAAAATAGTCATCATCTGAGGACTTCACCCATGTGTTGCTGGCCAATGACTTTGTTGGGTGGGGTTTTTTTGACAATCAGTTTCATAGCAAAATTAAGGATTCCAAAAATTGGACAGGTATACAGTGTAAAGTGTAAAGGTATGTGGCGTTGTCTTATACTTAACACCAAAAAATCCCTAAATAGCTCATAAGTGACTTTAGGAAGAAGAGAGATGCACATTTGCCACTGTACATATTTGGAGAGGATGTGGAGGGGGTTGGTAGTTTTAAATTTCTGCGCATTCATATCTCAGAGGACCTCTCATGGTCTACAAATGCTAACATGCTTGTGAAGAAGGCACAGAAGAGGTTGTATTTCCTGAGAATGGTCAGGAAGATAAATCTTTCCCAGCATTTACTCCTGTCTTATTACCGTAGTACCATAGAAAATGTCCTATGGTACTACACATGTCCTTGCATGGTACGGGTGCAGCTCTGCAGCAGACAAAAAAGTCCTACAGAGAATTATTAAAATTGTCCAAAATATCATCGGGCTTCAGCTACCAACCCTGGATGATATCTTTGCATCTTCTTGTCTGAGTAAGTCACATAATATCCTCAGATACCCTTCCCATCCTGCTTATAATTTCTTCGAACTGTTGCCTTCTGACAGAAGATATAAACTAAATCTTGGACCACGCACTTTTTGAACAGCTTTTATCCCAGAGCAATAATAGCACTTAATCATCATAAGAACCATCAGTAGTGAGTTGTTGAACTGTATTACAGTACTTGGTCTCTGTGTGGATATCTATGTGACTTGGGGGCATTTTGTTAGGTATTTTGGTGGGTAGGGTTGTTTTAGAGACTCTTATAAAAAGTGTCTTGGTCTGGTCTCTGGGTGCTTTTGCGAATTTTGTTGCATGTGTATACTGTGTATATATGTACAAAGACTTCTTCTTCTTCTTCTTCTTCTTCTCCTTCTTCTTCTTCTCCTTCTCCTTCTTCTTCTTCTTCTTTATTATTATTATTATTATTATTATTATTATTATTATTATTATTATTATTATTATTATTATTATTAACAAGAATTATCAGAATCCCATGAAGGAGCTAAGTTTTAACTCCAAAAGAGACACTTATTGCACAAGTGTTTTTACTCCGTGCTCAGCATAGTTTTATGTGCTACCTGTCCACCACTGGTTTTTTTTTTCTTAAATATTTATTTATTTATTTTCTGGGTAAGGGACATTATAAGGAACAAATTAGGAAATAGGTATGATTGAAATAGGGTTAGAAAGGAAGGGTAGGGGTAAGGGAAAATAGGGGGTGCAGATTTGGCAAGGCACATTACAATTCTTCAGTTTCATATTTCATATATGTTCATATCAATTAGGACTTATATAGCTAGTATATATTACACAAAAGTTTCTGGCTGTTGACATATTTGAAATACAAACTTAATTATCTTTTTTTTAACCCACAAATAGAACTTTCCTCAACTTTCCTGATGTTTCTGTTTCCGTGGTGTTCCATCCTAACCATTCTGACAGTTTGTCCATTTCTGCTGTTTCGAGGATTTTTGCTATCAACTCTTGTTCTTCTGGGATTACTGGTTCTTTTCAGTGTTTTGCATAAATAACTCTTGCTGCTGTTACAATATGTATGGCTAAATACACTTTCTGTTGGTCCAGTTTACCTGGCATTATATTTAACAAGAAAAATTCTGGTTTTAATTCTATAGAATTTCCAAGAACTTCTTCCAGAATCTGCCTTATTTTGCTCCAAAATATTTGTGCTTTTTTACATAGCCACCACATGTGATAGAATGAGCCTTCTTTTTGTTTACATTTCCAACATAGAGTTGATATATGGGCAATTGGGCATTCATTTTAGCTAGCTTTGTTGGCGTCATATACCACCGATAAAACATTTTATATATGTTCTCTTTAAATACAACTGATTTAGTGAGCTTTATGGTTTTCCATATTTTTCCCATTGTTCCAAGTCTATATTATAACCTAAATTTTGTGCCCATTTAACCATACATTCTCTCACTATTTCTGGTTGTGTATCAAAGTCTAGAGAAAATTATATAGTCGCTTAATATGTTTCTCTTTTGTCTCCAGCAGAATTCTATCAAAAGGTGTGCTTTCTAGGTAGAACCCTTGCTGTTTATCTTTAGCGTGTCTAGAGTGAATCTGAGAACAGGCCCACCAGTCCAGTTCAATTCCTTGCTCAGCAGTTTCTTGTTGGCTTTTTAGATTTCCATCTGGATTTAAAATCTCATTATAGCGCACAATTTTTTTATTTCCTCTTAAAACTGGCATGGTGAATGCTTCTGTTGGAGTCACCCAATGTGGAATCTTTATATACATTTGCTTTTTTATTTTCTTCCATGCCCAAAGTAGTGCTGTTCTTAGTATATGATTATTGAATTGTTTAAAATCTTCTATTCTGTCATACCATACAAAGGCATGCCATCCCCATTTCAGGTCGTGTCCTTCCAGTTTCAAAAGTCTTGTGTTGCTCAATTCTATCCATTCATTGATCCATACTAAGGAGCAGGCTCTGTAGTAGAGAAGCCAACTTGGGAGCCCCATTTCTCCTCTTGATTTAACATCTTGCAGAGATTTTATTTTGATTCTTGCTTTTTTCCCTTGCCAGACAAATTTGGAAATAAATTTCTCAAGCTCTTTAAAGATTGTTTGTTTTAAGACAATTGGGATGGTTTGGAATAAAAATAATATTTTTGGCAGGATATTCATTTGGATTGTGGCAATTCTCCCTAATAATGATAATTGTAAATTTTCCCATTTAGTTAAGTCCTTTTTAATATCTTCAGTTTCAAATATTTATCCTTCAAAAGGGTGCTTGTCTTGTTTGAGAAAGTTATGCCGAGATATTTTATCTTCCTTCCTTCCTGAAAGTTTGTAAGATCTAAAAGTTTTCCAATTTCTTGTTTTTGCATATTTATAGTTAGAAGTTTCATTTTCCTATGATTTATTTTTAGGCCTGCCATTTCTCCAAATTCTTTTAGCTCCATCAACAGAGATTCTATTGACTCTTGTGGTTCCTCCAAGACTATGAGTATCTCATCTGCAAAGACCTGTATTTTGTATGATTCCCCTCTCAATTTAAGACCTTTAATTTTCTCAGAGCTTCTTATCTGCTGCATTAGTATTTCAATCACTATCAGGAAGAGCAATGGTGACAATGGGCACCCTTGTGCCTTTTAGTATCTGAATTTCTTGAGTGTAATCTCCATTTACTCTGATTTTAGCATTTTGTTGGGAATAGATTGCCTTGATAGTCTCAACAAAACTCCGTCCTGCTTCCATCATTTCTGTCCACCACTGGTTGACATGGAGGATACCTATGCCACTTACTCAGTTTCTCCAGGATGTGCACCTGATTTGCAAAGAAGTCCTTATTAAATATGGTGTATTGTTCATTTCTTGTTTGCAACGCAGACCAATGGTTTTCAAACTTCCAGTCCCCAGATGTTTGTGTACTAAAACTCCCAGAAACCTTCACCATTGGCTGTGCTAGCCAGGATTTCTGGGAGCTGTAGTCCAATAACATCTAGGGACCCAAGGTTGAGAAGCACTACTAAACCACTGATGTAGACCAGGCATGTCCAAACTTCGGCCCTCCTGATGTTTTGGACCATAACTTCCAGAATTCTAAGCTTAGATTGCCAATGACAAAGGACTGTGGGAGTTGCAGTCGAAAACATCTGGAGGGCCGAAGTCTGGACATGTCTGATGTAGACAAACCCATCCAAGGAAGGTAGCAAGGAAGACATTTTGTGGCCTTCAAATACTCATGGCAAATAATTCCCAAGGCCAATTAAGTTCTTCTCCACCTGAAACAGAAAAATCCCAAAAGGACCTTCCTTTGACTTTCTGTAAATAAAACACAACACACTATTAACAAATTAATAACTGATAGTTTGAGATCCTTTCTTGACACTCTAAAACACCTGCTTTACTTCACCTCCTGTCAAGGCTGGCCCAATCAAGTATACCCATAAGTGGGGGACAGATCTCCTCCATATCTACGTATGTGGAATTGACATTTTTGAGGCAACAGCTTATAGAATTTGGAAACATGCCATTAAAAAAGTAATGAGTCACAGATCTTCTTGCAATATACATATTGTCAGTCCATTGGCCAAGTAAGCAGAAGACAGGCAAATATTGGAGCTATCAACAGGATTACCAATTATTTTTCTCATCTCCATTGCATAATAAGGCAACTGACTTAGACAATGTGGCAAGACAAAAATCAAAGCCACTCACAGCTATTCATGTGGAAATGTCAGCAATAAAGGATAAATAAAGGATTTGAGCTGTTTGCTGTTTTTTCTTTGATATGGTTATTAGGAAGCAAGAATGCTGCTGTTCTGTTACCCATCCCCTCAGCTGTTTGCTTTCAGGACTTTGCTTCTGGGTTATCACAGTTTGCTTTTGATTCTTCTCTTCCTCCTCTCCGAAACCACTTCTGATTCACATTTCATCTGAAGCTGCATCCCACCTACAGCACATTTTGTTATTTCTGAGGCTGTCACTCTTACAGTGTGATTCATCCCCCCCCATGTTTTGTCATTTTTAATCCTTCTGTTTTTACGACATAGTTGGGGGGTATGGCAGGTGATGGAAAGATCCATGGGGCGGGGAAACATACCTTCATGCTCTTGGCGAGATAAATGGCAGGCTGTGACATTTCTTACAGACTATGTGGATGGGATCCAGCTTTTTCTAGCATGCCTCAAACATTCCATCAGAGCGAATGTATAAACATGCGCACACGTGACATGCCAGGGACATCCTTTACTGTACTCTGTGAAACACCACTATGCTTTATTAAATGTCAGTTCCACTGTGCGCGGTGGGGCCTCTACTTTAACAGAGATTTGAGTGCTCCCTTTGTAGATTACAACTTCCAGAATGCAACAGCCAGCAGGATTACTGGCCCCATCCATTGCGCACAGACCAAGATGGTGAAACTGTTTTCAGAAATTGGAACTGTACTATGTAGGAGAAATAACAAGGTATGAATTACAATGGACTGATGTAGAATTCTTCCGAATGATCTTAAAGGTTTGGGAGATGGTAAAGATGTGGAAGATGGATGTATAGCTCAATGGCTGAAGTATCTGGCTATGGAGCCAGAGGTTGGGAGTTCGATTCCCCACTGAGCCTTCTGTATATAGAGCTATCCTGTGTAGCCTTGGGTAAGATGCGTACTCTGAGGGCACCCTTAAGGCAAGGAACAGTAAACCAATTCTGAGAATTCCCTACCTTGAAAACTCTGAAAAGGGTTTCCATACATCAGTATTGACTTGATGGCTTGTTGTTGTTGTTGTTGCTGCTGTGCTGATGTTTCAGTATCTTCATGTTGGAAAAAGAGGCTGACTCCCTCATTGTCTCCCTTATTCATTCAGTAGCTCCATAGAGCTCCCACTGCCAGTGTGGTGAATCTGACATTTATATAGAGTTGAAAAGAATTTGATGCTCAGAACACAAATTGTAAGGAAATGGGGAGCATTTGTCACATTCAGGAATACAGATGCAGGAGGCAATATCCACCCCCTGTGTCACATTCATTAAGTTAAACCTGCCTACCTTAATGTAGGAATTAATTCCGGCACCAAATCTTATGACTTTAATCTTGCATGTTTCCATGTACTAAATGATGCAAATATTTTAATGAAAACAAAAGACGGCATTTTTTTTTTTTGGAAAAAGAAATGCTTTCCATCATTCCTCCTTTGTATGTGTGCTTAGAAATGCATTTTGGCTGCACAGCTTTAAGCTATGACTGCATCATGAGCTCTCCAAGGACCTTGCGTCTTGAACCAGAAATGTCATATTATAAAGGCCAGGACCTAGCTTACTCAGCTCCTTGGAAATCAGCATTCTGAAGTCTCAATGCCTTGTCAGCAGGGACAGCCCCACCCTTAGGCAAAGGGAAGCAGCCACCTCAGGGGCAACATGTCCTGAGATAACCCTGCTCAGCCCAAGAAATGGAAAGGAGTATGGAATATCTGTCTCTGTGTTAGAAAAAGATGGTGGATTGACAAATCCTAATACAGTATAACTATTAAGGGGCTGATATGTCTGAGTTCAATGAACCAACTCATGCCTCTTCCAGTTAGTTTTCAGAGTCCATCTCCCTCTCACAAGTTCTGGAGAGCAAACACCGCTGGGAGAGGTCATCTGGTGATTTGAAGTTTGCTCTTATCAGAATGCAAGTGACATACACAACGTGATCTCTCCTTTCCATTATCAGCAGTGGCAGGGGGTTGGACTAGAAGGTCCTTGAGGTCTCTTCCAATTCTATGATTCTATGATTCTAAGCTGTTCGGAACCTGGAGTGGAGCATGACCTTGTTTATGGACTAGATGAGGGCTAACAGACTGAATCGTAATAAGACAAAGATCATGGGGTTAGGAAATACTGTACTGTATCTTGCTTGAGATTTTTTTTTACATTTTTTTATTTATTTTCTACATTAAATTACATAAAACAAATATATTGCTTGTTTCCAGTCATGTTATCGATTCCATCACATTTTTATCTCAACATTGCACCCAGTATAATTCATATCATTTCCCTGCTCCTACCAAAGTTCACCGCTGATCCCTTCATGTCTGCAGGTGCTTCCTTTTCTTCATTTCCCCTCCAGGGAAACTTACCCCCTTTGGGAACCCTTTATCTGGAGGAATTCAACTTGATAAGCTGGAGCACTTATCAAGTTGTGTCGCCGCGGTGTAGCCGGAACTGGAAATCTTGAGGTATCTTGTTTGATCTGGATGGGGCCACACTTCCTCTGAAAGACCAAGTCCAAGGCCTAGGAGTACTTTTGGACCTGGCTCTCTCTCTGTGGAGAAACAAATATCTACTCTGGCCAGGTCTGTCTTTTTCCATCTGCAGCATATTGCACAGATGCAGCTCTTCCTGGATGGGAAATCGCTAACTGCACTAGTCTATATGTTGGCAATCTCTAGGACTGATTACTCCAACAATCTCTACATGAGGCTATCTTTGAAGGTGATGCAGAAGCTACAGCAGATGCAAAATGCAGCTATTAGGTTAATCTTGGGATTTTGGTGATATTGTTATATTTTCTTGATCCTAGCATGTTGCCATTGGTTTCCTGCTTGCTTCCATGCCAAATTCAAAGTACTGTACTAGTACTAACTTATAAGGTAGTTAATGGTTTGAGACCTTGCTAATGCTATCTGTTGGAGTGGCACTTCTTAAGATCAGTAATATAATGAATGAGAGAGAATTTCTGTGAGTGAGCAAACATACTATAGATAATTGGGAAATATGTAAATAAATGTGCAATTTAGGAAATAAATTATTTCCAGATATGCATACAAATTGCAATTTATGGAGGAAAATAAGAACAGAATCTTGCAGTATCATACAAGTTTTGGCTGGGAAGGAAATGCAGTTAAACTAAGATATTTTCACATCTGTTTCTGAAACCAAATTGGTAAAACTAGCTAAGAGGCTCAGAAACTCATGGGAATTGCCTGTAAATCAGAAGCCAGAATCCTTTCAGTAGTCCCAACTACAGTAGATCCAGTCAATCAGTGGGACATGCAAAAGTGTTAAGAACATAAGAACATAAGAAGAGCCATGCTGGATCAGGCCAAAGGGCCATCTAGTCCAGCTTCCTGTATCTCACAGTGGCCCCGACAAATGTGTCTGGGAGCGCACAAGACTAGATACCTGTCTCTTGATACCACTCCCCTGCATCTGGCCTTTGAAGTACCCTGGTTTTAAGCCTGGAGATTGCACATCTCCATCATGGTTTGTAACCTGTGATGGACTTTTCCTCCTGGAATCTGTCCAATCCCCCTTTGAAGGCATCCAGGCCAGATGCTACCACCACACCCTGTGTCAGGGAGTTTCACAGACTAACAACACGCTGGGTAAAAAAGTATTTTCTTTTGCATGTTCTCACTCTCCCAACCCTCAATTTGAATGAATGTCCCCTAGTTCTGGTATTTTGTGAGAGGGAGAACAGCGTCTCTCTATCCGCTTTACTTATGCCTGCATTATTTTGTACGTCTCAATCATATCCCCCCTCAGGCGCCCCTTTTTCCAGACTAAAGAGCCCCAAATGCTATAGCCTTTCCTCATAAGGGAGGTCCCCCAGCCCAGTGATCATTTTTGTTGCTCTCTTTTGCACCTTTTCCAGTTCCACTATGTCTTTTTTTAGATGTGGTGACCAGAATTGTACACAGTGCTCCAGGTATGACTTGCTATCATTTTGTACAATGGCATTGTAATGTTGGCTGTTTTATTTTCAATCCCCTTTTTGATGATCCTTAGCATGGAATTGGCCTTCTTCAGTGCTGCCACACACTGGGGAGACACCTTCACTGAGCTGTCCCGAGCACACCAAGATCTCTTTCCTGATCTGTCATGGATAGCTCAGAGCCCATGAGTTGATAGATAAAGCGTTGACTCACTAGTTAAGAACTGAGTCATACATTCTGCTCTCACAAGGACTAGGAACAGGATTTAGGCCAGAAACGCCAATTCCTCTAAAGCAGGCATGTCCAAACTTCGGCCCTCCTGATGGTTTGGACCACAACTCCCAGAATTCTAAGCTTAGATTGCCAATGGCAAAGGACTGTGGGTGTTGCTGTCCAAAACATCTGGAGGGCCAAAGTTTGGCCATGCCTGCTCTGAAGCATGTGCTTGAATGTCTCTGCCCTTCTCCGTGCACAACTCCTCCTCTCCCACACCCCAAATTGATTTGTACTAATTGTGAGGGAACCCATATGGTGATGGGGCTTCGTGAACACTGGGGTGAAGTCCTGCATGGGAGGAAGACAGCATGGCTGAAAATTAGAGGGAGCCTTGCTCATGGCTGTTGAGTAAAACATGCATGAGAAGTGACTTCCTTAAATAAATGGTGTTTGGAAAATGACTTATTTGTTGGCAATACAAGGACTGGTGAGCAAATGTTTCAGTAGCTGAAGGTTAAAATTGTAGTCATGGAAAAATCTGTTCGTTCTGTTTTTCTTTAATTATTGTTTTAAGACCTCATGTTCCTTCAATCCCAGGCACACAATTTGCAGATTTTAATACATTATTCAGAAACAGGTTTCTCTTCCATTTGTACTGCCTGGATTCAATTGGCAAAACTATCCCTGGAAAAGGCCAATATTATCTTGGGTGTGTGGGGGCAAGGGGATGATTCAGGAATAATATAAATCATCATCATCTTAAAACTGCAGAGTTGGAAATCACCCAATGGGTTGTCGAATCAAGCCCCTCTCAAGGAGGCACAGTGGAGACTCGCCGTCCCAATCACTGAGCTATCCAGTGGAGGAAAACAATTCAAGGAGCCGTTGTAGCCATCACAAAAGACAAATACAAAAGTGGAACAGGTGATACCTTTAGGCTACTATAAAAATAATAAAACATTGCTAATATTTCAGGGGCAAAGCCCCCTTCCTCAAAGCAGTACCAATAGGTAATAACATGGCAAAAGATGGGTTTACCAGGAATTATTTCTTTGGTGTAGAGGCCATGGCAACATGGAAAAAAGCCAGGCAGTTTACTTCAGGCCTGGAGCTGGGATGTTCTTGGGCTGCCTCTGAAGTGAAGGGAAGGAGGTGTTTTATTCCCATTCCTTCCAAAGTCTATCACAGGTTACAAACCATGATGGAGATGTGTAATCTCCAGGCTTAAAACTGGGGTACTTCAAGGGCCAGATGCAGGGGAGTGGTATCAGGAGACAAGTATCTAGTCTTGTGTGCTCCCAGAGGCATTTGGTGGGGCCACTGTGAGATACAGGAAGCTGGACTAGATGGGCCTTTGGCCTTGTGTTCTTAACAGAGAAAGGATCCAAGTGCAGATTTTAAGGAACCGAACACCTCGAAGTGGTGAATCTTTTTTTTTCACATTCAATTTTTTTTTAAATTTAAGGTGCTTCCCCTCTGAATATGAAGAAATTTGTGACACTGAAAATCTTTGTTTAACAAACTGAAAGAAAAGGAATTTGTAGAACAGTGCCTGTGGTACAAGGAGAGAAATGGCTTTAATTATAATGGATAGAAAGCAAATACCAACTTTGCCTGTGCAGATGGGGATTAGTACAAAGTGTAACAAATGAGGTTGCAGTGCCAGAGGTTCGCCTTGATTAATCTCCCCTCGACTACATATATTGACCTGAAAAACTTGAACCTGGCCACTCGGGAGGAGAAGAGAGCCGTGTTGTGATGCCATCCGCAGCACTACCTTCCCCAAACACGGAATCATTTGGGAACCCTCCCACGGGCGACGTCATGCCAGCTTTGTTGGAAAGATGCTTTTGGGAGTATTACGGACACTAAGCACCCTCTAAATCACCACACCATCAAACTCCATTTCATGATGTCACCTTGAAAGCAGAAATAATTTAAAAGGTGTGTTAATCTACCAAGTGATCTATGACAAAGGAAGGGGAAAACTATTAGCTGAGCAGAAACCTTGCTTTTCGTCATGGGATTTTGGTCACAGACGTTGGTCTGCGGGAGCGGATACCGTAACCTAAGCTTGCCCACGTAGCTTTGAATTATGATGTACTTGCTGTTCTTGACATCCCTTGCAACATTATTGTGAACAGGAACACAGTTTGCCGGTTGACACATATTAACAGGTTATTGGCTTTCCGACCCAGAATACAGTCATTGCCAATCCATCATGAAAAAAACATTTTCATAATTCAGTATATAAGATGAGAGCATGGGGACTGCTTGGCTCTACCTAATGCCTTCCTAATTATCCAGGCTGCCTTATTCCCAGCACTACCTATTCATAGCCAATGAAGTCAGTGGATGATTGCAGTCGCTCAGCTCTTCTTGAAATGATTCCTTGTCTCCTTAGTATGCTCAGTTTAAAAAGAGCCACACTCTGATCATCCAGAGCAGGGTTCCTCAACCTAAGGCCCTGGGGCAGGATGTGGCCCCCAAAGGTCCTGAATCTGGCCCCCAGGACCAATTGCAACCCCCCCTACCTACCCCCTGCTTTGCAAGCCAGCCACCCTCCCTAGCACCTTCTATTGCCGAGGCAGTTCAAAGCAGTGCACACCAAGTCGGGCCGGGCCGGGCCAGGCCAAGAGAGGAGGCAGCTTTCCCTCCAGGGCACAGTGAGGACATGATGGCCAGGGCACATGGCTGGATCTGTGCGCAGTGGCACCAGCCTTGCTGCCCTTGGTGCAACTGCTGCTCCTCATCCTGAGTGGCCACCCATAAGGTGATGAGGGGCCTGAGTTTGCCTGGGCTGCCACCTCCTTCCCGATGCAATGAAGGAAGGAAGGAAAGAAGGAGAGCTGCTTCAGCCACTGCCACTGGAGGAGGAGGAGGAGGAGGAGGAGGAAGAAGAAGAAGAGGCGCAGCAGAGGGATCCCAGCGGTGTCACCTCAGGGTGGTGATCTGGAGCAGGAGGCATTGCTGGGGCCCCGGAGAAGCACTGATCATGGGCTGATCATATGGGGGCTCCGCCCACTTGTCCCTCCCTCCCTCTTTTTTCCATGTCAGCCTTTTTTTTTTCCTTTTGGACTGTGGTCTGGCCCCCAGTGGTGTCTCGGGCGCGGTGGACTGGCCCACTGTTTGAAAACTTTGAGGACCCCTGATCCAGAGGCAGGGATACTAAACATAAGCCAAGAGATGGTGAGTTCACTGCCATTGCAACCTGTCTCTGTCCTGAGGGGATTTTTTATATTATTATTGCCAATACAACATACTTTAAGGGTAAATAGCAGAATTAAGGCAGTCTGACTACAAACATCAGTGAAATAAATGATGATGCCAAAATGCAACTGCTGTAATTAAAGTTATTCCACATTTGAATTATGTTTAAATACTAAACCCACCTGAGACAACAATGTCTTTGCAATGTTCCTACCAAATTTTTTGGCAAGTCTTCAGAGAATGATGAGTTAAATGGAAAGACTACTGGGGGAAAATCCATATTCCGTTGCCTTGGCCAGAGTCCCAAATGCCTGTTGCTGAGATGGTGTATGGAGTTAATTTCTTTCAGCACCATCCAGCCTGTTATGGTCTCTCTAGTGTATCTCAGCAGCTCTGGATTCTTAATATATCTCGAATACGTTCAGGAATCATGATTTCCCTGATACAGATAGCTGGGTACCAGTGCAGATCAGAATTATTTCACATTGTAGTTAATCTCCTAGTTATTGTAGTGCTATGGATAATGCATTATTTGGGTCTGTGTGGTGAACATCTTTTAGCTAGGTTTAGCTAGGTTGACCCTTGGCAGTAGACCTGTAGTAGATCACTGTACAAGCCAGCAGAATCTGCATGATGTCAGCTTGGTTGGCATATTCTAGGCAGGACGGAATCAACAAATTGTGAGTCACACCATGTTGAGGAGCCACTGTAGAACATCATGGAGGTGAGTCCTTGAAATGCAGCAGTACATTTAAGATCAGAAGACCTCTCATCATCCTCTGTCCTTCTGAGATTTCATTCTTCAAGCCAACCAGCAAGTTCCTCAGGCCACAGCATATGGAAAGCTGAGAGTGAATTGGCTAGCCAGCTAGGATTGCCTAGAAAGAAGGAAGGAGAAGAGTGACCTACCCAAAGTCATCGCATGCAGAGAAACCCACATTTACTTCTGTATACCCTTTCCGCTTCTTGCATCTGTCATTCGGGTCCCCCTTCCCTTTATCTCCCATCATTGTGTCAGAAAACATTTCGGCACAGCCCAATTCCTTTGCTTACTAATGACACACAAATCTTCCTTTTCATTTTTCGAGCCAAGCTGTTACATGGTACTTCTAATATAGGCAATTCAAGCTCATATTCAAGCTCACCCTTAATTACTTTAAGTCCTTTTTCTGTGAAAACATTGTGTTTTTCCATCCAAGTCTGCCCCAAGTGCATGCCCAAAAGCTGATGATACAGTAGCGCTAAGTTCTCAGTGATAAGTATTTGTTGTCTAGAAAAGAATTCAGCTTATTAGAGAGCTGTGCTATTCAGTAATACTATGACCAAAATACTGGGGGAGGGGAGCCATGGTCGTTCTTGCTTCTGTTCCATAATTAATTTTTACTGTAGCTCAAAGGTTCTTCATAAATCAGATAGTCACTGCACTTGATGTGGCAGGCATGTTTAACACAAAGGAAGAGCTTGACAGCTTCACAACAGCTTCACAACAGTTTTCCAACAGGGCTCTAACGAACGTGGACTAATGAACAAAATTTAGAGAGCAATGAAATCTCAAGATGAATCTCCTGGTTAATGTTGGGGGGGGGCAAGAGAAAATAAAATCCCTAGTACAGGGGTGGTGAACCTTCAGCCTTCCAGATGTTTTGGACTGCGACTCCTAGAATTCTGAGCCCATATTGCCAATAATAAATGACTTTGGGAGTTGTGATCCAAAACATCTGGAAGGCCAAAGGTTCCCTAACCCTGTATTAGGATGTCCTGGCGTATGATTTCTTTTCTTCCTTCTGTAGAAGGATAAATATTCTCGTTTGGTGGGACCACATTGTTTCCTTTTCCCTTGAGGCAGGGGCTTATGCTGATGTTTCTGGGATGGAGTGGATGGAAGGCAATGTCAACTGAGTACCAAAATTGCTACCTATAACTCTATTGTCCAAGATCTCTGGTCTAGCGGATTTTAAAGCTGTATCATGAGCATGGGCAGAGATTGGCTCTGCAAAATCGTCTGAATCTAAATTCTGGAATTGTGCTGATAGTATTTCAGCTTTATCCCTGCCAGCTAGTGTTCTGGAGAGTAAGAAGACGTACTCATGCTACTTCATGCACCCTACTGCATTCGGCACTGTCTTTAGGGGCCAGGACGTGAAGCACAGTCAGGATAATAATGCTAAGATGTGAGGATTCGGTAACTGCCACCAGTAGTTCTGATACTGAAGACTCTTTAACCAATTTTTTCTTCAAAATTCAACAAGTTTTTATTAACAGTATTAACATCAACATTAGTATATACTTCATTTCTTGTGCACACAGGCTCTTACTCCACTGCAATAAACACTTGCTCATTTAACAGATCTAATGGTTTGTAATTTAATAACAGAAGATTCTGGATCTCCCCCTCGATCCTGGCACGCGGACCTCCATGCTCCTCCCAAGGCATTGAGTGCCGCAGCATGGATATCGCGCCCACACTGCTAAAGGATATGACCTCCTGCCAGATGGGTTCCCTGTCATGAAAGGATCTGTCCATTCTCCCTCAGGATTCAGGGTGACATGAACTGTCCAACTTTCAGGCAGTAGGCAGGGCTGCACCATTACTGGCAGTTGTTCTCCTTTTCCAGTCCGAGTGCCAACCTCCACTATCACACACTTTCCCTCCTCCTTCTTGCTCCATCCCTCACACCACTGGTCCTCGTCACTGTCGCTCACACAGCATGCCTCTACTATTGGTTCTTTGTCCCCCCCCCCCCAAAACACCCACTTTATCCCTTATACCTTCACCTTCTGTCATACTCATTTTTACCATTTCCTTTTCTATATTTTAACCTCTTCACTTTCCCTAGATTTCTCAACAGATGGCACACTAATAACATTTCTTAACAGTCCCTTTATTTCCTTTTTTTTCTTCTCCTTGGTCACACAAGAACAAATTACAGCCAGAATATAATAATTTAATGCACTGATCTGAAATATGTTTAGGAGGGCAGAGATTATATAAAATAAGATATTGATGTATTGATTGATCATTGATATGTTTGATTCATATATAGCCTAGCTTGGTTTTCCTCAAAGGAACACAATTTTGATTCTCATAACAGTCCTGTGATGTATGGTTTATAAAAGAAGGTCAAGTATCCCTATGTCAAAGAAGTTGGGCTGTAAGCTGGAATACATATTGCATCACATCCAGTATGAACGGTGAACTCCCAGATCAATCCACAGCCCCTCTGTGAGCACTGACTACAATTTCAAACATAGTACAGGCAGTTTCAGGCAAATCAGATTGTAGCAAGGTTCATATTTCTAGTGTAGTCATACCTCAGCCTATCTTTATCAACACAGAAACTACAATTTTACCATCTATAGGATGCCCCCATGTATGAGAACCCCCAATTTTCCAAGTCAAAATTACAGTTTCGCAAGTGTGCACTTCTCTCGTGGGCTTAATTCTGTGTATAAGATGACCCCCAATTTTTTAGTCTAACAATTTTAGGCAAAAATATAGCCTTGTACACAGAAAAATACTGTACCTTTCTTACATCCGATTTGATTAAAATATGTACTACATGTATGTATGCAGATTAGAGATGGGCACGACCAGAAAAAATTACGTTTTGAGTTGTCGTTTGTCGGGACAGGCCCGTTTCGGGTTGTTTCCGTTTGTCGTGAAATTTTCAAAAAATTGTCATTTCCGTTTGACGTCTGTCGTTTGTACAGTGGTTTAGGGGTAGGGGTTAGGGTGGGCTCTGGGAGGCACCTCTCTGGATGCCTCTGAGTTGACCCAGAAGGGAAGGGAAGTGTAACATGTAGCCGCTGCATACCATACATTTTTACATTATGTTGGGTTGTTAGTGTGACAGAGAAACCTCGTTGGCACTTCTCTGTCTCACTAAGAACATTATGTTAGGGTTGGGGGGTTAGTGTGTCAGAGGAACCTTGTCGGCGCTTCTCTGACTCACTAAGAAAGAAAGCATACTGGCGTACTGGCGTACAGGTTACGCTTAGGGAGGGAGTGGGTCTGGAGTTGGAGGCACCTTTCGATGCATCACTCTGACCCACTAAGAAGGGAAGTGTACTTGCGTACGAATCTGGGTTAGGGTTGGGGTTAGGGTAAGGGCTAGGCTTAGGGTAACGGTTAAGGTTAGGGTGGGTTAGTGGGCTGCACCTCTGGGTGCCTCTGGCCCACTAAGAAGACAGTGTACTGACGTATGGGTTAGGGTTAGGCTTAGGCTTAGGCTTAGGCTTAGGGTTGGTGGGCTTTTTATGCCCTCTGGCACATCCAGAAGTCTCAGTCAAAACCTGGCCATGCGATTGGTGGAATGGCTCCAAAAATTTGCATGGTCCCATCCCATGGCCAGCCCATCATTGCGCATGCGCCGGTGTAAAAAAATAAAAATAAAAATAAAACAAAATAAAATCAATGGAGACGTTTTATTGCAAGAAAAACCCACTGCTGCTACTATAAAAATTCAGGCATTTAAAATACCTAATTTTCACATGTTTCTGTGGTGCTTTGGTGGGTTTTTGGACCACGATTAAAAAAAATATATTGCGGTCGCCATTTCGGATCCCCCCCACAGCATGGCAAATGGAGACGACGAGGATGTCCCCCCAGCCTGGTACCAGCAGCCCAGGACAGGAGGGGGGGAGGCCGGGGACCCCCCCCCCCCAGAAACCACCCCTCTCTGGTAGGTGCCCTCACTGAGGCAGGCATATTTCCGCCTGCTTTTATGGCCGGGAATCGGGTTTTTTTTGTTATTTTTAAAACTTTTTTTCTGTGCTGCTTGGCATTGCGCGATCGTCGCGATGCCATGAACGACAACGACAAATCAGACCCAATATATCTTTATCGGGTTGGGTTCGAGCTGGAGCAGAGTAATTGTCATTACCGTTCCTCGTTAGGTAACGGAAACGACGAACGGAAACGGAAACGAGGATTTCGCCGAGTCGTGCCCATGTCTAATGCAGATGTCTTTGCATATTTAAAAAATAATCTGCCCTTTACAAGCTTCATGTTAAATAAGCACTGCCTGTTATTGGTGGCCTTGAGTAGAAAGAACTGACTGATCATTGCCTGTCATATATTATCCATGGGTTACTTCAATACCTATTGTGGTGCTTGCTGTCCAGGAATAGCTAAGCATGGATGGGCAGCATCAGAATCCATGCCCTCTTTCCTCTCATTTTTTTCTCTCTTTCAGCCAGTCTTGGACTGGAGGGCAATTCAAGTGGATGAGGTTTTCAAAAGGAGGATCGTCCTTCAGGGATCCTCCAAATGTCGGATGTTCCTTCATAAAAGAGAGTGTTTGGATATCCTTCTTCTCTGGGCAAGTGTCCTGAATTTGCTAATTAATTGCTAACCCCCTTGGCACCCATGGCCAACGGGTGGGGTGGGGTGCGAGACGACACACAATTTGCTGGTCATTTATTCCGAAGCTTGGCATGTGATTTAGCTAACCCTCCTGCTGCACATTTTTCAGGAGTGGAAAAAACGTACATCTGAGCACATGGCAGATCCTACAGGGACCCATCTGAGTCAAATGAATGTTTTCATTGAGGTTAATTCCGGCATTTCTTCTTGAGGAAATGAAATGATTTACTGTAAACAGATCCAGGGTTCACTAAGCATGTGTCTGATGAGGGCAAGCCTTAAAAACAAAGCCGTGAATCATTCTCTGTGTAGAGTTCTCGGTGCAGTGTTCTCCCCCCTCCCAATGCCTTTGCAATGCTAAAAAAGAGAGAAATGCCAGGACACCAAGAACAACCCTCTGAGAAAGATGTACTTCTCAGGATGAAAACCTGAGGCCTTTTCCCTCCTCAGGAAACTGCCACATGCTTTCACTTTCTTTTTAAGGTCCCTGATTATTCAAAAGATTTTTTTAAAGCCTGTGGCCCTTTAAAGTTGGTTTTCATCTTAATAAACAATACTTAAGAAATAAATAATACTGCACTCCACAAATAATATTTAATAAATAAGTATGAATGATTTTCTGTTATTGCAACCATTGTTTTGTGCTGTCAAGTGGGGCACCCTTTGAATGAGAGATCTCTAAAATGTCCGGTCCTCAACTGACCTTCTCTTGTAAATGTAAGCCTGTGGCTTCCTTTAGGGAGTCAATCCACTGCGTACATGATCTTCCTCTTTCCCTGCTGCCTTCTACCTTTCCCAGCATTATTGCCTCTTCCAGAGAATCGTGCTTTCTCATGATGTGCCCAATAAGACAGCCTCAACTTCATTATGTTTTGCTTCCAGATATAGTTCAGGCTTGATTTGTTTTAGGACTCGCTTGGTCATGTTTCTGGCAATCCTGAATACTTGCAGAGCTCTCCACCAGATTTCAAATGGGTCAACCCCCCCCCCCAATTCTGCCCTTCTTAGTCTCAGCCTTCTTCTGATTTCTTAGCTTCAGTCTCTATTTGGATTGATGGCTGAGCCAAGGTATACAAAATTCACAATACAGTATAATTTAACATTGGCATGGAGAATGACGTTGTGCAGTGATAGTATTTTCTTGGCTTTGGTGTATGGCATGGAATGATAGTCTTCCATAGAAGATGAAAGTTTGGATTTGTTGCAGAATGCCAAGATGTTCTTGGACTGAGAGTGGTGGACAATAAAGAAATACTAGGATGAATGATTTTTTTAAAAAAACCAGGAGATTAGAAAAAATCTGGAGAAAGCTGAACTACTTCCATCAGGTAATACGAATCGAAAAGCAGATTGTTAGAGCTGGACCTTCACATGCGGTGGCCCTCACCTCCCCAAGGGTCCTCCTGACCACATGATCTGGCTGTAGGAGTTGAAAGTCATCCATTAATACAGGACAAGGAGGGTGGGGTATTTTATTTACAGGCTCTGGCTCAATAGCCAAGGTAGCCCGGATCTGTTCAATTTTTCCTGCAAAGAGTTGTGCAAATTCTTCGCAGTGAGATACAGAGTGGTCTGCGTTATCTGCCTGTGGGTCAGTGTGTAGCAGACTTTTGACTATCCTGAAAAGCTGCCCTGGGCCATTTTGTGCCAAATCATTGGTGGTAGAGAAAAATGATTTCTTTGCTGTCTCCACTGCCTTGGAGTAAGCCTTCTAAAGGCCTTTCACTGTTTCTTTGTTTCATTCTGGGTTTTTCGCCAATGTCTTTCAGCTCTACAGGCCACCTGTTTCAATTTTACCAACTCCCCAGTAAACCAAACAGCCAATCTGGGTTTATTTTGAGGAAGAAGATGTTTAGGAGCTATCTGGTCAATGGCTTTGCTCATTTCCCCATTCCAGAGTTCAACCAAGGATTCAATAGAATTACCCATCAGAGATGTAGGAAACTTCCCAAGGGCAGTTAAAAATAATCTGAATTCATCAACCTTCTGGAACATATTGTTTTTGTCTGAACACCCCCACCCCCCACCCCCGGCTAGGCTCTGAGTTACAGCAAGCCTAAAGCACACCATATAGTGATCTGTCCAGGACAATGGGACTACAGAAAGTTCCTTTACCTCAATGTCTCCACTGTCCATGTCAGGGCAGAATCGGTGTAGCCTGCAGGATGGGTTGAAGTAGATACCATTGGGCCAGACCCATTGTTGACATGGAGGTCATGAAGTCTTTGGACACTCCTGACAGAGCTGCCTCAGCCGTTGAGCTGAGGGGACTCCAGCATCAGCCCTGTTATCAATTCAGTAAGCTGGGGTAGACAAGTTGTTGTGTCATGGGGAGGGCAATACACCAAGAGAATTCCTATTGTGTCCATGGCTCCTACTTTTAATTACATACATTCAGAACCAGGAAATTGGGGAACATGGCATCTAGCAAAAGGGATGGAGTTGCGGTAGACTATTGCCACCCCACCACCCCTCCACCCCTTCTGGTCTAACCTGTTGTTCAACTGAGAAACCTGGAGGGCAGAGCTGAGTGAGGCTGACATCTCCAACCTCATCCAGACAAGTCTCTGTGATGGAGATCAGCACATTCTTGCAGGATCAGGTCCTGAATGATTGTTGATTTCCCATTTACTGATCTTGCACTTACTAGCAAAGTTTTCAGTGGAGGGATCCTGTCACTACATTTTTCAGAGCAATTCAAATTTGTATGTACTTTGGGAGTTATCAATGCCCTGTAGTCCTTCCTTCTTCTGTAGTGCTGAGAGGAACATTATGACAGCCATGTCTTCCATTACCCAAAACAGTAACTAACAATAGGTTTTCCTACATTGTCTTGCGTGTTGTTTTACTCTAGTATTTGAGCAATATATGTGGCGCCAATTTTGGTGCTAAGTGCGGCACAGAGTGCTGTTTAACCAGAATAGGGCATTCCAGCATGGAGAATAGGGAATTAAGGCTATATAGGCTGGTCTCACTCTGGAATCCTGGTGGATACACTGTGCTTAACACAAAACATACTTTATCAGGTTTCCCAGGTGTGCTGAAAGTCCTAATCCAATTCAAGTCATTTGGAAAAGAACTCCTTGTTCAGGCCTTGCTACACAACACAACAAAGTTTAACTGACACTGTGTGTGTGACAAGGTTTAAACTGGCATGCTCAGAATATAGGGGGAGAGCTCTTATGTTAGTATAAGGAGAATCTTGTTTAGGGTCAGAACAAAATGCAGCTATGCAGAATAGAGGGATTACAAGGTTTAATACTAAGACATGTAAACTGCTTTGAGTCCTCTGGATGGTAAAGTGATGGAGAATATCTGGTTTA